>OX453307.1:12335408-13535408 GCA_949710035.1 Crambus lathoniellus
TAGGTATATCATTTTACAAAATACTCACCAATCCGCAACAGGCCCGCATGGTGGATCGTGCGTGGCCCATTCTCCTTGCGTATCCAAAAGGTAGGACTGTGCCCCAGCAGTGGGGACATTAAATGACAGATGATGTTGAAAGTAGCAATTCATGAATTCATTAGATATTAACAAACAGATGATTTGATCAAAATCTTTCGGGATTAAAATTGCAATCACCTTACTAAATTTGCATCATCAATCTTGCACCTACATTCTCAAGCTCAGTATCGCTGTTTGATCAACTACCTATATTGAACCAAAGGATGCCATACAGATTACTGCAATAGGTGAACCAGCTTCTCGGAAGTTCGTCTAACATTCTCTTACCATTGAAGGCTCATATCTGATGACACACGTGAAAAGGTGAGGTAGCCCAATCAGATCAGACAAACAAGGGTGTACATTTGCATATAATGGGACGACACTCGTATGTCAAATATTTGAGTGACAGTCCATCAGTTCATCACATACAGGTGGATGTGTACCATTCAAATTGACTTTTTAAATATATGTATATTTAACGCTCATAAAGGTCTCTATATTAAATGTAATATTATATATTTTATTTACTGCCTTTATATTGTTTCAGATTCAAAATACGGATGGATAGCGGATTTGTGTGCCCTATGCCAATGAAGAAGATTAGAAAACGGAGAGAGAAATAGAATATCTTTATCTTTATTTTACTAAAATAGATAAGAGTTTTGATTTTTCTCAAAATACTACAGAAATGAGATTGGGTCCAAAAATATGTATAATTAATATAAAGTTAGTGAATGAGGATACAATGAGAGGGATATCTGGAAGAGAACTACGTACTTAATATACCTAAGTAAATAGAGGTGATAATAAATAGTGGTAATGGAAAAAGTACTGATTATGATCTTCAATATGAAGGAAAATAAAAGACGTTAAAGTTTAAAAAAATATGTTTAATTAATTCAGTCGATGTAATTTATTACTCCCGACAGATGACGATCTTCGCCTAGTACCTGAAAAACCAACACAATAAGTTTAATTAAACACAAATCCACACAAATAAATTGTAGGTACAACAATAAAACACCATGTGAATCAAATATAAGGAAGGGTAAATAAAGCCTATAGGTGGAACGCATTAAGGCATTCGGGTATGAGACACCATTGTTGTCATATCTGTAGATAAACTACGGCATTAATCAATGGACGACGACAATGGGGCCGCTTACCTCGAGCCGAACTGCATTGACCAGCTTAACAAGACCCCTGTAACTCAAACCATGTCTCTTATTGTACAATCGAGAAAGTTGCCGACTGACCATTTTTCATCGAATATTGCTTGTGCTCAATTCCAATCACGCTTACGTACAGTAGTAGGCCTATAGATTGTGTGCTGGCGACTATCGCACATAAATGCTTGATCGGGAAATTTCCAATCGTACCTTCTGTTGGTAGATTCTCTAAAATTCAAACACCAATTCGCAGATGACCTCGCTGTTCATTTTCAAATGTTTTTTTAAGAATTTGACATACAGATTAGTGTTCGACTGCGAGTTTAAAGTGAAGTGACTGTAGAATATCCTTGTAGAATCATACCCCCTGTCTTTGATTCTCAGGGTGGCGGGGAAGGTCTCAAGAGTCTGGCGGCGATATATCGATGTATATCGGGTGAATACATCTACATAATGGCAACACTAACACTACATGTTGTGTAACGGTTGTTGTGACGAAACTATCTACCCACGTGGATTAACTTGCATGTTAATAAAGATCGATATTGGCTATCTCAGATAAATGTTGACGACATTTTGAAAGGTGAACTGAACTTTAACAAGTCTGTAAAAAACAATTATTGTACCACATTAGTTAAGACAAGAATCGCTGTTTATGCTCCACTTAAAAGCAATAATACTGCTTAATATTATTGTTATGTGTGATGGCATAGCAGATAAAATTTATTAAACTGATAATTATTTTGAAATCACATTGTCTTACTTATATAAATCCTAATACACACAAACTTGCTTTGCAATCACAATGCAAATTTTCTATACACTACAGGTTAGTACTTAGCCTTCATAACACCTGTAGTTATAGGTGGTGATAAAGCTGAAGGCGAAAGCTGAAGGTGAAGTGAACTGGCTATCTTATTTCTAACTACGGGAACACTACAAAGCTGAATGTGATCATTGTTATGGAGTCAGACTTAGATAAGATGGTGGTAGCTTAGCCAGGCGTACTAAGGTATGTATCCCCACTAGAAATCGAACCCGGGACCTCTTGGGTCTGAAAAAATAATTATTTTCGAACAGTTACTTAAGTCAACACAACTGAAAAACATGGAAGAGAAAATATCCCTTTTAACCTACATCAAAGTTTCTCTCTTTTGACAATGTAATCACTTCTTTAATCAAATCTGAGTCACTGGTTGTTTTAATCCTGAGCCGTAGATCAAAGGTATTTACCAACAGAGTCACCCCAAGCCCACTCATGGGCCAATCTTATTTGGGGTGACACCGAGAGGTGGATCTATTCATCACTTTGTTTGTCGGCATTCCCCAGAGTATGTAATCCTTTTAATAAACGTTTTCTTGGTCAGTGGAATATGGAGGTAGAGGTGTAAATTTAGCAAACACCGAAGTAATTAGTGTAAACAAAGAAATAGAAAAAACTACCACACATAACAAAAACATTTAAATAAGTACAAATTAAATTCAGAATAACTAAAGTACGTGTTGTAAGTTTAAACTTTGGGGGACGATTCTGCAACTAGATAAAACCAAAATATAGCGCTAACTTACATTATTACTAATTATTACTCATCCGTTCTAGTTACATTTGTATTTCTAGCAGAAAATACTTTTTAATTTCGTAACTTCTCCGGCAGGCATATGGAAGCACGACATTGTTTTTTGTGAACATAACTAAAAAAACAATTACATTCTGTTACGGAAGTAAAGAAAAAGAAGCGTGATCAAAACTCTAACTGCCTCTAATCTTTACAAAGTTTTCAATAAAGAACACAAATTGCAAACAACAGACGATCACAACAAACCATTTTCAAATCCTTCGCTTCGTTGTAATCACGAAATCCAGGAAACACGTTACATTCAATCAATCGTGCTTTCACTATTCACATCATTAATTACATTAGGGAATCCCATCATTAATATCAGTTTAGACACCATAGCAACACTTGGCTGAGCTGACGCTCGAAACAAAGGGAGCAGATGTATGATTAATGTGGATTTACTATAAGTCTCATACATCCAACGTTTTGGTACTTTGTCGCGATAAATTTAACGCTATTTTAGAAAGAACACTACTTTGCATACCAAATTTGTGAGCTTCTAAGGTTATGTTAAGGTCTCGAAGGTTCTAAGCTGTTTAGTTACTCCTTCATTCTACGGATTCAATTGCGATGTTAGGATAATGACATGTTAGGATATCGGGCTAATGAAATGATAGGTACACTGTTATAGTAAATTAAGAATTTTAGACTTAGACATGATTATTTTGCAACTCCTTAGAATTCTTAATAATTTTATTAAACTCAATAAATTGTGTCATGTTTATTATTAAGGATATGATCACCTAAAATATAGTACAGTTGGCAACAAATCGAAGGGTAATATGTAAAACATGGCATTTACGATAGGATATGTAAGAAACTGTATATTTAAGATTGAAATATAATTATATTCTGGCAAATAGACGATTACTTACTTCACTTACGAATTTGGAGGCTTCTTATCGCCAGAGTTCGCGGGTTCAATCCACGCACAAGGCAATAATTTGTGTGTAAGTATTGGTATTTTCTATGTAGGTATAATTATGTGGAACTATGTATTTACAATAGTATACAAGAACCTTTATCCTTTTTAGAACTCACTTTGGGATACATAAATTGGTGGGATTATTTTTGAAGGGTCCTTATCGATCACGAAACAAGAGTGCTTTTGCTAGTCTATTCTGTGGAATTCTTTAGAGGTCTATATTTGTACCTACCTAGATATACATTGGTGTATTGGATCATCTCGATCTTATTGCCCCACGCTGTGAGCAAAACTCGTTCTTTGCTCTAATATTATTTGTTGCGCGGTACTCTAACCGTGATATATACTTTAATTGAAAGGTTACAGTAATAAGGATAGTGAATACATACTGCAGATATTTTATTATTTTATATCTACCCATTTTTTTTAATATTGTATGGGCTTGCTCTTGGCTTCACACTGAACCTTAGGGTTGAGAAGAAGCCTAAGATGGGGCGAGCTTACCCAGAAGCAGCCTATTCACTCTAGCTTTAAACATAACAGGGTTGTAGTCATTCGGGAAAACAGATGCAGTGCAAAAAGTACACAACAGATTTCCATCCTGTTGTGCACTTTTGATTTCTGGCTGCAAACGGACCACCGACAACAACCACAGAACGCCGCCACCGACCTATTTCCTGTAGTTTTCATACATAATATATGAACTCGCCGCACACGGTTGCCGCCGGTAGTCTTCACTTGTTTCTTCTTTTATATAGCTTTAAGTGGCGGCTTTTGAGGCAGTCGCATGTGGTTCGTGTGCGGTAAGATGCATTCTGTAAGTAGGTATGATTTTATGTTTTGTTTATTTATTATTCTTTTGATTTTTCATAACATAAAATTTTCACAGCTGCCCGGGACATCCGTACAGGTCACTCACACATAGACATATCTGGACTGTATTGTGTACCAATTTGCGTCGCGGAGAAATAACATACTTCTAGCGCCTAACAGTAAGAGGTGCCGTGGTTGGCATCTACTAAAATCTTCTACATATTCATCCTTGCTGTTAGCCTCTTCGAGCAAGCAAAACCAAGAGCTGGAATCAGGAGTGAAGTCAGAATACGCAGTAAACACATAGGGCAGCAGTTAAATAATCCATTTTTAAAATTCTATGTTATACCTATTTCAAATCCTCACACCCATCAGAAAACCTTTTAGTCTATAGGTACATCCATGATAAGTTATAGCTTCATAGCAAGCAAAACCAGGGCGTGGTGTGAAGTCGGAATACGCAATGAGCTCATCCGGCCCGGATATTAAAGGAAGTGCGACGGACATGCTACTGGAAGACTGTCAGGGATTTTGGGAATCAGCGTTGTATTCCCGAACGATGATCTATTTGATATGACATTATTTATTGTAAGCGTAGGTATTTTAAGTAAGTTAAAAACAAACTTGTGATACCTATAATACTCATTGACTAACCATAAAATATAGTAAGTATGAAGTCGAAATCAGAGTCATTTGCACATTCAAATACATGACAAGATTGAGGACATCCGGGTTCACTACTAAAAAACTGTTGAACCAGTAGGTTGTTTTTATCGTTTCCTGAAGAGGTTTAAGCTCTACTTATAATAAACTAGCTTTCCGCTCGCGGCTTCGCCCGCGTGAACTACACGACGTTATCCCGCGGGAGTGTGATATTTTTCCGGGATAAAAAGTAGCCTATGTTCCTCTCCAGACTATAAAGTATCTATGTCCCAAATTTCAGCCAAATCCGTTCAGCCATTTTGGCGTGATTGAGTAACAAACATCCAAACATCTAAACATCCAAACATCCAAACTTTCACATTTATAATATTAGTAGGATTAAAAAATAAATAGACATAGATATTAATACCAAATTCTGATTACAACATTTCAAACATGGAAGATTTTGAGGACAACACAGGACATACTTACTTATTTCATCCTAAGCTAGCTAATACAAACATTTAAATGTATTACAACTCCTTATTTGCATATCAAACATCAATCGGCAACTGGTATTTAGTGCAAACACGCAGTGACTGATTCGTGCACTGAGCAATGCTATTCAATCTGAATTAGAAAGTGAAACATTCGTACTGAAATGACATTAAAAAGTCGTGACTACATACTTCGGAGTCGAACGCCCATGCAAACGATGAGAACCGACCTTCGTTTGCAGATCACTAGAAGCAAAAACCAACAGAGTCACATGTATTCCATCTGCAAGCACTGAGTCGGATTGTGTACAATATTCCGTTGAGAATCTACTTTTGATTTTGTAAGAAAGACACAGTGCTTGGCTAACGTTTTAGTTGGAGTGGTGTACATTAATCATCGGATGAATGGCGTAAAATAACATCACATTACATTTAAAGGTAATTTGTTACTGTAAGGCTCTGCGGCTTGTAATGTACTAAAGGATTTTGTTTGTTTTTTAATATTATAGATATTTAAGTTTATTTGCAAAGTTGAACGGTATTTTAATCGTTTTACTGCATGGACTATCAATTTAGTAAAAGCTTGAGCTAAGTTATTTTTGTTTTGTTTATAACTTTTAGTCAGATTTTCATGTTTTACATTATTATAGTTCAATTGTTGTACCGGAATATAATCCCTAACTCGTATGTTCAAATAGTTCAAGGGTTTTAATTTTTGTTTATTTGTTGGTATGGTAACTGGATATATAAACACACGAATAAACAGACAAATTTAATGCTTAATTTGTTCCATGGTAAAGTTGTTGTAATACTGCTGCTGAAAAACTTGTATTACTTACTTATTTAGTTTTGTCAGAAATCTCTCATGGTTATAATTATGGCTTGTTATCCTAGTCCTATTATATTAATTATTATAGATACCTATTACTTATTTTGTATGAACTGCTCGTTAGAATAACAGAGTTTCTTTCTGTTTCATTCTAACCATCTTTAAATGTCTCTTGTTCACTTCTCTCTGTTTTTGTTTTCTGAAATTACTTACTGGTATTATATTTCTATATTATTATATCTGTTTGTAATTTTTTTGGATATTGCATTACTTAAATCTCAATAAATCAACTAAAATCCTGTGAAATTATCAGTGGAAACTGGTAATTGGCCATCCGCAACTATACCTGTATAATTATAATTTGTTATTACATAGCTGTAAGTTTCCCTAAAATTGTTAAAATATTATAAAATAAAATAAATAAAATAAATTATTCCTTCATTGTGTATTTTTATTTAATAACATTTTACTGCACCAATAACAGAAAAAACTGCAATAGAAAAAAAATACACAGCCGCAATAGTTGAAATCCGGATGGGATTCGTACCCGCGCCCCTAGGAATCCGGCGCGAATCCTCTACTATGGTACCAGTTTTTTTTTCTTCTGTTACAGTTTTTCCTATACTTACAGAACTGCATTATGAATGCATAAAATCAACTTAAAATCGCAACAGTCATATAAAGATAGTTTGCAACGAATCTAAAACTTCCTTCGTGACGGTATGCGTTTAAGTAAGTTTGTGCCGTCGGGTGCTCTATTTTCGGAAACAAATATACTCTTCAGACACCCAAATATTTTGACCGCTGCAGCCAAAACATTGTGTTAGCACCTTATAACTGGTAAACAATAGCACTTCGAAACAATTACGTTCTAAAGTAACTATGTAGAGTTTTGTTCATCGTGCTATTGGGATTTAAATTACTGGCTTGTAAGTATCTGAAATATTGTGTAGGTACGCATGTTGTAAAAATTACATATTATTATCATAATGTATACCTTTTTTTTTTTTTTCAAATTTATACAAATATATTTCTATATCTCTATAGATTTTTTGTAGAATTGGTTCAATAAAAGGTTTGTGAAAAGGATTCAGAAAAACAGACTTATATTATTAATATACTTACCTAGTTGATTACTTATTGACAGTGGTTTTATAGAAAAAAATCTGAAAGAAAATAATTTTATAAGAATGTCATTGCAAATGCAGAAAAATATAGAGTACCTACCTACAGTTACTTACATTAATTTCAGAAAACGCCAATTTGAATATGTGATAGTTAAGTATAATATCAGTAATGGGACCAAGTAGGAATTACACGTTGACCAGTGGATTGATGGGCACTTTCATATCACCATTAGTACAGGCACGTTGTGTATCTTGACGACGTTATAATAGCAGCAGGGACCCACTAAGGTTAGGTTTATTGGTGTAAATACTAAGTTAAACAAACGAAAGTTAGCAATGATATGAAATTTACATTAATTCTATGCATCTCTTAAAAATTGTCATAGAAAAAACACTAGCTCCACAATTCACAAGAAAAACCTCATCTGAAATGTATTTGTGGGGTGGTACTAATGGTTTTTTTTCTATTGTATTTGTTCCTATAATAGTTACATTACTTACATAACTTCTATTAGAAGCAATGCTTTTAACATACTCGTAGTTTGGATTTTCGTTTGTTTAATTTACACTACTTATGATTTAAATAAAACACCTACCTACTTGAGAGCGATCTATTCCTTTCTAATACAAAAAACTAATACAATGGTATTTGCTTACCATCGTAATTAATGTAACAAATACCATTGGTACCTACTAGTTTTTGGTATCCGAAAGGAGTTTATTATCATTTTACCTAAGTAAGCAGCAAGCGGCATTACCAGAGCCTTTTTTATTAAAAGATCTTTTTTTAAAGAAATTTAATTGTAATATGTATTCTTTAAGAAGCCTTTATGTGTATTTTCCTCACAAGATCATTAATCAAGATATTAAATCATAATTTGTCCTAATTAATGTATTCTTTTAATTAAAAACTCTTAGGTTACATAGTAACATACAAAATACAAGAAAACTTACCGTAATGTTAATGTAATTCCATATCTGACATACAATTTAGCCGACAAATCGGTTTATAATAGCTCAGTTATGTATGGCTAAGATTAAAACGACATCAGCTTGCGCAAAAAAACTTAAAAAGTGAAGTTTACTATAAGTACCTATATTGCAAAAAGCTCATCAACATTACTTATCAGTAATTTTCTTCGACATTATGAATGAGCTTCAATGTTTTTAGTTTCTCAACTGAACTTTGTTTGACGAAGATAAATTATTTTATTATTTTTTATGACAAATTGACTAGCCCAAAATTTCAGGATAGGTACTCAACTGATGCTGCTTCAGAGCAATATGTGTTGGGTTCGAGTCCCATCTGGGGTTATTTATGTCATACTCCTGTGTCGTTACGTGTATTGCCTTAAAGGAATAATATTGGAGTTATGGGCGTAAGTAAAAGATAAGTATATTTTAATACTTTCGTTGATACTGATTTCAGTACTTAACACAAGTCTTTAGTTTTTTTTTCGAAATCAGATTATTCTAGGTACTGACTAATTGTTTATGTGATATTAAACGAATTGCTTTTTTGTTGAAATACTTACCAAGGTTTGAGTGTACCTAGGTTTATTTGATTCCTTTATCATTAACTACATTAAAAATTAAAATACTTAATTGAAAGAAACATGTTTCAATTCTTTATTGTTTGTTTACCTATACCTACCTAAGCGTGATGCCTAGACACTGTTAGGTAACTTCTGGTTGGCAGGTTTTATTTAACACCTTTTCAACTTAAAATATGTCTTGATACATAAAACCTACATTTCTTCATTTCATTGTTCATTTAACAATAAATATCATCCATCTGAGATAAACAAAGAAAGAAACTAAGACATCAATCAGAACATGTATACCTACCGAAGAAGATAAAGCAATATTTTTTCGATTTCGCAGACAAACTAAAATAAAGCCATATACCTAGAGAAATAGAATTTAGAAGTACTAATTCATATTTGAGTACAATTCTATACTCTCGATTCTATACCGCACTCTGGTGGGTAGTTTCATACGTGCTTTGTGACTCGAACCCCCTGTGGCGACTGTTCGATTTGAAGACGAAACGTGAAAATCTAATTAAAAAAGACGACGTTATACAACTTACCGTTTAAAGAAGGGAGATGTCAATAACTCGTCGGTTACATCTTCGAATGCTACGGCTGATGTACACCCAGCGGCATGAAGTTTCGGCAGCGATGTTCCATGGCGGGTATTTTTTTTTTGAGATATTTATAAATTGTTTTGATAAGTTGATAAAAGCTTTGAAATCACATTCCTAGTTATGGATAAATATTCGATTTATTTTTCTACGAATAAATCAAGTTAGTATCGAGCATTATTGTTATCAATCTGTATAAAAATGCCACACATATTATTCCAGGATAAGTGACAATATGTAGGCGTACTTATTGCCAAGATGACAATTAATAAAGATGTCAATTAATAGAGTCTTAGTTACTTAGAACGGGATGTTTTTCTCTGATAATAATTGTAGGAAATTGTTTTTAGTAATATAGTAGGTAATACGAAAGATAGAAATCAACTTATTGACTCGGGCACAAGAACAGGTAGTGTGATCAGACCCACGGTTCAAAAATTTTATGTTTTTTCTAAACGATCTTTATGCATTGCATTCATTTGTAACGTACTAATTTAGGCTTCTAAATATCCTTTAAAAATATTCTAAACTTTGTTGGCTATTTAAGTTTATTAGTTATGAAATTAGTTAGTTATATAAAATATGAATGGAAGATTTAAATAAAGCGCCCTACATTAACAGAGCTTTCCTTTTCGATGAACCAGTCATTGGGTACATTATCTCACGTTTCATTAAAGTCATTGTAGTTAATGAGAGCTTCTAAATAACAATTAATGTTAGTAAGTAGTAAGTGCTTTTAGAATTCTATGGAAACGTATGAAAATTTTATTTTAAATATGATTTCCCATGTATTTTTTTTTCTAATTTGAAAGAAAACCATAATTATGTAAAATGACCTCTAACCTCTACAGCACCTAAACACTTTCATGAAAGAATTTAAGTTTCATCATAAAACCAACATAGCTTCTTACTTTTCTTTGATAAATAAAAATATAACGTGCCGTCTAGTCCCAGGTAGAAACCTGTTTGGCACACTGTACACTATAACAAATGAGTTGGGCTGCGTCCGAGTGGCTGTCACGGGAGGGGCGTTCGCGGGGCGGGGCGATCGGAGGCAACGCCCTATACAAAATGGCGGACTTAGCGCGCCAAAATTTGAATTTAGACATGGTCAGCATGAGTAGATAGTTGATATTTTTCAGTCAAAAATTTAAGAACGGATTCGTACTATTGAAATGCTACTTTAGTGGATTTTAAAAATAATTATAAAATCATGAAATTACAATTTACAGGTAAAACAATTGACCATAAACATTTATCAAAACAAGATGACCTAAAAATAATTCGTAGGTGCTACATTATGTAAGTAAAACACAAATCTTAATCAGTCAATTACTTAATAAAACATAATGATGACAGAATAGATGTCACTATATTATGTCTGTATGATATACGGACAGCCAATAACATAATAATAGGTGTAATAAATTAAAACATCTCCCACAAAGCCTCGCCGCTAACACGACCTATAAACAAATCGTTATTGCGATTTAAGGACCATTTAAAAGATATAAAGGTGAAAACAAATCTTTAAAATCAGCTTTAACAGCAATAGCATAAAGTTGAAAATTAAAAAATCACATCTCTCTCTACCAGTTCTCATAAACTATTTTCAGTAAAGAGCTAAATGAAGAGGCGACGCGGCTGTCCTTCTCTAACATGCGTTTTTGCCTTAAGTGTGATAGAGATAGTTGATATTTACGAGGTGTTTACATCGATACAACGGCGCTGATTTAACCATTGCCTTGGTTTATTGCAGTCAATAAAATTGAACGTTATAAGGCAAGGTCGCAAATGAAAAATTGCTAGTGATTCATGTCTTCATTTCTGTGTTTGACTCGGTTTTGGTACACTTTTCCAGTTTTGTTGGGTTTTTTTTTCTTTTGTATTTTGGACTTGAAGATGTCTCTAGAGATTGAAGTAAAATTTCTAAAAGTTTAATTATGAATTTGTAGAGCTTTTTAGATAAAAAAGCGTTAAGTAAGTACTTATTAATAAAACCAAAAGTAAAAATGTAACATATTTTGGTATTGTAAAACAATAATGAAAAAAATAACATCGGTATAATAAAATACCGATTTAAAAAATTAAAATATCGAAGAGATGGAAAAGATCGATTACCATCGATCAAGTTACCTAACTTGTAATTCACTAATCTACCGCTAGATGGCGCTAATTCAAGTTTTTTATAAAAGGTTGAAGTTCAAGCAAAACTCATATATCCACCGTCTTTTATTAAGATTTTTTATAATAATCTTTGATAGAATCTGTAATTAGAAATATTTTTTTTTTCAAACACCTTTCAAGTAAGTACCTAGGTATTTATATCAACTTGTCAGTTGGTATGACCGTGAACCCAATCGGTTTAGAGTGCAATGGCACATTGGGAGAGTGTAATAAATAACACTTATCATTCGACACTCCCAGAGTGACTGACCAGATCAATTTGACCCATATTTTCATATATCACATATGATACAATAAGCTCATAACATGTTGGATGCTTGAGAAATTGGATTGTTTGTATCCGTTGGCTGTGATTTGATACAAATAGAAGAAAAAAATAATGTCTGAAGATTAATTCGGATGCGAAAAACAGGACAAGCTCATTTATCATACTGATTCAGCTGGAGTCTTTAGATTTTAATAACAGCTTTTTTTTATTCGATGTGAAAAAGTTCCTAGATATAAACAGTAAATAAAGTTACCTAATATAGTGGCAGTATAATTTTTTCCCCCACCCAATTCATAAGAGGTTCATAGGTACCCAATTAAGGTGGTTGAAGCATAGACAAAATCTCCTATAACCACAACATCCCTGCACCCATAAAATTAACAAATAACTTCCTGGCTATTACTGAAAGCATTGGCCACGGTCATTTAAAACAGCCGCAAAAGCATAATTGCGTCAATTTCGAAAACTTGAAACTTGTCAAAATCGCATTAGCCCAGCAAAAGCCTGTAGGAGGAGGCCGTCGTCGAAGATTATTAAAAACTCATTAGTGTTGGCCACACCTAGAAATATCGTGTCAAGAAAAAAAAAGAAAAGCAATTTCGAGATTTGTTGGAGGCACCAATCAGCCGAGACTGACACGGGCCGCGCCTATCACGCGAATCACGCAAATCATTATTTTGTCGTTAGCCTGAACGTATTATAATGATGCTGTCTTGAACACGGAAAGCTGGCTTTGCTGGGGGAAAGATAAGAAATGGATGCGAAATTGTTGCTGTTATTACTTTGCGACTGTAATTTCTGGGTTGATTCCGTTGTTTTAGCTGTCTTGATGGTTTGAGCTTTTTGGGGCAAGGACCTTTCAGTGAATGATTCGTTCACAAAACAATACCTACAAGCTTTTTTATATACTGAGTAAAAAGAAAGTAAGAAAGAAGAATAAATAAACTTACAATAAAAAGTTCTTGCTTTCAGAAGTAACTTCAAACTAATAGTTTACAAGAAATATTTCATCAAGTTCTAAATATTTGAAGTTCAATTTTCCTTTTAGAGCTTTTGTCTACAGACGTAGGTGTGCAATAAAGCTTTAACTCGTTTGTGATTTGTTAAAGGTTTTAATACGAGTTTAAGTGCCTAATATTATTAAAAGATTTTTTTATAATTGTCTTATTGCCTCTATTTGCTCTTATTGCCTCTTTCTTTTTAGATATTGAGATAAGAATTTGTCAACGATAATATTGATACCTTATCGTTGCCTCACATAAATAATATAAGCATAATGTGTCATATTGCATGAAGGTAGAAAATAATAAAAAAGTTCTCTAAATACAATCATTATGCTTTATTAATTTCATGTATTTATATATTTATGACAATATCGTCTCGCCTAATCTTATTAAGTTACTAATTATAGTTATATTTCATAAATTTTGAATCGATAGGACATTAGTGGTAAATAAAATTGTTCAAATTAGGTTCCCATGTCTCTACGTAAGTTTGAAAAAAATCGAAGACTGTTCAGTACACTTAAACGAAACTTAATTATTACAATTTTGTCATAAACCTAATTTGAAATTCTAAACGTAAAAGTTTTCCATCTGGCAGGGGATTATGCAGAAATCACAAGACAAATTGCACTTGAAAATAAGTGGTAAAGGTTCAATTGCTAGTTTCACAATTCTCAATTTGGAAGGAATCTATGATAAGATAGAAGAAATAAGTGTACTTATTGCTAGGAAAATATACAACACAAACATTAGATATTTGAGCAATAATATAAATAAAATATACCATAACCACATCCCAGCCAGACAGCATTCTAATACAAAAGTACCCAATTCAAGAAACGAATAAAGTACACGAACCTAATTAAGCGAATCAATAAATAAATATTGAATATTATCGACAATATACAATTATTACAATTTACATTTACTTAACGAACACAGCACAAATTAAAAGAGAAAAAATATTTATAAAATGAAACCGGCTCACTGAGTTCTTAGAGAAAAAAAACATTCACTAGTTACATCTATTTGAAAAAATAATTTACAAATAGTTTACATTATTATGAAATAACGTATAACGTGAATCCTGACGACACTTCACCAACCTCTCAATTTCACTCATCAATTTTTAATAATATCCGTAAAACTATTCGCGTTACGAGTAAATATAATTCAATGTACGATATCTCTTTTACGTATATTGGTTTCCATAGGCAATGATTTTATAAAAATACCGTTTTAATGACATCGATTACGACATTGCAATTCTTACTCCATGCTTTATAATTCTCAAAACATCAACGACCTGGAGTTTATTCACTAGCTTTGGTATACTATGTACTTTGTCCTCATACCAGAGTGAACGTCTGATTGTCAGTTTTATGCAAACATCTCTATGAATGTATTCATATTTATAAGAAGATGGTTCATCGTCAATTTTGAGTTGATACTCCCTGTGAGCTACACAGATTAGCGTGTTATAAAGAACCTCAACATTCATTACGTTCACTCTGCTCGTACTATCCCTTTAAGACTCAAATAAAAAGTAATAACTATGTATCTCTGCTCCTAAGGACTTGAAGGTAACCTTTGTTTTATTACTATACAATAAGCATGAGTGATTCATCCGACCTCCCCGTCTCGAGTCAAAGCTGTCTGCAATATATATTTTCATCCTGTTGAATGGCACTACATTCATACTGTTCGCGTAATACAATTTTTATCAAAGTTTATTGAAAGATCTCGTTACTTCCATCTAAATTATAGGCTCCAATCTCGTAACATTTTACAATAATAATAATAGATTTCTTATGACGTTTATTATCAGTATCAATTACGTATATATGTGTCATCGAAAAATCGTATACATTGCACTTGTATAACTGGCCTTTCCAAAACTACAAATAATGTAAAATAAAAATTAGTAAAACTGAGAAAAGTTTCACGTAATAAATACTCGTTAATTAGAAACTGAAACGCGGACGAGTCGTTGTTTCACAAAGTAATCTCAATATAATTATTCACACTAAAACAATTGTACATTACAAATTCTAAAATTATTATGTATGTACAGAATAGTATTTTGATAGCTTAATTAGAAATAAAACATCAAATATATTAAATAATAACAATATGGATACTAATTGCCTTCTTATCAATGGTTAATTATAAGAGGTCCTTATGGTTTTGTGTTTCAAAAATAATAAGTAAGTAAATTTTGATTGAAATTCTTATGCAAAGTGCTCGAACCGAGAAAAAGGTTGATTTCAACAAAAGGAGAAATATTAAGTGAAAACCATTACAATAAAAACTAAATAAATTAGAAAGAAGTTCAAGCACTTTGCACAAAAATAATATAATACAAAAAGATACCAATTTTTCAAAAGAAACAAAAATCCAGAAATGATATTATTCAACTATAATAATCACAAGATGTCGATGCAGTTTACTAATCATTATACACTGCGTTTTTGGTAATTATTGGTATTGAGATTGTTCTATAAATTAATTTATACTTAACAACTGTAAAAATCTCTTCATCACACTATCATTAATCTTTATCGTAATCACTAGGTTACGTATTTAGTTATAATGTAATATTATCGTGAAAAGTCCAACGTACAATTTATACAAATTAAACTGTTCTAGTTACTCCGGTCGCCGGATCGTGTTGGTTTCAGATGCACCGTTACTCGTGTTGAAAGCAACATCAACGATTAAAGTAAAATGGACACGGAAAATAATTTCCTTGGGTATTTGATCTGAAACGAGGTGATCCTCAGTGGACTGCGAGAGCATTATTGCGGCGAGGTAGGGGGGCTCATGTTGTCCGGCTCGTCGCCAGAGCCCGGCTCGCCTTTGGTTTTGTTCTCTTTCTTCCACTTCATGCGCCGGTTCTGGAACCAGATCTTGATCTGTCTCTCGGTGAGGCAGAGCGCGTGCGCGATCTCGATCCGTCTCCTCCGCGTCAGGTACCGGTTGAAGTGGAACTCCTTCTCCAGCTCCAACGTCTGGTACCGGGTGTAAGTCTGCCTCCCTCTCTTCCTCTCTGAAATGACATAAAAGCAAGAAGTTAATACCGGTTGAAATAGAAATAAAACACTTTTTAATTTCGTGGGGCAGCCCTGCCGACGACCAGACGTTAAAAACTGCATAGGCATTTCTGATAAATGGTGGTTATTTGTAAACGGCGAACACTCCGCCGGAGTTAATTGAAAATTGTTTTGAGCTTATCAATTTGTTAATTGTTTTTGCTTGTCGGGTATTTCTCTCGGCTGTCGGTAGTACCAAAGTTTATCGAGAGCGTAGTATCGACTGAAAGGCTCATAAGTATACATCATTTGTACTAATGACGTTATAATTGCGAAATTGAATTAAAAAAATTGAAACATGATGTTTTTGTTACGTGCAGGTTGTAATAAACTTGTAATAAAATGTTTCTCTACCTTCATGCAAAACCATCAAAGAAACTTGTGTGGTCATGTTCGTTGTGTCTCAATTAATTATATAGGTAATACTATATCTTTTTCACTGTTTTTATTAAACTTTGGTTAATTATTCCGTAATGTCAAGATATTTTCATTCAAAATTGCGACAAAACAACCACAATAGTGAAAGAGCTTAATGTGAATATTCACAAGTAATAGTGTTATTATTACCTATGAATTAAATTAAATCCAAGATTCAAACGAACCGGCAAATTATAGTAATTATCCGCGACGTGTTATTTCTGATGATGATATACTGTATCCAGTAATATGAGGATATGTCATAAAATGCGTTTGTGAGTGTGTTTGTACGTCGAACATGCGGTCCGAGAGCTACCGAAGCCAATTAAAATAATTTAAGACGCCGGAGGGCTTTTTCATTTTGTAATCATTATTCTTCGAGGAGATACGAAACCTATTATACACGGTTTAGAAGACGCTCTGAACTGTAATTTATTTGAATTGAAAAAAAAATACAAGTCTGCAGAACTGGTCTTCTTATTACGTGGTTTAAGAGAATTAATCGGTGCGACTTCTGGATAAATACGAAAGCTTGTTGATATTGATGAGATTTTTTTATTGTACTATTTAGATTTAGCTATACCATCTAGTAAAACTAATACCTAAAAATTAGCTAAAATTTCAGTTCATAGAAACAAACAGTCTAAATTTCTAACTTCAAAACCGTTATAAGTATATCCTTTACCAACAGAAACGGAACAGTTGAAAATGAAGCTTTGCCAGCAACAAAGCCAAACTTAGTTGATTATTTTCAACTGAAACACGCAAAACGACTTGCCGTACAAGATAAACACGCGAACTTCGAAGAAACGCTAACACGAAGAGGATTACATTGCGAATAGCACTACCCTTACCGCAGTTTCTCCGAAAGACAATATTCATAAACTTGTTAAAGAAAAAACTAAAAGCGCTCGATGACAAACTGAACGATTTGTAAGTGCTGTTCATGGGGTTGATAAATGAGCCACTGAATGCAACGACATTAATATAGACAGACAGCCTTTAGCCGGCTAGGATGAATTCTTTTCCGTACTTTTTGTAAATTCCGGAATATAAGACTTGTAAACAGACGGCATGGTCTTTGCAACGATTCAAAATTATAGGCCACTTGTTGCGCGGGAAATTGATAACAGCCTCATCGCCCCGTGCTCGAGTTTGGGACGCATTCAAAAATGCATGATCAAGTTTCAGTTATCGTACATATTTGCTATTAAAAATATAAAGAAGGGAAACTCTAAATTTTAAAATGACGAATAAATGCCTAAAATATGAACGCTTGATGAATCAAATAATCATATTTACTGATAAAATTAAATATAATAAAATAGAGGACCCATAAATGATCCATGATGGACTTCTGCATTGAGGAAAAATCAATAAATGCTGTCGATATGAACTCTATCTGAGACATTTTTCTATTTCCTTTGAAAACAAACTTACATAGTCATCTCATAAAATCTCTTCGGAGCCTTTACATCGCGGTGGTGTATATTTGCGCTGGCGGTTTCATCGCAGTCAGATGCATAAAACATGATCCTGCCTCAGATTTAAACGTACGTAATAACGCTAGACGCGGCGTCTAATGTCTCTTGGACGTTAGGTGGTGTTCCTATTGAATGTTTTTGGGTCAGTTATAAATGTTGGGTTGTAACTAAGTATATAATGAACGAACGATCGCTTTTTAGTATAGTGTAATGCGTCTTATTTATTTAGTAGTAGAGTTTGAAAGTAATGTTTCTGAGTTTCTTCTATTTTGGAAAAATAGAAGAAAAATTAAAAGTTAAAAAGAGAAAAATTACTGCGTACCTATTGCTTATTACCTTGCTACATCAATATTTTTGCCAACTTGAACTTTTACAAATTCAGAAAATACTCGGTACTACGTTCGGAGTTAAAATATTTTTGACTATTTTGTTTAATACTAATAGATATTTACGATAGATACTGGAAAAATAACTTAAAAAGCTCTTTAATTTCTGTTTAAGACATCATAACTATCTAAAAATAGTGATAGTCGTCATATTGTATACGAGTAGACGCTGATTTTAGTTAGTCAAATATTTATATAAAATTAAATGCCCCACAAGCGGGCATCAAAACGCCACTTTCCACCCGCCCGTTTGCTCTACGAAACAAAATCGCAGCTTTAGAAGCGTCGGGCGCAGCGCTGCATGTGTCGGCGGGCGGCAATAAATCATCGCCGGGTGGCGAAGTACGGGAGGGGCGGCAAAATCGGCCGGCTTACTTTCACGGTGACGCCGTGGACACGCGCCCCGTTATCGCCCGGCGTTTTGTAATAATGCTCGTGTGTTTTTGTTTAGTTTACCTTTGGTTTATTTGAAATTGTTTTCTTATTTGATTAGCGGTATTCTTGTTTTATTAGAAAATAATTATATTCCTAATAAATAAGCTATCATTCGTCACCAGTTGATCTATCAAGACCATTTTGTCTTTTCAATTTTGACCAAAGAGATATCAAATGTTTTAAATGGATTCTAGAAGGTACCAACAAATTAAACAAACTGCAAGGGAAAGCTATTCAAAACATCATATATCTGCTTATAAAGCAGAGAAACAGTCGATAAACTTATTATCATTAAAAGCTATTTAGAGCGAGCTTTACTAATGACTAAGACTTAAAAACTTAATTAAAAATTGTCTATACCACAGCAAAACCAACATTTGCACTTTTAGCATTCATACTCCACAATCGGCAATGACTAATCTCTCCAGACCTAAAGGTCGGAGTACATTTATCTGGATAGACTGCGTGTTAAAATATTGAGCAAGCCGTGTGCTACTATCTCGGATCGCATTTGTACTGATTACTGGCGCGATACTGCCCCTTGCACACCAGTCACGGTTAAAGGGATTCAAATCGAAAAGCGGTTAGCGCTCATGTTTGCTCCTTGCAGCCGTGTAACCCTACCTTTACTTTTGTATTTTCTTTAATAACTATTTTTTTTATTTATTATCTAAGTTGGATTGGAACTTAAAACTTTTGTTTTTAAAATTGGAGAGCTCACTATGATTTTTATTTGCTTCATAGAAGTGACAAAATAACAAACTGGATTTAATGTCATCATAATTGGCACTCATCGTGCTTTAAAATAATGCCAACAGTTGCGCTGATAATATTAATAATGTGTTACAATGTATGTTTATAATTTATTGTTTAACATTATGAGAACATTATATAGTAAGTATCAAATTAAATGAAGAGTAACCGTATCAACTTTGTCATTTTTCTTAAAATTAAAGCTTAAAAAACAAAAGACAATCTATTAAAGTATGAAACAAACTTTATCGGATCAAACGAAAACAAAAACCAACCAAACAAAGTCCAAACACCGTGAAATACTGTGAAAAACTAAACCTAAATACACAGTGAACGAAAGCCAAAACGTACCCACAGCCCAAAGCGAGCGCGCAACCTAAATACCAAATTCATCAAGGGATGACAAGTGAAAAGAGCTTTTAATTTAATTCGTTGCGGTATCACGCTGGAGGAACACGAAAAAAATACAGCAACAGCTTGAAGCGATATCGACAATCCATAATTCATGTCCTACAATTTCATATATTCCAACGCACACAGTAGGTAGTATTTTTTCCAGTCCACACCGCACGAAAGTTGACCTTATTTTTTAGAGTGCAAAGCCCGAAATGTTTTGACGACTTCATTTATTTAAGCTTTCATACCACTAGCAAGTAATCGGTGTATTGCAACATCGTATACGCTATGAAACGGGTATTCATATTAATGCAATTTCTCTTAAACGCTTACACGTCGTAAATAAAATTGGCGGTTTCCGACGGAGACTTCTTACCAAAGGTCGCCTTGTAATGAGTTTAATTGATATTTAAATCTTGAAATCATAAATAAATGCCAAAGACTTGATCACTTTATTCTTGTTCGTGTCCAAAAGTTGTTGTTGAACGTTGAAATTTCGTGCGGACAAAGGATGTTCTTTTGATAAATGTTTGTTTGAAGAGAATAATGATTTGACCTTTTCATTTTATCAGAATCTAACATTAGTATCTTGATATTTATAACCTGAACACAAACACTTACACAATCAAACAATCATAATTATAGTGTCTGATGACAGTATAATTTCGGAGGGACGGTAAAATTTTTGAACAGTTTTAATGTAAGTCAGCAATTTGTCCGCATTGATAACATCCAGAGCCGTGTATGACAACGCACGCAAACCCATAATTACGACGACCTCAAACATGACTAATGAACAATACTTTTATGTATTATAATTTACTGAAACATTCCATTTATATGTGACATACAATCATGTAAAAACCACGCATAAGGTCGAAAAATGTCACAAGTGATTGATGACTTAAAAATACGTTATTCCATTTCGTCATAATTCAAAATAAAACAATAGTGAAACTGCTCGTGAAGACTACTTAAAACGTAACGAAAGATGAGAGATAAAAGAGTCACATAATTTTAATAGACCAACATAAATTAGAGAGCTGGTTAACCAGACACGATTTCGCAATAGCGTTTTAATAGTGCGTCACAGTTTACAAATTAGGTGCCAGGTAATTGCCAAGTACCCATTAATCGCACTCATAAATAAACGCCCCAAAGAACTATACCAGAAATCACATTTCGTTACTGTCAAATCGTCAGTTGGCAATTGCTGTTCGATGTTTATCAAATAATTATACTCAGTATCGGTCAAACACAGAAATAAGGGAACCCGGGAGCGGAACTAAATGGAAAGTAAAAAAAGAAAGATGGCGGCCTTTCAAGCTTTGATATACATTATACATTAATCATTGGTCTGGGCGGGCGGCTGTATATTTCACTATACCTGCCTAATGACTTTTGTGGTATACATAAAGGAATATGTTTCCAACTTTTTTTGTTGCCATACGATTACTTACATGAAAAAGCTGACTGTATTTTCTGTTCGACACTAATACATTTTTTTCGGTACTTCTTTCTGGAAAACGACCAAAACACTTTTACTAGATAAACCCGTCTGACCTTAAACATAAGGCTTTTCCTAAAATCTTTAACGAAGATTTGTCGTTTGACAACTTGCCAAAAGCACAAGGACAACAAATCATGAAATATGAAAAAGCCATAGTATGAATACTGTTCGTGATTCGTGGTACTAGGCATCGTGTTAATGGCGTTAAGCCTTTTTCTTTATATTTCCACACATTTGTTTTATGTTTTTTTATGGTAATGTAAGCTTCTGTGAGCATCAGTGCGATTATACACATAGGAATAGCATCGCTCAAATCTGGCCGCAACTCAAAAATAATGTGTATCGCGAGCTGAGCGCCATCAGTCAGCCGGCGTCGACGCCGATGCCGTCGTGTTTCGCATCCGAAATGGAATGTTATTCACCGAAAATTTCGCTTTGGTGTACGCCAAAAATTACGCGAGCCCAACCGGGATTGAACGAAATTCCGCCCGCAAAAAAGGTGTCAAATGAAATATTCAAATATATTTTAATATAATTCATGCGGCGGGCGTTTCATTTCTCTCCCTCGTAATGGAATGCTAAATTTTCGGGCGAACAAAAAATATATATTAATGCGCGTACCTAATAGCTTATACAAACTCGTTTGTTGGGTATTGTTGTTCACAATGGGTGCCCATAACTCCGCGTCGCAGCCACGGCCGGTGACGTCTTTGTTAGAGCGGTGAGCTTTGTTCTGCCCCCGGCTCCGCCTGTCGACACGACATCCCGCGGCTGAAGCCACCGCGCAATTTGCCCCACACAAATATACCTATCGAGTACTACGCCAAAACTTTCCTCTTACTAATAGAGCTGAAAACCTGATCAAAAAGCACTGAAAAGTCGATCGATCTCTTTTCCCATTAGGGAAATTAACCCTATCAATTAGAGCTATAAACTTTCAGAAACAATAACAGAAAGGATCTGCCGTTGCTTTTACAAAAATGAAAGCCCTCCCTCACATAGGCGGCTAATTACAGTTGTTCGGACCATTACTATAATTTGCAGGAAAAGCACGAATGAATATTTGAGAAGGCGATAGAATGTGAGTAATTGCGCCGGATCACGAAGTGAAAAGTTATGAAAGGTGGCGGGCGGGGGTGATTTTTCAACGCCAACGTCGCGGGCGAAAATCTTAATGAAAATGAAAATATTCAATCATGAGTCGACAACGTATGTAGGAGTAGGAGTTCTTTGTTCGTTTATTGCGATTTTGGAATAGGAACGAGTATAAGAATTCATCTCGGGCATAAACAGCGGCGTGGAACGCATTAGGGCTCGGAGATGAGCTTCGCCGCGGGACAGCGGGCCCCAGGGGGCTCCCCGCCGGCCGGGGGCGGTCTCCGCTCCAGAGAATATTTGACACGGGTCTGGCAGATAGACAGCCCGGTCATGTGTGATCCCGGCCAGGAAACGGGGGGGCTTTTTTCCGTTTCTCTATCGACGTGTGTACTCCCTACGTAAGTAGATATAAAGATACGTTTATGATTTATGAGCCGCCACTCACACATGGGCCCTGCGTGGAGACGCTTTTTGTGCTCACCTAATGATACGAGCTTTAATAGAAGCTTTAATGACTTCAAAACGATAGATTTCCGGTGTAATATCCATTAATGATACCGTTCATGTAATGTGGACTACCGTTTTTACCTAAGTAATACAGAATTTCCATGCAATTAGAGGACATTAAGTCCATAATTCGTTGCGTTCATTTCAATTTGGAGCGGTCCGCATAAAAATGGAATTTAATTCCTCATAATAAGTTCGGCTTCATCGGCTTAGCAGCGGTCAAAGTTTGATTAGCGTTCTATCCCGACGTTTAATTAATGTGGGCCAAGCAACGGCGAGCGAGGAAGCGAGCGCAATAAGTGCGAGAGGGATATAAGATTTCAGAGAATGTTGCCAGTTAATTGGACACAACTTACTTTTCAAGTAAAAGTACGTAGTTCGGGAGAAATTATAGGTCTGAACTTAGAGAAACTTTTCGGAGGGTTGGGAAAGCGACTCCTTGTTATACACTTTACTTTGAGACAAGCGGGATAATGGATAAGTTGGGGTAATCTAAATAATTTGGTGAGGTTATTTCGAAAATAAAAAGGTAAATTGAAACTATGCAGGTATTTTGGTTAGTTTGTTCAAAACTAGTCAACGTTGTTAAACGACTGTGGTAAATAATATATACCTACCTTACTTACCTTATGTGAAAAGAATCTTAAGGTTTCTAATGTACTCTACCCAACATTTTATTAAACCTAGGAACAAATTTTCAGTAAAAAATTTCCACTCAATTATAGGAAAAATTGTAAGTACTAGCAAAAATTAAACCGCCTTCAAAACAAAAAACTGCAACCAATAACTCACTTCCTAAAACACGTAAAAATTAAAAACAAATTGAATCATTCAATAGAATTCATAGGCCTTCTTTGAGAGAGTCCATGGTCGAGCAAACACACTTGACTTTAAACCATGTTGTTCAATGGGGTGACGATAATATGGTCAATTTTATGCCAACTGTATCAGTTACCGACAACTTAGATCTTCTTGGCATGAAGTTAACATCGAACCTTAACTTCGGCGACAACATTAAGTGTAAAGTTTATAATGCTGCCAATAAGCTAAATTCCTGAATAAGGTTAAGCGATACTTCACGCCGTGGCAGCATCTGACTCTTTACAAAGCGCAAGTCCGCTCATGCATGGAGTATTGCTCTCAACTCTGGGATGGTTCAGCTAAATACCAGTTAGCAGCACTTGACTCAGTGATACGCAGAGCGAGAAAACTAATCGGATACGATGAGCTGGTCAAAACCAAGCTTCATAGTCTTACCCATCGACGTAAAGTGGCTTGCTTGTCGGTATTTTACAGGCTGTACTTCGGTGAGTGTGCTTCTGGGCTGCATGCGCTCATTCCACTATCCCCGTTCTACCACCGAGAATCTAGGCTATCCTTACTTGGTCAACATCCCGCGAAACCAAGCGCTTTCTTGTTCGCAGCGCCAAGGAATGGAATTACCTGCCTGCGTCTGTTTTCCCGAATGACTACAACCCTATAATTTTTGAAGCTAGAGTGAAAAGGCTGCTTCTGGGTAAGCTTGCTCCATCTTAGGCTTCTTCTCGATCCTTTTTTTTTATCATAGTGAGGGGAATGCTTTTACGCATACCCCGTCCACGTTGGTGTGCGGACGGTGATTATGTGGGACTCGCCTAAAGGTTCAGTGTGAAGCCAAGAGCAAACCCATAAAAACATTTTAAAAAAATATGAGGAAACTGCGCGACTTTTTCTAACTAATCTTTAGAACTTACTGATCTGTCTGAAGCCTTATGTAAAATTATCCTACAACTCCTAATGATTGAGGAGTTGTACCCTCAACACCAGCTCATCATCATGAAATGATAATAATATGAATACCAGATGCAAATACTTGAAAAACTGAAAAAATTGCTTTTAATATGCTTATAAAATTTGCGAGTTTTCCCCAATTTATCCTAGATTCCACCATCAGATCCTGACTTGGTTACAATGGAATTACCTGAGAAGTATACTCTTTCGAATAAAAAAAAATAACAAGTTGCACTCCGGGAGTGCCGGCAGAATTGAAAAGGGCTCCCTAGACATTTTCACAAAAAAAAGAAATTTGACAAAAAAAAAAGAAAAAATACTGATTGGATTTGAACAGAGGTCTTCTGGCTTCAATGCCGCCCGTTTTCTGACTTGAGCTATTACAACAACATTTTTTACATCACAAAAAGTTTTCACTCCAAAAAAGAATCATCGAAATTGGTTAATAGTTCGCGATGATATTGAAGCGTAAAGCAGGACCTTATGACAACAATGTGTTTTTTCAGGATTCTGAAGAAACTTCTGAACCGACTACTGTAAATTTTTATCGGACCAATTTGAAAGTTTGGTCTATCAGATAAAAACAATTATCAGAATCGGTTCACAATTGGCGGAGCTATCGTGGAACATACATAAAAAACATTCAGACTTGTAAACCCTCTTTTTTAGAAGTCGGTTAAAAATACCACCTATACATAAACATTTAGAAGTGTAATTTTTATGTGTTTCCAACGTTAAAAACAAACGTTTTTGTTACACTACTGTAACAGCAATGTTAAAATATAGTAGCACATTGTTGATAAAAATCCATAATATTTTGCTTTTCCACATTAAACGGTAAAACAAGAAATGCTGGTATCCCCATCCCGCACTCAAAACTACAATCACGTGCCTATGTGTGCGTGACGTACGCGTGTGCGCGTAACAGACCGTCAGACAAATATTAATGGCATTGGTGTTTTCGATGTGGGAGTACGTAATTATAAGACGGTAATGGTTTTTTAATAAGCTCCCAAACTTTTTTGTTGGCTGTCATTTTTTGTTGACTAGTATGTATGTACTAGGTTATGTAAAATATGTATACTTTTTGTTGATATCCGCAGTAGATTACGTAATTATGGATTATTTTTTTCGTTAAATTAAGGTTTCCGTTGTTTTGTTTGATTTATTAGAGGAAAATTTTAACGTAGTGCAGTTTTTATACCATAAATGTAATGAGCAGCCAAGAAAACCAAAGTAGTTATTTGATAGTTTTCTATTATTCTAAAATTTAAGCTTTAGTAAGAGTACATCTTTAATAAAATCTCACAACTAAGAAAGTGCTTACTACGTGAAAACTTAATAACTATGTACTGAAAGAACTTAAATATAGGCTACTTCTCGCAGTTTACGTCATCGTTCTTAATACAAAACCGATCTCCTCCAAATATTTTCCCATAAGCGAGTGAAACAACAAAAAGGAACTTCAAAAATAATATTATTTGGGCAAAAACTCCATCAGTCAACGTCTCACGCCACCGCAAGCGGAAACAGGGCACCGAACAGAATTAGAAATATATTTTTATCCGTCACTACACCCCTAGGCGGATAAAAAAATCTTTATGCAAATAATACTACGTGTAAATGCGAAGGGGAAGTCAGAAAATCGGTTTTTGTTACGAAATGAAAATATTTGCGCGTGATTCTTAGAGAGCTAGCTAAATACCTACGTTAAAAAGTCATGTTTTTTGATAAGGGGTAAAAAGTAAACTCAGGTTTTTTTTGTATTTACTTACAATTTTACATGACATTGATAAATTTAATATCACTGTAAGTACCTAATCAATCAGTAGGACTAATTTAATAAAGGCGTGACTTATATGTGTATAATAGTGAAGTAAAATACGAGTAAATATCAAGGTTTTGGCTTTATTGGCTGCACTGACTTTCCATATAAGTATTTTCCGAGCATTTTCTTTCAATTCATCATAAGGTATTGGTTCTTAATTTTATGAACAGTTAATACTTACTCAATTCTAACATATTTAAACAAAATAAGATTAGTTTATAATGTTTATTGAGTTATACCGTTTTACCTTAATTAATTACTTAGATCTAGGAAACTTTCTAATGAGCCCGAAAGCTGACGACAGGTTAAAAACTATTCAAAACGACGTGACATTAATTTTCAAGACAATAATCATTCAGTGGCTTCGATCATAAATTATCAGTAAATAAATAAATAAATAAATAAATAAATAACTTCATACATTCACACCAATTATCTAAGCCCATGTTAATTTCATTAAGAATCTGTATCATGGAACACTTGATAACGAATAAATATATACTTAAATACTTTTTGTTTGTAAATACATACTTAATATACATAGTTAACACCCAGACCAAGACAAATAGACATGTTCATGCACACAAATATTTGTCTTGTTCGGGAATCGAACCCGAGACCACTGGCGCAGAAGGTGGGTAGCCTACCCCTGCGCTAAATCGGTCGTCAGTGGTGATAAATATCTGACGACCTCCGTCGCCGAGTGGTGTACGCACCGGTTTTCAAGGTGCCGCTATCTCTAGAGGTCCCGGGTTCGATCCCCGATCGAGTAAATATTGAAAACGAACTTTTCCATATTTCCTCGGGTCTGGGTGTATGTGGTAATACCTGTCGTTGTTTCCGATTTCCATAATACTTACTAGTGCTTAAGCTACTATACTTTGGTATTGAAACCGTTTATGTGATGGTGTCCAATATTTATTAAATATTTACTGCGTGATTAGAGTATTTTTTATGATTCGATTTATTATCATTTTTGTCAGTGTTTATATACATAAAGTCTTTAACGACTTTACGAAAAGTTGAAAAAATGTTTTATGAGTATGTGTTAACCTATATGAGATTTCAATTTAAATTATTACATAAATAATTCTGTGTCTTGATCATGGAACAATAAATTTGTGTTCAGATCTGATTTTAGAATCGATTTTATAAATGAATTTTTTTATACAATTTCATTGTCTAGTCAATGTCCAGTTTTTTAAAAAGTAACTCAAAGCGCACTATTTTATTACTCATATTTTTTATACAATTTCATTCTTAAAAACATTTCAAACCATATAATAAAGAGACACAAAACAAAAGTCTCTAAACATAAAGGCCGAAGTAAAGGGAAAACTCTTTTGAAAAGGAAATCCAATTCGAAAAAAATAAATGAGAATCACAAAAGGGAATGATCGCAGCCCAATCTAGTGATGCATTCTCCGCCTTTGTACCGGCGACGAGCGATCGATCAAGCATCCGTTACAATAGCTTATCGTCTGTAGTCGAGTAATCGCCACCTTTTATCGGAGGTGAAAAAAATCGAATCGAGCCTGTATGGAGTAGATTCCTTTGCGCGATTTTCAGGAAAAATATAGTAGCTATTTGACTCTTTGAATGAGAATGTTGTTCTATCAAACAACATTCTCATTCAAACGACCTTTATTAGAACATTCGTTTTTATCGCTTTTATTTATTGCTATTTCAGTTGTATTTTCGAAACCAAGTCCTAGAGACTAAGCTCAGAACAAAAATAACAGTTCATCTTCCCAAAAAATTTAATAGTCGCCATCAAAATTCGGAATTTGCCAAAAAAAGCTTGAAAACCTCCTCATTTGCACCGTATAGCAACGGTCTTCGCAATCAGTGGCAGGCGCGAACAAATACACCCGCTCAATCATGGGCCTGGCACAAAAGCCTGCTCGTGATAACCGAACAATGATGTAACAAGTCGTCCATCCATTGTGTGGGGAGGCTTTCATTATATTTCCATTTCCACCTCGATTCCCGACTTATCGAGCCTACCTCCGAATAGGTAAGTCTATCTTTCTATGCCGTTAGTCAGGGGGTATTTATCATGCGACGCGCCGCTACCCTGAATTAATATTAAATATTATGTATTGTTAGGTGTAGATTTTGTGTGATTTTCTGAGATATACATTTAGTACGGGTTCCGAAGAGAGATCGACTTCCACCTATCTGAATACCGAATTAAACATTTTATTTTCTATAAAATTTCATACATAGACGAATACATAATTATCTAATTATTGTGTGAATTCGGATTCCATCGCGATTGTTATTATCGTTCTTGTGCATAAAAATATGCCTAAAAGTCTCTTTATTATTTTTTATTTACGTATTTATTTTTAACTAGCGAATCCTCGCGGTTTCACCCGCGTCGTACCCGTTCTCGTGGGAATATCGGGGATAAAATATAGCCTATGTCACTTGGGAAGAATGTATCTTTCTAATTGTGAAAGAATTTTCTCAATCGGTCCAGTAGTTTCGAAACCTATTCGATGCAAACAAACAAACAATCAAATCTTTCCTCTTTATAATATTAGTATAGATTAAAAAATTAATAAATGAAAGATTTATCTTGCTACGGTATCATTGCATAAACATCATACGCTATCCAACACTTATCACTATTTTGTCACTGATATTAAAAACCTTCCGTTTATTGGTTCTGTTTTTAATAAACTCTTAGTTAACTTGACAAAAACACATAGAAATTATGTTTTTGTTATAAATACACCAAAAGATCTGTCATTCTGTCATACCTACATGGTAACGTAAAGTATATATTCTTTGCCTACAGTACAAAATGCAAGGATTGCTTTTTGATACACTTTTGTTTTAAATAACTAAAATAACGTGGGAACTATTTACTTCATCTAAAACCGTGAGTACATAAGGCTGAGAGCACATGTATT
This sequence comes from Crambus lathoniellus, assembly GCA_949710035.1. NCBI lineage: Eukaryota > Metazoa > Arthropoda > Insecta > Lepidoptera > Crambidae > Crambus > Crambus lathoniellus. The sequence continues at coordinate 12,365,316 of OX453307.1, forward strand.
TACATTAACCCGAGAAGCGAGTAGGTGTAGAATTCCAATGATTAATGATTCGTCTGTGCCTAACAGGCCGTTCTATTTTCAAACAAAACACGAGCCCAACCGCCATTGGTCCGTTTTTTCAATATGGCAGCTGAATTTTGAAGATAATTAATGAACCGCTGGTTTCAAGTAGATAACGTGAGTAGAGGTTTAAGTGCGAGTATTAGCTACTGTGTGCTCTCGAGTAGAGCAGATTTTTCATAGACTAAATACGTATTTAGCAACTGGTTATGGAGCTGCTGATCTTTTTCAAGTACCCTTGTTGGGTATGGTTAGTGTTCGCTTTTAGCTTTGGATATTCATTGACAGAGAACACTAATCCAGGAAAGATTAATATAGCAAACTTTATTAAATATTTTGTGTGGAGTATCATTTACCTTTAACAACGTCTGTCTGAGAAACTTTTGATTCGACCATTAATACTTATTGAACATGAGATATAATTTATTTTCAACAATTGGACTGATGCCTGAATTGGACAGCAGACTAACGTAAATAACTGTACCTACAACTAAAACAGAGAGTAGGTACACTTTACTTTTTACAAATGTTGATCATCAGGCCCCTACACCATTTCGTAAAGGGAACATAACCGACCAACGTTGACCGATTATTTATTATTAAGTATTAATGCAAACAGGGGACGATCCCAAAAAGAATAACATTTATTAAAGGGGTAGTTTCTTGAAGTAGGTATGAACCAGGACATGCATGAATTTCTCAGAGATTGATGCTGGTTGCAAGCATGTAAAACTTCAAGACTGTTTCGTGGACATCTAATTAACACCCCCAAACATAAGCAACTAACCAAACTTCCAAATTAATTAACGGTCTAAATATCCCGGCGTAAGTCAAATTTGGCATGTCTTATCTGGCGGCAGATAAGGGTTATGACACGGGTTCATCCAGTAGCCAGAACTTGGACGGCGATTGGCCGGCAAACTAGCTCGTAGGGATAGCAGAAAAATCAAGTAATGGCCATGTCGACTAAATCTGAACATTTCTTACACTTTGTAAATGATATTTTTTTAAGTTTGCAGGGAATATACTTCCAAATGGAATTAAAACAATATTGGTGTTTTTCTTGTTCTTATCGAGTCGATAGCAAACTAAAAACCTAAACAGTGTCGGACCTTCGAAATCCGGCTACGTGGATCGCAGCATTGGTAGCCTCCATTAGGTCTTCCTGCGTGCAGCTGATTGGACACGCAGGGCACAATGTTAGATGTTCCATCGCCTGAGGAACAGCACCACACCTACATTCTAGTTTTGCATCGACCAAGAATCCCCGTCTAGACAGGTTGTCCTTACTGCGGCCGATCATCGTCCTGAGTCTATTTAAAGACTTCCAGGCAGGCCATGGTTACTCTTGTCCAGGCGGGAGGGTCTCAGACGGTGGAACAAACGAGACAGGAATGTTGACACTCTCCCGCCAAAGCCTACACCTTTCCTTGGACCGATCACTGCTGTGAAGATAGAACACACAGTTGATAGAACACACAAAGTATGGACTTTTTGATATAAAACTATAGGATGGTTAGAGTTGTTACAAATCTGGTAATAAGATATGTATTTCTTTATACCTTTATCTAGAATCGTATAGTTTCAAAAACACGATTTTATGATTTCGGCTCGACACTTTTTATTTTCGAAAAGACCTCAAAAAATACGAAATTTCAAGATTTTTCTTAAATGGGGATACATATACTATTGAAAATTGGTTTAATTAGTGGACACCAATAATATTTAGGATCGTATAGAAGCATTTTTTAAAAATCGCTATAGTTTTTTAATACGAAGTGATTTTGTGTTTTTTTGCCTAATCTACAAAATCGGTCTCGCTCCCGCGCGCTTGGTTATTCATTGCTATCTCGCTTCAGCATAATTTTTCCGAGTATCGCCTCAATAGCTCATTTCATAGAATAACTTTCACTAAACCTAAAAGCTACGAACTGATAGTAAAAACTCACATACAAATAGTTGCTTGCGCTGCTGACCCTACCCAGCTACTTGTCACAGGAGTTTCCGTTATCTGTGACAGCAGTTAATGAATAAAGGCCCCGTTCATCTCAGGGTTTGATTATTCAATTTTGCTTCATTGGAACAACTCGACAATTTCAGATAAATGGACTAAGCTTTACCACATACCCTTACGTTATGTATTCACATTTTGTACCAACACACACACTACGCAATACAATTGTTCATTAATTATTTAGTTCATTGTTAATAGAAAGCCCGCACTCTCTAAAAGAAAATAGTTTTATGCACTAAGTATTCAAAAGAGGCGCTTATGCAAAACACTTCAAGAAAATCTTATGAATTTAAATCGCCACTACGCTCTTGATGTACAGCGAGTACGCGCCAAACTGAGCTTAGAAATTTCGAAGCGAAATTTGAATGATCTCAATTACAATGGAATCCTTAAATCAGGCTGCTTTCCCATAAATTTGTGCTCAGACAAATTCAAAAACAGTAGGAGACGGTAGCGCAACTTGGGAGCATTGTTCGTGGGCGGTGTCAGCTAAACAGAAGGTGAGGCGCTTTGTGAACAGAGTTGTAAATTTTATGAAAAGTGAAATTCCTTTTGAATGCCTGTTCGACCCATAAATAATCGAGGAACAGAGGAAAGCTATTGTCTCTGGCACTTATTGTTTCATCAATGAGCACGTGGGGCGAAAGTGTTTTTGCTATGCCCTTTTTGCACGGAGTTACCTGTATGTGGGGACATTGTGCAAAATTACCGGTATATTCGGTTTCACTTTCGAAGTTTTTGATTTATCTATTAGGTACTTACGCCACGCTAGGCGTAATAGAAAAAAGGGACACAAAAAATTTGCAAATGCTTTTATCAATAACGACTACTTCTTATCTTTGTGAATAAGAAAAGAATGTGAGACCTGCACTAATTATTTTTATTGCCAATTTGTACCGATCTTTTATCAGGTAACGTAAACTAATTTAAAAAGTCTGAATCGACAGTTTGGTAAACTTTAAAATAAAACAATTTACGGAACATAATTACGTGTAAATCGCTGATCTGGTAAATATTTTGAATTAAAGTCTATCCCATTTCAGCACTAGGTAAACTTAAGAAAATCTGGCAATCTTTCTTTCACTCGCGCCTTCGCTTACTTAACAGGAAAATAGGTGCTTTCATTATGATACTATTTTGATAGGTACTATTAATGATGAATCTTGGACACGAACACGAGAAATTGGTTTAGAGTAATAAGTTGGCAGTCACGCGTCACCAGTGGCAACTCGCCACTCTTTCGTACAAAACACAGAAGCAATCCATACATTTTCTTCTGTGCGGTTTTGAATTTGTTCACGTTGTTACGGCAGTTGTGTTTTTAGACACTTCTAATAAGCTAAATGCTTGATATGCTCCATCCAACCTATTTCCCGTGTTCTATGGTCTTGAATGTATGGAGATGTCATAAAAAAAGAAAGGAGTTTAACGTACCGAATTGACTTCTCATCCAGGGATATAGTGGGCTTGGCAGCGAGGCGTTGGTGTTCGGCGGCGGCTGCTGCGGCGGGGGCTGTTGCGCGTGCATGGTCTGCTGGTGCATCGGCGGCATCTGCGTCTGGTGCTGCATGTCGTCCACCGGGTACATGAGGTGCTGTTGGTGCGGCACCCCGTGCTGCACCATGTGCTGCGGGTGCATGTGGTGTGGCATCTGCTGCGCCTGCTCCAGCGGCGGGCTGCCCGGCACCCCGCCCGCCGTCGCCGCCGCCGCCTGCAGCTTGCACGACGTATACACCGCCGGCGCTGGAGGCTGGTGACCGTTCGGCCCGTACCCGTCCGTCTTCGGACCCATATGCCCCATTTGAGACGGACTGTCCGGCCGGTAGCCATTCTGTTCCATCTGCTGGTAGTACCCCAACCGGTCGTAAGGTGGAAACCGGGGGTAGGGCATTCCGGGCGCCGGCTGCGCGGGGTAGTGGTGTTGCGCGGGCCTCAGCTGCTGGTCGCAGCCCTCCATCTCGTGCCCTTGCTGCGGCACCGCACCGTAGTGCGCGTGCGCCTGTTGGTGCTCATGGCCACCGTTCCGCATATCTGGCATGTATGCGTTGGAGAAGTATGTCATGCTGTCGCAGTTGTTGGCGCTCATCGCGGGCCCGCAGCCCGCGCGGCTCGCGTCCGTATCTTCCGTCGCAATATCTCGGCCTCTAGGGCCGACACTGTCACTGTACAGTTCACCACACGGACACTTCGGATTCCATTCACTACACAACGCGAGTTGTAATCACTGGTCGGTCACGCCAACGGACGGTGTCTTCTCATCGGTTCCTCGGCGAATCTGAAACGAAGAGGTTATTGCTCTTAGTCGATCTATAATTAAATTTATTTTCCAAATGATCAAGATGATCCCCGATCGATCGTGTTTGTTTTGGCTCGCGGGTTGTTGCGCAAGAGTCATAGTATGCTGCCGACCTGGCGGTTAGAGACTGACACGTGTCCTGGGGACACACACGAAGACGTGGATATCACATGTTCCGAGTAAAACGCCTATTAGCGACAACCTGTCTGCGATTGGGGCCCCCGTCCGCGATAACTGAGCGGCACATTCTTCAGTGAGTTTGGAATCCGTCTTTGTCTGGCTGAAGGAAGGAGATCCTCATATGTGAGACGGGGATATGAAATAATGTCACGTTTGGCTCGGCATGTGGCTGACCCGCCATACCATGATGTTTCCCAGCGGCTGATAGGCATGACTGACAACTGCCGCCCGACGACATAACATTACGCGGACGTTAATTTGTGGAGAGACAAGTGCGACACAAACCGCGCGCCTATCGTCTGATCTCACTCTACAAGTTTTAAAGTAGGAAATTTACCGCATACTTAATATGACAGCTACTAGAATTTACTAACGTGGTGGAACAGGTAAGATATATGAAATGACCGCGGCAAATCTGAGATCCATATTGCTACAGACGAGCAGGTTTGTTTATCTGACATTCTACTATGAGCTGTTGTCTTAAGGCAATGACGAGTTTGGTTTGAACGTTGTTCCAAAGTCACATCGCAGGATCTTTGGTATGGTCTATTAACTTTGTGTTTAGAGTAAAAAATATGTACGGCTGGGTACTGGCTACGCGGCCCGCCCCTTGCAAGTTATTTAAAGCTAAAGATTCGAGGTTCATTAGCAACACTTAATGATGGCGGCTTTGGGACAATATGTCAGCAGATGCTACTTTTTGTCATTACGCGTCAAATGTTGATATTTGTAATCATTCTGTTTTATTTCAGTGATTTGGCGTTGAGCTCTGCTAACGCTTCAAAAGTCAAAACATTCGCAGCAAATGTAATTAATTCAGAAATGTAAGCCAGAACTCAATGCATATTACATATGAGGTGTCAGTGAATCCCGTGCCTATTGCTACACAGCTAAAGGTGATAATTGAACGACACCGGGAGTAATTAATGGGGTAGCCCATACTTGGATACAATTGAAAGGCATACTCGGAAAATTTGCATGTTGAGGGATGGACAATTTAAATTTACGATACTCCTCCCCCATGCGGAGGGCGACCCTCGCATTTTTTTAATTTTCAATTTCCATTTGAATTCCTTCAGCTATGGGTATAAATCAGTGATAATTCACGCAAATTCTATCAGCTGGTAATTTATTTATTCATTCATTATTTTCACACTAATGCTGACTTAATTAGCACGCGACTTAATTCTTCACATATCATGCGCAAATCTATTCACAACTTATCTTAAAATGCTAATTCAAAACTCAAATCAAAATGACGTGGCTTAATTTCATTTAGTCTTATCTTAAGTGAAGTTTAAATTCACTTAATATTTTTAATAGCCTCATATTAATTTCAAACTAATTCAATTTACTGTGAGTTTGGCTTTAGTCCAAATAAGACGGTCCATCTCCAACATCTTTTCTTTTAAAACTTTAGCGAGTTCGCAATACGGATCTTTAATCCGAATGGAACTAATTTTGTTTCTGATTTCTTATATAAGCTTGCAAATATTATGACGGCGAGAGGTTTTTCTTGTAAGTCCATAGTTACAGTTTTAATATGTGGGCACGTAACGAGCTAATGTTCTAGCCAGCAATTACGAATTTAGATAAAAATCTCAGTTCAGCTCGGTTCAAGGAACACGGCTTTAAACTGACCGACGTCGAAATTAACAGTCTCACGTGCTTTTGATAATTTGATAACGGAGAACACACGGTTTGATTTATGGCCCGAGACCCGTCTGTGACTCACGCGGCAGTTCCCATGCCCTTTGCTCCGAGTTCTCCGTAAGGTCTCCTACAATTAACGGCTCCAAAGATTTAATTCTACCGCGGCCATCTTGAAACAAATGAACACACATGTCAACGACATGTATCAAAAAGTTCAAGAGAACTCGTCCGCTTTTTACAAATTGACTGTTACATATGTAAATCATTCGTTATTCAAATGATTGAGCCAAAAAAACCGCAAACAGTAGCTAGCCGAAAATAAACTCGACCAAAATACACTTTCTAATAGATTAAGGACTAAATTAAAAAGAATATTAATAACATTTGGCGGGCGACAGTCGGTAGTTGTTAATCAAAAGACGATCAAAGAGTTGTATTTCGGGAATTTTCCCAGCGCGTGTATTAATCATTTCCACTATTTGTCAATTAGAGTGCTATTGTGGGACCACAAAGTGGTCGAGATTTATTCACACCGTATCGCCGTGAAAAGTGACTTCATTTTCATGTTATTTTCACAATTCGTTTCTTACCGGAGTATGTCTTAATAAATTTTCATAGCTCTCATAAATTTTGATACAACTACTGTTTAACACAAATTCATATTTCACTTTCAAAGTGGCAGGTACATTACTGAAACTACTATTATTTTGAAAATACTAGGTTTGCTATGATATTCAGGTTACTTACATAAAAATATTTTCGTAAAAATCTGAGTACTAAATTATCTCAACAATTTCAAGACTGTGATTATAACAAAACTACGTAAAATTGACTTTCAAATTATTTTTTTGTAATACTTTAAAAGTAATGAAAGAATTTTCAAAATGTAAACTTTAGTTAAGATTTAGAAACTTCATTACTGCAAATGAAGTATTTGAAAAAAACGACTCGTCTAACAATTTCTAATACCTACTTAATAATAAAAATTGCATTATGTAAATGCAAAAAAGTTAAAGTAACTTCATTACTGTGATAAAATGACACATATCCTTAGAACATTAAAGTAGTAGATTAATTTCTCATACTTGCAGTAGTTTCAAGTATTTCTTTGACTGTGTTTACTCTCTTTAGAGCAATTCATGTGTAGGTAGGTACCTATAAAAGCGTAAGGATAAAATTTAAGGCACGCGCACACGGTCAATATTTTTTCAATAATTGCCTGGCAAATGTAATGGATCAATCTGGAGCAATTAAGTGGAGAGATGTAGCTTCATATTTTGTAGTATTGTGTGGCCGTATCTCAGTAACAGGTTGCTGTATTTTGGCATTATTGCCATGACCCTTAAAGTACTTGATGTGGTCGTGACGTCATATTTGGGGGTTGACAGGAATTGCGTAATTTTAGTTGCCCGTGTAAGCGCGCTTTAAGTACTGTCACCTAGTGGAAAATGGCTACCTATGTAGATGACGTCGCAAACGGTTGCGCGTATGGTTGTAAGTATCATTCTACCTATAATGCAGACTTAAGTATTTGTGATGCAGTCTGAGCCTCAAATCTAATATCGTTCCTGTATTTATCGTTCACTGCTCACAAAGGGTAGACGTTGCATCAATTATGATGAGGTTCTCATTAATCTGGCTCCTCTGATCTCTGTCCGACCGTCGGTCTGTCTGTCTGTCTGTCCTTCCTCATATTAATCGGGTTAATTAGTCCAACACCCTGTGGGGATCGTTTTGATATTACGTGGGACCTTTTTTCCGTAGTTCTCTTTGGCATTTATTTTAGAAAAAGGTTAATGAGAATGTTTTATGAATATTATACTTGAAGAAGTTACGATTTGCAATAAGTCATGACGGAAAAGTCTTTGACCAGTGTGTGTTGCCAGTTATGACTTATGGAAGCGAGACGTGGTCTATTACTATGGGTCTCATGAGAAGGCTCAAGGAGCAATGGAGAGAGTAATGCTTGGTATTTCCCTGCTCGATCGAATCAGAAATGATGAGATCCGCAGGAGAACTAAAACGACCGACATCGCTCGAAGGATTGCATCATTGAAGTGGCAGTGGGCGGGACACATAGCGCGGAGAACTGATGGCCGTTGGGGCGGAAAGGTTCTCGAATGGAGACCGCGTACCGGACGACGTTCCGTGGGCAGGCCCCCTACAAGCAGGTGGACCGACGATCTGGTCGACGTCGCGGGAAGCCGCTGGATGCGGGCAGCGCAGGACCGATCGTTGTGGAGATCCTTGGGGGAGGCCTATGCCCAGCAGTGGGCGTCGTTCAGCTAACATGATGATGATGATGATGATGACGGAAATTACTTTTTTTATATGAGGCACTCTGAGTGTATTTCTTTTTTCATGATGTCCTTATTATTCGTTCAAAGCCGTTTATGGGGCATTCCAGCGAAGATGTCACCTGATGTCACCTGAGCCAAAAAAAATAAAATCTATAATTTGCTATTGTATTGTTCAGTACAAATAAAGCCAATGAACTAATTTATCATAAAACAGCAACAGTTTTTTTATTTTTCTACCAGATTTTATTTTTTTCGTGTCCTTGAATGCAGTGGTATCGGGGCTGTCTATGGTATGATATTTCTTCTTCATGTTTGCAAAACTTTTTTGCGCGCTTTTCATGTGTGCTGGTAAAACATTGTTAGGAAAGAAAAAAATACAATTCCTGGCGTTTACATCAGTCGTAAGTAATTGTAAGTTAGTATTCGTGATGAAAAGTTATCAATGCATAAAGAAATGCATTAGGGATGTCCCGACCGTCACTGTTAAACATGTGTTTACTTATCCTATCCTATAAATATTGAACTGCTTGTTTACCGGCTTTGTCAAAGTAACAATTATACCTAAGTTTATTAATTTGCATTATTATTACATATTAAAAATAAAAGTGCATCGAAATATTGATACTGAAAGGTATGTCCCGACCGTCACAGTGACGGGTGGGACAAAAGTTCAAGTGCATGGATTCGAGCTTTTTTAAGTTGATTTAGGTATTTGTTTATTTACAAATGGTGTTTTTTATTATTTTGTTTTATACAGTGTACATTTTTTTATTCATTATGTTTTGCGTAGATATTAAAATGCCTTTTCATATTTTTTATTGCATCTCATTTGTGAGTTTGGTTTAAAGGCTTATCTAGTTTTGGTTTCTTTGCACTAAAAAGTGCATGAACATGAATCCTGCAGAAAGAAAGAGAAAGTCTAGAGTAAAATTAAAACAAAATAATAAAAATGGGAAGAGTTTTTAGTAAAAGAATGGGTAAAAAATGCTGCGGAGGCAGAAAAAAAGAAAAGATGTCTAAAGTCAACAGGAAGAAGCAAAAGCTATTTGGGGGGAAAAAGAAAAAAAATCCTGAAAGGAAAACCTAGAAAAAAAAGTATTTTTGTTCTTTTTTTGGACAGTTTTCTTTTGAAAGAAAGAATTTTCTAATGCTGTTGATTTTACAGAAAAATAGTCTGTATTTCCATTTAGTTGTTTGAAATATTCATTAATTTCATTGTTTTAAACATATTTTAATTAAAAGTATGTAATAAATATGCATAATTTGTATTTTATTCACATACAATTGTGACTCGTCCCACCCGTCACAAAATGCTGTCCCACCCGTCACAACTTAAAATATATTTTATAAATTCTGATTACAATAATAATACAACTTAAGTTCTAAATTGTATTGAAGGCATTCTAGAAGCAACTTATACAAAAAAATCTCTTAACAAAATGTTTCTAGTTTGTCTTGATTTTAATGGTAAAACTCTCTACTCAGATAGGTGGGTGACTTTGCTGTCCCACCCGTCACTTTAAGAAAATGGAAATTTTAGGCATAAAGTTATTAATATATTTTTTCAATTTTCGAAGTTTTATTTTCATAAACTATCTGGGTACATATGTGGTCAGTTTTTATAGTCATTTTGTTAATAATAAACGATAAATTACTACTTTTAGAAGCAAAAATGAGTCCCAATGTCCCACCCGTCACTTTGGAATGCCCCTTATGTTACATAGAAACAAAATTGTATTTTATAAATAATGAATTTTATTGAAGAAATTGAATACCTATATAAGCTAAGCTAAGATTGTCACACTCTATTGAGTTTTGAATTAGACTGATATTTTGTACGTACTATATACTTATTATTATTATTAAGCTAATACTTATTATTATTATTAGCTTGTATAATTATCTCTATAATCCACCTTTTTAGGGTCATCACAAACTCGACTAACGAGTCACGCACGGTGGCTGTGTGTTTCACTCAGCCACCGAGCGAAACCAGTTGCAGATCTGGGGGCACGGCAGTGACCCCGCCAAGTCGAGCGCAAAGCAAACACTGCCGTACCATCCTTTACTGGAACCATTTCAGCGTATTTTCAAGCCTCTATTTGAAGATTTTATATAGGTTTAGAACGCTAAAATTATCGTTATAAAGTAAACTGTGTGCACACACACAGGACCCCGAAATTTCAAGTTTGTAGCTAATTTAGTTCTGAAGTTATACGAAAGCAAAATTTTGCTATTTCGACACTGACTCACTCACCCCTCATCAAAATAGAACTAGTACTTCCCATAAACCTAGAGACCTGAAATTTGGTACAGGGGTTGGGTTTAATGCCCACATAAAGGGAAAACTATCAAAACTAAGATTACAACACAAATTATTTAAAATGGCACAGTAGTATAATACTGGCATGCGCATTTATGTCAATATTTTCTTATTTTGAGAATCGAAGATTACTAAAGATTGACGAATGAAAATAAGTCTGCCCGTGGTTGAAAACGAATACTAAACTATTACCTTACTCTTAGAACAAAAAAATGTACTGTAACGCCTCAGTCGCGCGTAGAGTTATCTGACATGCACTCTACTTGTCTTTAATGGCCCCTCTACATGATGGCCCAGAGAAAAGTTTTCTTTTCTCTGGGCCATTATTACATGTTAGTGGACACAATTCAACGACCAAGATACATAAAACCTAACTATTTCTGTAAAGAAATCGCAATGTTCCTTACATTAGAGTTGGGTTTGCTGTACTGAGAGATTATGAGCTGCTTATTTTTTATAAAGAAATAAGCAGCTCCGGCGAGAGTTGGCCAGTTTTTTACAGGATGTTTTTGGTGGGATACATATTAACAATAAACATAATTTTGTATCACCGCAACATAGTTCTTTTAAGAAAAACACCTGCTAAGTCACACTAATTACCTACCTACTTAAACTCTAAATACGCACATTCAGCTTACATCTTTTTCCGTAATTATCTCTATCGAAATTTACCTTTTGAGGGGTCATCACAAACTCGGCTAACGATCCTCCCGCAGCAGCTAAGTGTACATTGTACAGTGATACATAACTGTAGTACTTTCAGGTAAGTATAAAAAAATACTGTATTATACCTAATAAAATTCTGATTGCGCGAATACTCAAACTAAACTTAATTTTATGGGGATCTTATGCTTCATTGGCGTCTTTTCGGAGATGTTTAACACTCTCTTAAAGTTTTAGTTTTTTTCTAACTAGCATGTTTTTCGCCACCTATTTCATCATAATAAGTGCTCCAAAAATGAACATTCTTTTGCGTTATTATCTCTATCGAAATCCACCTTTTTAGTGTCATCTTACTCGGCTAACGGGGACAGACATTTTGTACTTAGGTACTTTTTTACACCTAGATACAAAATCCTTCTAATGACTACAAAAACGCACTTTCAGCTTACATCTTTTAGCGTAATTATCTCTATCGAAATCCACCTTTTTAGGGTCATCACAAACTCTGCTAACGAGTCTCTCGCGGCGGCTGAGTGAAATGCTGTGTACCCGCTAATTAGGGGCCAACTTCCAAATTTAATCAGACAACTTCTGTGATTCTGCCGAGTTCATTATTTTTCATGAGGCCTGAATTTGTGACAAGGCAGTGTTTTTGACAATGTTCAGCAATGAGATGTTCATTATTTTTATGGTTGTAGGTATTACCTACGTTAAAAATTTATGATTTTTAATATCATTAGTGTAGGTTTTAAGTCAGTAGGCTTTTTTAAGTTTAGTAATAAGTTAATTATTTTAAAATAACCTACTTTTATTATTTACACTTTTATAAAGTTTTTTGACACATTTCCAAACGCACGTAGCCACTTTTTAACAGAACAAAGTTTTGCTAAGCTATAGGGAGAGGACTATAACGCAGGTAGAATCAAATGATCCTGTCTATTGTGCCTGGAGTAGTGAGTTAGATTTCCACCAAGGGAAATTGATACCTAAGTAATTTGTGTTTGTTTAAATGTTCCATTAATCCGTTACTTAAGCTTAAGCTACTTATTTCGGAATCATATCACAATCACACTCTGGGTATGTACTATTTCTTTACCTGTGAGTACGTACATTACTATAGGCTATCTACCTATCTAGTCTATCGCCTACCACAGACCCATTAACACCCAGTCGGTATTTGCACTGCAGAAGCGGTATTGCACTCTGGAATCTGTTAATCAAAGCGAACGCTATCAATTACGTGGACGCAATCAAAATGGTGGACATTCCTGCACTAGGCACGCGCCAAAGGGTTCCGGACACGACTGTGGTCATCCTTCAAGGTGGCAATTCAATATGGTGTTTGAATGTTATTTTGTTATTTTTTACAATTACCAACAAATTAGCAAAACAAGAGAGGTTTATGCTCGGCAGTGGGTCGAGAAAGGCTGCAAATGATGATGGATTAGATATTAGGTACCTACTACCAAAATGCCTGATTTCTTTTTTAAACATTTTGAATAGTGTTAAGGATATTATAAAGCTTTTAACTTTCAATTTAAACAAGTAGAGCACTGCAGTCGTGTGATGTCACAAGCCAGCTACGAATCACTACCAATAATTACCTATTATGCTATCAATTACGTTAGTGTGCTATTGGTAGATTAATCGACTGGGGTACTCTATGCCTGATTTCTTTTTATTTTAATAGTTGAAAGATAAATAAAAAGCTTTTAACTTTCTATTTAGACAAGTAGAGCACTGCTTTCTTGTGATGTCACAAGCCTGCTACGAATCACTACCTACCAATATGCTACCAATTACGTTAGTGCCATCAAAATGATGGGCATTCCTGTCCCGAGCACCCGTCAAAGGGTTCCGGACAAGGCTGTAGTTATTCTTCAAGGTCGAAATTAAATTGCTATTGGTAGTATAATCGACCAGATGGGGTACTCTATGCCTGATGTCTTTTAATTTTTAATAGTTGTATGGATAACTAGCAGATCCTCGCAGTTTCACATGCGTGGTACCCGTTCTCGTGGGAATATCGGGATAAAATATAGCCTTTGTCACTCGGGAAGAATGTAGCTTTCTAATAGTGAAAGAATTTTCTAAATCGGTCCAGTAGTTTCGGAGCCTATTCGATGCAAACAAACAATCAAATCTTTCCTCTTTATAATATTAGAATAGATAAAAGCTTTTAACTTTCTATTTAGACGAGTAGAGCACTGCTTTCTTGTGATGTCACAAGCCAGCTACCGATCACTACCTACCAATATGCTATCAATTACGTTAGTGCCATCAAAATGATGGGCATTCCTGGCCCGAGCACCCGTCAAAGGGTTCCGGAGACGGCTGTAGTTATTCTTCAAGGTCGAAATTAAATTGCTATTGGTAGTATAATCGACCAGGTGGGGTACTCTATGCCTGATGTCTTTTTATGTTTAATAGTTTTATCTATATATATAAAATTCAAAGTCCTGACTGACTGACTGACTGACTGACTGACTGACTGACTGAGATATCAACGCACAGCCTAAACCGCTGAACCTAGAGACTTCAAATTTTGCACATAGATACGTTATACAGTGTAGGCATCCACTAAGAAAGGATTTTTGGAAATACCACCCCTAAGGGGGTGAAATAGAGGATGAATGTTTGTATGAAAGTCCGTCAGTTTTGAAGTTAGGATCTTCAAACATTGTATTTAGGCTGGCAATTAAAAATTAATATTTACCTGTGTCAGCGTTTTTGACAATTCCACCCCCGAAGGGGTGAAAAGGGGGATGAAATGTTGTATCTGGAAAGTCCTTCATTTAATTTATTATTTAGGCTTATAGTCGGAAAGTAAAACAAATAAGCAAAAACATGTTTCGTATTTTTCAAAAATCAACCCCTTAGAGGTTAAATGGGTTAAATAAACCTAAAAATCGATATGGATGTCGTTATTGAGGTTTTATGGGATGACGATTGCAAAAATGGCATTTATTTTGATGTTTAACACGCTGAACATGATTCAACCCCTAAACAGTTGCAAAAGGGGTGAAATTTTGAATGAAAAATCAGGGGTAAAATAGATATTTCAACTTGAAACTTTGTAGGCTTCCTTCTTAAAACAAATAGGCAACACATTTCGTAGTTTTCCGAAAATCAAACCCAGGGGGTAAATAGGGTATAGAAACCTAAATCATCTTAAGTAGGTACCCTAAAAGTTCTTGGTACCTCAGCTACTCAGAACTAACTTTTTGATTGTGAAACAGACACTTATTTTTTACTAGCTTCCGCCCGCGACTTCGTCCGCGTGGACATTCGAGAAAATACTTAGAAGACCAATAACCAGGATAAAAAGTAGGTATTCTATGTTTTAATTTCATAAAAATCCGATCAGCCGTTTTTACGTGATTAGGCGGGTCCTCCCTCACCAAGTGAGCAGCCTCGTGCGAGGCCCGCCGCACGTGGCAAACGTTCTGCCTCGCGCGAGGCTCTCGCTTGGTGAGGGAGGACCCGCCTAATCACGTAAAAACGGCTGATCGGATTTTTATGAAATTAAAACATAGAATACCTACTTTTTATACTGGTTATTGGTCCCCTAAGTATTTTCTCGAATGTCCACGCGGACGAAGTCGCGGGCGGAAGCTAGTATATAATAAAAAGCTTTTAACTTTCTATTTAGACGAGTAGAGCACTGCTTTATTGTGATGTCACAAGCCAGCTACGAATCACTACCTACCAAATATGCTATCAATGACGTTAGTGCCATCAAAATGGTGGGCATTCCTGTCTCGAGCACACCCGTCAAAGGGTTCCGGACCCTCCTGTCATTATTCTTCAAGATCGAAATTCAATTGCTATGGTAGATAATCTAAGAGCACGGGTAGCATGATGAACTGGAGAAAGGTTTTGTCTATATCGAAACGTCACAAATGGCATTTTATCGTAGACAATAGATATTTTATCGTAGACAAACACCACATTGTTCGGCTGCCAATTATAGACTTTCGAGGTAGATAAAACTACTCTCGGATTTGTCATGCTACGCGTGTTTGTTTTGCATGCTGGTGGGATACTTAAACAAAATTGCAAGAAAAAAAGGTAGGAAATCTCAAATATTAAATCTGTAGGTGAACCTTATGGCGTTGCAAATTAAGCCCTTCCTTCTCTTCGCTCTTGAACGAAATTTTATTATCCAATACAATTTCGTTCAAGAGCAAACCACCTGGAATATTTCTGAAGTTTCTACGAAGCTAGATGGCGCTGCATGACAATCACATGGGGAAAACAAAATTTCACTTTACAGGTTTTTTTATTTTTAACTTGCAGTGATGTATGTAGTAGTTAGGTACTTATGTATGAATGTAACCTATGTACGTTCGGGTCAAATCTTGCAAGCTTCCCACTTCCCATCAGTGTCCGATTGAGCTAAAATTTTGTATGCAAGTTTGGTTTAGATGACAATACAATATTAAAGTATAGTCAGCAAAAAAGCTTGTCATAAAAATAAATTTTTTACTAAAAACTTATTTTTAACACGCTTTTATTAGTTTTACCTGTAACTAAGTCACAATGTAAGAAAATCTTGGAATGCAATTTTAACCTTATTCTAATTGTCGTATCGATTTCAAACTTTGCAAGTTTATAGGAACTCGATGGCAATTCAATAGTTTACTACCATGGAGCTGATCTGATGATGGAGTCAAGAGGTGGGATATATAACTCTTCAATGGCTGCTAGGAAGCCCCTTAAGTTTGGCTCATTTTTTTCGTTCTGATGAGACCTATTCGCTACATTTGATGGTAATGGACTGATGATATAAAAGGGTGTTTTTTTAGTTTTTAAAGTAGGTATTAGATTACATTTTATTTTCACTATGTATCAAAAAATATCATTTACAAGCATCGCGCATCGGAAATGGGTCTTGAATTTTCTAAAGGACGGTATTTAATTGACATAACGCCGACACAGATAAAAAGCGAAATAAAGATCCTATCTAACGGTTAATTTCCAGCCCGAATGACTTATATGTTAAGAGCACTACCATTAAGAAGGCAAATAGTAAATAAATAATAATTGAACTAATTCGTTTTAATTAGACAATAGTAGACATGCAATGATTGTAATTACTTATGTTGCTTAATCTTAAAACGTATCTAGGTACCTACTAATTATCACGCCATTCAATTGCTGGCAAATTGTTCCCATTACTTCGATCACTTAAATTAAAATATGCAAATTGCTACTTCTCATTATGGCTTTTACACCTCCTAGTCTTAGAGACCGGCGATATAATAATTGTTTAATAAATTTTATGCTTAAATAATTCTACGGATATCCGCTTATCATTTCAATAAAAAAGTTATGTACGAATTTTAAAGTGAATTTAAAATCAAAGACGATTTTTGAATACAAGAGTCGTATAAAAAAATAGTGTGCTATTGCAGTTACCAATATCATCCGTTGTGTGTCGCTGCTGACGCAAATTATAGGCGTTTAATTAACATTGCTATAATAGCGACTAATTGTTATATCGCGCAGTGCTGATTTATTGCGAGATACAAACGCCGACACCTTTGTAATAGCCCACGTGATTCAAACATTGCATGCATACGTTTAAACAATGGCAGCGGGGGTGAAATACGACAATAGATATGTAGGTGGCATACTACAAATTAATTATACTACAATTACAATTTAACTGATAAAATAAAATAATCAGCAATTAACGAAGAATTCATCTTGTACTAAAAATCTATAAAAGCGACATCTACCATCAAAAGAGTGAACTTTAAAGACTGATGCAGCGCCATCTGTTTAACTATAAATAAACTATGCGGAGACCCCAAAGCAAACCATAAGCATGCCGTATTCAGATTGGGCCTTGCTTTTTGGAAGGACCATTTTTTCTGTCCAAAATGTTTTGTTGGAATCAACATAGGAGTACCTGCCTGGTAAATGTATAAGATTTTATAATTAGAATGTAATATATTATAAGGGTAAGTTTAAACAGTTTTGAATACCTACATTGAATTATGTGTGTAGTTTGTTGAATAAATTTCTATTATTGTATAAAATGTAAATATTGATGTATTTTTATAATAAAATGTAAGTGAAGTAAGTACAATAAATTATACCTTCACAAAACATATGTGCCTGAAGTAAACTTGGACGACCTCCGCTCCGTGGTCGAGTGGTGTACGCTACAGTTTTCAATGTGCCGCTATCTGTAAGGTCCCGGGTTCGATTCCCGATTGGGTAAATATTAAAAACTTTTCGATTGTTTCTCATAGGTGGATATAAGTTGTCATACTTTATCTTTGTTGTTTCCCATTACCACACTTGTGTTATGGTGCATTTTGGCTGCTTCACGGTTTCCATTAGTCGTTAATACC
The DNA here is from genome assembly GCA_949710035.1 of Crambus lathoniellus. Classification (NCBI taxonomy): domain Eukaryota; kingdom Metazoa; phylum Arthropoda; class Insecta; order Lepidoptera; family Crambidae; genus Crambus; species Crambus lathoniellus. The sequence goes on from OX453307.1 coordinate 12,383,170, forward strand.
CGCATGTGCAGATTGTGCAGTACTGGAGATTATTGGATCGCATTTATTTTTCATATCATTGGCTGGATTTCGAATGCGGACACAAAAGTGCTTGATGTATATTGATCGTGTATAATATTGTCAAAATGTCATTGTATATTTTTCTAACAAGCAAAAATAAAATATAACGCACGCCGTGGTGATTCCCCGCACACGCCACCCGACCGCAGTTTCAACTTGTCACTTTCATTAGTCATTTTCTCATTTCTTAAAATATATATAAAGAAATATTTTATACCATAACTTTCAGAATATTATAGAAACTTCAACTTGGTGACCGGAAGTGCGACATGTCGGGCGGTTTAATTTACGCGCCAACATGGCGGGCGGTATCTGAGAGCTTCCGGCTGCAGCGGCGGCGATGAAAGTCGTACATCAAAGTTCGGTCACAACACGCTGCTTTCAATAAACCTCCTTTGAGCCAAGCAACTGGTTTAGAAATATAGTGGATTTGATAAACGCAATTCATATTAAGTTCGTAAATATTAAAATACCAACGGAAGCTTGAAGACAGCACATTATGCTGTATGGTGTTTCATTATATTGTAAGAGTGAGCTGTATTCGTTCACATTATACGTAAAATATTCCTAAATGTGGAACGTCTTACAACAATTACTTATCTTTTTTATCTTATCTTACCAGTCGAGCCGAAATACTTTCACATGTTTAACTTTTTTTACAAGAAAAAGCTGCATTTAATAGTTATTGTACACCCTATTAATACAGAAGAATCTATTCCTGTAACTTGAAAAGTATAGATTGTAAGCGAGCAGAACATAGCGGATTTTCCTCTTGAATGCGCTCGTCTGGACTTCTGGCGGAACTACTTTGGCCAAACAGAAGTCGAAGATTAACTGTAAGTCTAGTAAGAGTTGTATTTCTACAGTTTCAGACATGTAGGTACCAGCACAATAATAAAGGTGAGATAAGTATGATGAAAAATTGCATTGTGAATGCAAAAAGTAAAAATTTTAATAATAATTGTAAGATGACTAACATAACTTTCTCATTTACAATATTTAGCATGAATTTATATTTCATGTAATTACTGGAATCTCTCATGATAATATTATGAGAGATTATATTGTAAATGAGAAAAAATTATTTTTATAAAAAAATAAAACCGCCTTCAAAAAAACCACATCAAAAAAGTAAGAAATAATTCCTCACCAAATAAATAACGTAAGTAACTTTGAAGTCGGGCGTGAAACATGTAAGTACAATTTTTTTGTTGTTTTTGTTAAAACCCGCCCGACTTCAAAGTACTTACGCTATTTATTTGGTGAGGAATTATTTCTTACTTTTTTGATGTGGTTTTTTTGAAGGCGGTTTTATTTTTTTATAAAAATAATTTTTATTTCACTCTTTTTAGTGCATCGTGCAGGCAATTTACGTGTTTTCTGGTAAATAGGTATGTGATCAAACTGAAAACCTCCTTTTTCGAAGTCGGTTAAAATACCTTGAGGTATCCCCTTTTTAACAAAACAAGAATCATCTAAATCGGTTTATAAACAAAGGAGTTATGCCTAAAGATACGTATTAAATTCACATAAAGTGGTAACGAAAACGACAGTATTTTCAAGATTTCCTGAAAACTACTAACCGGATTTAAAAATTTCAAAAAATGGGACCAACTTGGAAACCAACCTGATGTAATAACGTTTGAACCATTTCAATCGGTTCAGCCGTCTTCGAGTAATCGGTGGACATACACAAAAAAAAAAGAGAAAAAACATACATACAGACGAATAGAGAACCTCCTCCTTTTTGATTTAGAAGTCGGTTAAAAACCCAGTTCAGCCAATTTTGTTGCATTTATCAAGAGATAAAATAATTATTCTTAAAAAGAGTTTTAAGCTACTATTTTTTAAATTGTTAAGTCTTATAGGTAATTATAAATCTCTATAATTTTTTAGCAAGTTTTAATTTAACATCTCAAGTTATTGCATATAGAAATAAGATACATGTAAGGAAAATATATCTATGTGTTATCTTTGTACACTGATAGATTTAATATTTTTGTTCATTTATAACGGATAAATTCAATAACAACTTGACCGGTTTCAAAATTCTTTTACTTTTAGAAAGCTGAATTATTATTCCCGAGTGGTATGGTCTTTTTTATCCCGATACTCTTACAGGAACCGGTATAACGAGGGTAAAACTTAGCGGGGCCCGTCGTACTTAATATAAAGTTCAGACTTTAGTATGGATATGATAACGATCAAATTTTTAAATAAAATAAAAATAAAATTATTCCATCTACAAACAACCTATTCTACTTTTACGCTTTAGTTTCTGTAAGGAAATATTTTAATACCCAATGATACTAACGAATTTTACTAAATACCTTCACGAACTATTAATTTAGAGGTTGTCAAATTTGATAAGGGTTAAGGCACGTTAAAGCCTGCGATTATGGAATTTAAGGCTTAACATTTGCAAACTAACGAAAATGTGCTGTCTTATACTGAAATTGTAAAAAAATACACATGTTTTTTTTTATCCTACAATTATTTGTGTAATTATTCTCAATATCAAACAAACAAACAACAACAAACGTCATTGGCCAATAAAAATCTATTTTGTAGTTTCCGTGCAAAACTACTCAAAAATGTTCAATAGCTCCATCTGTTCAAAAGTCATGGAACTAATAAAAAACAAGTCATCACAGTTTTTAAAACAGCTCACTAGTGACCTCTGTTAGCGAGTGGCTAAACTAAAATGACTTCATGACTTGATGCTTGATTTACGGCACCTACCTGTTGGCAGATGGCACAGCTGTGTTTATAAACATAAATTGTTGAATTTATTATTTTATTTGATTTCACAACTACAATGACTGGTCTAAAATACAGATATTCTTAATATTATGAAAGAACATCATTTCTTAAATAGGTACTGTCACGTCGTTTGTCACTTCTCAAAAAATAAATAAGCACAACACCTAAGCTAAATTAATTAGGGTAAAACCGCCTTGTATCGGCCACGTCCTGGTATCGGTCACTTCCTACGAATTTGATCAAAAACTATTTAATATTCGATATACTTGCACAAATTTTGCTCTATAATGAACATTATATTGTTGTCTTTAAATGAATTAAATGAGGTGGCGATCAAAGTTCATTTGACAGTTCAGTGGAATTGGATGTTGTAACCTGCGCATTCGTGTCGAAATTCACGCCATTTTCTAGTCAAAATTGACGAGTTCGAGGTTACGGGGGAAAGGGTTTGCAACTTATCTAGGAGGTTTAAAACGTTGATTTTTGCTTGTGAAGGTTAAAGAGATTATAACGCAACATTATTGATTAATTTTTTTGTGTTTTTTTTTAAATTTTAATAAAAAGTCGAATGGCCGGATTTAGGGTTGATTATTTCATAAAAACGCCTGATATCGGCCGTTAAAAATGGTGATGGCCGATACAAGGCGAGTCAAAATCCTGATATCGGCCACTAAACATTAAGTCATGGACGATACAAATGTTACTTCATACAAATCTAGGTACACTAGATTAGATACTTAATTTAGGTACCTACTTAATTATAATAAAAAAATATTTAAAAAATCTCGATTTTTTGTTTAGTTACTTTTATGTGGAAGTATCATTGTTGATGTGCAAACTGTAATATTAAATTTAAAATAAATTGTTAATAGTATTTGATTTATAGACTTTCCTTTATTAAAGTTTGTAAAATAATCTAAAATCTCTAAAAAAAAATTCCGACTTCAAAATTTATTTGTTACTATTAGGTAAGAATATCTTTATGCAAGAAAAAAACTAAATCATATTTTTTTTTTATTTATTCTAAACACGTTAAATTATGTTTGGATTGTTAAAAAAAATCACGGTATATTATGTATGTTTTTTATATATATCTATGTATATCTTTGTATATCTATATCTTTCTTTATTAATTCGAAGTATATTTGTATTGCTCATAATGTAAGCCTAGGCCGATACAAGGCAAACAGGTGGGCGATTTTTGGGCGCAAGTGGCCGATATTAGGGAAATTGGGTGTGTACAAAGAAAAACATCAATATATAAAAATGTTATTCAAATTTCAAATACTTTATTAGTTCATAGGAAAGTCAAATAATAACAGTTTATTAAAAAATACCTTCTAGAAAGCTAGGCTAATAAATGTGAGAATAGGAAGCAAATCAAAGTGAAATATTGTTGAGGTGGCCGATACAAGGTGGTTTTACCCTACCTATAACCTATAAAATAGCTACTTACCCTAAAATTAGTGCTGTACGATATTTGATGACTAAATAAAACTATTTTTTAATTCTTATACGAAAGTAAAATTTAATAAGTATTTCACAATTTCCGAAATAGGAATCAATGTTACCTACTAATAAGAAAGACTACTAGACTACTCTGAACACATCATAATAATCCAATAAGACTGTTTGCAATAGGTACCTAACCTACAACAGCTGTGACCACCAATGTGACCTTCTTATTGTTAATTTCACTATTTGAGTATTTAGTTACGAAAAATAAACAAAACACCATTATACTTAGCTGGTTTTGAAGTTTTGTATAACGCTACTTTGGAATCTTTTTTCCTTTAGATCATGACAGAAAATTATTCCAATAAGTTTTTTTTTGTTTTGAACTAAGTATACTTATGTAGTATTTTTTCTGATTGACTGAATAACAAACTGAATATCAGTTCACCAAATGAAATTCATAAATTATGTGATACAATATGTTGGAAGAAAATAAAACCACTGATCTTTATAGTAATAAGTAAAAGTCGAGTTTCGCTGCTTTAGTATAAGTGAAGAAGTACCTTAGTAACAAATTTTTTTGGTAGAGAAATTAAAAACTTTTATTTTATTATGGAACATAACTAAGTAACAAAATGAAGAGATAATTTGTGTCTATCAAAATGATTGTAAAATGATAAAAAAAAAAATACACCAAAACCCAAAATAGATTTCGCTAAAATCCAAATCAACATTCATAATTTCACGTTCGCAAACAAACCAAAAACATTCAAATTCCGAATCGAACACCCGATAGGGAAGGGACGAGCCGCGTCTGTCAAGATTTTTTTGCGCGATTTTTTCGACGTTATTATTATGAGAAAAAATGCGGAGTCAGTAGAGCGGGACGTGGGGTGGGGATCCATGACGAGGGTTCCCTGGTGGGGGGCGGGGCGGTGACGTCACGCTCTCATTATAGGCCGGCGTGCAGTGATGGCGGCCGATAGCTCTGCACTTGTGATTGTTAGTTAGAATTTGTTAGTGAAATTTTTGACGGGTTCGAAGAAGGTTTGTTTTCATAAGAAACAGTAATGCCCATTTTTTTACGAAATTAAAAACTTTTGGTGGCAATAATTACAGTGCCAACATGGTGTGCTCGAGCGAAGGAAATCCGAAATTATTTATAGAAGATCTCATTATTATCAATTAGCAAATTAAATAATATTTCAACCATTGAGTAAAAATAAATAAATGTATTTTATCTACACTCATGTTATAATATTCGAATTATGAACTCATGCCTGAACGTATAGTGATACACTTTATGCCATAGTCAACTTTAAAAAATAAAACTGTTTCATAATGGCCGGATACAGCTGTCAGTCATTATAAAACACTTATATTTCTTAATTTTACAATCTCCATGGCAACCGTAGAATTTACCAGCCCTGACTTCTAACTATGTCAAGCCCTTCTTTAAGGCGATACTCGGAAAAAATGTGCTGAAGCGAGATAGCAATGAGAAAACGACGCGCGCGGGAGCGAGACCGATTTTGCAGATTAGGCAAAAAAAAACCTAATCACTTCGTATTAAAAAACTACAGCGATTTAAAAAAAATGCTTCTATACGATCCTCAATATTATTGGTGTCCACTAATTAAACCAATTTCCAATAGTGTAAGTAACCCCATTTAAGAATAATCTTCCCTTTTCGCATTTTTAGAGGTCTTTTCGAAAATAAAAAGTGTCGAGGCAAAATCATAAAATCGTGTTTTTGAAACTATACGATTCTAGATAAAGGTATGAAGAAATATATATCTTATTACCAGATTTGTAACAACTGTAACCGTCCTATAGTTTTAAATCAAAAAGTCCATATTTTTCCGAGTAGCGCCTTAACAGGCTACAATCGGAAACTTTTTTAAAATTGGAATTTAGAAGAAATAGACCGTATAGACTCCTATGAGTGGGGTTTGGCACCAATTCACATTTTATAATTAATATTGATTTGCTATATTTTTGAAATATATAATAAATGTAACGAGTGTAGATAAAGTAATGTATGAGACTGCACATAACTCGGTATTAAAACACTCGTCGTGTTTTAATACCCCTCATTATGCGACAGTTACATAAATTACTTTTATTTTACCATCTTTTATATAATAACACACCTCTATGGTTGCAATTAAAATATTGAGTCGGTAAAAAAGTAGAGATCTATCCACCAATAATGGCATACTTTTTTTCCAAACGATGATCCCTATTATAATGATTTCTAAATACGCAAGGTTGACGCTTAATTTATCAAAAGAGTTATTAGTTAGTGTTGCCAACTACGAGTGTACTCGTACTTGGACATAACTCGTGTAGCAGCGAACGTGTTAGCTTCAAAATTAAATTCCTTTATCTAAGTTTTAACATTTTAACACCAGGTACAAGTTAATCTTAATGACATAATTTGTACTTAATAGGTAAGTACGTAAATATAAATATAAGCCCCACTTTTAAACAAAGTAAACACACGCAAAACCCCACCGTGCCAGCAAGCAAATTCGAATTTCATAAATTTACATATAGAACAAAAATTGTAGTGTTGTCCGTGCGTGCGGTTGGGCGGAGCTGTAATCGCGTGACGCGGAGCAGTTACCGCGGGAACACCTCGCACTAGCTACGCCTATCGTGGTTGCGCTAGGAAAACCGAGAAAACTAACTGACGTGCATTTTCAATTGACGTCCGATCATGCGCGAGTGACACTCGTGACGTCATCGTGGGAAACAATCGCCGGTCGCGGGTTTGGAATCTGCCATGTTAGTATTTTTTGACGAGCTTAAAGGAGCAGTTAAGTACACCTCGCACCAGCTATAGATCTTTTGCCATAACAAGATTTCAGCTTTAGTGTGAGTTACCGCGAAAAGAAGAGCCAGGCCAAACAATATTTTAGTTGATACTTAAAAAAATAAAGTAAAAATTTAAATAATATAGAACAAACCTGATATCCCAGGCATCGTATCTTAAGAAAATAAGAATGGATACGGTCGACAAGATTGAATTACTAATAAGTATGTAGGTAGGGTAATTCCGGAGTAGATGGCCATACGGTAGAGATGGCCAATCGAATTATTTCTAAAACTATTCACCGGACGGCACCTATTACTACTTAGTTAGCTTGGTATTGTGTACAAGTACAGGTGCACGATCAAAAATTTTGTAAAAATGAAAGCAAAATTGGGTAACGCCCCTATAATTGTTTCTGACTAATGGAAAAATAATATTGTGTCTGCAGGTTTCAACATGAGCAAATTATTTCGTAAGATAAACAGATATTGTATAATTAAATATTTTTTACTTTTGTTATTGGTTTATGAGTAGAGCTTTGTTAAATATTCAAAACTTCGCACCTGGTATTTGCAATATTTTTTATATTATGTGTGGCCATCTCCTCCAAAATATTAGGAGAGATGGCCATATGCATTCAGTGTATAATGCCATAATAGCAGCCTTATCAGAAAATGCAACGGATCACGCAAAAATGGTCAACAATTAAAACATAAACCCAAAATATAACGTACCAAGAGAAGAATTAAGTACTGGCTCTCTCTTCTTTATTCCTATGATCGTCTCACCCGGGCACTATTGGAGAGATGGCCAATCGTGATTTTACAAAGAAACTGATTTTAAGGTTGATCCCATTGAAAAATGTTTAAATTTTGTTAATTATTCTGAAGTTTAATGATTAAAGTGCTATAAGAAGAAAAAATAAACATAGAAATGTTTATATTTTATTTACGGCAGAAACCAGAATTATAGCCAACTATTTCGGACTTACCCTATTCAATAATTTCTAATTTAAAGCAGTTATGTGACAATATAGAAATGAATTTCGACAAAAAATATTTTAATTACAAAATACAATTCAAGAAATATAAAAAATTAAAAGTTAAAATAAGTCAAAATAATTATCATCAAAATGTCAATAATAAGTCGACTCAAATTTAAATATAAAAATAATTACTAAAATAGTAAATAATATATTGAAATTAACGACATAGGAAGGAAACGTGGATGAAAACAGTTGAGAGCATGGACTTTAAGACCTCAAGTAGAAAAGCTTGGAAAGTGCTAAATCGCTTGACGGGCAAGTGGAGTTGTCAACATCCATCTCACAATTTGCATCCAGATGCTGTAGTCAACAGATTGGTTGACTTAAGAAGTGCAAAACGGGATCCTTGCGCGACAAAACGCATCCGAAAGCTGCTGACACACCTAAAACGCAGTACACCAGCAAATAATCACATCATCCATTTAAGAGATCTTTGATCATCCCAATTCATAAAGGTGGATCTAAAGAATAAATTAATAATAATAGACCAATATCGATACTTCTTTCGCTCTCTAAGATCTTAGAAAAAAAATTAAACAGTCGTTTAGTGGAGTATCACGAAAGTAATAGTCTTTTATCCCAAGCACAATACGGTTTCAGAAGGGGAAGAGCTACTAGCGATGCGGTCCATGATCTGACTGAGTACATAGTCAAGGAGCTCGATAGGGATAAAAAGGTCATATGCATCTTCATCGACCTTGTCAAAGCATTTGACACTGTCTCCACTGACGTTTTACTTGAAAATATGGAGAAAATAGGTATAAGAGGTGATCAATTACAACTTTTTGCCCACTATTTAAGTTAGAGGTCACAAAGAGTTAAAATTAAAGATCTGATTAGTGAAGAAAATGTTACATCATATGGTGTACCTCAAGGCAGCATGTTGGGCCCAACTCTCTTCCTTATTTATATCAATGACCTCTGCAACCTATCACTTTCAAATGGCAAACTCATCACTTATGCCGATGATACTGCTTTGCTTTTCTCTTCTGAGAACGGTATGATGTCGGAATCTCTGCCCAAGAAGGTTTGAATAAAGTGTCGAAATGGCTTGAGAATAATATCCTTACGCTGAATGCTCAAAAAACAAAGTATATGACCTTTTTATATCGGTGCAAAAATCAAATACTTGCCCCAATAAGAGCGCATACCTGTAGGAAATTTTCCGACTGTTCATGCCAGGAAATAGAATGCGTCCCTATTTTTAAGTACCTAGGGATACAGGTTGACAGTAGACTCAGCTTTAAAAATCATATTGATTACATGTGTAGGCGAATCAGAAAACTTATTTATGTATTTAAGAAACTTCGGCACGTCTTGGACTTTAAAGCGCTAAGGGAGATTTATTTATCTCTTGCGCAGTCATTGATTAGTTACTGTAATGTATCTTGGGGCGGTGCTTGTAAAACAATTTTGAAACCCCTCGAAGTCGTTCAAAGATCGGTTTTAAAGGTATGCACTTTTCGTCCTTTCCGCTATCCTACTGAATTGCTGTACAAATCGTGTGAAGTTCTTACTGTACGCCAACTAATTGTGTTACAAACCATATTAAAAAAGCATTCAACACTAACCTATGACTCGAACATGTTTTCAAGCTCTAGACGCAGTCATAACATATGTCGTCCTTTTCCAGCTAAGAAAGCTTCAACACAGCGTTTCTACTGTTTTTTGGGTGGATATTTATATAATATTGCCAACAAATTGCTCCGTATTTACCCTATGTGTAAAAAAGACTGTAAGCGCGAGGTAACAACCTGGCTTATCTCGCTCAATTATAATGAAACAGAATGTTTATTATCAATCAATAGTTAAGTCCTGGCAGTAATATTATTTAATTATTGACAGTGTATACACTTTATCACACAAATACACACACGCACACACACACACACACACACACACACACACACACACACACACACACGCACGCACGCACTGACACTATACACATTTGCACATACGCACAATAACATAAGTGCTCTTACAAACAAACACCTCACACACTTGAGATTTTATATTATTTTTCTTTCGGATGCGAGGGTTTCCTCACATTGATGAAGCAACGCCGGCCTACAGCGTAACAAGTGATAGCAAAATTCGACGAGTCGTGTAGGCCTTTCGGTAGCTTAGTTGGTCAGAGCATCGGGCCGGATTCCCGGAGGCGCGGGTTCGAATCCCGCCTGAAAGCTACTTATAGGGCTCGTGGTTTTTTACTATCACATTTTTCCTATACCTCACACACTTTTTTAATGCTAATTTGTATTTTATGTTACATTTTATACCTACTTCATGTATAATTTATGCATTTAAACTCCTTGGGGTGGGACCTGGTGTCCCGTATCACAGGTTTTTTCCAACTTTCTGCGGGCACCAGTTCTCATACTAGATTGTGAGTAGTTTTAAAAAGCTCTGTATAATGTAAGCTAGTATGAGATGAATAAACATTATTTTTATTTTTTTTTATTTTATCCGCTGCTTTCTCGACCCAGAAACAATCGAGCCTATTAAACAGCTCAAACCAGGCAAAGTAGCCGGCCTTGACGGGATATACAACGAATTTATTCGCAACATGGGACCCCCTGGTCGTGGGTTGGCTTGTTGCTGTCTTCTCAAATATCCTGCTCAAAAACCTTAAGAGTTCAAGCTCTCCAAAGTCATAGCTCCGGTAAAACATGGAAAAAAGGATCAGCTTTCGGAATTTGGGTGAGCTGCACATATAAACTCCTGGAGAAACTTCTACTCACGCGCATTGCTCCAATCATCGAAGCTACCATCCCTGAAGAACTAGCAGGATTCCGACAAGGTCGTAACTGCGCTGACCAGGTGCTAGCTCTCACTATACATATTGAAGATGGGTTCCAAAAACAACTTAAATCCACAGCGGTCTTTATTGATCTTACAGCTGCCTACGACACCGTGTGGAGACACGGACTCATCATCAAACTTCTATCGATCGTACCTGGCAAAGAGATAGTAGCTCTTGTGGCCAACATGCTCAGCGAAATGCAGTTTGAAGTTTACTTGGGAGACGCGAAGAGCAAGCGTAGAAAGCTAAATGATGGACTGCCACAAGGCTCGGTACTGGCTCCCATCCTCTTCAACCTATATATTTACGGCTTACCCGAAACAAAAGCCAGGAAGTTTGTATATGCAGATGACATTTCACTGGTGGTTCGGAGTCATGAGGAGTTTCGAGAGGCTGAGGATGTAATGACGCGGGATCTTAGGACCATGTCGAGTTTCTTTTCTTCCTGGAGGCTTATACCTAGCACAAGCAGAACAGATATCTCTTTGCTTCCAGCTTAACAATAAACTTGCAAACTACCAACCAATTCCAGGGAGAAAATCTCAGTTTTAACTCCAACCCAAAGTACTTGGACGTCACTTTGGATAGGTCGCTCATCTACAGAGAGCATTTAACAAAAACCTCCCTGAAATTGTCCCCACGCAACAAATCATGCAGAAACTTAGTGGCACCATCATGGAGAGCATCTGCTGATGTGCTCCAAGGTCGCCGCTGGTCTTCGCAAAGCCTTTCCTGACCCAACAAAAAAACCTGAGGGGTTTTCCCTACAAAGGAAGTACTGGTGCCGCTGAAACCGAATCCGCACGGAACACGGCAGGTGCAACTATCTGTAGCACAAGTGGGGTTGGATAGAGAGACCAGTGTGTGACTGCGGCCTTGCGGAGCGATGTCTGAGGCGCCGTTTCACAGGTCCGCACGATTTCTACTGCAACCTGACACCAGCGGCTGTGGACTGGTTGCAAAACCAAGACATAGATTTATAATAAAGTTGTCCTACAAATTGTTATATATACGCCATACGATTAAATAAATAACGCCCGATCATGCGCGAGTGACACTCGTGTAACGTCATCGTTGAAAACAATTGACGGTCATGGGTTTTTGAAATCTGTCATGCTTGTATCCTTTTTTGAGACTGGCTCAAAGATGGATAACAATGGTCATAGCTCGATGCAGCAACGCCTATCGTAGCAGGAAAAACCATCAAAACCAACCAATTTGCAATTCCATTGACGAAATACGCGAATAACACTCGTGACGTCACTGTGACTTCGGCATGTTTGGTTATTTTCTCTAATTCTTCTTTTTTGTTACACGCTCGTTGTTTGTTTTCAAAACTGGATTCTCGCAAAAATATTTCAGCCGTATTGCAGTATGGTCCATAAGAAAAACAAGTTACTACGTTTAAATTAAGAACTTGTGTATTAGATAGGTGTGCCTACAAGATAACAGGTAAGCAAATACATAAGTACATGATTAAGCAAAAAAACCACTTAGACCACATTCTCATTTACCTAAAAGATGTGGTGTGCGGTTCACAAGCCCGAGGCATCTGTATGTAGGTATTTGAGACATACCGGTCATCTAGAACTACGGTACCTACGAATACAGGAGTATAATCCTTATAATTTATAAATTCTTCTGTCCGTGTGTTTGTCACCTAACTTCTACTAAACGGCTGGACCGATTTGGTTGAAATTTTGTATGTAGGTATATTTCAATGGGTTCTTGAATGGTTTAATAACACAGCTGGACCAGGCGCTGCTGTTGGTAAAGGGGATTCGCCGGGTCAGCTAGTATGTATGTAAGTATATAAATAAAACATGGAATTATATCATGCTACAAACCAATTCTTTATTTATGAAGTGGAACAAAACTGCATTACATAAACCGCCTTCAAAACAAAAAACTGCAAACAAAAACTCACCTCCCAAAACACGTAAAAATAAAAAAACAAATTAAATCATTCAATTTAAAGGACGAAAATGCGCGACTTTTTCTATCTAATCTTGGAATTTTCCGATCAGTTTGAAGACACGCTTTTAATTTCAGTTACTGAAAGTCGGTTATTTTGTACTTTTTAGTATATTCCTATAAAAGTGTGTTATTTTAGTTTTTTAAACTACATTATTTATTTTTTACTTTTTAGTTTAATAAATGACAAGCCATGGATGGATGGTAATGGATTTTACTGTACCTTCATGTGTTTGCCTACCCCGTAAACACTATAACTCAAAGGCGTGATTGTATGTATTTAGTTTTACAAATTCAAGTGGAGTCTATTAGTTACCGGATGCGCGAGCTGAACCCTTACTTCTTCCCTGCTCTATCATCAGACCCTCACCACTAAATGCAGCGAATAGGTCTTATCAGAACGAAACAAATGAGCCCAAACTCAAGACTTTCCTATTGGTCATTAAGAAGTGTCACTGGCTTCCTCCCTGCTCCATCATCAGATCCTCACCACCAAGTGTAGCGAATAGGTCTCATCAAAAAAAACAAATGAGTCTAAACTCGAGGGGTTTCCTAGCAGCCATTGAAGAGTTCTATTGCCCACCTCTTGACTCCATCATCAAATCAGCTCGATGGTAGCAAATTATTGTATTGTCATCGGATTCATATAGACTTGCAAAGTTTCAAATCAATACGACCATTAAAAGTAGGTTAAAATTGAATTCCAAGATTTTCTTACATTGTGACTTAGTTAGTTACAGGTGAAGCTAATAAAAGTGTGGTAAAAATGAAATACATCATAGATGGACATCGATGTCGAGTCGAATCGATGTGTACCTACTTTTGTATAGAAAAGGGGAGTTTAAAAACATATCTGTGAACTCAGTTTTGTTTCTTATCAAAAATAATGCAATGGTTCCGTTCAGTGGCTATCTTCATTATTTCAAGTACTTGGCATCATGAAATCATTTCACCCTGTACCTGATTGTATCTATATTTTTTTAATATAGGTACGTAAGTACCTATTTATTTGCGATTTTTTTTATCTTTATACATACATACGTTACTTAATGGAGCCTGTGGCACAGTGAGCCTGAGGTGCTTGGTCTGTTAAGCAACTTTCGCAATGATCGGTCACGGGATGGGTGACCAAAACCTTTTCATCTCGAGCTCCTCCGTGCTTCGTACCAATCTGCACTGGGCCCGCGTGGGTGAGTCATGGCCTATTCTCTTTATCCATCCATAAGGAAGGCCAGAGCCCCAGCAGTGAGACATTAAATGACTAACGATGATGATGATGACATACCTTGCTACGTACGTAAATAAACGGGACAGGTACACCTAGTAACCGCTAAAAATCAACCACAATTTATTACTTTTCCAACGGCCGAAATGCTTTTCTCTGTGTTTGACGGCTGGAGATCGTAAAATATCGATAGTCTGAAAAAGTTATTTTAAATGCAACATCTCCTTGAAAATGAACATGTAAGATAAATATTACACCTTAATCCCAGAAAGCATTATATATTTTCTTGGTCTAAATATTCATTTTCTTTTTATCAGATATCATCACATCCTTCTGAAATAAATGTTGCTTATATTTACAAATTTTAGGGCCAATTATTACCAGCATTTTTACCTGAAAAATTATTTTAAATTATGTTTATGCATTCACAATGTAATTTTGTAAGTACCTATAGGTAGTAAAATTATCTCAATTTTTCCAATACTTGAAGAATTGTTTATCCCGGTTGAAAATTAAAGTAGAACAACCCAGTCTACTGAGACCGTATGAAATATTCTCTTGAGATAAAAAAATATATATTAATTTAGGACTTCATCCCAGAAGAATCAAGAATCGTTGCGTTATTGTAATATAACTCCGCACCAGTACCAGTGCAGTGCAAGGCATTCAACTTATTCCATTATATTATAGTATATAATGGAATAAGTTGTTATTATTAGTATATAGTTATTATTATTATATTACTGAAATTGTAATTATTTTCAAAGGCAATCTCACCAATAAATATTATTACAATAAAATTGTCAAGAAAATTCACCAACATTTTTTTTCAAAACTCAATGATTTTAATGTATAAATATTCAAATTAATCCTTATTATGTAATTATATTATAATTACTCTAAAAGGCAATCTCATTATTAAAAAATTACAAGTGTGAGCACAGTAAATGCTGCGCAAACAAGCCATTAGCTCATTTGTTTGATCAAGTGCTCGCTTACTCGCTGAAGGTGAACTGTTGTTGTAGTATTATTGGAATAGGGCTTCAATTTCACTTTTATTTAACCCATACTTATAACATAAAAGCGAAATTAGTTCTGTTTATGTTATTAATTTTATTTTACATCTACTGTAGAAATTTGGGTGAATTTGAACACATAATATGTGAAGATACTCATGGAACGGTTCAAAGAAGGGTGATATAAGCTACTTTTTATAATGGTGGAAATATAATCTTAAAATAAACATGGGTCTAGTCAGTCATAGTCTATTAGTATCAAAAGCGGTAATCTGACTTTTAGAGAATTTTTGGTAAATGCAAAAAAACGTTTTATGTATTGTCTTAATTAAGCCCTTAGCAGAATGCCAGTTTTGAAACTAACTTCAAACTTTGATGAGTAGTTTGTATGGTAGATTGCTGCTTTTGTAACGTAATGCAATAATAAAACGATTTTATTAGTTATTTTTTGTGTTGCCATGCCAATAACTAATTTTAGCCAAAAGTACAGATTGCCGTCTTTGATACTTATCGACTCTATACAGGGCGTCCCAAAACTATGCCACATGGAGGGAAAGTACCTTAAATACTGAAGATATAAAATTTAACTGAAAAGAGACTTCATTTTTATTTTAAAAATAAAACGAACTGCATTCAAGGAATTTAAAAAAACTGCCTGTCTGAGCTGGGAATCAAACCCGCTGAATGTAAAAAAAAATATTTTTTTAGTTTTTATTGTTCAATCATAAGCATTTCTTTCTTCTAAGTAACATAGCACATTAAATAAAAGGAAGACTACGAAATTTAACATTAAAATTTAATGTTAAATAACAGTTTGTACATAACGTTTATGTACTTATAGCCTTTTCTGTGACTGTCGTGCTCAAAACAACTGACTTTAACATTTCAATATATTACTGATGAGTGAAGATTGGAGCAATTATACCTAATTTCCTTATCATAAGTGTTTCATAAAGTTATAATGTGATAAGTTACACCTTCTCGATTGGTTTAAAAAGTTTGGATAACTTGCTGTGGGTTCGATTCTCGGTTCGGACATGCTATTATTTAAAAACCTTTGAATGCAGTCCGTATATAAATAAAAATAAAGTTCTATTTCAATAAAAAAAAACTATCTACAGTATTTGGTGCGGTCTATGCCACCATGTGGCATATGCATTGAATGCCCTGAGAGCGCCTTGAGGGCGTCCCACGACTATGCCACACGGTGGAATAGACCGCACCAAATTATTCAACATTTTTAAACCAATCGAGGTGGTGTTACTGATCACATCATAACTTTATCAAACACTTATGATCGGGAAATTAGGTTACTAAACTGCTATAATCATCACTCATTATTAACAACATTGAAATGTTAAAGCTAGCTGTTTTCAGGACGATGGTCACAGAAAAGGCTATCCATAGCGCTGCACAAACTTATTATTCAACAAATGTTAAATTTCGTAGTCTTCCTTTTATTTAAGATACTGTGTTACTTAGAAGAAATAGATGTTTAAATTTGAGCCTTCCGATCGCTACAATTAAAGGAACCTTTTCAACGCGGGCGAAGCCGCGGGCGGAAAGCTAGTACAACTATAAAACATTTACAACGGGAGAGGATCGAGAAAGTCATAGAGCATATTTCATTGAGTTTCATATTCTGCTGCGCCTTATGAAAGGATCCTACTATCCTACTAATATTATAAATGCGAAAGTTTAGATGTTTGGATGTTTGGATGTTTGGATGTTTGGATGTTTGTTACTCAATCACGCCATAACGGCTGAACGGATTTGGCTGAAATTTGGAACACATATACTTAGTAACCTGGAGAGGAACATAGGCTACTTTTTATCCCGGAAAAATATGACATTCCCGCGGGATACCGTCATGTAGTCCACGCGGGCGAAGCCGCGGGCGGAAAGCTAGTCCTACTAATATTATAAATGTGAAAGTTTAGATGTTTGGATGTTTGGATGTTTGGATGTTTGGATGTTTGTTACTCAATCACGCCAAAACGGCTGAACGGATTTTGCTGAAATTTGGCACAAGGATACTTTGTAGCCTGGAGAGGAACATAGGCTACTTTTTATCCCGGAAAAGTATCACATTCCCGCGGGATAACATCGTGTAGTCCACGCGGGCGAAGCCGCGGGCGGAAAGCTAGTATACAATAAATGGATTGGCGATTCTAGAGATAAACTTGAATAAAGTTTTTTTTTTATCTGACGACCGATTTGTCGCAGGTATGGATACGCCAGAGGTCTCGGGTTCGATCCTCAAACAAGAAAAATATTTGTGTGCATGAACATGTCTATTTGTCTTGTTCTGGGTTTTTCTTATGTATATTAAGTATGTAGATAGACAAAAAAATAGTAGGTATATAAGTATTTATTTATTCGAAAGTTTTCATAACCTCAGTTTCTAAAAATAAATTGACTTACTATTTTACTTTATTTTTATTTTCAAGGGACACATACAGCAAACCACTCAACAGTTATAGTAAGCTTAATACATAAGCCAATAAAGTTTCCACAAATCGATATTTCAAAAATTTTGAAAAGACATCCGCAAACTAGCCGCTACGGGCGCGGGTGGTGCACTCCAATTATATAATGACTAAGTATAGATTATTGGTGTGATTGTAAAAAAAAATATTATTATTATTTTATTTTTATACCAAAAAGAGACATTGGCACTCGCAAAAAACCGTACGCAATGCCATGTTTGACATTGGCGGACAAGATCCGTTTCGGGTCGCTTAAGGTCACAGCAGACTTATCAACTCGTAAACGGCGTAATTACTCGTAACTCGAGCGGTTCAGTATTCTTTGTATGAAACCCCCTACTGCAACGCACACTAATCGGAATCGTAACGTAATCGCCTCGCCTCGGGGCCAGCTCACGAACCGCTTTGCGGGTCGCTCAACTTACTATCCCCGCGCTTACCGCTAGTCGTCCACGCGCTCACGTCTCTCCGTACCCGAGCTTACTGCTCTACTTACAGTGGTCTGAAAATGAAAATGAACTAACCACATTTCAAAAAATCAGACTGAAATTCCGAGATTTGATCCCATGTCCACCTTTTTTCGATATGGAACCACTGTGCGGCGAGGCGTAAAACGCTGCGTCTCGCCTAGCCGTAGCCGAGCCGACGTACCGACGCTGAGGGCCTACTCTGAAATGCAAAACCCGAAACTTCGTAATACCCGTCCCTCGTACGCTCGAGTCATGAGCGAATCGAGTGAATGGGGACGGGGCTAACCGAAGTTTCGGATGTGCGTTTCAGAGTACGGTCCCTGATCCGGTTTGGTTACGTGCTTGCGTTAGGTTGACGCCTGGTTGACGGCGAGGAGAAAGGCGATACGGTATTGATGTATCTGCTGTGACCTTTAGTCAGCGGTGTAAACGGAAAAATTGTCTATTATTTCCATACTAGGGCTACTTACTTTTCGTGTGGGAATTTTAAACTTTTAATTTGAAGTATTAGTTAGTTTTGCCTTTAATATATTATAGTTAATGATAGTTAGCAGTATAGTTTCATAAACGAATACAGGTAAATAATAACCATAATAAGAAACCCCTTTGCCACCTTTGGCACCTGTTATACATGATATACATACACAAACAATATAATTAGATGAATATATTATTCTAAAGGATTACTTATATGTTTAGTTTTAATATAAATGTATATACAGAAAATGACAATGATTTGTATATAAGAATATATTAAAATAACCAAGACATAATTAAAATAAAACTTATTTTTCTCCGACATAAATTGTATCAGAACAACAATGTTCCTTTTCATTGAGATCGTAATAACCTAGCCCACTTAAGCTTACTTTAAATTTATTTTAGATTAAGTAAGTAATTTATTTAATTAAAAGCCCCAAACTAAATAAAGAATAAAAAAATGTATCAAGTTTACGTAACTGAATGCACCTATGTATGTACAAAGAATGCAATACCATCTGTAATGTAAAACATGTTCTTGTTTAATAGAAACTGCATAGGTAATAATAAAACATGCATCAATAAAAAATAGTTTTATAAGTCTCTAATTGTGGTTGTAAGAAAATATTTTTATTATTATTACTAGACAAATAAACCTTCCTCTTGAATATGTCTTTTGAAAACCGCATTTAAATCCGTTGCGTAGTTGGATTGATCCAAGTGTGCAGACGGTGGAAAGCTAATACCTATTGAAAATTTTATTGTTTTTCGAATTTCCATAACACGTAATTATTGGATTTAATACATTAGTTATTAGTAATACTTTACTTATACAGCACATAGTTTTTTCGTTTTTGACTCTGAATAAATCAAAACTTGTGCAGCATTTTCCGTTGCTGAAAATAGCATGATTGTGTTGGAAAGCATGAGTACTTTTTATGTTACATATACATACCTACTACCTAATACTAATACTATCTATACTGATTGTTACCAAAGTTTCCTATGGAGAAGTGGACAAAACAATGGTTTCCATAAAATAGGTACCTGGCTTATTCTCATCGTCACCTGCGTGGACAACACTTTCATGAAATACATAAGTGATTTCATGCCACGAAAGTGTTTTACTGTATTCCAAATGTAAATATATATAACAATATTTAAATACAGTAAAACACTTTCGTGGCATGAAATCACTTATGTATTTCATGAAAGTGTTGTCCACGCAGGTGACGATGAGAATAAGCCAGGTACCTATTTTATGGAAACCATTGTTTTGTCCACTTCTCCATAGGAAACTTTGGTAACAATCAGTATAGATAGTATTAGTATTAGGTAGTAGGTATGTATATGTAACATAAAAAGTACTCATGCTTTCCAACACAATCATGCTATTTTCAGCAACGGAAAATGCTGCACAAGTTTTGATTTATTCAGAGTCAAAAACGAAAAAACTATGTGCTGTATAAGTAAAGTATTACTAATAACTAATGTATTAAATCCAATAATTACGTGTTATGGAAATTCGAAAAACAATAAAATTTTCAATAGGTATTAGCTTTCCACCGTCTGCACACTTGGATCAATCCAACTACGCAACGGATTTAAATGCGGTTTTCAAAAGACATATTCAAGAGGAAGGTTTATTTGTCTAGTAATAATAATAAAAATATTTTCTTACAACCACACGAATAAGTTATCTAAACCCGTGTAAATTTCATTAAGAAACTGTGTCATGGAAAACTTTGATATCGGATAAATATATACTGAAATAAATTTTGTTTGTAAATACATAAGTACTTAATATATATAAAAAAACACCAAACTAAGACAAATAGATATGTTCATGTACACAATAAAATTTGTCTTGTCCGGGAATCGAACAGGGGCCTCTGGCGCAGAAGGCAGGTATTAGGTACCTCTGCGCCAAAACGGTCGACAAACATAATATATTATACAATGCAGCCATGCAAAGCCGGGGTGAGTCATTAGTTAATTTAGGTACTTATATAAATTAGATCAGTAAGAACAGTGTAAGTGCAAACAAAGTGGTTGTCTAATGGACTAACGATGCTATCTGTACTGCAAACACCTGCCCCATTTTAATCTAGAATCTAGCTAAATAAGTCTGACCTTTGAATTATTTAGGTTTATTCGTTGTTCAGTCAGTTAGTGTAATGGCAACTTTTACCTTTTCCTCGAACGAAGAAGTTAGGAAAAAGGTCTAATGTCGATGTAAATGTAGGTTTCTAATGTTTTTTTTTTCATTAAAAAGTCAAAAAATGCTGTTGCGCTTTACCTTCAAAATATTTTTTTTTATTAATGTTCTACAATAAAATATTTTTCTTCATTTTCTTTTGTTTGATTGTAAACATACTTAATCAATTCATTAACTCTACCCACATCATTTACAAATAAGTAGGTACTTTTCGTAACTTGAAAGAAATATCCCTGGAAAATACTTCAAAGTTATTTCATAATGCAGTCTTTACAAATCAATTAAATTTGAATCTGATACTGATCGTTTTTGCCTAGATTTAAACCAACTTAGAGTATAACAAAATGACAAAAAATGCACTAGGAAAAATCGCAACACAAACTCGAAAACTCGTTTCAGCTTCTCAATTTCCTGTTTTAACATTTTGAAGGTCGCGCTGACTCAGGTCCCAGTTCTACGGAATAAAGACGCGGCTAATGACGACCGATCGGCGCGCGCGCATCCAAGATTAATATTCAAATCGACCACCCGATAATTTCACAAATTCGACCGCGAACGACGGGTGTTACCGGCCCTATAATACACATCAATTTTGAAAAAACTTATCATGTCAAACCGGCAATTCGCTTGTGATTATCTTTATTTAGCACTAATTTATCAACGTAAGCTTGTTCGATGTTAACTTTTTTTTCCTTTTCTTAACAATTTTCATTAAAGTTTTTTACTTTATCTCCCACGGATCTTGCTTGATTATTTTTTAACGTAAGTTTTCGTAATAAAATTACGCTTTAATACGTCAATTATAATTAAATGAACGATATTTCAAATGAAGACGGGCTTATCTTTAAAATCTCTTCATTTAGTTAAGATTAAAAATGTAATTTCGCGTTCATTGAAATTTTTCGTAAGAGCTCACTGTTTATTTGGATTAATTAAATTCAAATGAATTCAGTGGCAACGTATACTAACAGATTTCATGATTGCACGTGATGTTTTAAAACTTCAGCAATTACAAATAATACCTATGTCAAAATATGACACGTTAACCTATGAATACGAAATTGTTCTAATTACTCCTAAACATTTCCGTGCACCAGTTATTATTCTAAAATAGCTTTAAAATATTCATAATTTCTACAGCATCCGGTGTCTCGTGTATCTAGTTCGATCATGTTTACGAAGGTTAATTATAATATTTAACGAATCACCGCTTTGTTGGAGCTGTTTTGGACAAAAACAAATGATATTGAATTAAATACACGAATCGGTGGGCGGCTAACTCCATGTCAGAGTTTAGTCTCTGATATCGAAATTAATACCAGATATTGTAATATCATATGGTTAACTAACTGGTTGTTGTTTACTATTATTTATCTTATTTTTTTACTGTGGGAGTGTATTTTTTATTATTAATTACATGGTTTTGTTAAATAAAACTAAAAGTTTAAGTATCTCATTCACAATCTTTTACCGTGTAAATGCTTATTGACAGACATTTTCATAAAAATTTAGATAAGTATTTATCTAAAAATCTATTTAAATAATACCAAAGGTTTGTACCGTATGTAAAATGTGAAACACTTGACCTTTGTCTAATTTAACTAGAAAATTCCGTTGAAACAAAACAATACGCAAATAAGAAAAGCCTTATAAGTACCCAATTTTATTTTTTTCATTGCCAAACATTACGTTTAATGTGTAGAGTGAATGGCTCTATACCCTAATCTCTTCATAATTATCAAGTTTAGAACTGTGAATCCCATGAAAATTTTGAACAATTCAATTTTAAGAAGAAAAAAAGAAACTTTCGTCCAAAATTCACAAAGGGGGAGCATACCAAATCGGAGTGAAGAAAAGAAGCCGACACTCGGACCATAGAAAGTCGTGCACTTCACGGAGCATTATCGCACGGAGATCTCGGCTCCACATTAAAATCTTATATGCTATTCGCTTTATTAAGGCAGTTTAAAAAAGCAGTTCATCTGATGGTCAGAAGATAGCGGTGAAAGGCACCGTTAGAATAATAGCCACAGACTACGTATGCTCGATTCGGAACAATTTATGCGGCCATTTTGACATTTATCAATTTTTTATTGCCGACACTGGACCTTTGGTAAAAGCAAAACGTAATTGAACAATAACTGAATGGCGTTTAATAAACAATAGAGGTTTATTTATTCATCTCATTTATGTGGTAATAATTTCATTACTGATTTATTATTGGTTTCCGACTATTGTTTAGAAAATCTGTAGGTATCTAATATCTCATAATAATTGATTATTATGAGAAAATATGGAAATTCACTTATGCACAATTAATATTATTAGAGGTTTTGTATAGCGGTTTTGATTTAGAAAATCACTTGTAATTACTTATCATAGGCTTCATTATTAGCATATCATTATAATTGTTGCAAGAAGCAGTGACAATTTGAAGCTTAGATAATTAATAATGACTTTACAAACACACGGTGCACATTTTTTTTAAGAGCTCTTTTTTTAGAGTTATTCCCTCAAGTAGGTATTTGATGTTGATTGGCAATCCAAAAACCAAAGCTTTATCTTTATCGCGAATAATATTTATGTAATATAGGTATAATAATAATTGTAACTTCATGAATACTACATAATATATTGAATCAATTCTTACTGTTGTAATGTCCATCCTTAAGTTGTTTACTAAGTTACTAGTACCTATTAGGAGACGATAGAGCTGGCATGATCGACTCTTTGACAAAAGCTCTCAAATAAAAAAAAAGAATTAGCTGAACTGTTTCCTATTACCTAAGTATCATACCTAGTGTGTTTTAACTTATTATATTTCGTTCCAAGAGTTGTAACAACATTCAAATAGACAAAGATCATACATGTTGCTAGCACATTGTTGTCGGAATTTTTAGTAGGTACCTACTTCCATTATCAAACATACGGAAAACATGATTCCCATTGGTTTAATGACACAATTAACGTTTTTAACAATGGCGCCAAATTCTAGCGAGGACCTCATCCGGTTGGAATTGTTTTTAACATTACAGATTAAATAAAACTAGTTGAAACTTATATTTTATTTAAAACTTTGTTTTGGTTTGAATTCAATTAGAAACCAGTTTTAAAAATAGATTAAATATTTCCATCAAGTAGTTAAGTTTATACTTTATCTATACTTATAATAAAACTGTAAACGATCCAATTCTGTACATTGAAAAGAAATAGAAAAAAATACCACCAGGGGTCTTCTTAAACAAAACAGATACCAAAAATATAGTTTTTGAATTTTTTGTCTGTCTGTCTGTCTGTTGTCCGCGTTTCACACAAAAACTACTGAACGGATTTTGATGAAACTTTTTTTGTTATACAGCTATTGGCCCTCGCCAACATATAGGCTATAATTTATTTTGAAGATCGTAATATCTGATGTGGAACCATAGCAGTCCCGCCAAACTATGAGAGATATAAAAATACCGTCTTAAAGAAAATTGTTAAACGTGATGGGCACTTTCTATTGACGTACAAAGTTTGAAGGTCTGGTTCACCTGATGTGGAACCCTAGCAGCCAGGATAAACTATATGAGATACAAACATGGCGTCTTAAGAAAAGTTGTTTCACGTAATGAACATTTTCTATTGACGGAAAAATATCGAAGGTCTGGCACACCTGATGTGGAACCCCAGCAGCCCAGCTAAACTATAAGAGATACAATCTATCTATACTTATAATAAAACTGTAAACGATCCAATTCTGTACATTGAAAAGAAATAGAAAAAAATACCACCAGGGGTCTTCTTAAACAAAACAGATACCAAAAATATAGTTTTTGAATTTTTTGTCTGTCTGTCTGTCTGTCTGTTGTCCGCGTTTCACACAAAAACTACTGAACGGATTTTGATGAAACTTTTTTTGTTATACAGCTATTGGCCCTCGCTAACATATAGGCTATAATTTATTTTGAATATCGTAATATCTGATGTGGAACCATAGCAGTCCCGCCAAACTATGAGAGATATAAAAACACCGTCTTAAAGAAAATTGTTAAACGTGATGGGCACTTTCTATTGACGTACAAAGTTTGAAGGTCTGGTTCACCTGATGTGGAACCCTAGCAGCCAGGATAAACTATATGAGATACAAACATGGCGTCTTAAGAAAAGTTGTTTCACGTAATGAACATTTTCTATTGACGGAAAAATATCGAAGGTCTGGCACACCTGATGTGGAACCCCAGCAGCCCAGCTAAACTATAAGAGATACAATCTATCTATACTTATAATAAAACTGTAAACGATCCAATTCTGTACATTGAAAAGAAATAGAAAAAAATACCACCAGGGGTCTTCTTAAACAAAACAGATACCAAAAATATAGTTTTTGAATTTTTTGTCTGTCTGTCTGTCTGTTGTCCGCGTTTCACACAAAAACTACTGAACGGATTTTGATGAAACGTTTTTTGTTATACAGCTATTGGCCCTACTCGCCAACATATAGGCTATAATTTATTTTGACGATCGTAATATCTGATGTGGAACCATAGCAGTCCAGCTTATCTATGAGAGATATAAAAATACCGGCTTAAGGAAAATTATTAAACGTGATGAGCATTTTCTACTGTCATACAAAGTTTGAAGGTCTGGTTCACCTGATGTGGAACTCTAGCAGCCCAGCCAAACTTTAAGAGATACAAATATAGCATCATAAGAGAAGTTGTTCAGCGTAATGAGTATTTTATTTTGACATACTATCTCGAATATTATTAATATGAAAGTGTGTTTGTTTGTATGTCCGTCTTTCACGTCAAAACGGAGCAACGGATCGACGTGATTTTTAGTATGTAGGTAGTTTAGGAGCTAGAAAGTGACATAGACTAAAATTATCACGTTACCTCGGGATAACGTAGTGTAGTACATGCGGGCGAAACCGCGGTCGGAAGGCTATGTTATGTAAATTTTTAATGTGCTTATATGTATCATAGCATTCATAGTGCTGTACTAATACTTATATATTAAACTAGCTTTCAGCCCGCGGCTTCGCCCGCGTGGACTTCCCGACCTTATCCCGCGGGAATGATTTTGCCGGGATAAAAAGTAGCCTATGTTCCGCACCAGGCTACAATCTGTGTCCTAAATTTCAGCCATATCCGTTCAGCCGTTTTGGCGTGATTGAGTAACAAACATACAAACATCTAAACTTTCACATTTATAATATTAATAAGTAGGATAAATAAATAAAAAAAAAAAAACATAATAGCTTATTAGCCTTAAAAATTAAAAATGCTGCCGAAAGTCACTATTCCACGCGGACGAAGTCGCGGGCACAGCTAGTCTATTAATAACTTGTAATATCTACTACAATCATATTTAGTATGACATACAAACGAAAAACGTAGTTCAATAAATATCACTAGTAAAAAACCACTTGATTAATCTAGTGATAATCGTCACACATAAATAAAACATGTAAATTTTTTGTTTACATTATAGTAATTTATCTACCTAATTCCTTCCAAAAAATTACTAAAACAAATAAAAAATGAACATAATAGCGCGCTTTTTGATGACTACCTAATAAATTAACGGAAACATAAAGATTGAATATTAACATTAACATCAAGTTAATAATTTGAAAAATTTAAAACAAAACAGGATCGGCATGTTAGTCTTTCACACAATTTTAATTTTGAAAATATCTTTTTAAACTTTTTGAATGATTCCATATTACATTTCGAACAAATGGTCAAACATAAAAAGGTCAGATTAAAAAAAAGTTCCACCCAAAGGCGGTGCCTTCATTAACAAATAGCACAGACATGTCTTTATTTCGTCGACTTAGAAGGATAAAGAACGATTTTGATTAATGTTGTTAAAAAAATGACACATCCTCCTCGTACCTGCTTTCGGCGACTCCTACAAAAAGGCCGACCTTCGTATGTAAAGAAAACAATAAAATTTATGCTTATTTGTGTTAATGTCTATATTAATCATAACGACTCGCTTCAAACTTTTCCATACTAAAATAAACTTTAATGAAAGGTTCTTTCTGTGACTTCGACTAGAACATTAATCATGTTTTCGTCAGTTGTTAATAATAAGCATATTAAATTTTCAGTCAGTACTTTTGTAGGTAGGTATATGTATTTGATATACTAAGTTACCATAGAATTTTTTTATATAACTACATAACTGTAAATTAACATATTATGCAAAAATCTTCTCTCTCGGTTTGCAATTAATTTTACAATTGCTTTAATTTAAAACAAGTTTATTACTTCATAGTTAGATAAAAAACGTAGTTATATTATTATAATGGAAATTTCTTGTCATCATCTTACATCTAGACCGAATAGACCTACATGAAAAACTCTAATGCAACATCGATTGAATTTTTCACTGAGTAAAATGTAGAGCTCTAGTTTAAATAATTTTTATATGAAAATGAGATTTTTCACGTTTTCCAATATTTATTATGATAATAAAATGGATTATATAATTGTTTTTAACTAAATTTACCAATTATATTTTGTCGTCATCTCATCATTCATTGATAGGGCGCAAAAAACAATGATACTTAATCACATGACTAATGTTCAAAATCTCTTTTGTCAAAATTTAAATATATTTTGCTCATGTTTCTCATGAGCAAAACATATTTTGATAAAAATATTCTGATCCATTATCTTCTAACAACTTACCACTCAATTCATGAAAATCCAGTAGGAAAATAGAGTCCATACACAAACTCCATAAAATATTATGGTAACAGAGCACTATGATTAAAAGTTCACAATGTTCACTTATTCAAATGCACTGCTTCTATAAAAAAAAATAAGAAGATATTCTGTAAGTTCTATCATTAAAAAAGTTTTGATATCTAAAGTTATTAAAAATATATCACCTCTTTTTAAGCATAATTTATTGTATCGTTACACAGCTCGGGTTTAACGAGTAGTTTATTTATTTATGTTTCCTAGAACGTGGCGCATGTTTTCGTTCCGTCTTGTTGATACCACAAAACCGCGGGCAATTTTTTATTCATATCAATGCACCCTAGATAGACAGTCAGCGGACCGAGACTAATTGCAGACATCGTACAGTCTCGCGATAGGGTATGTCACAAATCAATCGGAAAATTGGTATTGGAAAACACGATTAATTTTCGCATATTCAAGTTCAGGTTCGCGCGTAAACACGATGTCACTGTCACTGAAACGCGCACGTCACGGCAACTAGTATATAACATGTCAAACGATTTACGAAAATTACATATCGGCCGCGGTATATCGTACGTCTGTGCCCGCATTGAGCTAGCTGTCAAATCTACGAGCCGTCATGTGGTGCACACATGGACACGAGCGTACGCACTCGCGGCCACTACCACACTGACAGCCTCCAGGCGAGTCGCGACGACGATGGCCACGCACACCAACACAGCCACCATGATTCATACGTGCGCGTTTGTGTGGGACGGGTGGGAGTGCGAACATGCAGCGTGCTTTTAACGCGGCCGCACGAAATGATGCCTAGTTGCGAACCGCAGTTTGGTGTATGTAGATTTTCAAAATGGCCGGTTATGCCGAGCGTGCACGCGTCTACGGCGATCACATGAAGAGATTAGCGGAATGCGTGCGAATGCACGCTGGCGCGGGCGCTACAGATGGGCGGGAAATGACGGGATCTTACACCCAGCCTTGTCTGCTTGATAACTTTATAGCTATTTTACTTAGACTAGCCTCTATATTAATCAATCCAAATTACATTTAGAATTGAAGGAAAATCCACTTATGACATTTTTCAAATTGTAGAGTAAAATGATTTTCTTTAAGAACTAATAAAAGTGAACTAACTGCGGGTACCAAAACATATTCAGACTCTTTAATATCGGAGTCTTGCAGTTCAGTTCATTTTAATTTCATATCCATTTAGAAGTATTTATCGCGCAATAAATAAGAAAGTATACATTTCAGCCACTTATATCCGTTAATATCGTCAGTCAGCTGTTCAAAACCCACCTCGGTAGAGCCAAAACAAACAATAAAGTTTAAAATATCGTTATGCCGATAACCACCCAATTCAATCTTAGTCCATTCCGTTCGTACACATGATATCCGATTTAACAAGGCAAAACGAGAGAGAGAAGGTTTCCCTCTGATTTTCAGCTGTCGGTTTTTCGCACACATACACCCGCTGTACGGCGAGACGGGGGCCCGCGCGAAATTGAAATACGACTTTATGTAAATCAAGATTGAACTGTTAATCGCGTGGCGGGCACGTGACAAAACACAGTCGGCACACACATGTAGAGGGCCCGCGATTCCGATTTCGAACTCATTTCCGTGGACTTCGCAACGCCGCGCGGCGGGAACTTACCTGGAACAAAAGAACACAGCATTTAAAAATAAAGTTCCTTTTTCTTAATTCAAAGGAGTTCATATTTATACTTTTTTTCATGAATTGATGTCGAAAGAGGTTGATTTAAAATAAAAAAGAAAGTTATACAGACTAAAAGTGTTATTTCTCTTTGTTTCTGAGGCGCATGTTTGACTACGATTCCAGACAATCGCCAGTCATTATGCACTTATCAATTACTAAGAAAAAACTACATATTTTCAAAAAGTCGTTGGCTCCTTGTATCTGTGACCTATGGTCGCGCTATCAGTTCTGTTGATATAGAGACAGGGTCAGGAAATATTCTACTGTATTGATAAGTGGGTCAGTGCAACTGAATGAAGTCTGTCTATTCTGGTCAAGTTCATATCAATCTTGGAAGAAGTGCGCACACTATACCAATACCTATATTACCAACTCCTTTAACCATTAAGGAAATAAAATATGTGAATATTTCCATAAAGACAGATTTATTACTTTTATGCACCCGATCTAAACATAAAAAGATAAACAAACATATAAATCAATTCATTTCACTCAATGTTGCATTTTTATCTGCGTTTTATAGTGAAGTTATTAATTACATTTAATCAAATTTGAACTTTTGCTAGCCATAAAGATAGCCTAAGTAATAAATTATTAAAAAATACACAAACAATAAGTCCTATCTGCAAAACAAAACAATCATTAAAATGATAGAGTTTAAAAATAGCGTAGAATTTCACAAACAAAAGTTGAATAGAATAATTAATAAAAATTAATTTATTGCATTCGCTATCAGTACGACGTGTATGACTAATTACTAGTTTAAAAGTAAAATGTTTTGTAAGATTATAATATTATTTTTTTATGTAAAGGTTATTGAATCCAAGATTAAAGTTCTTTGGCATATTTCTGCTTTTCTCTTCGTTATTATATTGGTACGCTAGGTTTTTAATTTTAAAGTTTTCCCAAAGAAGACGTTTTTGCTATAATCGCCACACTTGGTAGACGGATTGGCGATCACAACCGCCTACATCTCACAGCACCCTTGGGATAGATTGGGTAGGGTAGCGTTAGGGCAATGCTAACAGAGAACATTCCTTTTAATACCTCCTATGACTTCCCAGTAAGAATGGTATAAAGGAGCCGACCAAGTCAAGAGAACTGTTTATTTTTTATGAATTCATAAGTGAAAATACTCAGAAAAGCGTATTAAATTTATCATTTCATAGATTATATGCATTTGAATTACAACATTACACGTTGTCTCATACACAAACAACTTCGTTAGCTTTCATAAAGGCTTGTTCTCTAAAGCGTATCAAGAAACGGTCCAGCCACTCCATTATACAAATAAACCACTCGACATAATGAAGTCTTCAAATTTTCCAAAACCGTCACATGATGTATATACCGTGAAATTTTAGAAAAATACAACCCGACAACTCTGTAACGCCCTGAGAGAATTATTACATTAATATATTTACCAAACACGCTCCTATTATTACGTTTTCATGTACTCGTTTGCGCATAAATTAAAAAGTTGTCAGTTTTTCTTTTGTCCCAACCCTTATTTGGTATTCATATTTGATATTTCGGTAATACAAAGGGACGGAGCTTTGGAACACACAAAACTCTGTTTGTTAGTTGCACACGGAAAACCTGTTCCAGAGTATGCTAAAGATACAAATTGTGAAAGAGGCAATCGTTCATTCGATGTTTCTTATCGCGGGCGCAACGGCGAACTATTGTGAACCCTTCAGCACCGGGAATAAGCGCTGTATTCTAATGAACTCCCGCCTATCACTTCAATTATGGTCATATTGAATGAAATATGAGTTAAGTGAGGGATATCAAAGGGCAACGCGGGGTTGTTATGAAATGTGAACTTTGAAATATGTACTGCAACGGTTCACCCTTTTTAATTTGTCCCAAACTATGGCCCGTAGCAAAGTGGGGTCTCGCCTCTCAGAATTTTTTGTCGAATGAAAAATTTCGCCTGCATATTATAGTATTATTGGTTAATATCGGCCGGGGCTCTCGTGTTTCTTATTGCTTCCGCAACGAATTTCGTGCGACCCAAAAGTCGAATGATTGAACCTATCGGGCATTTGCCGGCAGCGGCGCGGCCGACTCCAATTTAGTTTTTCGGATTAGATACGGCGAACATAATAACATAATTGCTCTAATAACAGAGCGAGCCTGGTGCCCGCCGTGGCTTACAATTCACTTTCCAAATTGGTATATTTTTTTCCCTTTGCTCTGTCTAAAACTATTATGATTTATTATCAAATTTTCGTGCAGGCAAATTACTGGCTCGTTTTTCGTGCCTGTAAGCTGTTTCTGTCTAACTTACGGCCGAAATTGGCATCAGATAAGGATACGAATATTACCATTGTGTTTCCTTAGAAGCCTCTAGCGTAATATACAGCTCTGAGAATAGATTGGGTGATTTAAAGGTTTTTTTTCTAATTAACTTGTATTATAATTAGTTGGATTAACATGTTTAACGCGGATGTATATTTTTCATCGTCCCTTGCTCGAAGTCTATTATGATTTTAATTATAAATTAGTGCTACTCCGGAAGCTTGATCAAGAACAAAGCTAAATAAATAACGCGCTGTCGGCTTATGCCGGATAGGTCTAACAGTAATTTTGGACGTTCTTTTGTTTTCGGAAAAGACTGTTTTATAATCTTATTGTCATAATAAGATTAAAACAGTGTTTTGTTTCTCAGCTATCAAGTTTCGTGTTTTTTGTGTCACTGTTGTAATAGTTTGACGTAACTTTTGTTACTGACTTACTTTAAAGTTGAGATAGTATGTAAAGCGAACGAGTGCGAGTAGCGGGCAAGTTTGAAATAGTGCCACCGACAAATGTTCAAGACGAGTGGCTGAATAATACATGAGATCTGTCACTGTTGTATTTACATGTAGGTATATGAAACATAAACGCAAGGCCAATGAAACTGTGAACCGGTATTCTATACAATAATTAGGTGCGTATTTATTTCTAAATTTGTTTTAGAAAGAAAGTGTTTGTTTTAGCAAGGAAAAAAATAAAAGCATTAATATTTGGAATATCATAACAAAATTACATGAACACATCACACAACAAACAAACAATGGAAGGCCCCTAAACGGTACCAACTCATCATAATGCTTGGCTTGTGACAGCAGATCCTCTGTCAGACTTTAAATTTTAGTACTTACCCTACTTTATGTCTTTACACTTTTATTGACATACTTTGATCTCATTAGATCTAGTATATGCAATTTCACTAAAAATGTTAAATGCATTTCATTCAGTAGCTAAAAGTCTCGGATTCTAAGTCATAAAGTATAATATTTAGAAATTAGAGTTTGGTGTTCTCCTTCTCGAAACTTGATCAGATGCTTACTTCCTTGAGTAGATGTGTAGGTAACTATAATATCCTTATTACAAGGTAGTACGTACATAGACGAGAAATAGAGATGTAAGTACAACCCGCTTGTACCTACAGCCACCTTCAGATACCGAGTTAGTTGAGGCGGAAGAAACGTAGGACTCAGACAACGGGTTTACTTCTAGGGCTGCTACTTTAATTATTAATAATTGTAATACTTTATTAGGGTGTCAAATGTTTTATGAAATGGTTTATTTCAAGATCTTATCCGTTTTCTCCTCTTAGGCTGTAGGTCGTTGGCTATAACCTTATCCACTGGTGTTTTTAAAACGTTGCTAATCGTATCAAAAGTCGATTACTACCAACGTCTTTCATAGCAGTATCAAAATAAAGATTTCTGTTGTTAGTGCGCTTATTTGATTTCATCTTAGATAATTGATTTGGTATTTTTTGTCAGCAAAACACATAAGACATT
Source organism: Crambus lathoniellus (assembly GCA_949710035.1). Taxonomy (NCBI): domain Eukaryota; kingdom Metazoa; phylum Arthropoda; class Insecta; order Lepidoptera; family Crambidae; genus Crambus; species Crambus lathoniellus. Next base: position 12,416,207 of record OX453307.1, read on the forward strand.
AAAAAGTAATAATTCACTGTCAATTTAAGTATTTACTGAAGTATTCCTTGTTTACTATGAAATCCCTGGATACTTCGGAGACGGCATATGTAAAGGACGGAGGAGGACGACAAAGGATCGCGACAATGAGAGCTCATTCTTAGGGTTGATACCACTTTCAAGACATTCTGTATGATTTAATTTTTGGCATCCAAATAAAGTAGGCGAGGGCATGAAAACGACGGTGAAAAGCCTATTTTTCGTAGATAAAATATACATTGAAACAACTTTTGTACATTTTCATAGATTGCTATTTTTTATGTATGTATGTAAAATATATTTTATTTGAATAATAAATAGTACTTACCTACTTATTGGTATAAAGTTTAGAAACCATCTGTGTGACTTCTTTTTCATTTGGTTTTTACAAGGAATAATAATTCTCTGCAATGATTTACTTAATAATGCAAATATTTACTTTTCTACAACAACCAAAAACATAGACCCCTTTTATTTAATACAGAAAAGCATCGCAAAAAAGGTTCATAGTCAATGACAATGGGCTTCGTTATGTATCACATTGTTTAATATTAGCTGTGCTTAGTAAACTAAAGGGTGACATTTACATTGCAGATTATTATTTGAAATTCAAACAGATATTATGAGGTTGGTATGGCTTAAAATGGCGATTAATCATAGGATCAAACTTTACGTAAAGTAGGTATCAAAGAAAGTTCATTATTTGGTAATTCATGAAATTTGATGAAACTGAAAGAATTTGATGAAGATGAAAATGAAAGAGGAATGAACAGAAAGTTTTAAAGATACAGCGGAAAAAACATACGTTTGAAAAATATACATGCGGGTAATGCATAAAAACAAATGATAAAACTATCAGCACCGTCGCCAAAACAACAGGCGGCTACACAATTATTAAAAATAGAAGTGTACCAAAACAAAAACGCATCAACAAACACCGAATTTGCCACTACACTCAGTCCTAAGCCAACTTTAAAACGGTACAGAGCGTAAAGCGTAAATAAATAAAGTGTGTCGCTGGCAGCCCTGCCGACCGTCCGACACAGCCGTCCGGACACGTTTCAGGACCATGAATTATGGCGCGGCCCGATGTGACTTTTCAATTTGAAATCATCAACCTGGAATTAATTTCATTTTTGAACCCCATTATTTCTGTTATCTACACGCGGAATCGCGCAATATGCGAGCTCAGAATTATTGCTGCATCGACAAAAATATTTTGCGGTGACGACTCGCTATTAAAATTGGTATCGGTGATTTAATTCCGTGACCGTTTTTGTTTCGATTAAACTGGATTATTTACTGCAAGTTTGCGTTGGGCGATTTAAACCAGTCAATAATGATAAATTCGGTTATGTTATGGCATTGAAAAGCAATGAGACGAATTTATATATTTAAACCAACATATAAAAATAGCTATACTAAAAATACTAAGTGTGTTATTTCGTCTGATTATGCGATGATTATAAAATATATATCTGTCAATGGAATAAAAAAACTTCCGGTCTCAAAATTCATGTGCGGGACACAAATCTGTCACTAAAGAATACCCAAGGCAAAGCGTTCTCTTGGCACTATTCATAGTCGTAACACGAACTTAGTTGATCGCGTCGACGAAAAATTAGAAATAGATGTCGCACCAATAAATTTCATTCAAAATAACGCAGTGAAGTGAATATTTTTATTTTTCTCTAAGAACACGAGGCGTTGTTATTATGACTATCGAAGGTGTCGGAATATTTTTTAAATCGGAAAAGACGGCACCGGGTCGTCGAACCGAAATTCTTCTACTGATTTAGTGGAAGTCAATTTTAAATTTCTAATAGTTGTGCGTGAGTCAACTGTAGAATCTGCAAAATAAATGCCCGCAGGCTTACTGTGAATTAGTGCCGATAGAACAACGTCGCTACATACGAATGGTCGATTTAACGAATCTGCGAGTAATCTTTAGTAAGCGCTCAGTAAAGACCGTCAAGCATTCAGGACAGTCCTAGTATTTACTCATTTAAGTGGAAACTTAAAAAAGCACTTACTTATGCAGTTATCTCACACATGAACCGTCTTATAATTATATTTTCACACTTATGCTCTGAAATGTTAATATTATATTTGAGAAAAGAATGCAGTACGTGGCGCTTTTCCGAGGTAAACATTCTAAATTTGAAAATCACTGCAGTAATGAATTTCAGTACTTACTTACTGCACTAAAATCAGTGCAGTAAGTAAGTACTGAAATTCATTACTGCAGTGATTTTCAAATTTAGAATGTTTACCTCGGAAAAGGTACTACCCAAAGATATTATTAGCAATTTTTTTTCTTTATTTTTTCTTTCGTTATTCCTGTGAAGTTCCTGTGTATAAAAACAGAAAAAGCAAAGGAACATTTGCACCATACAGCCACATTATTATTATTATTATATAGGTAATTATTATATCATAATTACGTTAACTTTTTTTTAAATACGGTGCGCACAGAGTATATTACCTCGTATTGTACCACAAGCGCTATGTACCCTTAGCACGAACATCAATCGACACAAAATGAGATTTATCATAGACAAAATATCCTTTACGAGTAATTTTGTATGGGAAATATGTACAGTACAGCGCCATCTACCACCCAGAAGCGGGTATTGAAGTTGCGCATTTTAGTAGCAAGTAGTAAGTATCAATAGGCTGTATGACCGTTCCACTTGGCCTCACAAACCAATATTAAAAAAACGGCGGGAATGATTTTCAGCGGTTGATTTGATATCAATACAGTTTATTTATATTGTGTAAGTAATAAATTATCAAAATGAGTTCTGCCAATGAAACATATACCTACAGACATTGTATGTACCTACTCCACCAAATTTGAGAGCAGAAGCAAAATGAATAACAGAAAACTTACTGCCAGCAAAATCAAAAGAAAGATATATGAAAACCTACGATCTGATTTGGAAAAGTGAAAAAAGGCACATACGTTTTCGGAATCTGTGTTGTTGGCGTATTTTAATGATACCTATATCATTAAAATAATATTATTATGGGCGATTTATACATAAGTGTGCCCGGGAAAACAATAACATTTACATTTAATAATTGCCCGAACATGTGTGGTATAAATTTTAATAAATATTATTTAGTTAAACAGTTTTTTTTTATTTCCTCACATTTCTTGAGAAAATCACTATACAAGCCTTGTACGGTAAGCAAATTACCTTGCCTCGAATGATTAAAGCCCTCGCCTGCGGCTCGTGCTTCAAACCATCCTCGACAATGTAATTTCTTACTTACCTGTCCTCGGCTGTAATGTACTATTATGTCATATTTTATTAAATATTTAATGTGTATTTATTGCAATTTGTTTATATATATTATTTATATCATATACGTATAAATACTATGTATTGTATATATATAGCTATATAAATATATTTTTAATCAGAGTATTATGTCTCTTGCACTTTGCAACTTCTTATTCTTTTTTCTCAATTTCACACATATCTTGGGTTGGCTAGAAGAGATCTCTTTAGAGATAAGTCCACCGTGGAGAACATATTTTTTTAAATTTTAATTCTATGTTAGTATTTTTTTAAGTGCAATAAAGAGTATAATAAATTTCAAAGTTCCGTAAAACATTTCCACACCATTGTATGTTGTACAAACATATCCCCATAGCCATACAATTTTAGAAAAGCATTTTTCATCACAGTACCTCCAGAAATCCATCTGCGAGGATATTAAAAACCCATTCATCACAGGGACGCAAAAAAATCAGATTCACACTCGAACACGAGCAAAATCTGGAAAGACGAGGAGCTATTTCCATCCCCCCTCCGCCTGACGAATGGGGGGAACCCACCCTTTTGACAGGAAATGATTGTCTAATATTAGCTTTGTTATAAGGTTCCTCTTCTGGGAACGGAGCGCCTTCCGCTATGTTTTGTTTACGCCTTTGTTATAATCTCAATAATTTTATTTGTAGTTTATTTTAATAGAAGTATTGAATTGCGGAATTAAATATTAAGATAGACAGTAAATAAATCTGAAAAAATATATTTTATCTACACTCATGTAATAATATTCGAATTATTAAGTCATACCTAAACATAATTATAGTTAGACGCTTTTTAATATAGCATACTCCAAATGCTTGAATTTGCCCAATTACACTTAGGTCATGCAAACCTTACGTAAGTCATTATTAACCAGCGGGTTATAATGAGATTCATTACAATATTATGACCCGCTGGTTAATAATAAGATTTGAATTTACAGCAAAAAGAACTTATTTGAATATGGAACAGGGTGCCTACCATCAACTCTTATTGCGGTTTTGTTTAGGACCTAAACTGATCTGCTTCGCTTATTCGTACCTACTACAGGAGGGAAAAAAAATACTACGTATAACAGAGACTTTACTTCATATTACGGTGGGCATTGATTACACTACTAGAAGCATGCTGCGCATGTGTGCGTTTCCACTGGCTGCTTGTCACTGGCGTGTCACGTACACGGCGTGACTGAAAAAAACCGGTTTATGACAGCTCAGCCAGTGGAATGACATGACATACGCTGTATGACAGTCATCTCTCTGATAGTACTCATGTGTTCGTACCACGATTCTATTGCGTCATGTCACAGCCGCTTAGCTGTCATGAACTCTTATTTGACTTATAACTCGGTCAAACTAACACGACACCTCCAAGCTATACCCATCCCACTCGCTCTCCGGTAATCGTGGCAATTAATCATGACAGAATCGAGTAAAAGAGACGGGTAGAAGAAATAAGTACACAAATCTTTTTGTTCATTCACATTTAGCAATTCATTTGCGAAGTTTTAAGAAGGTCATGTTACGAAATAAAGCAATTCATTTTAGGAAACTATTCTGAATCGCACCAGTTTTGAATCGCTTTCTTATAGTTGATGGTAGGCACCCTGGCCACTACAAACCCTATTCCATATACACAAATTAAAGAAATTAAAAGCCCAGAGTGTTGCAAACCGCTGTGTAGTATTAACAGGAGGTTGAAGTTTACGACGCATATTTTTTTAGTTTCTAGAACGATTATTAATTGAATAAAAATGTAGAGTGACCAAAACGAAAGTGAATTTGTACGTTTTTTTAAAAGGTATTAATAAACCGTTGTTTCTAGTAAGTAGCCTTGCTTTTTATATTTTCGCAAAAGGTGAGAAAAGTAGAGTGGGATAAAGCTGTTTTCGTCTTGGGCGAGCTTGAATTCCTCGCTGCACTCTGGACTTTGTTTTAATATCCTTGCTTTGCTCAGAATTTAACTCGTAACTCCCGAGCGTCCTTCATTTACTCAGACTTCAATATAGCGCCCTTGACATAAAACAGTGCTTTATCCCCTCGGTGTATAATCTACTATTAAAAAACAACCTGTATCGTAATGATCTTTTCGATACAGCTGTCATTCATTATAGCACACATATTTTTTTAATTTTACAATCTCCATGGCATCCGTAGAATTTACCGGCCCTTACTTCCAAGCCCTTCTGTATCCGGCAACAACAGGAAACTTTTTGAAATTAGAATTTTGAATTAGAAGTTAAAGGACCGAATAGACTACTACTACTACTACTACTACTACTACTACTACTACCCTACTACTACTAGGTTTGGCGCCAATCTACATTTAATAATTAATATTTTTTTCCTTTATTTTTTAAATAGGTATATGATAAATGTACATGTACCGAGTTATGTGCAGTTTCATACATTACTTGTAGATGAAGTAAGGTATCCGAGTTATGTGCAGTCTCATACATTACTTCTAGATAAAGGAATGTATGAGACTGCACATAACTCGGTATTAAAACACGTGGGATAAGTGGTTTAATAAACACTAAAATTTAGACATTTAAAAGGTAGTTTCTACATAAAGTACCTATTTAAATGTATGGAACAACTCTAGGACTCCGTACCTAGCAGATAGTACTCAATAAATTAATAAAACTTTGACTTTGAAATATTACAGAGTCAATAATAAGCAGTGCCATACAAGACATGATATAATAAAACGAATAGGTAACTTTAAAAACATAAAAAAATATAAAAATCAGCCTATTTCGAGACAAGCAGTTAGTAGCAGACCCATCCCACTGGTGGCACCCGTTCACGAGCATGACGCATGAAGTCAAAGTCAATGGACAATGGGCACTAATGTCCAGGAGTCCGGGCCCACCCCTCAAATAGTAACATGTGATATACCCTTGGATAGAGCTTTTTAAGCGGAACATTAGTTACAACTAAACGTAATGGTCAAATGTTAGTACTTTCGGAGATACGACGTCTGAAAGTTGTCTCCGTCTAAAATGTTCTTTAAGGATATTTATAAGGTAGAATAGTATAAATAGATGTATTTCACTCTAAAAGAATTTTTGTCACTTGTCTTTACAGCTCAGAATAGAGTATTATGGAGTCGGACTTTGTATATTTTTTGTTCGTTTGAAGAAAAAATTTATGGCCTAAGGATGCATTTGTCTGCAAAATGAAATAAAACATACTTTAACAATTTCAAGTTGCGCCTGGTCGTAGTTCATCTAATCTAATATCTAGGACTTGCTTTGATTGGGATCACTTTTATCATGGCAGTATACTGAAAGTACTGAAATTTGACCCTAGTCGTTTTACTAAGTTATATTCTGCATGAAAATCCCTATTTATTCATGTGTATCTTATTTCTTTTGAGAGGTGGGCCCAGAACTTTCCATCATCCTTTATTTATTCTATTTAGATTGTTATTTAATACTTGTGATTTGTGAACATCATAGAGGCTACGCCATCGGTTCGCAAACCCTACGGCGGGAGACCTTGGAGAATATCCGACAAGAAACTCTTCAAGGGTTGTTTTTCCTCCCTATTTTATTACATACAGAGTCGTCAAATTGCAAAATGACCTTAACATAACATAGATGATTAAGTATTTGATTGAATCAGGCGTCACCTGGCGGAAGTCTTTAACCATTGTGAAAAATAAATATAAGTAGCTTTCTTCCGCAAATGTATGTAGGTATGTAATAATAAATAAATAACTTCTTACATTCACACCAATTATCTAAGCCCCATTTTAATTTCATTACCTACGAAACTGTATCATGGAAACTTGATAACGGATAAATATATACTTAAATACTTTTTGTTTGTAAATACATACTTAATATACATAGTAAACACCCAGACCAAGACAAATAGACATGTTCATGCACACAAATATTTGTCTTGTTCGGGAATCGAACCCGAGACCACTGGCGCAGAAGGTGGGTAGCCTACCACTGCGCCAAATCGGTCGTCAAAAAAAATGTATATTTGTAGCTGTCATTTGGTGCTCGATTTCACACGGTCAAACATCTCCTGAAGATGCCCCGGGTTGGGGCGAAACACGCATAGAGTAGTGTAATCAGTAAAGGTTAAAGTTTTGTGATTATTTGCGGAAGAAAGCTACACAAATTTATTTTTTACAATAGTATGGTTGACACTTTGATAACATGTACCAGCCATCGCTTCGCTCAACCATATTTTAGGGAACGTAACGACCTATTATGTGATAGTCACATAAACTACCTGTTATGTCAGTCGAATATATTTTCTAATCAGTTGCTACATTGTATCTAAATATTAATGCTGATTTCAAGACATGTCGCCACCTTCCCATTGTGAAACGGAAGAATCGATCAAGTCATTGAATTTACGAATAGAAAACTGCAAATGAAATTCTTTCGCGTTTCATATTAAAATATACCAATTCGAATGATAATCTATTACAGTGAATTTATATACAGCGACGACGCGATGAATGTTCAAGATCGCCATTGCTGTTTGTTGCTTCTATGACGCAGTGCTTTACCACACCGTCTCTCGTTTGTCGTGTAGCAAAAACATGGATAAATAAATGTTCCAGTCAAGTCGAAAGTATAGTAAGGACAGGCAACAAGACATCAGAAGCCTGAGACGTCTCAATACACGTCGGGCCTTACGTACGGTCGGCAAAAAACGTTGCTGCCGCTCTCACGGCACGACTCTATTACGGGTCCGCCGAGAATAAATAAAACATGATGGGCCCTTCTCACGTATAAATATAAAACGCGGACCGACAACGTTAACAGATCCCGATCCGTCCAATCTCAAACTTTCTCTAGATGCAAACTGAAAATTGTATAAATAAATGCGAGTATCACTGCTAGCACTAACGATCATTATCTGCCAGCTTCATAAAGTAGGCGGGATACATTTTAATTTGTGCGAGATATCAATCTCAAATTGCCAATGGCATAAAAGCACGTTTTATATTTTATTCGGTCTTCAAAAGTCACGCGTGAATATTTCGATAACACAATCCTTGGCAAAAATAATGTTTATTTATCTATCAAGCTTTGGTGTGAGTTTGTTTTCACTCGACCCCATAGCATTAAATATATTTAGAACTACATTGTACGTCCTTGCGCAACAGCTGGAGTAGCAACAATGAAAAGTGTCGGCCAAATGAATTAATTACTGAATTCCGTGGGATTTAAAAGCTTAGCGATGTGTGTGGCTACCACATAGGCGAACTATTAGATGTTCCTGCGGCGCAGCAATAAAAAGCAAACGCGCGGACACCGGCGAGACATTAACGCGCTCATCATAGTTGGCACACCGCGGACCCCGCCTTCTGGCACCCGCAGCACGCCGGCCATAGTGATGGATACAACACGACAACCAATGTCGATACAAACAGCATGCGCTGACGCACTCACCCCAGTCAATCATCGACCGCTTCTACAATAACTGATTACGAAATTGTGTCAATTCTATTGTAACATGAATCAAAATACGAATAACAATAGCACGTATGATTGTAAATAAACAAACGTTTTAAATAGCGCTCAGTTTTGTGTGTGGTCCAACAACAGATAATTTATGAGCGTTCAAGTTTAATTTGAATTGCTTCAGATGATTGCAAATGTATCAGATAAGGGCGAAATGCTCCATTTGTCGACAGGGAAATGACCGATCAGTTTCCCACCACTAATCTTAACCTGCGAGTGACGCTTTTTATCGTCACCGGGGAGTCCTCCAGTTATTGTTTTTTAAATTTCGGCCACAAGACAGATGGCAACAGCGGCTGGGAATTCACATCACAATAGCCGGTACAATCCCTGGCGTGATCCCTGGCACGGCGCTAGGTGCCAGTTGAAACGACTGTAATTCTACGTCTCAGTCCACTTGGCACTCGCCACTTTCGCCAGTACCGAGTGTCAGAATAATCTGTGACTTCAATCAAACAATGCCGACAATTTATGAAGTCGACCTAGCTTACACCTTTATTTGATTCCGATTTATAAATAAGGTAATACCTACTCGAAAAATTTTCGAGTTGTTATTACCTCAAAAAATATTATCTAAAGCTGTTATTTGGTTGTACCAGTGCACCAGTATGCAAAGTATACCAGTAGCTACACTTTAGTAGTAGCAGCCATTAAATATCGGTTGTAGGATCTGTTATGACAGGGTTATACAAAGTGGTGGCACATTGTGTCAGAGTAGGATATAGTGTAAGGCGACGAATATTTATTTATTTATAACACCGAGGGGCTGTAAATTAGCAGTGAATTTACGGCGCGACGGAGAAGTGATCGGACGCAGTTTATTTTCGGCGCGGGCGCATGATTTAAACAGTTCCCGGTGCGTGGCCGTTAGAAATTGAAACCGAATGAAGATTTGTGGCTGCAAAAACGTAATACATAATGAGAGATATCTCTTACAAGACCAATTAAGTGTAAATTGATTACTGATATATGTCATTGCTTATGTGACTTTAGTAGCCAAGTAAAAAAATATTAATAGATTGACTGGGGAGTGTGGATTATTTGATAAACGGTGTCAGTTTGAACAGGTGATGGATAAATAATTGCAAGAGACCACCTAGTTATAGTGTTTGATGCAAAATCAATTAAAGCAACAATTATACATGTATTAAATGTTATGATTAAAAAAAAAATTCAATAGATATAAGTGGTCCACAAGATTTTTATTTTATTTCAGCGCGGTCGTTGCACCACGGCTAAGTCACGAAAACCACATTCTCTTCTGTTCCATATTATCCGAAATACGTGACCTTAATCCTTTTGATCTTTCGACTAGCTTTCGACTTGATTTTTTGTTGCAACATTTTTTCGGAATAACGTCATTTTAATAGACTGCTAAATATCTTTTAACTACCTATTTCACTCTCGGTTAGAGACTGCCTCTTGGCAATAGACTTTTCGCATTTATTTTCTAATAGTAGGTATGTCAAATCTTACTCACTATTCAGGTATCATTTAACTGAAACAAAACATATGTGTCAAATACTTATATAAAATAGTAACATAATAAATAAATGCTTAATGTTACTCCGATTGAATATGAATAAGTATTATAATAATACGATGCTAACAAACTTATTAGAAATTCATCCATTATACTTATCACGAGCGTAAAAGCATAAATTGCATATTTATGCATAAATGCTCTTTTTATGCGTGCAAAAAGTGCGCGCTAACGTCTTTTGTTTACTCAACCCAGAACTGAGGTGAAAATTGATGTCTCATCAAACGCTTTTTAAGGTTTTTCAGTTAATTTATTCTAACTCGTAAACAAGACAAATGGTATAAAAATGCAACAAATTGATGACTGAAAGTGCAAATTAGTATTAATGGTAGTCGATTATGATGTCGATTGTAGGTCGCTAGGTGGATCTGTGTCATGTGGCGGTTAGGGCTAGTACATACCACCTGCTAGTTCAAATTTATAGGCCGTTTTAATATGTAAATCGTCGCATACAAAAGCTATTGAAGTACTCGACGATTGTTCACCTTTTTCCAAACTATATTTTACTAGCTGATCTCCGTGTAGTTGTTAACGAAAGGCCAGTAGCGATATTTAGTAGCAAATTTTTTGCTGGAATTTTTATTGAATTGCGTTCGACTATACCTTGACGTATTTGTAAGTTGCAGTTATTAAAGCTGTTAAATATGTGTTCTCCAGTTCACAATTACTAAGGCTATGTCGATGATAATGAATAGCGTATAATTATGGTGATATGGATCTAACGAACCTTTTATCAACATCAGTAACAAAATGGAACTTGTTAATTTACTGGGGTAACTTGGATTATGCTTTTTTATGTTATTGAACTATAATATGTTATTCTCTTTACTTACAATACTTACAATGTAAGCTTAACTATTAGTTAAGCTATAGCTTTTGAATATTTATGGAGCGCAAAATAAACTTTTGAAAACTTTTGATTAGGTATTTAAAAAATTGGTGGAGTAAAACATGAACCACGATAATTCAGAAGCAAAATATGAACCTAAAAAGGTTTTAATAGGACTCGATCCAAGACGAAACTTTATCGAAATCAGCAAGAGCTGCGGAGCGTACCAAAGCCATTGTGCTTGTAAACACAAAAGAATATTCTAGCAAATTCTGGAGCGAGGCGCGAACGGCGGCCGGTGACACGCTATCGGTGGGCCACGTTCGTAGGGCATAAATCACCGCCGCTTGTTTTACCAATAAAATTGATTCTTTTGCGCTGAGAGAGCTTGAAGTGTTTTGACTCTGGCTGCTTTTAAACGTTCCAAATTCAAATTGCAGATGCGATGGATTACTATGCGATTATTATAAGAATAGGACTGTCAAACGGCATTTTTGATCTTTGTTCCTTTTCTTGCACATCCTACACCCTGAAGTGGAAGCGAAACGCAAACAAATATGGCCGTTTTGACAGTCCTATTCTTATAATAATCGCATAGTATAAACAAATACCACAGCCTGACAATAGAGAAGGCTATGCAAATGCCTATTTTCTAAAACACAATATTTTGATAGAGGGTAAATGCGTTTCTTTTTTGTTTCGAACGCAATCTGAAAATTACAGAATTCTAATTAAATGTAGAGAGTAGGATATATGATGGATGGATTTTTGCAAAAACTATGAGATTTAAAAAAGAACGTCTTGTTTTTTGTGTCACGAACCTATTTAAAATGTGTAGAATAAAATAAGTGGAAAAAATATCTATCTAATCTCTTTCAAATCTATTCGTCCATATCACAAACGGCTCATCGAATCAAATCTAAAAAGATTAATGATTAAAAAAATAATGTTTTGGAATCGCGAATTATACGGTCAGGACATAAATCAGGGCATTGAATAGATCGATAATATCGCCCTACTATTAATGGCTATTTATCGAGAACATAGAAGTACACGCGTGCCAATCGAATCATGAAAGAAAAACGGTATCGCACAATGACGACAGCGCCCCTATCGAATAATGATAAATCGAGAATATAGCATCGATTTGCGAATCGTATATAGAATAATAAAATATCAAAAGGCTGTGCGTGCATCATATTGGGTCTGCATTATATTTGCATTCATTAATATATGATGCTGTTCTGTGGTTATCGGTTTCACGGGTGTTTTGATATTTTTAATTTATGGTTCAAAGGAAGTTTGAATTTATTGGCATACATTTTATTTAATTTTATTATATCGTAAAAATTATTGCTATGATAGGTAGTGTACGAGTCTCGTTTTCTAACCATATTCAGACATTTTAGGAAACAGACATTGAATGGTGTCTTCTCAGGATTCAAACCTGAAAACTTTTGTAACGGTTTTACACTAAAAGATATTAGAAAATTTTAATTTCCTATATTCTTTTCATAGATACTAAAATAGTACTGGTACTGGCCGTGTAGGTGCCGTTCTAGAATAATACTACCCCATATCGTCCCATGGGTGTCGTAAATGCCATCAGGAGACGGGCAGCAGCGCCTCCTGAAACTCGCCAACCCGCCTGCCGAGCATGTCAATTATGGCAAACCCCCCAAAATGGATCAAAAATGATGAGATCCGCAGGAGAACTAAAACAACCGACATCGCTAGAAAGATTGCATTGGTGAAGTGGCAGTGGGCGAGACACATAGCGCCAAGAACCGGTGGCCGTTGGGGCGGAAAGGTTCTCGAATGGCAACCGCGAACCGGACGACGCGACGTTTCGTGGACAGGCCCCCTACAAGGTGGACTGACGATCTGGTCAAGGTCGCGGGAAGCCGCTGGATGCGCAGCGCAGAACCGATCGTTGTGGAGATCCTTTGGGGAGGCCTATGCCCAGCAATGGGCGTCGTACGTCCAAAATGTTGAATAGCATAAAGCAAACATACAAAGGGAAACTACTTCGCTTAAAGAAAAGCTGTCGGAATAAAATCATTATTTTCTCACATCAGTTCAACAAGAGAATTAACAGCATACACGGTAAGTTAGTAAACGCAATACATTAAGTTATATGTAAGGCTTTATTATTTATTATACGGAAAACAGGGTAAACTAACCAAAAGTGTCCACGGCGCGGAAGCAGCGGGAAGCAACAAAACAGCGTGGAAACAAAGAAAATGGAACGACGTGTGTTGTGGCAGGGTGAAACCGTGGAGTCGACGCTATGTCAACCAGTGAGTATTGAAGTATAATAATATGATAAGTGTTTAGATTGAAACGAGACATAAGACGGAGTTTGGCTTTAAATATATATATTATAATTAATGTAATTTGAATTCAGGTAATATCCAACAGTATACCTACCGTTAAAAAGGTAAATCTAGGCCATTTAGAAATAATGTACCTATATGAATTTGAAAAATGCGTTCCATGAATTCGCAGTTTTTTTGTTTGATTTAGTTTTACTTATCTATACTAATATTATAAAGCTGAAAAGTTTGTTTGTTTGGTTGAACATGCTAATCTCAGGAACTACTGGACCGAATTATAAAATTCTTTGACCATTAGACAGCTACATTCTTCCCGAGCTATATTCCCGATTTTCCCGATATTCCCATTGAAACGGGTACCACGCGGGGAAAACCGCGAGGATCTGTTAGTACATAATATATTAATGCTAAAAGAAAACTCGGAAAGAGTGTACCTAAGTATAACCGTCTATCTTGAGACTCAGACTTTGTTGCATCAAGTAACTTACAGTTGTCAAAACTGTTTTTAATACATTTATAATGTTACCTACTGTAATCCCATTCAAACACTTAGGTAATAGAAAAGACAAAACACAATCGCCACTCCGTTTCAACTCCACAGTTTTTTATTTGGCCGCGTGGCCGACCGCCGACCGAAAAGGAAAATGTGACAGGAAAAACGTCACAAAAAGACCAAGTGGCGCGTACTCGCCTCCGAGCCGGGTTCGACTCCTGGGGGACGTATGACGGACACCTTGCGTTAATGGAACCTGGCTATGTATAATTTAAGACTTATGTTTGTGGAGATGGTGAAAGAATTGAGCTAAGGCCTAGGAATGGACTTACAGATAAATTGTGCTAATTTTCCATTCCATTAGTATTAGAAATAGGAAACAATAATCTGACGGTTATGGTTTTCAATTTTATTCAAGACTTACCAATATTGATGTTTTTGGTAATGTTTGACGAATTAAATAGGGTACGAAAATGTTGTTCATGAAAAAATTCATACCAAGGAAGTCACGCAGCGATAGTTTAGGTAACAGAAGGTTACAATTTAATAAATTCAATTCAACACCGAAAGCTGTTACTTAATTATATCTTACTAAGCTAGAGTTAAGTTACATAATTATATACCTACTAACAAAATTGTATAATGTAAACTACCTATAGTTAGTCCATAAAGTGTTTATTAGGTACGAGTATGGGCCGGATATCGTGAAATATTGTAAGTTGCCTGCAATAAATAATTTATTATTATAAACAAATTAATATGGTTGAGTCGTTGTGTTTCCGTGGTATTACCGATCCCTTTTAAAACTTTAGTTATTCGTTCTTCACTTTTTAATAAGATTTCAAGTACCTAAAGTTTATATTAAAGCTTTAAATAGTTACACAAAAGCCTTTGTGTAACATGCCTTGGTACATAAAATAAGAAAAGACTGTCTGTAGGTGCCTATTGGTGTATCGCAAATGTCAAGGAGCTCGACATCACCCTTCACGAGTTGAACCTAAAAGGTCAGCACATAAACTTTAAGTTTCCGAAGCGCATATGCAGCTTTTCACTTTTTTCCCTGCACATTTTCCATTTCCACTAAAACGAAAGCTACTTTCCACGGCGACTTTTTACAACATAAAAGCTGCGCGGAATTGTGGAAAAATAATATAAAAAAACAATGAACGAAGAGAAATGGAAATAAAAATTTGCTTTGTCATAAATCATGAAATGCTTCCGGCTGGTTGCGTTATTACAAAGAAAGTTGTATCAACGTTGCGAGCTTTTATTGTGGCCGAGGAATGAGAAAGGCAGCTAATTATTTCGCCTACCTACGCTAGCTTCGATCGCTTATTTGAAATGCTTAATCCATTCTTCTGGTTCGGTTCAATTTGGGGGAAGCGCTCGGCGAAATTGGTCGGCGCGAGAGGAAGAAAATAAGTCTACACAAATCTGAAACTATGGGGTATATCCGTAAACTGGAGCTTAACGCATCGCTCGACGCAAATCCCAAGCGGAAAGATTCCATTAAGAAAATCAAAAAAGGTCCGCTTAGTTCACGGCTCGCGACTATTTTCATTTAGCAAAAACAACCCATAAATTGTCATCTTAACGAGATTTCTGTTTTTGCAGCATTCGCACCCTAGTAACAGTATGCTCTTGTCTCTGTTTCGCGGCGAACGTTTTGTCAAGCATTTATGAATTGGAAACGTTTCAACTACATAGTTTCTGTATGGTGATACAATTTTTACTGTTTCATTCGCGTAACAAAGAAAATTTCAATGTGCCTTTGCTACTTCAGACATGAGTATTTTTTTCTGATTTCTGAACCTTGATTCAGTTAATGTACTTACTATTTATACCTCGTTACGTTAAAGTTAAAGCACAACTTAAATCACTTGAATGATGTTTATTTTTAAAGAATTAATAAATTGTAATCAAACGTTCACATTCGTGTTTATTCCTATAAACGGAGTTAAATTAATAATAATAATAAATAAATTTATTTATTTGGAACAAGATAACAATGCTAGTTATTGCTCATTTATTGATGTATTCGCACACATCTGTAGTCTGCGTAAGCGCAGTGGGTGCGAACGGTGCGCAAACGCATGCGAACGCGAGACGCGCATGCTACTCGTTATTTATGGCCAGTTAACTATGTTTATGGCACCTACACCCTAGAGGTTAACGTAGTAAAAAGCTTATGAATGTGTTAAGAGCCCTTTTACTGCTTTCATTTCCGCTGCATTGTTGCATTGTTTATAAAAAAAAATGGTCAGAATTGGCTTTTAGCCACAACTCTATTATTTTAGTTGCTGATGTGGTTGTTAGTATGTTCTTTAAAATTTATGTTAGTACCATCAAAGTTGAAGAAGTAACGGCAAAGCTATATTACCGAATGATAAAGGATCCAATTACGCTCTTAATTACTTGTTTACATGATCATGAATAGTCTTTAACCTTTAAAAAAAACATCGTAAAGTACTTATAAGTTTAAAGTTTAAAGCGCACGTATTATAATGGTGGCTTCAGTAATACGTTTTTTCCTATTTGAGGTACCTTTATTTTCTTTAAATAAATGCAACCTTTTGGTGTACTTCAAATGTTTTACTAAGTTTTATAATATCATTTTAAGCAATAATCCTACTTAAAATTCAAAAATTCAAAATTCAATATCGTTTATTCAATTTAGGTTTGTTTAACAACACTTATGAACGTCAATGAAGCTACGCCATCGGTTCGCAAATCCTACGGCAGGAGACCTTCTAGTGAGAAGAACCGACAAGAAACTCGCCAAGGGCTATTTTTTTTTCTCCCTGTTTTAACTTATACAGAGTCGTCAAATTTGAAAAATGACCTTCACATAATAGCTTATATTATAAATGCGTTTGTGAGAATGGATGTATGGATGTTTGTTATACTTTCTCGCAAAACTACTGGACGGATCTGGGTGAAATTTGCAACAGAGATAGATTATAAGCTGGAATAACAGATAGAACACTTTTTATCCCGATATTACTACGGGAACGGGAACATGAAACGAGAAAGTGACACCACGGGCGGCTTCTAGTAATTTATAATTCAAGTAGTAACCACGTTTTAACACGAGTGTGATGTAGTTGCATTATACACAATACACAAACATTCGCCCAGTCTATTAATAGAAACCGCATTAAAATACGTTGGGTTGCGTTAGTTTATGCTTACCACACGACAGTTTTAGATTAACCCTAATAACGTCTTCAACAAGCCAATTCGTAACTTAAACCAGTCGACTATCACAAAGCTGTTACTAACATTCTAAGTTCATTTGGAATAAACTCCGAATATCATAATTAAAGTGCCATTTCGCCCGTCACGTGACACCGTTGCCCAAATTATCCGGGCCTCGTGTCATCTTGTCCCAATCCAATATGGCGCCATAAATCCTGGAGGGGATACGGTGGGGGAAGGGAGGGGATGTCACTCAAACTTTCTCTGCGCCCCGTCTTACGCTTCTCAGGGGTGGGTAGGGATAGACGATGCATTTTTCATTTTATTCAGTCTGACCAGTACGGGTGAACTTGCTGTTATAAATAGAAGATTTTTGAAATTGTGTTTTAAGTAATGTTGTGTAGTTTAAGTAAGATTATATTGAAAGATGGACATTTTCATCCATCATTAAAATCATATTTTTTCACTAAGATAAAAATAGGAAATGGTGTTTGGTATCTTTTTGCACGTATAAAAAAATGAGACAAGGAAAATATTTGCGGCACTTCAAAAGACGATTTTTTAAATTTAATTTTACAAATATGTTTAGGCAAGTTTTACGTTTGAATTGATATTATGTTATAAATTAAGTTTTAGTATTTGTTTGTTGGTTTGTAAGTATTTTTTTAATGTCGTATTTGTCTGCTGACGCTACCAGAGCTCCAAGGGATACTCAGATAGAGTTCGAGCGGTGGGATGAGTAATATCTTTTGTTTTTCTAACGTTGGACCTATACGATTATCCTCTTGTTTTCTGCAAGGTTAGGTACAGAAAAGTTCTTAAGCATTAAAGCTTGCTTATTGGTAATAAAGGCTTTATAACAAATTAACATAGGTACATAAGATGAGACATATACTAGGCTTTATATCTAAAAATATAAAGGTTTTGGTTTTTGTTTATGTAAAGAATGATGGGCAGAAATGTATGGAGCTTAGGCCCAGCTCCAAAAAAGATGGCTTAAGTAAACAGGCTGGAAAAAAATATTAATAGAATTTTAGAAAAAAAAAATTCTAAATTGCCCTAATTGCCCACTGTTCACTGAAACGCAATGAGGTTGAATTTTTGTATATAATATTTAAAAGACCTACTTAAAGTGCACACCAGATATACCTAAGTCTGCGCGCGGTCAAAATCGAAAACTAATAATTCTGACACGGACTCTGCATAACATTTTTTACGTACTAGGTATGCCAGAATGTCTTGTCTTCTTTTATACTAGCTCTTTTTTAATATTAAATAATAAATGAATAATCCTACTAAAATTATAAATGTGAGAATTTAGACTTTAACCCCCTTATTACAAAATTCATGCTAATTCTGTCTTTTATTTGGAAAATGAAAGTGACAGCACCAGTTTAGTACCAGTTTTAAACCAGGACTATTTTAGTCCACGTTTTGTAATAAGGGGGGTAGATGTTAAGATTTTTGGATGTTTGTTACTCAATCACGCCAAAACGGCTGATCGGATTTGACTGAAATTTGGGACACAAATATTTTGCAGCCTGTAGAGGAACATAAGCTACTTTATCCCGGAAATATATCATCTTCCCGCGGGGTAACGTCGTGTAGTCCACGCGGGCGAACCCGCTGGCGAAAAGCTAATTATAAATAATTTCTTAAAACCACACCAATTACGTATCTTAACCCATGTAAATTTCATTAAGAAGCTGAGTAATGGAAAACTTGGTTAGTAGGTAACTGATAAATTAATTTAAACTTATATACTTTTTGTTTTTTAATACATACCTACCTACTTTACATAGAAAACACCCAGACCAAGACAAACAGACATGTTTATGCACACCAATATTTTATCAGACAGAAGAATTGATTTGTGAATCATGTAAGAATAGTAGATTGTACAACAAGTGCATAAAACATACCATTTTACCCGAGACGTATATATCCACCCGAGCCGTAGGCGAGGATGGAAAGTCAATTCGAGGGTAAAATGGGTTTTATGTGCGAGTTATACACTCTGCTTTTCACTTCGAGTGTGAGGAATAGTAGATTTCATTACAAGTGCGGAAAGCCTGTCATTGCAAAGAGTTCCGACAAATGTCTACCCGAGCCGAGGCGCAGCCGAAGGTGAGGGTTGACAGTCGGAACAAGTTGCAATGACGGTTCCGCACGTGTACTGAACAACTATTTTTAATACAGTTGCGAAAAAATTAAGCAATTTAATAAAATAATAAAACACAATAAACTCAACTAACTAATCGTAAAAGAATATAAGCAGAGACTTTTTTTTGTTTTGTTCACCCATTCTGGGTTGGCAAAGGAAACTATGATCATACAGCCAAGGCTTCAGTAGAATTTTTTATTGATATGAAATGAAAATTAAATTAAATGAGATGAAATGAAATGAAACCTAACAAAAGCAATCCGAATCCTACAGGAGCGCCTTTCCTTATTTCTCTCTTTTACCACATCGTTTTCCATTAAAGCCACATTATTGCACTAATTCCACCATACTAAGTACCTACCACAATAAAAACCAGAAAAAACTAATTTAGAAAATTAAGAAATAAGGTCCCTCATTTTCTTTTCACTTACTTGCGCAAACTCCTATATGCAGATACAATGGTAAATAGTGCACGTCATACCATATTTAGTAATCTGTGGTCATACAGCCAATTTTATGTATTTTTTATATTCATAAATTTAATTTGGCCGATACTAATATTAATTTAATGTATAATTAAAATTACTTTTAAATCTGATATTGAAACAAATTAGTAGCTTCTTTTTAGAAATATTTGCATGAATCATAAAAACTTCTATGATTTTTTTTAGTAAAAACTTCGTGGTTGGTTTTTTCTTTTTAATATTTGACAGTTGGGAAAGAAAACGCACGAGTTCGGGAAAGGTAAAGAAAAAGTTCGAGTGTGTAATAGCCCACATCCCGAACGCTATACGTCCCTGCAATACGCCACTTTTTGAGCAACTGTATTAAAAAATAAATTACAATATTGCAAAAAAGAAAAAATAAAGACTTCGCCATATTGGCGGGAAAACTTTCTTTTTCTTTTTTATACGTGGAAGTGGCAACACAGTTACTTAGCATAGATCGTAGTCCATAATGCTCTTGAAATACTTATTTCTTACAAAACTCATTAATTTTGCCTAGTTTTATTTATTTAGTAATTTAACATGGATTATGTACAAAATTTAAGAAACAAAATGAAACAACAAGTTTATTAACGGAGTGACTGTTTACCGGACGACCTTTGTTTAAATGTTTTGATTGATTGATTGATTTTTGATTGATTGATAGAGTCTGTGACATAGACGAAGATTTTACTTTATGCACTAGAGCATAAAAAGCAATTTTATGCAGCCTATACCCAACATAAACACGAACTTTACGAGCATGAGAAGTGAAAATAAAATTATTGAATTGGTTACTTATTGAATATTTTTTTGTTATATTCCCCAGTGCCTACCATCCTACTTACTCAAATTTCTTTTGACGTAAGTACCTCCCTTCCGCTTCTATTAGCCGAAAATTCCAATTCTAACATATTTACGTAATCAAATTGTAATCTTTTAAAACTCGCGTGACCAAGCTTGCCACTTACATATTGGTTTTCAATAAGGTGACCATCCATCACGGTGTCTTAGCGCAACAGGGGGCGACTATATTAGAAAACCTTCGTCTCACATATACTATATTGTAGTATATGTGAGGTGCGGAGATGCGGCTAGATAAATGGGGCTCTTGCGGAGTTCTGGTCAAGTTTATTATTAGGTAGGTAAGTGAGCGAGAAAGCACAAAAAACAATTAACTGCAAATTGATTCATTTTGCAGTTTAAATGTTTATTTTAGAAAGAGAAACGGAAAGAAACTTACGGCGTCGTCGCCGTGTCGTTGATGTTTTGACTTTAGGGAGACAATAACTCATACCAGTAGTTACTATCTTTAATTCAAACTTTTAATATTAATAAGACCGTAAGTAGATGTTTCGTGGCTAACTTTGAAGAAATAATATAAAATTTGGAGTTTATTTTAATTGCAATTGTAAACACTTACATACCTATGTCACAGCTTATTATTCTGAAAAGGTATCAGTTTTTTGATTGAAATACCTATGTTGTAAAGCTATTTATTAAATTTGCGTCTTCGTAATTTACGGCTGATGGAGGCTCAATTTACTTAGTACATGCATATATTATGCAAAACATAATTTATTCGACTCTATTTACAGAAGAATAAAACTACTGCAAATATTGTAAATTTATTAAAATTTAACCAAAGCATATGATTAATTACAGAGATTGTAAAGATTATCTAAAAGATTATTACACAGAATAAACCTGTGCATGAAAATATAAATTTTACAACGAGTAATCTAAGAAAACTAAACAAAACCTTATCATGTTAATAATCAAGGCTAAATACAGGTTTGCCTCGGAATAATAATGTTAAAACTTGCCTCTCTAAACTAATTTGCTGAAAATGTATTTTAAGAAGCAAAAAAGAATGAATTGTTCTTGAACAAAACAAGTACGAATAATGGTGCTACGTAATTATACTTGTAATTCATAATGAATATTGTTACGTCTATGTGAAAAAAAACTAGTCCGAAAATGTTTTTATTTAACGCTCAAAAGTGAACTGTATTAACCTACAAATACGTCATACTAAATAGCTGTATTAAGACAATTAAGTTACAAATTTAGCTGGAGTTTCGAACGCCTTTAAATGGACTTAATTGTGAGGGGCATTAGGGTTGGTTCACACGCGCGCTTAAATCTGTTTACACGTTGTGCCTTTACGAGCGTAACGGTACCGGGCCATGCGGTCGATCGTTCGGGTTCGCCCGGAATTAATTATGCAAACAAAAGCCTCTGTTATTGTTTCCGAGCTTGAAGCTGTTTAGACATTTTGTGTAATTTTTAACAAAACAGTCACATGGACTTTGTTTTTTTTTTACTTTTGTCTTTTGTTTTGACATTGTATTGTTCGGGTTTAAAATGGAAAGATTAGAGTAGAAGAATGTCCTTTTTTGGTAATATTTTAATAGTTTTAATACACAATAATATTAAGGATAAGTAGCGAGTTAGTATTTCACTTTTGGTAGGTACCTTATAAGTAATAAAATTGCATAAGACAGTTTATCGCCAGTTTTCTTAAGATAAGCTGTATAATCATGATTATCAGGACCTAAAACTAAAACAGTAAATTAAATTATAAAAAAGTGTGTTGTTCAGGTTTAAAATTAAGTTAACAAAATAATCTTACTAAGCATCAGCTGTCGACGACACATTACATCACGTAAAAAAACTTCCAAAGACTCCAAAATGTGGTCAGCTAGCATATCGCCTAATTTCCCATTGCGGGAACGGCTATTGTTTCCGTAACAATTTATGTAGGCACTAAAAATATGATAAGCGGCCGTCGTATTGAGACGTCACACAGCGGGACTTTTACGAGCTCATTTGGGCAATTTGGAGCCACTTCCTTGAAGCATGACCGACCAGAACATCGAGACCTACAAACTACAACTAAAACTCAAGAAAACAAGTTCAAACTACATTTGAATACCAATGTCTCTTCCGAATTGTTCGATTCCAAATTTGAAATGGCCAGTGAGTAGCCCGTCGTAAACTTTATTGACGTCATAAACGTGCGTGTGAGTTTCAAATAACGCATGCGAGAGTTTCTTAACAAGTCCCAATTGACGCGGTCGCACGCTCGCGTCTAATTAAAAGAAAATGTCATCTAAAACGAATGATACCTAAAAGCGTACCGAGAAACAAGAGGTGGCGGCGTTATAGAAAAAAAAGACCTAATATCTCAAATGTCAAAATGTGACATTGAGTGATTTGTAGCTAGGCTCCGCCTGTCGTGCGTTTCAAACATCACCGCCCGGGGCAGACAGCTGAGCTCTAAGCTTTGCAGGGCGCAACCGAGCTGCATACGCCTGTCCCCCTCGCACTCCCTCCGCGCGCCTACCCACGTCTCTGTCACCGAATAAGACTCTATCCCATTCTATAAACGGATCGTACCTATCAGTATAGTTACCTGAGTGCTTTTGTGTAAAAGTTCAACGCTTTTTCTCCTTGCATTTGGTGTCTAAAAAGATTTTGTGAAACTTGCACAAGGGATATCGCACTGTTGTTTCGTTTATTTTTCTATTATTACTGCGAATATCTCACGGTGAGTTTTGTCATATTTTGTTGAATATTCTGTTTCCTGTATACCTTTATTGTGTGTTGTGAATACTTACTAAAATCACAATGTGCTATTCAAAATTTTCGTTGTGAAGAAGTTTACATACCTGTAATAAAGGAAAAGAATAATTAATACACAATTCTTAAAAGTTATTCAACACATTAATATTGTTCATTGTACGACATACAATTTTCAATTAGCCATGTGCAACAGTGGCTTCAAAACTAATGCTGAGCGATAAGATATATCAAATAGACTCATTTACAAGACTAGTTTCTTAATAGCTTATTTGGCATCTGGTTTCAATCAACTAGTGTATATGTTCACAAGCCTTTTTAATTACGAGTCTCAATTAATTATTTTGATAGTTTGCTGCTACTTTTTGCTATAGTTAATTGGTTCGGTGGCATAAACACACATGATCAATAAAATAATATCGAATGATTATCGTTTTCCATTATCTGTAACATCGACATTTTAAATTGCCTATTATTTATAGCGTCTTCACTGAAACATTTTTTGCAAAATCGTCCTCTACAAAAGAAGCATTTTCTAATACTTCCTACCCTATTACTTGCTTAAAGCTCTTGGTTATATTTTTAAAGCGTATATTGTTTAAATATTACAATAAGTTTAAAAAGCGTAGTACCATGATACCATATATTTTGCAATCATAAATTCATCTCCTAAGCCGCACTCCCGTTATCGACGCGAGATTGGCCGCTAATTTCCTCGCCGACATTCATTTTTCTACGAACCCAATTAAATAACAGTCAGAGCTTTGTCCCAGTCATCGTCTGGCTCCTATACTACAAAGATATAAATAGCCCTTCTTTAAGTGGTGAAGCATGCCGCTTGTCCCTTCTTCCGTCCGATAACATCGCATTAGGGAACCGACGAAAAAATAACCGCTACTGCTTTCAGTCATTTTAATGTATTTATTAGTGAGCGGTTGTCAATAAAAACTATCGATGTAATAACTTAATTAATCTTTGGAGTTTGAGGCATTTATAATTTTTGTCAGTTATGAATAGCACTGAGA
Organism: Crambus lathoniellus; assembly: GCA_949710035.1. NCBI lineage: Eukaryota > Metazoa > Arthropoda > Insecta > Lepidoptera > Crambidae > Crambus > Crambus lathoniellus. Next base: position 12,440,700 of record OX453307.1, read on the forward strand.
AGTTTTATTATGAAGTTTTCAAATTTTTTAAGCCTTCTTCAACTGCAGAATTTCCCTTTAAAACTTTTTTCGATACACTATTAAAAAATCTTTTCATTCATGTTCTTACTACATAAATATGAAACCAAAACAAACTTGCAAGTTATTTAACACGGTTTCACCATTCACCATTTTAATCAATGGACAGAGTTGATACTAGCGAAATGGAAAGCAATCCAAAGGCATTGCATTTGTAAAGGGTCGTCAAACAGGCGAGTTGCTTGCATCCTCAAAACTAGCGGGAGAGTAGCGGGTGAGTCGAGTGACTAATGCAATGGCTGACCAAATAGTACAGTGATAAAGAACGGCCCCTCCGCCGCCGTGTGTGGCTAGAAATTATTAAGTGACTCGTTTGTACGAAGATAACGGGTTTTCATGTAATTACGAGTAGAGTCGAATAGAAATTCACCGATACAAAGTTACGTCTTTAATAAGTTATAAATAGCGGGAGTCCGCTGTTTGATTGCTAATAATATGTTTTATTAGTAGTGACAAATAAGGGTTTCGTTTAATATTACCTACATCCTATATTTTGACTGTAATTGCTTGTAATTGCTAGAGGTATTTAAGTAATTTTTATCGCCAATAAAAATACAGAAATTATTTTATCACCTATATTAAGCAGTGTTTCTTAAGAGTTCTCTGATAGCAATGTAAATTCGGAATGAAGAAAGGCTAATTTTTTGTTCCCAAATTACTGAATTCGTCAGGTTGCTGCCTAATTCGATGTAATTACAATGACATTGCGATGCTATCGCAGCTGATAGCCATCACGTAACTCTTGCTCATCGTAATTTTAGAGCTACCTTCAGCAATTTGCCGGCCATTTTTTTTGGTCAATTAGCATTGAATTCGAATTTCTTAGCGGGAACCTCACGCAGGCTATTTAATTAGACGCGTTTTGTATATCATTTTGGAAATTAACTTTTTGCTCCTTTCTTGTTACTTTGTAGGTTATTGACCGAAAAGTTGCGTAGATACAAAGTCAAAGACGATATAATAAAGTGTTGGAGATTATATAATTGTTGCGTAGCCCATGTTTCCGGTAAAAAGTAGGTTTATATTTTTACAATCATGATGTTACTAAGTAAAGTTTAATCACTTAGGTAATGAACATTGTAATTCATATAAAATTAACTATGGTATTTAGAACTTGAAGTAGAGTAGATAGCTACTTAGCTCCGCGTTTAATGTCTCCAATAGTGCATTTTTTTAATATTTACAAAACAAAAATTACATAGCCAGATTTATTTCTCCCGATGCTCTTTGATATAACTAGATAGTCCATAATGTAATTTTTTATCTATCAATTTTATTGTTTATACAGGCAACGCTAAGCCTGTGCAGATGTGTCACAGGACGGCGGTGACGACATCGGAAGTCGTGGGAGGGAACCGAGTCGAGAGTGTATGCCGCGCCTAACATTTGTACATAATATTGCATACCTACTCGTTCACAAGGAGCCCATGGCGCACTCGGCCAGCGATCGTTGAGGTTAAGCAACTTTCGCAATGGTCGGTCACGGAATGGGTGACCAAAAATATATTATCTCGAGCTCCTCTGTGCTTCAAAAGGCACGTTAAGCTGTTGGTCCCGGCTGCATTTGCAGTCGTTAATACCCACCAACTCGCATTGGGCCCGCGTGGTGGGTCATGGTCATGGCCCATCATTCTCCTTATCCATTCATAAGGAAGGCCTGTCAGCAGTGGGAACATCAAATGGCTGATGCATATCTTATGCTGATGCTGTTTAGTGGCAGTAGGACTTTTATCCATAAACACAGAAAAGGTGTAAGAAACAGCTGTTTCCTGCTAGTGGGCGGAAAACACTTTGTTTAAAACCGGAAACCGTCCATACATTGTGATTTTCAATTTCCCATTGATGTCATGGCAACTTCCTTTTTTCGGCTACACGCAATAGACGTGACATGTCCGTTCTAACTTTTTTCTAGGGTCTTCTGTGAAACCTACCTATTATAAATGAGGAAGTGTCAAAACGGAGCAACAAATCGATGTGATTTTTGTAATGGGGATAGTATGGAACCTGGAGAGTGACATAGGGTAGTTTTTTATCCCGGAAAAACATCACATTCCCGCGGGATAACGTCATGTAGTCGACGAGAGCGAAGCCGCGAGTGGAAGGCTAGTATTATAATATCACTGCAATTTTTAACCGACTTCTAAATCAAAAAGGAGGAGGTTCTCTATTCGTCTGTATGTATGTTTTTTTTTTTTTTTTTTTTATGTATGTCCACCGATTACTCGAAAACGGCTGAACCGATTGAAATGGTTCAAACGTTATTACATCAGGTTGGATTCCAAGTTGGTCCCATTTTTTGAAATTTTGAAATCGGTTCAGTAGTTTTCAGGAAATCTTGAAAATACTGTCGTTTTCGTTACCACGTTATGTGAATTTAATACGTATCTTTAGGCATAACTCCTTTGTTTATAAACCGATTTAGATGATTCTTGTTTTGTTAAAAAGGGGATACCTCAAGGTATTTTAACCGACTTCGAAAAAGGAGGTTTTCAGTTTGATCACATACCTATTTACCAGAAAACACGTAAATTGCCTACACGATGCACTAAAAAGAGTGAAATAAAAATTATTTTTATAAAAAAATAAAACGGCCTTCAAAAAAACCACATCAAAAAAGTAAGAAATAATTCCTCACCAAATAAATAACGTAAGTACTTTGAAGTCGGGCGGGTTTTAACAAAAACAACAAGAAATTGTACATGTTTCACGCCCGACTTCAAAGTACTTACGTTATATATTTGGTGAGGAATTATTTCTTACTTTTTTGATGTGGTTTTTTTGAAGGCGGTTTTATTTTTTTATAAAAATATTTTTTTGTCTTTATAAGTACTTCGTACTTACCTATATTCATAATGAATGAAATTGTTTTGGTTTATAAACCTAATATTAATCATACTTAGTTGAAGAAGTACTAAGCTATTTTACATTAATTTATCCACAATGACTGTCTACACAGGAGGATATGGAGGATGATGCCTCTGTTGAGGATCGCAGACGTTATAGTTTTATCATAAGTTTTTACATCAAACTTTGCGAAGTAAGAACTTGTCATTCAAAGAAACTCTTAGCGTTTTCGCCAGCTCAGTGTTTCAAGGTAGTTTCTGAAATTATTCCATACCAAAAGTTAGTTAATACTCAGTTATACACATGTCGTGTTGTTTGGTGCGTTTCTTGTTGATGTACAGATGGTGCCAAAAGTGTTATACGAACTAAAACCTAATGAGATTTATGTTTTATATCTTCCAACTACCTATCATAGTTAGAAAGGGAAAACTCTACATATAACCTATTTGTTTCCTATTATACCTACTATGGAGCTGTGTGGTTTTCCTATTTACAGTAATTTATCCTATATGCACTTACATAGGTAGTTGTATTGTGATAATTTATTAATTTAAAATAAACTTTTTCACTTACATTGCGTAAACACGTGGATTCAAAAATGTCTTTGTAGGTACATACATATTAGTAATACCTCCGTTCGCTCTTATATCTGTAAAACAAATGTTTAAGCTTGTAATCTCAAAATCAAATCAATGTATTCCATGTTGTTAAACAAATGTAGGTACATATTTATTTCCCAACCAGTGGGAGTCTAGCTTCCAAAAACGGCGATGATATAAATAACTGATTACTTTTAAACGTGACAGTACAGTCAGATCACTTGTACTGATAAGTCGGTTCTACGCCCACATCCTACATATTACATGTTGGACTGAGGCAAAGCCGACAATTTCGAGTATGCAGGTGTGGCTATCGAGGTATTACGGAAATGTAATACATCGTTATAAAGAGTATATAATGAAAATTGGACTATGTGATTCATAAATGATTCATCCGAGACAGTATTACGAGATCAATATTTATAGGAAATTGAGCACAGAGCTCTACGTATTTTTACAACGTTCTTTTTGTAGGTAGGCATAAAACCTGAAAAACAGTACACAGCTACATTTTAAAACTTTTTGTATAAATAATATGTAAGTTCATGTTCAGTTCGTCCGGTTGGCACATGATGATGATGATGAGAAGTTTACCTTCTTCTTTCGTGTCGCTGACAAACTAAACAGTCTCTTACCAAACGCTATTTCGAATATGTTTGCAAAGTATACAATTAAAATAAATATGAAATTTCCAGGGTGCCCTACCATGAACTTTAAGACAGCGATTCAAAAATAGCGCGATGCAGAATAGGTTCCTAAAATGAATTGCTTTCTTTCGTACTCTGACCTTCTAAAAACTGGATCGCAAATGAATTGCTAAATGTTAATGACCGAACGATTTTTGTCCTTTTTCTTCTACCCGTCTCTTTCACTCGATTCTGTCATGCCCGGAGAGTGAGAAGGACGGGTATAACCTGCAGGTGACATGTTAAATCGACCGGGTTATAAGTCAAATAAGAGTTCCTGACAGCTTAGCGGCTGTGAAATGTCATTGATCGATCACTGAATCGCTGTCATTGATATTAAGCTGTCGTGGTACGAATAAGCGAAGCAGTTCAGTTTAGGTCCTAAACAAAACCGCAATAAGAGTTGATGGTAAGCACCCTGGACTCAGAATACCAAAATAAATAATATGCAATATAACAATTAGATCTGATTATTTATTGGCCAATCTAGCTCCTAACTATTAATGCGATCAAATGTCCAATCCATTAATCTTTAATTTGTCTAATTGTCTGTGATGTCTCAATTCATATGCGTTAGGATCAGACATTTTTAGTCAATTGTCTACTCACCAATCTAGATCTTAGTCATGGTTAATTATATGAATATTTGTTGTTTGTTTGGGTAAAATTTGCATAGGTAGGTATGTAGTTTATATAAATTTGAGGTAGGTACTTGATTTTTTTAATGAGGGTACTTTGATACAAATAGCATTCGCCAAAAACGTTTCCATAATAAACTAATTACATCTTATTCCTTTATGTTCAATTCATACCTAGATTCATACCATATTCGACAAAATTGTTAATTTTTACATTACATTATTTCTCAATTTCATATCAGGCTAAACACATTTGAATTTCACTTTTTAATAAGTACCTTCGTATCATCAGTAACAAATTCAACATTCAATTTACCCATCCCACCCAAAACCTCACTTTTTCTAAAGCATGTATCACACTTGCCGATTCGCCGAATAAACAAACATTTCGCCGAATCTCGCTGTCCTCAAAGCTAATAGCGAATTCTGCGCACATTTCGATTCGCATCGAAGGGTCCAATTCGTAGGCGTTAAACCCACTAATACATTTTCAGCTCGCGCCGACATCGAGCAAAAATCAGGGCGAAGAGCGAGGCTGTGCATAACAAGCAGGGTATGTGGATGGGGCTAGCTTTTGGTCAAAATAGAGGGAAATAATCAGGGTATTTGGAATAATCACCATTAAATATGAAGGTAAAGATACTAAAACATAACTTATAACAGATAAAAAAAATACAAATCTGTCTATAATTCATTTTATGCCTGAATTGATAAACTGACTGTTGCCGAAAACAATAACATTGACGATGTTCATCATATAAAATCTATGTTAGTTATCATTTCGCTTATAGGAAGAATCACGTAAAAATTTCAAAAAGTGATAAACTATACTTACAAACAAAAAAAATCATTTTAAAATTAATGATTTTCTCTCAGCTCAAATTCAAAACCCCGAGTGCTTTCAGCTCGAGCTTCAAAACCGCTTCGAAGCCCTTGAGAACAGCATAGACGTGGACGATCTATACAACATGGTGGTGGATACTGTCCGCACGGTAGGGTCTAAGTACTATAAAACCCGCCGTCCCAAATTGAAGAAACTCTCCAGTCAGACTCTCCTACTCATGGATCAGAGACACGAAATGAAGCTGCAGAACTCAGCGGATGCCCATCGTTATCGACAGCTCAATAGACAGATATCTAAGTCTTTGACACGCGACCTTCGCCAATTTAATACCGAGCGTATTAAAGAAGCCATTGAGCGGAACAAAGGCTCCAAAGTGTTCGCGAGAGATCTGTCTATCGGGCAAAGTCAATTGACGAGGCTGAAAACTGAGGAAGGTAGCATCGTTTCGTCAACACCTGAAATCCTGAGGGAGATTGAGAGTTTCTATGGACAGCTATATTCTACACAAACACCTGTTGAAAGCAAGGCTACAGACCCTAGAGCCAAGCTTACCCGACACCATACCGAAGATATCCCGGACGTCAGCCTGTACGAGATTAGAATGGCTCTCAAGCAGCTTAAAAACAACAAGGCGGCGGGCGATGACGGAATCACAACAGAGCTTCTGAGAGCGGGCGGTAAGCCGATACTTAAGGTCCTCCAGAAGCTTTTCAACTCAGTCATCCTTGAGGGCAAAACGCCAAAGGCATGGGGCAGAAGCGATGTGATGCTGTTTTTCAAGAAGGGTGATAAAACTCTCTTGAAGAACTATAGACCCATCTCGCTTCTGAGCCATATCTATAAGTTGTTTTCGAGAGTCATTACGAATCGTCTCGCTCGCAGGTTCGACGACTTCCAACCTCCCGAACAAGCCGGGTTCCGGAAAGGCTACAGTACCATAGACCACATTCATACGCTGCGGCAAGTTATACAGAAGACCGAAGAGTATAATTTGCCACTTTGCTTGGCGTTCGTGGACTATGAGAAAGCCTTTGATTCGATTGAGACTTGGGCGGTGCTGCAGTCTCTCCAGAGGTGCCAAATAGACTACAGGTACATCGAGGTGCTGAGGTACTTATACCAAAACGCCACCATGTCGGTCCGATTACAGAACCAGAGCTCTAATCCTATCCAACTACAGCGAGGTGTGAGACAGGGAGATGTCATCTCTCCCAAACTGTTCACAGCTGCGTTGGAGGATATTTTTAAGCTGCTGGATTGGAAAGGATGCGGCATCAACATTAATGGCGAGTACCTAACGCACCTACGGTTTGCTGATGATGTAGTTCTTATGGCTGAGACCTTGGAAGACCTGAACACAATGCTCGAAGATCTCGGTAATGCTTCGCAAAGAGTGGGTCTTAAGATGAACATGGACAAGACGAAAATCATGTTCAATGCCCATGTTGCACCCGTTCCAGTTAATGTTGGGAACATTACACTCGAAGTTGTTGACCACTATGTTTACCTAGGACAGACGGTCCAGTTAGGTAAGTCCAACTTTGAGAAAGAGATCTCTCGTCGAATCCAGCTCGGATGGGCAGCGTTTGGGAAGCTCCGGCATATATTCGCGTCCGAAATACCTCAATGTCTCAAGACGAAAGTCTTTGACCAGTGTGTGTTGCCAGTAATGACCTATGGAAGTGAGACGTGGTCTTTTACTATGGGTCTCATAAGAAGGCTCAAAGTCACCCAGCGAGCAATGGAGAGAGCGATGCTTGGTATTTCCCTGCTCGATCGAATCAGAAATGATGAGATCCGCAGGAGAACTAAAACAACCGACATAGCTCGAAGGATTGCATCATTGAAGTGGCAGTGGGCGGGACACATAGCGCGGAGAACCGATGGCCGTTGGGGCGGAAAGGTTCTCGAATGGCGACCGCGTACCGGACGACGTTCCGTGGGCAGGCCCCCTACAAGGTGGACCGACGATCTGGTCAAGGTCGCGGGAAGCCGCTGGATGCGGGCAGCGCAGGACCGATCGTTGTGGAGATCCTTGGGGGAGGCCTATGCCCAGCAGTGGGCGTCGTTCGGCTGACATGATGTTGATGATGATGATGATTTTCTCTTGTGTAATTGTAGTGTAAGTAACACTAAATATGGTTGTTTTCCTCATCTTCAAAACCCACACGATAAAACAGTAAATTATTAACCCTAGACACCTAACGTTCGAACGTACCTCTTTATACCTAACCATTCGTCGAATCGACGACTATTTTTGGTGGTTCAAAATTATATATATATATATACATTATTCTGTTACGTTTAATACATACATAGTTTAATAAGGTATTATTTTAGTAAATAAAACAATAAGTAGTGTTTCAGATCAATATATTTATTTAAGGTCAATTTTTGGTAAGGCACTTATGAAACTAGGCCACATGGGATCACTTACTTAAAAAAAAAATTAAAAATAAATCAACAAAAATAGCCTATTCTTCTTTGGCGAAACATAATTATAATAGTTTTCTTATTTATAAGAAAAAATAAAAACTAATTTTTTGAAGCACATTCTTTAATTTATGCAATGAGCACATACTTTAATTTATGAGTTTTTAAGCAATTATTCTAAAAACAACGCACTTACCTGGGCGACACGGCCTCCACCGGAAAGAGCTCGGCGAGCACCGATTTAAATAGCGACGGCACGACGATCGGCGCTCTCGATAAAAAGATATAGCTATATTTCCGACGGGTATTCGTCGATTCGACGAAGGTTAGATGTCTAGGGTTAAAATTCACCTCTCTGAAGTATTTTTACGACCGCCATTAAAAATAGTAACGCTCAACAAATTGAATAATGTCTTCATCATAAAAATAGTCCAAACACATCTGTCCAGGTGAAAACAAATGCGTATTAAAATTAATATAATGCGATTTAATGTTCTATGAATAAATTGTTCATATAACTACATTCTTTTGAATAAACTAAACGATAAGTGCATAATTTAAAATACCTAGTTGCATTGTGAAACGCCTAGTTTATGTAAGTTGAAACGGTTTAACCGTTTACAACCGTACGATGTAAATTAAAAATTTCAATTAAATTTTATGACTTTCTCAGTGGCTACTTGGAAAAGACTTAATTAGCAATAATGAGCTCTCTTTAAAAGTACTTAGTAGCACTAAACGCAGTTAGTATTAGTTCCCTTTTTTTTGTGCTATTAGTTACAAAACTTACTTTAAAGTGTTATTTGAAGCCTTTTTACTATCATTGGCACTATTTTATGTACCTAACTACTCTTAACGAGATCACCTGTTACAAAACACACAATAATATTGTGGCTTAACTTTTTTATTGATCATTAAACTGGTATTACCTTTACGTTATGTTCCAAAAAATATTTAAAATATTTTTTACCGTAAAAAAAGTACTTTATCTTTGATAAAATATTAACAGGTTATTAAAAAAAAACTCACTCACAATCGATAAACACTACCACATCAAAACAACATCGATACACTGATTCATCCGTTAGCCGCAGTAAAACCGGTGGGCTTCCCTCAGTCAGCTGGGCCATTAAGCCTGCTTTACGGCCTCTACTCGACGCTTATTCAGTCGTTACTCGACCTAATTGGCATATTGAGATTAAAGCCTTGTAATCGCGCGCTTTGTTGTTTGTTACGAGAGAAACTGACAGTTTTTACACTTCATTTTTAGCGGCTGATTAGGTAATTACCAGTTTAAAGTACTTACAGTTTTCAAAGATAAGTAAATTCAGCATTTTTTTTATACCTAGTAAATAATAAAATTATAAGTATTTCAATAGTTCTTTTAATGACTTCCAATATAAATTGAAATATAAAAATAGATTTTCTTGATTAAAATGAGTAGATATTACGGTGAAATATAACAAAGAACGTGTGTCGCAAGCTATATCTTTTAATGTTATGCAGGTCGCGATTTACCTAATAAAAACATGATATGAGAACTGCCTTGTAGGTACAAACGTGAGTAGGCAAACTAAGTGCAAATGCAGGCATAAACAATAACAACAAGGAAAATGCTTTAAAAGCACAAATATTATAAAAATCGTGGCTCTACTAAAATTGAATATATTTCGCAAAACGTTTTGTTTTTACATAATCCGTTTAACGTTCAACATAGTGTGTGCAAATACGAAACGCTCTATTCCATTGCTCACCAGTATTTTAATTACTTGTTTCCAGTATGATTTATGTCACGATCTAAACGTAAATGGCAGTAGTGGGAGGTTGTTCTTTTTTTACACTTTAGATCGTTATCCGACCATACTGTTAGTGCAAAAGTGACACAAAAAGGTTTAAATGTATCTTATTAGAAGCAAGCGTCAGATGTTTTATGAATTAAAAATGGAACGTTTTGAAACGGAATTCGAGTATAAAACTTACTACTTTTCATCGAGTGATTGACAGTGTTTTGTTTCTTCTTTCTATGGCGAAGTTCTCTAGTCAATTGTTATTTTCGTAGACATGATTTGTGTGTATCAAATGACGTTACATACGCTATATAAAATTGTAGGCCCGTTCTATATAGCTCCCGTTCACGTGACTTTCGTAAAAGCGTGCGAAATTGGATCTTTCGAAAGTGTACCGAAACATGGAAGTCGTAAAATTTGAAATTACGGTCACAGAGGAAATTGGACTAGAAAAATAAAAATTAAAAGAACTTGTTAAAATGAGGTCAGGGCTGCGTTCTCAACAGTTGCTTGCCCAACGTGTATGATAAACAAGCATCAGAATACGTAATGCGACAATTCTGTGAGAACGCTGAAGCCATTTGCATATAAGACTAGAACCTGCTCTTTATTGCCGACTGTTTTGATATCACTTTGTATGTGCTACATGTCATAAGAAAATGCATTTGAACTCGTAACCAACTGTCATATTAATACATATTTATGAATGTAGGCTGCAAATAAAGGTATACCTAAGTAATGAAGAAGAAATATCAGAATTTATATTGACGACTTAGTTTATTTTATTATTATCCACAACAGGGTAGCACTTAACCTTCATCACACCTTAAGTGGAGATAAAGGCTATAGGTGGAAGCGCACTACTCCCGGTATACTCAATCACTGAGGAACTGTCTATCTTGTCTCTACGTGTAACTGCCGGAACACAATAATGCTGAAAATATCAATGTTAGATAAGATGGTGGTAGCCAGCCAGGCGCACTAAAACAAGTCTTATTTTATGACCAATAAAACCGAAAGCAATACCTATGTATCCCCACTGGGAATCGAACCTGGGACCTCTGGATCTGAAACCGGTGGTAATGTAAACCACTAGACCACAGAGGTGGTTTGGCTAGTCTGAAGCTTTAGGTCACTCTAGCTTTAAATTTTAATTATTTGAATAATGGATTGAATTTTCATCAAATTGCTCCATTGACAACCTCTCTTGATTCAATCTTAAAATTTATAATTAAATAGCATTCTGCCAAAAATACATGGTTCAATAGGTATTGTTTCAGTTGAAAATGAACTAATAAAATACATAAATCTTCCACATTAAACTGGACCCATAAATTGATTAAATTAATTATTTAAATAATTAATAGCTGCTATTAATTTAACATAATGGATGTGAATATAAATCACACATCTATTTACCATGCGAAATCAAAATCGGCTGTGCCATACAAACTTTGGTATTGGTATGACACCTCAACTTTTTGTACACTAATACCAAAGATATCTCGCCTCGCTTTCGCCGGCCACCCCGTACTCAAACGGTCGAATCGCATATCTTTGTTCACGAAAAACGCGAACAAAAACAAAAAGAACTTGCGCAAGACAACTGATGCATACCATTGTACCTTTTGAACCTTTCGTAATAATGCGTACCGTTAGGTCCACGCGTCTACAGTTAAAAAAAACTAGACTAGTTTCTTTTGCTTTGTGATATCTGACAAAAGAGGAATATGATTTAGTAGAATTATGGCCTTTTTAAACTAAAACTTTTTACACATTTTTTGCAGTTTCAAAATGAGCTATTGTTCTTTTTTGCTTAATTTTAAACGTAATGGTCGAAAACTCGACACGTTTACGACTTTTTAGCCACTATACATATTCAAAATCATCGAGTTTAATAAAGTTACTTACAAAACAAATTCCGAGTAATTGCTGACATATTACAAGACTGATTTACGGATGTCTTATCTAAAAATTTATGTTAAAGTCATTGTTTATTTTGTGTCACAGATAATGTTTTATTTTCCTATTTTTCCGGCGGGAAATTCTCATGGGCTTTCAACAACGTTAATGTTACATTAAGCTGCAAATTAGGTAATGTGTATGTGAGAATTCAAATTTGTATGCATTTTTCTACTACAGAGGGTCAGCTATGGTGTTAGTTTTATTGTTGGAATAACGCTACCTAAGTTTTTTATGTTGATGCGTAAGAATAAAACGTGCCCTTTATCTTAACGAAAATTAATGAATCGATTTCGAAACAACTCGAGAACCTAAACAACGTAATTCGCGCAGTGTTTCATCGATACGTTAACGGGAAAACGGGTGATTTATCAAAGTTCGACAGCGATAGGTAGCATTCATTGAATTCTGTTCTGCTAAGTTTCGCCGTTGTATTCAAAACAATTGCGTTCGATTTACGATCGGCATTTGTTGAGGCTAAATTTAAATTGTTAGCAGGACAAAATAATTTGAGTCTTGCTTGGAGGCTGGCCGCCGCCGCTGGTTCTGCCACCTATCTTGATTTAGGAGTTTGCTACCACGCTTAAATCATAGCCGTGTCGTGTTCGAGACAGCACGCGTGTACTTTTTGCATTCACAGTGCGCTCTATCCGATACAAGTATCACTTAACACTTCGCATGAAAGATGCATTGTTTGTTTTGGTTCCGTCCAGACGTCTGCATTCAATCGGCTGTTTGATCTACTCACTTATAACTATTGGGATGAATCGAGATAATAATTACCTTCGCACCGATCTATTTTCGAGTAACAACTATGTGACGCACTCACAAAGGCACTTACCTAGAAATGAGTCGTTAATCTTACGTAAAGCGGTATGAACAGCGTCGTTCTCGATACGGCGACTTAAACTACAATCACATTGAATTCATACAAAACTGACCCTGTATTTATTCGTATGTAATTAAACTAGTGACGCTACGGTGCTGCTATGTTACATTATTTTGTACTTTTAAAAAATACTATTAATTTAAAAAACTTTTTCTAATAAGATATTTTACAGTTTGTACTAGTAATGAAAAGAAAAAGCACTGTTCACGTGTTGTCTATGTAATGGTCCAAGTATGAGGAGGATTTGTCGAACTTATTCAGTTTCGTGGATTTATTTATCGTGGGTGGAGGGAAGCACGCGTGGCGTGTGTCGCGCGTCGCATGGCGCGGCGGTCCCGACTGTAGCGGGCGGCGCCTCGGCCGCGCGCGGCGCACTGCCGGCCGCCGCCGCGACGCCTCCCCGCCGCCCCGCCGCCCAAGCCCAAACTTTACCCAACTTGCATTCAGTCTAGGGATGCTATACCTATGTTTTCCGGGATATTCAGGGATGTGAGAAACTGAGAAATCGTAAAGATACGACTTGGCCCAAAACGCTTAAACTAATTGTCGGTTTTCTCTTCCTAGAGGAGTCTACGATTTTGCACAACTTGCAATGAATCTAGGAATGCGATACCTATGTTCTCAGGGATGTGAAAAACAAAGAAATCTTAAAGATACGGCTTGGTCTAAAACGCTTGATCTAGTAGTCTGGTTCCTCTTTGTAAGGGAGCCTACGACTTTGCACAACTCGCATTGAATGTAAGGATGCGATATCTATGTTTTCAGGGATTTTCAGAGATGTGAGAAACAGAGAAATCGTAAAGATATCTTGGAGGGGCCTACGACTTCGCACAACTTGCTTTCGGGTTAGGGATGCGATACCAATGTTTTCCAGCATTTTCAGGGATGTGATAACCCGAGAAATCGTAAAGATACGGGTAGTTGCAAAATGCTGAGCATAATAGCAGTTGTTTCCTCTTCTAAGAAGAGCCTACGATTTTGCGCAATTGGCATTGAATGTAAGGATGTGATACTGATGTGTTCCGGGATTTTCAGGGACGTCAGAAGCTGAGAAATTTAAAAAAATATGACTTGGACCAAATCGTTTACTCTAATAGTCACTGTTGACCCTTCTTAGGACCAGAAGCAACACTGTAAGCAAAGCTCTTCTTAGAAAGTCCTTCGACTTTGCTCAACGTGCATTCAGTATGCGATACCACCTAACCTACATATGTTTTCAGGGTTGCCAAAGAAAATGTGGGAAATTCAAAGTTAAATTCGAAGCGCTTATTTAATATGGCGACTTTCTTTAATAAACTGAAAACTTGAATAAATTTTCTTTTCTATTGAAATATCTTACCCGATATTACGTTACACTTTGAAAATACGGTCAAAAAAACAACAAAATAAACCACTAGAACTTGATAAATTCATGAAAGAATACATGGAAAACTCTTCAAATTAATAAAAAATCCGAATCGTTATAAAGAAATAAAAAGCTTTAGCGAAATTTCCCAGGAACATTCTCTTTGTTTGGCATTAATACGAGTGCCAATACAGCCGAGGACGCTGAAAAGCTTTTTGATTAAAAATTCTTTCGAAACTTCAGCCTGAAACTCGTGTAAGTGGTTGCTTTGAACGCTTACTGAGCGTATCCGGGAGGGGAGAATCTTTTTCAAATAAAGAAAGATAATAATTTCAGTCATTGTTTCAGATGACAGTGTTTAAGCGAGTGGTTTTGATTTAAAAGTTATATTTATACAGTTTTTACTTTAAGTATTTCGTCATATAAAAATTAGTTACTAAGAGTGGAGTACCATCTTATTTTTGACGGGAAACTATGATGACTACCTACTCGGAAAACTTATGAAAATGGCTTAGACAACTTTGAAAACCAAAAATTGGTTAAGGCAATCAGGCTTACTTCAACCTTAATTCGGTTGAAAAAAGACTTGCATAGTGATAGTTGAGGTATATAGTAGTCACTTTCAAATTCTTTTCGTTTCACTAGGCGATCAGTCTTCAAGATGGCGATAAGATAGTGTATTCGTTGTACACAGCGGTGTTCGGACTCATTCGTAGTAGCGTGAACGCTAGAAGTGCGTAGCCGATCACCCCACGACTTAAGTGCTGGCTGGATTAGAAACGGACGGTATGCGTAGTCAACGACTGAAGTTAACTACGTATACAGGGAGGAATTATTTCATGATACCTGAAGGGAAAGTTCTCTAAATAATAGAGATACCTAGCAAATTTCATTCAAAGGACACATTCATTTAATTTTTGGAAAAAAACTGTTTTTTTTTAAATAACTTTGCCACACCTAGCTATAAAAGCATATTAAAAAAGCAACATTCTATACTTTTATGACATCAATCGATAGGGTAACTCTTATGGATGAAATCTCACTTAGAAACATGACCAATAACAGGAAAACAATGAAAACATCATGGGGTGTACATTTGTATGGAAAAGGTTTTTTTTATCGGTGAATGCAGTTTTGTTTCTTGTCAAAAATAAATCAATGATTCTTTGAGTAAAATGTGATATCTCTATTATTTCAAGTAATTTCCCTACAGGTATCATGAAATAATTCCACCCTGTATAAAGAATTAAAAACATACTAGGGTCCTAAGCCCCGGCTTCGCACGGAATCGACTTAAATGTAAAAAACTTCTACGGTCCAAGGCCTTTAACCCTTAACCACCTAGCATAGGTCTGACAGACTCCAACGAATTTATAGTCGTGAATATTGTTGAGCCCGAGCTTTGTATAAACTTGTTCGTCCATGTAACTTTTCCTCGCGCCCCCCAGTGCCGCACAACCGCTTCTTGCAGTCGGATGTTTGCGCGTTTGCCTGTAAAACGTAAAATCTGTAAGTTTAAGGTCCGGTTGCTCGAAGCTTGGTTACGTTAACTATAGGGTTAAATTATGGTTAAAGTAAAATTAACCGGCGGTCAAATTTAAAAAGCGTTGTTGAAGCAGCGGTTACTTTAACGAGCAGTCAAATTACAGATTTAACGGCGGTCAAAATAACCGACAGGGTGGGGGTGGTTTAAATTTTGACATTAGTAATTAAGGGAAGATTAATAAAATAGTACAGACAACACTTTTAACCCTGATAACCAACGTATTTTTCTTTAACCGATGTCAAAATTGACAACAGTTAATTGACAAAAGTTAAAATGTACGAGCAACCGGACCTAAGTCCTGGTATTTCGTTTAACTTTTACTTTTCTTGAGATTTTTATTTTATTTTGTTTTTATTACTAAGTAATAAAAAAAAGTACAAAGAAGTACCTACTTATGTGGTTATTATAATGGACCTCATTTTACTACTATGTCAGTTTATAAGTATAGTGTTGATGACTTAATTGAGATTTTCTTTTAAATGTGGCAATCCATGTGCTTTTCTTATTTGAACAAATAGTTTAATATGTCCCTAACATATTTTTTTATTAAAATCTAAAACTTACCTCACACAGTTTTACAAACGAGAATCATTTAGCTCCGAAGTCTCACAGACGTACGTTAGGTGGTAGTGTGACAATAACTGGTGCTAGGTGGTTAAGGGTTAAAATGGTATTAAATCCACATTTCTACTACTATCCACCCAGCAATACAGGAAGTCGGATAAAAATCGAGCCTCCAAAATACTATACTATTATACCTACCTACATCATATGTTTTTTGTAAAAACTTTGTTTTTATGACAAGCTTTTTTTTTGACTGTAATTGTCACTTACTTAAATGCAACTTAAATATTGTATTGTCATCCAAACCAAACCTGTATGCAAAGTTTCAGCTCAATCGGACACTAGGAAGTGGGTCAAATTTAGCTTGCAAGATTTGACCCGAACGGACATGCATACACATACATACACTGCAAGTTAAATAAAAGCTTGTAAAAAGGTTATGGTTATGAGGAAGTGCCATTTCGAGTGCCTTTGGTGCCTTTGGGTTCCGAGTGTTGCTAGCTTTTTTACTAATTGAGTATATGATGTAAATGTGTAAGTATGTACCTATTGTAAACAAAGTTGAATTAGATTACGCGCGTTGAAGTCTTTTGTTATAATAAACATTATGCAATAATGTGAACTTTTATCTTTTATTCACAAATTAAACACTGCATCCTTATTATTCATCAATAAGAAGGGGCATAGAGGTACTGCAGTGGTCATATAAATATGGCTGATCATAATTAAATACTGCATTGTGTGAGTTTTTTTATTGGGCCTCAAGCGTCGTTATTCATTATTTGCTTCCAACTCTTCTATCTTCCTTCATGATCTTAAAAGCAATGAATTTTAATGCAAAGTCAAAGAAGGTGCAAGGTGTGTCTCTGTATTTGCATAGCTATGCAGTTTCTTTGAGGGTTTCGTTGTATTTTTTACTTTCGCAATGGTCGGTCATGGGATGGGTGACCAAATACTTTCTGTTATCGCGAGCTCCTCCGTGCTTTCTAAGGCCCTGAGGGCCTACTTAGAAACGCAAAACCCGAAACTTCGTTATACCCGTCCTTCCCCCTCACCAGTCATGACATAATCGAGTAAAAAGGGCGGGGTTAACCGAAGTTTCGGATTTGCGTTTCAGAGTACGGTCGCTGGTCACAGAAATGCGCGGTAAGCGTAAATCATAATTGATTAACGTAACCTGGCCGTAAGGCACACTAAGCCGTTGGTAACGGCTGCATTCGCAGTCGTTAGGTGATACCCAATCCGCATTTGGCCCTCGTGGTGGGTCTTCTTATCCATCCACAAGAAAGGCCTATGCCCTAGCAATGGGGAAACTTAAATGACTGATGATGATCTTCTTCTTATTTTCATGTAAATGGTGTTTTTTTTTAAAGATGATTTAAGTTGATGTCTTGCCAGTAGTGCGCGATGTCAACCTCTTTCGGGCTGGGTTCACGCAAAGGATATGACATTTAGTGTCCTGACAAAGCCCAAAGAGATGTTTGTCCTTTTTATTAGAAAAGCCCTCTGTGTTGATCGAGACGGTTATCAGGGCGGACTCTGATAAGAGCCTTGTCTCTATCTTTGTTTTGAGAGGGTTGACTACATAGGTTGTTGTTGGTGGTAGGACTACCCTTATTTTTGGGTCTTTTGGCCCTACGCAGCAGCGTGTCCCGCGGGGTACATTGAATCGTTAAATTGGGCCCGCTGACAGCGTTTGTAGTTTGTACAGCCATGGAGATAAGTTTCCGCCTGGCTAGCAACGACCATTTTATCTCAGTCTGACGCCATAACATTTTCAGCATTATTGTGATCCGGCAGTTAGAGATAAGATTTCTCAGTGATTGAAGATTCCGGGAGTAGTGCGCTTCCACCTTCAGCCTTATCTACACTTAACATAAGGTGTGATGAAAGCTAAATGCTAGCCCGTTGTGTATAAAAAAAGATTAGTCAGCCTAAGCCCTGCGTTACCGGTTTTAGCTGCTTTCGCGGTGCGCCACGTGGAGGCTCCTCTGATGCCATTTTTTTATGATCATTGTCGATAGTAAACTCGCAAGTCGTCCACTATGAATACGGGTCCGTTTCCGCCGCCTACTAGCAGCTCACAAAGGGCCCTAATCGCCCCCCTCCCCCGGAAAAGCGTGACGACCCACAAATATAATTTTAGGTGAAACTTTCCCCTGCTGCTATGGATGTCTACTGATTTTCGGGTGCATCGACTCGAAGGGTAGATGTTTTGTTTGATGTGTGAATTTATGGTATGGTGGAATAGTTAAAGTAAATATTTTGTTACGATGGTATGGTATTTTGTTACAATTTGGGTAATGTTCCGACTTAGGTAAATAAAGGAAATTACATGATAATTGAGATATGAGTTCGTTCATATTTATGAATATACAAAGATATTCGTCTAAATCTACGGCGACCATATACCTAGATAACATGGTGGCTCAACTTAGTAGGCCGAATGCGATAAAGTAATTTGCAAAAAAACCTTAGACTGAATTCAAAGCCATATTCAAAATTGTTCGCATTCTAAAAATTCGAATCGAAAGAACGTAAAAGCCATTTGCGGCAACTAACGACCAAATATGATAGTAGAGGGGCATAGAGCGGCGGATGCGCCGTCACCGGTCCACACAATCGCGGTCCACTTTTTAATTTATTTCGTCCACAAAAAGCTTTCTGTTTTATTTTCATTTCAACGGAGACTTGCGCTGTAGCGGGATCTCTATTTTTATTTATTCCGTTCCCCATGTACAGCTTTTTTTTCTTTTTCAATTTCGCTCCGATCGACGGCGAGACGGATCTCATTTTAAATTGAATTCGTCTCTTTGCATTTTTTTCTCTCTTTTCTATGTAACAATTCTAATTGGTGATATTTGCATGTAACGGCTATTGTTCGGTTTGATTAAGAGCGTAGTAAGGAAAACAGGTGAGCGAAGGTGATCGATACGGTCGCGTGATACCGCCGTCTTTGAATAAAAAAAGCTTTTTGCAAATTAGAAATTCTCTTTCCGTGTTGCTTAGTGGGGTCAGCTGCCTAGTACACGGGTCACATTGGGTATTTTATTTGCTTTATAACTTTAGCCGTTTTGCTTTCTTACTTAGTAACCGGTATTTCTTACAAACAAACATTGTGTTACTGTCAGTAAGACAAAAAAGTTTAGTAGTTTGTATAAAAACCTTGTTTGAATAAAAAACAATAAAAGAAATAATATCTCTTAATAAAAGTAGGTTGTATTATAATAACAAAGATAAACGAGCGAAGGTTGCGCAACCCGAATTAATAAAGGTTCAATTAAAATTGCAAATGGCGGGCGTCGCTATTCGAATTTCGAATAGACTGTCACGTTGTCGGATCACACGTGGGAGGCTATCAAGTATGTGGGGACGTCAGGTATTCGAGCAGTCAGCAAACAGTGGCTTTATAGGATTTTAAACTTTAATGACTCGCTTAAAGGTCGTATTTTGAGTGAGTTGGCTTAGTTTTCATCTCCAAGCGAACAAGGCTTTCATCAAATTTTATATTGTTAGTAAATTGGATAAGTCTCATACTATTAAGATTATTTTATGTTCTTCTTCTTACATAATTCAATAATTTTAAATATTTTAGCCGTCAACCATTTAGAAGGGGTATCTGGCCTCTAATGGATTTATAATGTCTCTGTCAAATTCATCAAAAGAAGAAAAACGTTACCAGTTTTTTGAAAACAATACTTACCAATCTAATATCTACTGGCCTATATTTCTTTGGCAATGGAAAAAAAAGGTTTTTTTAAGGTAGAGACTCACCTACCAAAGGGAATTGTCCAATTTGTATGGTGACTTTGGCCTGGTGTGAACAGAAATTTTAACATTTATTTCTTAGTTATTTTATTAGTTCACGATGCTAAAATTAATATTAAGAAATTAGTTTTGTATCAAAACCTTTGAATATATATTTTTTTCAACAAGTAGCTAACATAAATTATACCTTATTTATGAACTTGATCTACGCAACTGGACGATGTGTGGAGTGATTAAAATGTGCGCTATCTCGGTAACGTGATGCCGAGTGTTTTATTGTAGTGGTGCTGGTGACTACCTCAGCAAGAATTACCGAGAAGACCGACTCGACATACTTGACGCCAAATACTCCAAGAAGCATTGGAATGTAACACACAGCTACATTCTGATGAAAACATAAGAAACTATAATAATATACATAATACTCAAGAATTGGCAGTATGGCTTAATGTCTTTGCCTGTCCAAAAGGACGAACTTTTTTACTGCTACGCTACGTAATGATTACATACTCTTTGGTCCTCAGAGCTTTAGTTATTGTTCTGAGCTTTGGTCTACGAGTCGGAACGGAAACCATTTGTTATTAACAATAGTCATAAAAGTATTTAAAAAAGTTTTAATTTCAATAAAACCAATTGATACAAAATTAAATACCAGAAATGATAACTTAAATAATAAAACAATTAATAAAAATATTATTTTATTCTGAGCGTCATGTTCGCGCCAGGCCAAAATTGGACAATTCCCTTTTAAGTATAGCCTAATTTGATTTGCAAAGAAAGAACAAGAATATTTGAAATTAGAGCTACTATTACCAATGACTAATTCAAGATTAGTTTTTGATTTGGTGCAATCAGTTTAATAAATTATCTCTTGTCATTGATATAAATAAATATAGATCTTGGAACACGAAAAAAAAAGTTTTCAATTCGCGACATGTTATTCGCAAAACGCTCATCGCTAGCTAGTGCGAGCGACACGGCTTTCAATGAATATGTATGGGGCATGTGCAGAATGATTAAATGGGTGCCGGGACCGATTTTCGTATCGGTACATCGCGTTTATCGATCGAAACTATATCGATTAAGAACGTAATAGGCGGTGCGGACCGTCGACAAATGTTGTTATTTCTTTCGTACTTTTTCAAGTAGGATTTATTATCTAATTTCTAACTTAAAATAAATAAGGATGACCACTATTTACCGATAATAAAATACTTATAAAAAAACTTAAAACTTACTGGACTACCGTTATAGCTGGTGCGATAAAGTACTAAAGCGTTCAGCTTCTAACTAACACCACTTGTACACTTAACACCTCATCGGGTTATACAAAGCCGTCAAATTCTCCAATTTATTTTAAACCATATTTGAATAGACTTTAAGCCCACAATTGAAAAAGAACATTTTACATAGTAGCAGTTCCTAAACGCGGTGTCAATTGTACATGCAGGTGTACCGGACATGATTAACTAGTGCCACGTTCGGTGGGAGCACCGATACATCGCCGATAGCCGTTAATACTGGCGCGATATTATCCGCTACGTTGTGTTTAGGAAATCTTGCCACGGAATCAAAATATTTATTAGGTTTAGAGCGCTTACAGACTAGCGTTTTTTTCTGCGCGTATATATACGGTCGTTTCGGCATAGGCGCTTACACGCGCGCTACATCCGCGCTTCAAAAAATCGGACTCGCATATACGGGCATATTTCGGCGTGTTCGCTCGAACCTAGCACTATAATAAGGCTCACGCTTATACGAGATTACAAGCGCGTCTACGCTCGTACGAGTTGCACGTGTAGCAAAAGGGGCGCCTGTACACGCTTACATGCGCTTCCAAAAACGAGCCTATACGCGCGTATAAAACGCTAGTCTGAAACCGCTCTTAAAACAATGACACGTGCGTAGATCGAATTTTGATTGTTTTTTTTATCGGAATAGCTTTTTGTTGGTTGTTAACTATACTTACTAACATTATAAAGCTGAAGAGTTTGTTTGTTTGTTCGTTTATTTGGATGAACGCACTTATCTCAGGAACTACTGGACCGATTTAGAAAATTCTTTGAACATTAGAAAGCTACATTTTTCTAAGGCTAATATTATCCCGATATTCTAACGGGAACGGGTCCCACGCGGGTTAAACCGCGAGGATCCGCTAAAAATATATAAAAGTACCATATTGAAATCTGTCTGTACTGAAATACTAAGTTAAGGATTTTTATGTATAATAGTTGTGAAAAACAATCATCATCATCATCATCATTTCAGCCGTACGACGCCCACTGCTGGGCATAGATCATTGGGGGGGGGGGGGGGGGGGCAAGGATCTCCACAACGATCGGTCCTGCGCTGCCCGCATCCAGCGGCTTCCCGCGACCTTTACCAGATCGTCGGTCCACCTTGTAGGGGGCCTGCCCACGGAACGTCGTCCGGTTCGCGGTCGCCATTCGAGAACCTTTCCGCCCCAACGGCCATCGGTTTTCCGCACTATGTGTCCCGCCCACTGCCACTTCAACTGAGCAATCCTTCGAGCGATGTCGGTCGTTTTAGCTCTCCTGCGGATCTCATCATTTCTGATTCGATCAAAGCAGGGAAATACCAAGCATCGCTCTCTCCATTGCTCGCTGGGTGACCTTGAGCCTTCTTATGAGACCCATAGTAAAAGACCACGTCTCGCTTCCTTAAGTCATAACTGGCAACACACACTGGTCACAGACCTTAGTCTTGAGACATTGAGGAATATTGGACGCAAATATATGCCGGAGCTTCCCAAACGCTGCCCATCCGAGCTGGATTCGACGAGAGATCTCTTTCTCGAAGAACCTAATTGGATTGTCTGTCCTAGGTAGACATAGTGGTCAACAACTTCGAGTGTAATGTACCCAACATTAACTGGAGCGGATGCAACATGGGCATTGCACATGATTTTCGTCTTAGCCATGTTCATCTTCAGACCCACTCTTTGGGAAGCATTGCTGAGATCTTCGAGCATTGTGTTCAGGTCTTCCAAGGTCTCAGCCCTGAGAACTACATCATCGGCAAACCGCAGGTGTGTTAAGTACTCGCCATTGATGTTAATGCCGAATCCTTTCCAGTCCAGTAGCTCAAAAGTATCCTCCAACGCAGCTGTGAACAGTTTCGGAGAAATGAGAAAAACAATCGATTGACGAAAATGTCAACATTTACCGATAGGAGCATCGATACATCGCCGATAGCCGTTAATACTGGCGCGATGTTATCCGTTACGTTGTGTTTAGGAAATCTTGCCACTGAATCGAAATATTTATTAGGTTTTAGACGATGACACGTCTTGTTTAAGCTTGTTAAAATCTGTACTTACTGCAATTTTATATAAAAGGTTTTTAATAACTATCATTTTCGATAATACAGATCTATCATTCGGGATCTAAATCTATACTTCCATAGCATGACACAAATGTTAAACTTTTTGTTTGTAGGTATTTCAAAATCGAGCATGAAAAAAGTTGCCTTTTCCTTTTAAGCGGCGTACCAATTATGTCACATAATGTACCAATTTCGTGCATATAAATATTCCGTGTTAGTTTAAATGGCTATGAAATTAAACGATACTAATTTATACATGCATCTATCTTGAAATCGACTAATTACATCAGTCAACAACATTTACTTGCTGATAAAGAAAGACTGATTTACCGTGCTTGTCTGATAAATGCTTACGTAAAATTAAATGATAACATTGTATTAGGAGACTGTCTGTTTAAGATTGATTTATGAGCCAATTTACATATTATTAGGTTTTATAGGGTAACCAGTGCATGTACTAATAGGTTTATGTTCTTTAGAAATAGGGTATACGAAGGTCAATAATATCAATTAAAAATTGTATCGAGATCGGTAATTACGGTTTACAGCATACAGGATATTTAGCAAAACTAAAGTTTCACATACGAATAAATAATAAATATCGTATTTTTATAAAGTACTTACATAACATACAAAATAAATTTACCTATAAAGTTTTAAATAATTGCCTACTTACATAAATATGGACACCATCACATCACAATGCTCAAATCGTCGAGGTCGTCTAACATTTATTTCGAGTTTGTAAAACTATGAACTTATTTTACAAAAAAAAGCTTATTAAAAGCAACGTTTTAGCTTTCTGTGATACCGGTACGCTAAAATAAGTATTTAAAACTAAATCATAAACTGAAAATAATCCATTCCATTCCATTACGACTTTATAAAATCCGTTGCGTCGATGTTATCAGAGTAACTGCAGGTGGTAATAGTATGTCTGATTGCTGTTATCTTATACTGGGTGGCACTTGTCAACGCGTATCTTCCCGCGCAATTAATGCTTTTCGCGCGCAAAACTGACACAGACAATATTACAATTATAACTTTTTTGTCACACACGTCAAGTAATTAAAACTCATTTGTAAAATACTCTTTGCATGCAATTATGAATGCCTAACTTTTAAGCATGCTAATGATAATTGCGAGAAAAAAACAGTCTAATGCGAACGGTTATAATAAATGAATACTATTGTTTTAGTAATAAAAGTAAGTTCTCATTTCTTAAATCATTCGCTGTCCAACGTATCAAATTTCATCTATTGTGCTGCAGTTTAATAAACCTTGTTTTGATTTATACCTGACATAGTGCATTAAAATCATGTTTATGATGTACTAATTTCTTTTTAATTGTGACTCCATGCGGTTTTTCCCAGCGGAACTGATCTTTTTGTATATAAATTTCTTTATAAAAGCCACTTAAACATTTATGATTAAAATATTTAAACAAGTTTATTTGCATTTTTTCCACTATCATGTTCTCACGCTCTCCAATAAACGTCCGTCTACCGCCAAAATGTAATAATGTGGCTGAGATGTGACCCATCTCATAATTTTTAAATAGGGTTCTCAATTCATAAGATAATTAACCAAAAATACCGACATCATCATTTTCTTTGAAAAAAATCCGTATACACCGTAATTTTTTTATTATTCCGGATAATTTTAGGGATTATTCTTCTCATGAAAATAAACAACTTTTGTTAGGGGATCAAACAAAAAATCTGCTGTTCCATACAAAAGTGCAAAAATATAATCGAAATGTATGGAACAGCTGAGTTTTGGTCCCATAATAAAAGTTGTTTAATTTTATGAGTAGAATATTCCCTAAAATTATCCGAGGTGATAAAAAAATTACCGTGTATAATGATATTTCCGTATCCTTTACTCAACACTACCTTTTCGTGAAACAGTTTACCGTTTTGATTTTATATTCTGACAAAAAAAAAATCAAGCAATGTCTAATGTAATCCTGTATGTTTAGAGATGAAAGTCGATTCAAAGTATTTCAACAAACATTCTAGTCTATCTAGATGCACATTTAAAATATTTTTGTCAACCCTGATATTAATTTAGAGCATTCAGCAACAAGTCTAGAGTCGAGTGCGTTCCGAATCCCGCATGGCGTTCCATAAATTTGCATTAATTATAAGTCCGATTTGTACCATGCGCGAAAGTTCACAGATAGTAAAGGAAACTAAACGCTTTTTTAAACACAAATTAGTAATTTGAATATTGCATAAATATTCGTTTAAAGAACAACCTTAGATTAGTTTCAAACATTGAGTCTGTCTGACTCTTTTTGTTGCCCTAAATTTTCGGGTAAGTTCCGACAGTAGAACAGAATACCGAACTTTATTTATTTTATTTAAAGAAAATCTTTTTCAGGCTGTCTTATTATGCGGCTTATTTCTGATTTTTCGTTTGAGATCGCCTAAATAGACTCGGATTTATGTTCGGGCGGAGTGCTATTTCCGTCGGGTGAGTTCGAGGAGAGATTTATACGAATTTCGATCTTGCCCTGGACAGAAAGTCTTAGGGAAAATTTAATTGGATTATTAACTCGATTGTTGAACGACTCAGCTTTATAGAAATGAGAATAGATTGCCATAAATCATGATTAACTTTTGTTGTTTGAGGGAAAACGCTGAGAGAATTTTCACGAATTCCGTCGAAGTGGGTAATGTTGTCGCTGGAATATTTCTTATAAATCTGTGAGAAAGTGAAGTTTATTAAGGAATAATTAAATTTAATATTAATATTTTATTATCAGTTAAGTAAACATTATTGATTTTTTTTTAATTTAATTAAAAATATATCCGTTCTCAAACTTAATAAAGATTCATATAAAAAGTTTTCAATAATCTAGCTGAAACTATTACTAATTAAAGCTTCTTAAGATAGTTATTTTCTTCTTATACAAACTAACAGTCACCTAACCGGAAATGAAAAAAATATAATAGTTAGAGCTTGTATTTAAAGATCGAAGCACTTTCTATCGACAAAGAGCAGATCTCAAGTTTTTATGCACGAATGAAAGAAAATCTTTTAATAATTTACCGAAATTGAAACATTAAGTCCCATCTTTTTTCACCACCGAAATACTCCGAAACCAAGAGTGTAGGGCTGACAATACGATCGTTTAAAACAAAATAAATTTGGCGGTTCACATAAACCTCTCACCACCGACACGCTCAGATCCAGTCAACTCGCGTAAATCACCAACTTGGGGGTGAAAAAAACCCCGAAATGAAGAGCTCACGTGAAAGTTCAAAAATATCAGCCGTGAATATAATTATTATGAGAGCGAACACCCGCTGGTTTCTGGACTTCTATGGACTTTACTATTGAAACTCGATTTTGTTCTAGTTGAAGTTCTCTATTTGATGCCTACTATTCGAGTTTTGTATGATAATTTTGATAGGCATCCGGTATTGAAAAAAATAATGATTGTAACTGGATTGATATTAAGAATTGTGTAGTTCTGTGCAATTAATTGAAAGTATTATGCTACGCTAACAACATGATTAATTTGTTTAAATTGTTATATCTGATTGGATACATTAATACCATCTGAAACGTTTGTGCAATAACATTACGACCTCATTAGTCATCATTAGTTTAGGAACAAAGTCAAAACTTCTAACAAACAAATAACAGTTAGATACTTCAGTTTACTTGAAAACATATTTGGTAATCAATCAGAGTATTTAAATAAACTCAAACACAAGTTTGTGTGCCTAGTTCCATACCGCACCAACATGCAAGAAAACGAGTCCTGAGTCATAATGATCGAAGGAACCTATCATAATCATAATAATTTATTTGCAATTATCATGGTTTAAACAATGGTCTTGCAAATAAAAAGGTACACATGTTTTGCCTTCTGTAAGAAGCATGCCTAGTGACAATCATAAATTAAAATAGAAACCAATAGTAGTGGTTTATAGGAGGACTCTTTACATAGTTATAAATAAAAGATAACTCTGAAGTCCTACCTGCGAAGAGACTTCTGTCTGTGAATTGCAAATACCAACTGTCTCTGAAAGGGGATATAAAGTGTAAGTCCCGGATACCGGGAGCGGGAAACTTTTTTATAAAGTAAAATAATACTATTAAATTTATTGCATATAACTATATCTGAGAGATTGCTCTTACTTTCCATATTGTTCTGCGTAGGTACTTAGCGGAACCTTAACTTAGAAAAAAATAGAAAACATATAAGTATTGGACTTAAAAAATAATTTCAGTCAAGATTACTGTACTGTATGTGTAGTTTGATTTCATTGTAGTTATTTTTTTTGTGAAACACAACTTACGGATTGTTTTCACAAAAAAAATACCACAAAATTTATCACTTGTTCTACAGGACTTCCGAGGCAAACTCTCACCTCTGAAATCCACTTTTCTGATATTTCACTAGATTTAGTTTAGTTAAACGACATATCACTGAACTTTTTCAGGAAGAAGACGGTTAGTATTCAACATCTACCGTGATTTCGTGGTATCCCTAGGGATTTCGTGAAATCTCTGATATCCTCATATCCCTGCGACATATACATTGCTCCAATAACAAACTGAGTAGCTTAAGCACATGTGTTATGGCAATAGGAAAAAACTACAGATGTAACGTTTTCAATATTTACCCGACCCATAATCGAATCCGGGACCTCAGATATAGCGGCACCGTGGAAATCGATGCGTTCACCACCCAGCCACAGATAATTCTAGATAGTTTTGACAGATTATTTATTGATCCCTAAAAATTGTATTTTACCGTTGTCTCAAAAAGCTTTTTGTTAAGAAAGTGCTACCCCGTAGTGGATAAAAAAAAGAAACTAAAATCGAAAGAGTTACTTACGTGGCTAAATCTAAACAATAGTGTTTAGAACTGTCCGATGGTTATCAGGTATAGCAATTAAAATGGTAATTAAAATAAGTAAGAAGCAAGCGGAGCCGGGTTGTAAAACTTAGGCGCGACCGCCGAAAACAGCCATAAAATACTTTATACCCGCACAGAGTAAGTATACGCAGAGACTTTGGCAGTCAAATGTTTTATTATAACTCGCACATTTTTATTTCTACAAAGGTTTTTTAGATTTAGATCGGTCTGTATGGGTAAGTTTCAAACTATAAGACATAGAAAGATCTGTTCTGAAGAACCATGTAGCACTAAAATGGTTTTTGAGTGTTCAATGGTGATATTGGGAGAAACACTAAAAGAATGAACATTAGCAAGCAACGGTATTTAGTATGGTATTTTTCCAAAAAATATGAAATTGTTAAATTTTGAACTTTAAATAAATTTAAAATTAATTAAAATTCGACTGCCAAAATCTGGAATACTTAAGTTTCAAAGGTAACGACTGCAAATAGAGCTTGCTTTTTACTTTTTAGTCCGATTTTGGCAGTGGTGTTTTTAATTTTTATAATATAAATTTTTATTTTATTCCTTTCATTGATTATGTATATAAATTATATATTTTTAAAATGTAATCGTAGTCTTTTCATTGAATGCCTAATTTTATAATTGAAGAAAAAAAATATTTTTTTATGGCGCCACAAGTACGCCATATTCGATATTAAAAAAAAATATAACCAGTGTTACTTGGGGTAACATAACGTTTCAAATGATACCCCATACACTAAATCAGTTAAGGCATTCAAAAGTTATGATAGTGAAATACAGAAACTTACATACTTAAACTAACATACATACATTAACCCTAAACTCATTACACTCCGTGGGCAGTCGTGTAAAAAGCAACTTGTCCAATATCAGGAAATTCTTTCTGTTGAAAAAACCCACGACCTTTCGCTATCTGGGCGATTGCTTTAACCACTGAACTTCGGAGTCGTTTTAGTCGTCAGTGGTTAGAGCAATCACCCGGATAGTGATAGGTCGTGGGTTCGAGTCCCATCGGAGCTGGTTGTAAGACGGGTCGATTTTTTCAAAATACTTCATTTTTTATTTTTCAATAATAAAAATTGCATTGTGAATGCAAAAAAAGTAAAAATTTTAAATAATTCTTTCTATTATAATATGTAGCAAAATGCGTATTTTTTATAAAATCTAGCAGCTGTCTCTGTGTATTTATAACAAAAATATTCTAATAAACTTTTAGAATTTGGATAATCATAGCTAATAAAAAAAAACATACTTCAGATATTAATCAAATTTCTTAACACGTACAACAAAAGCAATTGTTTAGGCGGTTCTCACACTGCACCGTGCCCCGTCGCAGAGCACGGCCGGTATTGGTAGAGTATGCTCGTACAACAATTTTAGAAAACACGCCTTGTCCAACACACTGAACACGCGATGCGGCACGGAGAGTACGCAATGGAGCTTAGCGTTCCGCGGCGGGGCGCGTCGCCATTGTGAGAACCGCCTTAAAGTTTATTAACAAAAATACGTATCTAAATGTCTAAAATTAAAATACCTAACGTTAAAACACCTACGTTCAAAATACCTAAAATCAAAATACCTAATCAAATCACACCTACATAAGAAACACCTAAGTTCAAAATACCGATTGGACTAAATACCTAATGTTTAAAATGTCTAATAGCTATAACACCAAAGTTTGATTCACACACATTTTAAATACCAAATGGCCAAAATACCTAAAATTAGCCTAATATTTGAGTGGCTCGGAAGTCCTGTAGAACACGTGATAGGTTAGAAATTTAAGGCGATTGCGAAGCGCAGCGAAGCGATCGCCTTAAAATTCGTGGTTATTTTTTTTGTATCAATATAACCTAGGGATTGTATTGATACAAAACATATTTTTTTTATCAATATAACCTATGGATTGTTTCACAAAAATAAATAACCACGAATTTAAGGCGATCGCGAAGCGCAGCTATCACGTGTCCTAGAGGACTTGCAAGGAATATATGACTTTTCTACCAAACGTTTTTAGGTATTTTGAATTTAAATGAAACAACCATTAGGTATTTTGATTTTAGGTATTTTGAACGTAGGTGTTTTAACGTTAGGTGTTTTAATTTTAGGTATTTAGGTACGTACCCACTATACTACACGTGTTTTATTTTATTGATTAAACTGCGTTGTCCAATATTAATTATTAGTTACTTCATTAATTTGATCTCTGTTTTCATAATTACTCTACACAATTTTGAAAGCTGAGGTGTTTCACAAATGAAGTTGTAGCACAAATGCGTTTCTTTATTAAAAAGCGGCCAAACACTGGCGGGTGTTCTTATAATGCGTTAAGAATATTCAGATTATTTTCTCTTTAGATTCGCCTTTCACTTGGCTGAAGTCTAGTTATTTTATTTCTGAAAGAATTTTTTGAAAGACAAAAATTCTTTTTTTTTATTGTTTGCCTATTGATTACTATGGTACCAGGGACTTTATTTTAGTTCAGTATATTTTTGTTGCAATCTTTAAGAGTTATTTTTGGGACTAAAGGTAACCTTTGTCCTTTCTCAGTCTAATCTAAATCTGTAGCAAAAGTAATTAGAATTCGGAGGTCCAGGCTAGATGTAACAAACAGAATGGAATACTTTTGTATTATTAGAATTATATTAGTATGTTAGAATGGGTGTAAAAACGTCTTTTGGTCTTTAAAATCAGAAGGCTAATTTCATTGTGTAGAATCTCTAAAAGGTCAACGGCCCGAAAACAGAATGCTAAGTTAGATACTTCAAATAAAAAAGCCATGTTACGGCTCGTTCATACGGTATAGGTAAGTACGTCAAAAACACAAATGTTAAAAGTATATGAAAGAAGTATTCCGTCATTTTTCACAGTTCGTGATCCTGTGAACAACCTATTAAGCACTAGCGGATCCTCGCGGTTTCATCCACGTGGTACCCGTTTCCGTGGGAATATCGGGATAAAATATAGCCTATGTCACTCGGGAAGCACGTAGCTTTCTAATGGTTAAAGAATTTTCGAAATCGGTCCAGTAGTTTCGGAGCCTATTCGATGCAAGCAAACAAACAAACAAACAATCAAATCTTTCCTCTTTATAATATTAGTATAGATTACCGCTGCCGTAAAAAAAATATTGAAAGAAGACGATTCGTCAAACTTTGTCGTGTGAACGAGCCGTTTCTTAGCTTCTTATTTTAGAATCTTACAAATACCATTATCAGACAGTTTATTCGCCGAAAACAAAACACAACCAACCAGATACGGGTGTAACAGAACCAAACGAAATTTCTCAACTTTGAAACGCATCTTAAATCCGGACTATTTTAAAGTGTTCGCTAAAAGCTCGAGCGCTTTTCTTCTGAAGCAAAAAACTGGGAGTTCGGAAAAGCGATAGACTTTGGTCTCCTTGAGACTAAAGTTAAATATCCATTTAAATCTTCGAAGCTGCGGCGCTCCCAAGGGAATCTAGCGGTGCAGCGCCGCTGTGGAACTTTATAGCTGAAATTGATTATAGTGGTTTTGTTAATTTATAAGCGAATGTTGCTAGTACTGGTTACCTGACCAAGAATAATCTTGATGATGTGACTGATGAAGAACTTTGGCTAATTGTCTTAACTTAGTTATTTATGTTTGTAAATAAAGATGCTTTAAATAAAACTGTTATAAGCTGGCTCTGAGTTGAAAATAAAAAATATTTTTTTCATTATAAGAAGCAATAACTGTTTATCCTGTTTTTTAAAACAGCTCAACAATAGTCAGCTGTCTCGTACTTTAGGTATAAGTAAGGCTCGTCTTGAAGATTTTCACATTTTTGTGCAATACTATCCAGCAAAATTGTTTTCAATGTATCCCGTAGCCAGGTAATTTCCCAAGAGGTAACTTCTTACTTGACACGAGAATAACATAAGTTCAAAAAGGTGTTACAAAACACATATCAAATTACGATAAGCTTGTCTTGTAAAAAATACCTACTCACTAGACAAATGAAGATCAATGTCAATAGCAAATAAGTTGATTGTAACTTTTTGTAAAAGTCGTTATTTAAAGCAGATTTTGAATTTAGAAACTGTTTATTTGTGGCATCGCGCTATAAAGCGCAAGCGTCGCTAACCGATCGTGGGCTAAAAGAAAGCGCATCAAGCGACACAGCGATACTCACCTACAACAGTACATAGCTCCGTCGACGACGGCACTAAATCAATACGAGCCATCAACCCCCGCCCCACCCCCCAGCCGCTTTCGCCGAAAGCCACCACCCTTGAAAAGCTCGTGAGCTGAGCTCCTACTTCTGTTCGGCTTTTGTGGAGGTGTAGCTCGCCCGGTGCCCCTTGGGATTTGTCTGATCGCCCCAATTGACAGTTCGAAATTTAAAATTGGAATTGCAAGTTTTTTAATGTGTGAGCAGTGGCAACAAGTACGGTGGTTGAATGTGTTGTGAAAAACGATTCGGGTTTATTGAATTTTTTATGCGAGTTTCAATCAAAGGATTTACGATATGATTATAGTTCATAAATTTAATTTAATATATGTGATTCGTTTGACTGTTCAATAATTGTTTCGTATTATGTGTAAAAATCTTTACTTGCTCCTTTAGCATCGGTAGTAAGAACTAGAGTGTTATATTGAAAGAGACTACTACACTCAGCAAGAACTTGAATTTTGAATTGCGCGCCATTTCCGACTGTCAATTGTTGAGTCAGCCATATTTGGTGTTTGTTTAATTAAAATGTGCGTTATAGCTTGGAAGAACGTTTGTTAATAGGGAGACAATGACTTTGTTACAAAATAAGTTTTCAGATCGTGTCATTTCTCTTTTTGGAGACCAAAACTGGCCACCAAGAAGTTGCGATTTAACTTGTTTGGACTATGTTCTCTGGGGTTTTTCGAAAAGTAAGGTCTATGCAAACCACCTTGAGACAACTGAGGAACTCAAAGAAGAAATTGCACGTCAAATTCTTCAAATCCAGCAGCCCTTACTGCAAAATGTACTGCAAAAATTCGTCAAAAGATTGCATTGCCAACAGAGCAACGGTGGCCATTTAACCAATATTTTATTTCATGTGTAAATGAAATAATCACTACCTCCATACATATGTAGAAAAAAATGTTATTTAAATATTAAATAAATATATATTTTTTAATTTTTAAAATTCAAGTTCTTAATGAGACACCCGTTAGATACGAATAATTCGTCGTATGTTACTTATATACAGATTAATAACTTCAAACTTAAATAAAATTTTAAGAAACTACCAGTACTTAATTGTTAATATGGAACCATATTATTTTACACAAAAGGCAAAAAATCACTAAAGGAAGACTACAAAACGTTGATACTTTTAACAAAACTCGCAAGCACTAACTCGTCTCGATCCTTCTATAATTATCCGTAATGTTTCTACTAAGCGACTGTATAAATCAAACATGCGACGCTATTGTTCGATTCGTGTTAGATTGATAAGGTTATTCCCAAGTGTGAACGAGACAGATATTCAGTCAAAGCTTTCTATTCATAAGTGATTGTATACGCAAAATTTTGACATAAATTCTTTAAGTCAATTAAAAAGGTTTTCGTGTCTACATTATAAATGCTACAGTTATTATTACTCATTCGAGTAAATGTGTAATGTTAAAAAATTTAAGTGATTTATGTAAAAAATTTGCGTATGCTATAATCACACTGGGAGCCCATCAAAAAGTTTTTGCGCGCTTTTACAGTTAGAAAACGATTTTCATTCTATTTACATAACGTTTTAACCCTCTGAAGCTACTTTTGTTTGAAAACATTCAATCCATTAACTCCGGGATTCGTTTGTCGGTTTCCTCTCAATATTTCAAGGGAAAGTTTGACTCACTATATCTAAAAGGGGTTGTAATGACATAAATATTTTTATTTTTTATTTTACTCTCATTCGTATCCTGAACTTAATTCCTATACATATTTTGTACTTATCTGCTACACTAGCTGACGATAACTTACCTGAAACGAAATTAATATTTTATTAGTTCACAAGTCAATAAAAAGTAAACACAGTAAAGTAAAATACCGTATTCTTTTAATACATTGTAAGATCCAATTAAAAACAAAACGGTATCTAGGAATAGAAAACAAAAAAAACTATTCCAAATTCGAATTTTAATAGGCACGTTCGGAATCCTCGTGGCAATAATGAAATAAGCGCAGGACAAATATAATAAATCTTGCTGCGAGACGCGAGGGCGGCGCGGCGACTTCCTCTTTCGATATTTGAATTTAATTTAACGTTTCGCATTGTCAATTTGAATTAAAATTCTGAATTTGGAACACGTTTAATCCAGTGTTGCGGGATCGGGATTATCATTATTCTGTTTCTGCGGTGTAAAATAAATAATAACATATGGTTTGAATTTTATTTTCATAATCAAGCTATTTTTAAATGATAATGAACTCAGTATTTGACTTCAGCATGCTAAGGCCTGAGTTCAACATCAATCAATACCAACCAACGACTCCTACGGCTACTTCTTTTGCTTCTAACAAGTGTTTACATAATTTATTTACAGTTATTTTTGGCGAAAAACGGTTTTTATTCTTTTTATAATGAACATTGTAAAACTATATTATCCATGTGTAGTATTTTTATTATAAACGTAGGTAGCAGCTTGGCCTTCTCCGGGTGGCGATCGTGTTTCGCGTGTTTACATCCAGGGTTATCAGCCAGTTTAGCTCACACGGCCTAGATGTTAGGCTGGATACGCACTCGGAGCATTGTAGCAATATACGTGTGAGTTTTTGTTTGAGATAATAAAAAACTAGTCTAACTGTCGCACTCAGAGACGTCAGTTAATTTTAAAGTTAATTGACGTCTCCAAATACGGCAGTTAAGTAGCTATTAAAATAAAATCACGATGTTAGTTTCTCTGCTAGTAGAAAAAATGATCACGTCCATTCCTGAAGAAAGTCATGATTGTAATATTTAAGTAGGTAACTTCAGCGGTTAATTTAATATTATCGAATATTACAATTTATTATGCCTTCCTTCCACCGGAGTGGACAGTGATGTATGATGTCGTGTCGTATCACACTTTGATAAATAAGTTTCACTATGCTAGTAGAAAAAGTGATCACTGTCCATTCCTGAAATAAGTCATGATTGTAATATTTAAGTAGGTAGACTCAGCGGAGCATTTAATATTATTGAATATTACAGTCATGATTTCCTTCTACAGGAGTGCACAGTGATCTATGATGGCGTGTCGTATCACATTTTGATAAAAAAATATTTCTTCTTAAGTAGGTACTTAGCCTTTATTTATCTCACATAATTGCCCAACTAACAAAATGGTTATAAAATCTCAACATTATATGACTATTTCATCGTAGATACGTCGTAAATAAGCAAGTTTTAAAACGTGACGTTATGTAACTGTCATTTATACAGCATTTTAGTTTAAAAGCAATTTATAGGAAAATGTGATAGGTAGTAAAAAACCACGAGCCCCATAAGTAGCTTTCAGGCGGGATTCGAACCCGCGCCTCCGGGAATCCGGCCCGATGCTCTGACCAACTAAGCTACCGAAAGGCTTACACGACTCGTCGAATTTTGCTATCACTTGTTACGCTGTAGGCCAGCGTTGCTTCATCAATGTGAGGAAACCCTCGCATCCGAAAGAAACATTTTTACAAATGTTTAACAATCGATTAAGATGAAACAGCCATATTGAGATTTTATATTATTTTTATGCATTCACAATGCAATTTTGTAAGTATAGGAAAATGTGATAGGTAGTAAAAAACCACGAGCCCCATAAGTAGCTTTCAGGCGGGATTCGAACCCGCGCCTCTGGGAATCCGGCCCGATGCTCTGACCAAGCTAGTTATGGGGCTCGTGGTTTTTTACTACCTATCACATTTTCCTATACTTACAAAATTGCATTGTGAATGCATAAAAATAATATAAAATCTTAAAAGCAATTTGTTCATAAAACACAGTTGTACACACGTTTGTATGACATAGTACTACAGCAATTTTAATCTTTGTCGTACAAAAGTTTTAGCCGTGACATTTCCCCGGTTTTACAACATTAATATGACATTTTACAGCAGATTGGTTATATAAAAGCTTTTAGATAAACTACTGTACGACTAATCATAATTTTAACTTTTTACAACTTTAATACTGTTAAAATGACATATGACAGTCATATACACAGCCGTCTTATGATAAAAAGATAGATCTTACGACTTAAATGTTTCATAACATCTTCAACTCGGACAGTGACTTATAGTTAAATCGCAAAATGTTGAAATTAAATTATAAAAAATGGAAGCAATACAAAAGGAGCGGTACCTATAGACGAAAAGTTCGTCACAATTATTCTTCTTTACTTCCTAATACACACATGCCAGCATCAGTTTAGTCAGTTTCACCTGGTATAAGTGCAAAACAGCCAAGAGAAATAAACATGCCAGAGAGGGAAGTTTGCGTAGATATTTACAAAAAATATATACAAAAACGTTTGTAGAACACTTGTACAACATATTTTTGCTAATTGGGATGGTAATGTTCTTTTGCCTATAGTATAACTTAAGTACTTAGGTAATTTAAATAACAATTAGTTTGCTTATCTACAAACGAATATTACTAATGGTTTTTTTTTTAACAAGTAAAGAGCATCAAACAAGCAAGTTTCCACCGCGTGTGTCCTCAACCTCATCTGCCACGACGATGATCAGATTCCTTCTCTCTATCTATGCATCTACATAGAGGCGAACTTTTCAGCTCTCGCCGAAGATACAGAGTCGTGACTTACACTCGCCGGCCATGTTATAATTACGTTAGATAACCGCTCAGATTGCGGTGGCTAATGATAGAATATAAAGAATTTTCTTCGTAAGCTATGGGTCAAAAGTTACAATGTATCTATTGATAGATAATTTCATAAGCGGTTGGGTATAAAATTAAATACTTACTTTACTCTTAAGACCATCATGTTTAAGCGCATTATGAGATGGAAAGTAATATAATGTGAATAAAGCTCAAACGAACATATCTTTAACAAATAAAAATGTGAGCTTCTGAATAACCAATTAGGTTACATTAGACAGAAAAATTGTGATAAGTACTATTCCAGTTTTAAAATATTTGTTTTTTTTGTAGGTCCGCCCAATTTGGGTATTAGCCAAAATATTAATATGTTACAGGCTGTTAAACAAGCCCTAGAAAAATATAAATTTATTTTCTGATCGATCGTGGATAGACTTGATCTAAAAACTCCGCGAACGTTCCAAAATCAAAAGCCGATCGCGCGGCAAAAAGCGCTTGCCCCAAACCCGTGCCCCGTTCCCGAAAAACGGACAAAAAGCCCGCCTAATGCGCGCCATGACGATGGCGGCGGAGGGGTGGGGCAAAAAACTAATAATAACAACGTCACCCCATCGCTCCGGCCGCACCTACTCGCGGACATTTTGAATTTCGTGTTCTACGATGAGTACTGTGATTTTTGTGGAATGTGACGTGATGCATCGTTCTCTATTTGAATAATAAAATTTACAGACAAATTAACTGCCGCTCTCAGAGACACCAGTTAAGTCAAATTGGCATTTAACTATCGTTCCTACTTTATTCAATACTGGGCATAAAAAAGAGACAGAAAGAGATTTACTTAATTGTCAAATAAAGGTACATAATTGGCGTCTCTGAGTGCGGCAGTAAGTGCAATTATTTTCAGATAACTCAGTACTATGCGATTATTATAAAAATAGGATAGGGACGCCGCCATGTTGTGACGTCAAGCTGTCAAAGTGCTGTCAAACTAACTTCACTTCACTTCAGTATGGTGTGCAAAAAAGAAATTTAAATCGTGAATCAGGGGGCTGATCGATCATGTCATAGCTTACGATAAATTAATAATGATGTTCGTGCAAACCAAAACATATGAATAATTTGCAGATAAATACAAATCACTAACTTGATTTTTTCGAAAAGTATAGGACTCATGAAAGTATGCTTTTACGAAAATGATCAGGGGGGCTACCGGCTAAGAAATATGGATATGGGCATGGGCTTCAACTGTCATTTGAATTCCTTATTTTGTTAGATTCTTGCTGCTTTGTTCTATTGAACGTTGCTAGCTAGTTATCGTTATACCCGACGTCACAAAACAAGGAACTGATAGCGGCTTTTTTCTTTATAAAATTGACCTAAAGTTCCCAAAAACGTATGAAGTTCATACCCATAAAGTTACGCGGTAGCCCCCTGGTAATTTGAATCTCAATCAAATTAAAATTTTGTGATATTTAACTGCTGAACCCATTTTTTCATACTTATTGTTCTGCGGGGTACTTTAATACTATGCTTCAATAACACAGAATAAATTGAATGTTGATTCTCTTTACTGGTTTAATATTTAAATTAAACAGGAATTCAAGTTATGAAAATAATTTAATAAACAACTTTACAATAAAATTGGTAAATTGGGGGTATAGTGAAAAATTGTATTGGTCTATCATGGTAAAAAGATTGGCCTGCTAGATTATGCACGTTGATTGAAGTTAGATTCGGCAGAATCTAGCTGTTACCAGGGTGCGCCAGGTATTGGTATCACGGGGAGCGATTCAATCAAGTCACTCGGGGAGGCGCCTTTCGTGAATCCGCCAATTGTAAATCAAAACACATTATGCTTGCTAATGCTATTCCACCTCTTCTATTCCATTCATTTGAGAATCATCGTCCCGCTGGTCTGAACTGCTACTGCTACAAAGACAGTGAAGACTTTTCCTTCTGACATTGCAAAGTACTGTAGAAATATGCTCTAGTATTTTATCAAAGCTTTGAACAAATACTCAAATACCCGTGCTACACATGTGTCTGCTATGTCTGGAGCTGGCATAACGAGTAGGTGAATTAAAAATATAAAAAAGAACTTCGTTTTGAAAGTGGCAATACTCAAACCACGTTCTGCCAAAATAAAAAAAACTATTTTCATTTTGTTTTGTACTTTCTTGCGAACTGTACCTTTTCAGAGTGAAGTTTGTCAACAACCCGTCCTATTCTTATAATAATCGCATAGTATGTTTTTGTATTGTGAGTGCGGTAGTAATTTTGAATGCAGTTTCCTTTTCAAATTACTTATTTTCAATACCAAATATTTATGATTTGAGTGGACATTTCAAAATGCGTTCTTACTTTTTTTAATGATAAGAGTCAATAAAATAATTCAAAATTATTTGGCAACAAGTATCAAACTCTTCAAGTACTTATTTAATATCTTTTACAAGATCGTTAACCTATTTAGTTTCACCGCTAACAAACTGTTAAAAGGGAGGTGTTATAAAACTAGGGCCTCTTTTTTTTATTCAAAAAGGCAAAAAGTAAGCAAGAGTCATTCATATTTCAAGACTAATTATAACCAATCAAGCCGTAAACGGGTGCCAACCAACGCAGCTCTAACTCCCAACAAACATTTAGCAAACACAAAATCAGCAGAGCGTAATTAATTTACAAAGTCATAACATATCTCACACCAACTCATTAACTCGTAAAAGTCACAGCTCATATACTGAGGACAGTCGGTAAGAGCCGACCGACGTATGTAGACGACCAAAATTTATTGTTTATTTACAACCAATCGACTTTTATTGCACTCGTGTCATTCACACACTAACAATTAAACCTTTAACATGAAGCAATAAAAACAGTTAAGTATCACACCTGTTATATTCTATCAGAGATTTTGGAGAGGAATGTGTAACTTAATTGGGAAAATTGAGTTTGGTCACCGAACTTTGACACCTTTGCAAACTGAACTCTAAATGCCACTTTATCGTACCAAATTATTAATTGGTCGTCAAAAAAGTCGAATCACTAGTAAGTTTCCATAGTTTCACTGCAATCTTATTCAAAACTAAAAAAGGAACACTATGCGAAGGAACAAAAATTGCACAAGAAAAATGTTCTAATTTCAAGAACAAATCGTTAATTCATAAACAAAACAATGGTTAAAGTCCAATATCAAAGATATCTAAATTCCATTGCCAAAATCTTTTTGAAATTCGTAACATGCATTCGAAACTTTTATTAAGGTGCAAAAGCGTCGAATGCGACCTTGAAACATTGTTTATAAACAAAGAGTGTTATGCAAGGAGGTCGTAAAGCGCTGAATGGGTGTAAAGAATGACGTTTTACGGCGGCATTATGTCGAGGAGCGAGATAAAGCGTTTGTTTTCGGTCGTAAATAGTCCGCAACAGGTACAGAGTCCGCAATCACGCGTGTTGACTTTCACTTTCGTTTGTTATCTTTGTGCATTGATCTCTTTGCTCCTGTGTGGACCCGGTTTCTTTTTTCTTGTTTTCTTTTACGCGTAACTGGATTATTGCTGCCGTGCTTTGTGATCAATGTTATTTGTAACACCGGTGGTCCTGTTACGGTAAGAACAAAGAATTGGCTCGTTCAATGCATGCCTCATGGGCTTTGGTTTTGGCAAAATGATTCTACTAGAAAATCTGGATATTGAATGAAAAAACCATTTAACACTGTTAACCTTAAAATATAGAAATGAAAAAACATATTCCAAATTGAAATTCTCAGTGTTGGAACTCCAATTATTAAAAGAAACAAAACCTTTTTCCTTCACCAACTATTCTTCTTTTTAATTTCGAACTCTGAACCAAAAAGTCTTTTCACAGAACACGTTCACTCACATCCAAAAAACGAAAATAACTCATCATAGGCAAAGAATATATATCTACACTTACGCGAAAAGAAACGACACTTAAGCATGTGTGCACGTAAAATCGCTTGCGGCCATGTGTGGGTGTCTGGATGTGAGCGGGGGTCGTGAGAGGCGCGCGGGGCGGGGAACGGGCAGTCGGTGAATGCCTTGGCCTAGGGCTGGCGCAATCTTCATACATTCAAATGGAAACTACTAGGAAGCCAAAAAATGCGAAAGTTATTAAAATTCAGTCGATAATAAATAATTATTGAGAGGACTACTTTTTATTTGGACGATTATTGATTCACTCACTCAGTATCTTTGTCGCTAACTTAGTATTTTCTTTGGACGATTTAGTATTTTATTCGGACACATTAACTGTGTCCCACTGTTAGTAGCTTATTTTACGTACATAAATTATTATTATTATTCCCTTTATTACATTTAAAATACTTACAGAATTATATTTCAAAACATATTTTTTTACAATATAAAACATTAAAAAATATAACATTTAAAAATACAAAAATGCAGTTCCCCAACGGTAGCAAGATCAGGGTCCCGGCTACCGATGGTTAAGGATCCAGAGACAGACACGGGCTGTGTACAGAAGTAGGTACTGCCTTCTGCATCTGACTCCCGATCCTTCCACCTAACGCAAGCCTCTTAAGGTGTTTATCGAGGCTCTTGGCTATCAGACCATGGGCAGATATGACTATCGGAACAACAATTGCTGAATCAATGTCCCACATGTCAACAATCTCGTGAGCTAAGTCAAGATATTTGTTTTCTTTATCTTTTTCAGCTTTCCCAAGGTTGTCGTCAACTTGTCATGTCATGTGGAACAGCTACATAAACAATTATTGCGTCGCGTTCATGTCGATCTATCAATAAATTATTAATATTATTAAAGCCTGATATTGTTGTATTGTAGCTAATGCTACAATAGTCCTGCCTGTCTGTAATGATACTAATGATAGATCGATCCCAATACAAGGTGGCATGGCTATTTTCAAGAACCTGTTCTGGTGCATACTTGTAGTACGGCACCTCGGATGCCACAAGATTATGTTTCAGAACAAGTTGTTGGTGTATTATCCTTGGTTATGTCTATGCAAATACTCGCCGTTTGTGAGACGAGAACGACGAGAACAATACGGATAACTGCACAGACAAAACCTTCGGTTTCACCAAAATGATACTTGTTTACCGAGATATACCTACGTATTCCTGAACATATTCTAATAAAGTATTTTCGACTCGAAATTAGTCATTCGTAAATTGTCGCTAGTTATAGTTTATTGAAAATTGAACGTGTCTTTCATTACCTAAATATTCTTACACAAATTATATAACATCCTACACGTAACCTTCTTTGGCATTAGTCTATATTCCATTTCGTATCAACCCTAGCGTCGGCTAAACGTCACCGGCGCTCGAACTCTCACGGACACGGAGTGTCACCGCTGTGTCATAGGTAGGTAGGCCCTAATTGAAGAGGTCGTATTATGAATATTCGGGCGTTCGTGGCCACGAATCGATACGTAATTACATAGTGAAAATACCCAACATTAATTTGATATCGGGGGCGAGGCACGGCCCGTGGTCCTATTGTTGCCGCAGCGTTAGATGACGTCATAACGTCAAATGTTGCCATATTAGAAGTACCAGTCATGCATGTTATTGTGGAATTAACTCATTGATGAAGTTTATAATGCAAGTTGAGCCATTCAACTTGGTAATAATATAATCGTGTACATACGTCGCCGTTATCATTATAGTACCTAGTCAGTAAGTATTTATATTTATGTATTATTAAATAAATACCTACATTTATTCATTGTACCGAAATGTATA
Organism: Crambus lathoniellus; assembly: GCA_949710035.1. Taxonomy (NCBI): domain Eukaryota; kingdom Metazoa; phylum Arthropoda; class Insecta; order Lepidoptera; family Crambidae; genus Crambus; species Crambus lathoniellus. The sequence continues at coordinate 12,483,482 of OX453307.1, forward strand.
AAATATATAATTTTATTGTTAATTAGATCACATTCTTAAATTATTAGCTTTTTGCCTTTGAAATAATTATGATAGTTTTCTAAAATTTTGATCAACAACGTACTTACCTAAAATTACTTAAACTTAATAAACATTTCAAATTATATCGTTTCGTATTTCGCTTCCGTATACGTTACAAAACCGTTTCTATCTAATTTTTGTCCGGTCGCATGTCAGTCGGCAGTTTGGAAATACGATTTAGATTAAACCAGTGCCAAGTTCCACGAATTATTATAAAAATTGGCCGTGAAATTTCGCCTTCGACACGGTACCAACATTCTAGTTCGTTATTAAAAGTTCGTTAACGTCTCTAGCTTTATTTAAGTTTTGTGGAAATGTTTTTAAGTAAATTTAGTTTTTCTTGTTTGTTTAAGACACAATTTTAATTAAGTATAATAAGAAAGAAACTCATAATGATATCCAAAAGTACAGCTTTAAATAAAACTACCAGAACTTATAGGGGAAATTGTAATAGCAAAAAATCACCAGCCTTGCAAGTAGAATTTCTGTCAGAACTCTTTAAAATGTCATTTAAATAATATCTGCCATACAAAGACCTGACTTTCAAGCAATTGTCTGTACATCGATAGTAACGGAAGACGGCAAAACCAATTACCAAGCTATCTTACCCGCATATCAAAGGGTCAAACCACTTAGGCGCGATATTGTTCAATATAATATGGCGGACAAAAACAAAAGCATCCTCAACTATAATCCATGAGGGTATTTAACAAACATCTGCTTGTAGGAATCCGACATGTCGCATCTGTTGCTCCGGCGATGGTATTCTTTTTTCGAAATTTCAAATGCGCGCGAGTTGCTCCAAAGGCAGATGTTCCTGTTCCATGAAGAAAACTTCCTAAGCCATATTCAACCTTAAATATAGAGACACAGAGTATAGTTCAGTAAAACGCAGCCCTAGGGAAAAACTTTCCAAGTTTTTACTTTTTTATTCGTCGAGGAGTTTGATTATGACATTCGAATTTTAAATTTGCCGGCGTTTTCGGTAGGCCGTGCGGTAGCGATTACCATAGATAACGGTAAACGGGGTCATTACTGCGACCCTACCCTAATTTCGGAGTATATTGTAGTAATGCGATACATTCATCAAACGACTAGGGAGCCACTTTTTTAAATGCTTCAACATTTGTTTTATTGCTTCCAATTACTTAATATGTTCGCTGTGAAAATCGATACTGTTGTAGCCGTAGCCGTAGTTACTTAGTAAAATTAGTTAGAAGAAAGTAATATCTGAACTCCGCCCTATCGAAAGTAACAATGGGAGCAGAACAATTTAGAAATAGAGCAGGGGGACCCCCGTAGCTCGGCTAAGCTGCTTTCCCATAAATTCGGAATCGACCACTTATATGCGGAAAACCCCAAACACTGTTGAGTGCTATTTTAAATTAGGCTTTATGATGACTGGTTAAGGTAACTTATTTGTTAGAACGTTTAGTGGTTAGTCATTCTTTCTTATGAAAATTAAAAGAAATGATTTCTTTCGTTAAACCTTTGTTTTAATATGTAAAACATATAAAATATAGGAAGTGAGACATGGTCTTTTACTATGGGTCTCATAAGAAGGCTCAAAGTCACCTTGCAAGCAATGGAGAGAGCGATGCTTAGTATTTCCCTGCTTGATCGAATAAGAAACGATGAGATCCGCAGGAGAACTAAAACAACCGACATCGCTCGAAGGATTGCATCGGTAATGTGGCAGTGGGCGGAACACATAGCGCGGAGATCCGATGGCCGTTGGGGTGGAAAGGTTCTCGAATGGCGACCGTGTACCAGACGACGACGGGGTAGCCCCCCTACAAGGTGGACTGACGATCTGGTCGACGTCGCGGGAAGCCGCTGGATGCAGGCAGCGCAGGCCAGATCGTTGTGGAGATCCTTGGGGGAGTCCTATGCCCAGCAGTGGGCGTCATTCGGCTGATATGATGATGATGATGAAAACATATAAACTTTCATTACGAATTAGCAAAGCTAAAAATACTCAAAACAACACTATAATGCAAATGCTAAAAAAACACAATCTACAAGTAATAAATATTAAAATACACTAGCCGTTGAAAAGATCGTGAATTTTAAACAAATCGTGTTGCAGGCGTGTCGTGTGTCTACCGAAGAATTATATCTTTGACCCTCAAATTCAGTAATTTAAGGTCCCCCATAGCATTTCATTTACCTCTTCAACCGATACGCTCGTGGGATGAACTAATCTGGGACAGAGGATGTGTGGAGTCGCGTACGGGATTATACTTACAAGACGTATTTTTAAAGACGGGAACTTTGTAGTTTGAGAAAAGAGGTCGGTTTGTTTACGACTGATGGGTTATAAGTGGCTGAGTCTTTTGGTAATGGGGTTCAATAAAATCTTGCTTGAAAACGAATATGTTTCAATCCTTTTTTTTTTTGTTATAGTGAGGGGAATGCTTTTACGCATACCCCGTCCACGTTGGATGTGGATAAATAAATAAATAAATATTTCTTACAATCACACCAATTATCTAAGCCCATAGTAAATTTCTTAAGAAACTGTGTCTACGTGAACTTAATAACGGATAAATGTATATACGTATATACTTTTTGTTTGTAAAAACATACTTAATATCCATAGAAAACACCCAGACCAAGATAAATAGACATGTTCATTCACACAAATATTTGTCTTGTTCGGGAATCGAACCCGAGACCTCTGGCGCAGAAGGCAGGTAGTTTACCCCTGCGCCAAATCGGTCGTCAAAAATAGACTGATTGGATTATAAGAGCGCTTAAAGTTTTTATCATATAGTAGAGCTTGATTTGTTATGCCATCTGCGACATTTTCCATTTTTTTTCTAATATAATAATAGTTTATATTGTGACTGCAAAAAAAGTAAAAGAAATTTGACATTTTCCAAATCGACTTTTAAAATTAGTATCAGGGGCCCGATTCTCAGGCATTCGAACTTTTTCAGTGTGGTAATTCGTATGTCGAACATTTTGTTTGTGGTTTCTATTGAAAAGTTAGAACGTTTCAAACAAACTAAGCTGTCCCACATGTCAACAAATTCATTTTGACAGCTAAGTTCGTATACGAACATCTATTGGTCTGTATCACTCGTAGCGTTCGACTGGTTTTCCATCGAACTTTTTCGATTGTGAAATTTGGACAATACAAAAACTGTGTTATATTTGAATTTCGAGCTTATAATGTGAACTTTTCTCGATTGCCTGAGAATTGGCCCCCAGGCCTCTACGTTGAAACTTAAAATATTCCTATTTTAAAAATTAAAAAGATATCTATCTCTAAGGAGGTCTAGTGCCGATAATTTACTCCATTGATTCGTAACGCCTCCCGCGCCAGAGGGCCTACTCTGAAACGCAAAACCCGAAACTTCGGTATACCCGTCCCTCTCACTCTCTAGTTGGGACAGAATCGAGTGAAAGGGGCGGGACTAACCGAAGTTTCGGATTAGAATAGCGTTTTTTAGCGATTAGAGTACGCTCCCAAGCTCAATGCTCGCGAGTGAGCCCCGACATTTGCCATTGTGTTGTTGTCTATGCCCCGTTGGCCAATTATTAAATTACTGAAAACTGACCTCTGTAACAAGATTCTAATAAAGACTGCTATATACTGGTAGAGTAGACGGTAGAGTAGAGCGGTAGAGCAGCTTGCCCGCGGTGCTAGCTTCTCAATTCTACCGAATTTCAGTACCTACTCTACTCTACCAATGATGTCTGTATAGTTAGTGGTTACTACTCTTCCACTCTACTCTACCGTTTAAGGACACAGCACATTACATCAACTCGGAAAGGGATCGACACCGTATCGGCTTCGCCTCGCCGTCAACCAGGCGTACTCTACTCGTGTACAGCAGCCGCCATAGCTAACCATCAAACTTGTTATAATAACGTTCCTTGTTTGAACAATTTAAAAAGTCTGCAAGGTGGAGGAAAACTTAGTTTAAATTAAGCAATAAAATATTTCTTTTTCGAAAATTTAAAAAAGTAACCATCTCCAAAGAGGTCGTAGTGCCGATAATTCCCTCCATTGATTCGTAACGCCTCCCGCGCCACGCTACAATGCCCGCGAGTGAGCCCCGACATTTGCCATTGTGTTGTTGTCTATGCCCCGTTTTCCGTTCCGCCGTTATTTATGTCATACCAGTATGTATATAGGAGTTGTCAAATGCATTAGAGAACTCGCGATGATTTGGCAGAGCATTAAAAAGGGTAATGAATAAATCAAATTTATTTATTCATCGATGTCATCTATACTACAAATAAATAAAATTGGAGTGTCTGTTTGTAATATTAAAATAACCGGGTTTTACTACATGCATATGATTATATATACGATACATATACTAAAATAACTTTTTTTTTAATTTTTGTCTGTCTGTCTGTCTGTCTGTCTGTCTGTTTGTTCCGGCTAATCTCTGAAACGGCTGGACCGATTTTGACGAGACTTTCACCTTCAGGTAGCTGATGTAATTAGGAGTAACTTAGGCTACTTTTTATCCCGATATTCCCACGGGAACAAGAACCACGCGAGTGAAACCGCGGGCGGCCGCTAGTGAACAATATATCGTCAACTGTTTCATCTTATTTTTTCCCACCACTTTAATCTTAACCCTTTTTACACCATGTCTTTAGTTTTTAAGTAGCATTATCGGTATCACTGTGTCAGTTAAAAAAAAAAAAAATTAAAATTTATCAGAAAAATAGCTTAATGGAAATTGAACTTTTGTCCATTTTCGTATAATTCATAATAATTATTACCTAATCTTGTAGGTATGTACCAAAGTGAAACTCCTCCAAAGCATGGCGCTGTTATCGGCTCACAAAAGCAATGAATCTGAAGGGCGACTGACCACTCTAGGCTTCCCAAATGGTCGTTAGTGCAGTGGCGTAATGCTGCCGTCGAAAATAAACAATTATTTCCCGTGTGGGGGCGCCACAAGCACACTCGCTAGGGGGCTTTGGGCTTTGATGAATATTGGCGTAAGGAACTTTTTCAAGATATTCAAGATATTTTTTTTCAACTTTTCTCTTATCCTTACTTTGTTATCATAAACTCTAAGTAGTGGGATTTGTCTTTAGCACATTAGAATTTATAATTATGTATGCGAAAATTACTGATTATACAGAGTTATTTTATTAAAACTATCTAAATTTATTAACCAGTTATAATATTTGAAGACTGTTTTCTTTTGTTATCATCCAGTAGTAAAATATTAATCTAAAGCCATTCAAAGTTATCCCAAATAAAACTGCGCGCGCTAACACACCATGCGCTGCACTGTGTAGCAGATGATTACGCCCCTCCCCTCCTCCCGCGCCTTTCGCCTTTCCTAACTTCATTTTTGACGTAGTATCCATGCTGTTATCACAATTCGCTGGGATAAAAAAAGATTTTGCAAAAATTTTACTTATCTATTTTTTTTTGTAAATGGAATCTTTGAATGATACGATACTTAATGACTGGAAAAAATTTAGATGGTATTAAAAAAACACACTAATAATAAGTTATTATAGTTTTAAGATAAAAGTCCTTAAATTAAATAAAGAGAGAAAAAAGTATTTTTCTGCTCTTTAATAAAACAAGTTTTTACCTGGTTTTACCGTAGTTAATACCAGTGAGCTCATATAATTTTTGGACATGATGTTGACATTTTGATTATTACCACAGACATTATCTAACACTTTTTTTTCATTCCAGATTTCTGGCAAAGGTGTTCATCCTGTCAACTTAAGAGAAAAACCACATGAAAAATCCTAAAAGAAAAACTTCTCGAAATTTTCATTTTCCACCATACCTCCCAACGTACACCAGCACCGAACCTGATCACTGACCCATGAAGCAAACAGAAAGGAAATTTTCTTCGGCCAAGGAAAATACGACAATATAAATAACTCCATCGGCCCCTACATCACCCTATGACAAAAGAGTTATCGGTGCGTTGAAAACAAAAATGGCGAAGTGATTTACTGGCATTAGCGCCGTGTGATTTGGCCGGTGGAAAAAATACTGCCAGTGTTGCCTGTGTAAGGCTAATCACGCGGACATTGATTAGGGTATTTTTGGTATTTGGTACTAGGTTCTGACTGAACAGCAATAAAGTAGACGATGTAAATAAGTGCCACAAAGATTTTAATTCTAGGATTGCGATTTTTTTTTGGAGATTGAAAGAAGATTTGATAGTCCTTACGTGTGAATACTTTTAATGTTCATATTTGGAATATTTTTACGATCTTCTTATATCAGTATTTTCTTTCTTATCTTATACATATAAGATTTTATTTTAAGTTGCGACGCATTGCTATTTTAAAAACGATGTGATTTAGTGTCACTGGCATTATCGCCGTGTGATTTGGCCAGTAGAAAAAATACTGCCAGTGTTGCCTGTGGAGCGATAATCACGCAGATATTTATTAAAATATTGATTTTGGGGGCTAATCTGAAAGTTTGTGGTATAATATCTGGTCTACATTAAGTATTAACTTATTATTAGCTCTCTTGAATAGAAGAAAAGATAACGATATTAACTTTTGACTCTAGCTTTATTAACGATACTGACGAAAGTTATTTGAGATCTAATTTGATTCAGCAAATCCATAAAACAGCTCGTATTTCTAAAGTTGAAATAGTACCTATTTGAAATACTTCTTTAATAAACTTTAGGTGTAATAAATAATGATGTAGGTATGTAAGTATGTGCCAATTAGGTGTATAAAATCAGTACTTAAAATGTTATAAATAGTCATTATCCTTTTTTGTATGAAAGTAAACGACTTCAAGTAATCTGACTATATTTGCTCAAATGATCGTTTTTGCTAAAACTGGAAATCGCCTTGCCAATTTAAATAAAATAAAAACCGTTAAATTAGAATAAATAAATTGAATTAGATACGTAGGTACTTATTATACCAATATATAAAAAAAACATCTATTTCGTTTGTTGCTTCGATTAAGGTTCGTATTTATTTTTCTAAAACAATCAATCTCCTCAAAAACATAAATGTGAAATGAGAGTTAAGTCCAATATTATGATATATTATGTCTTGGTTGTTGACTTCAGCGACAAAAGATGTAAGATCTAAATGGGTGCCAAGTTCAATAGTCAGTCCTGAAATTTATTTAAGTACTAGCTTCCGCCCGCGACTTCGTCCGCGTGGACATTCGAGAAAATACTTAGGGAACAGATAACCAGGATAAAAAGTATTCTAATCACGTAAAAACAGCTGATCGGATTTTGATGAAATTAAAACATAAAATACTTTTTATCCTGGTTATTGGTCCCCTAAGTATTTTCTCGAATGTCCTCGCGGACTAAGTCGCGGGCGGAAGCTAGTAAATAATAAGTGTCTGTTTCACAATCAAAAAGTTAGTTCTGAGTAGCTTAGCTACCAAGAACTTTTAGGGTACTTAACGTAAGATGATTTAGGTTTCTATACCCTATTTACCCCGTGGGTTTGATTTTCGGAAAACTACGAAATGAGTTGCCTATTTGTTTTAAGAAGTAAGCCTACAAAGTTTCAAGTTGAAATGTCTATTTTACCCCCTGATTTTTCATTCAAAACTTCACCCCTATTTCAACCTTTTAGGGGTTGAATCATGTTCAGCATGTTAAACATCAAAATAAATGCCATTTTTGCAATCGTCATCCCATAAAACCTCAATAACGACATCCATGTCGATTTTTAGGTTTATTTATCCCATTTAACCTCTAAGGGGTTGATTTTCGAAAGAATACGAAATATGTGTTTGCTTATTTGTTTTACTTCCCGACCATAAGCCTAAATAATAAATTTAATGAAGGACTTTCCAGATACAACATTTCATCTCCCTCTTCACCTCTTCGGGGGTGAAATTGTCAAAAAACGCTGACACAGGAAAATATTAATTTTCAATTGCCAGAATTAATACAAAATTTGAAGATCCTAACGTCAAAACTGACGGACTTTCATACACATATTCATCTCCTATTTTACCACCTGGTTTTGATTTTGGGAAAATTACGAAATGGGTTGCCTATTTGTTTTAAGAAGTAAGCCTAAAAAGTTTCAAGTTGAAATGTCCATTTTACCCCTGATTTTTCATTCAAAATTTCACCCCTATTGCTACCTTTTAGGGGTTGAATCATGTTCAGCGTGTTAAACATCAAAATAAATGCCATTTTTGCAATCGTCACCCCATAAAACCTCAATAACGACATCCATATCGATTGTTAGGTTTATTTATCCCATTTAACCTCTAAAGGGTTGATTTTCGAAAAAATACGTAACATGTTTTTGCTTATTTGTTTTACTTTCCGACCATAAGCCTAAATAATAAATGAAATGAAGGACTTTCCAGATAAAACATTTCATCCCCCTTTTCACCCCTTTGGGGGTGGAATTGTCAAAAACGCTGACACAGGTAAATATTAATTTTCAATTGCCAGCCTAAATACAAAATTTGAAGATCCTAACTTCAAAACTGACAGACTTTCATACAAACATTCATCCTCTATTTTACCCCCTTAGGGCTGCAATTTCCAAAAATCCTTTCTTAGTGGATGCCTACACTGTATAACGTATCTATGTGCAAAATTTGAAGTCTCTAGGTTCAGCGGTTTGGGCTGTGCGTTGATATCTCAGTCAGTCAGTCAGGACTTTGAATTTTATATATATAGATAACAACATAAAATATTTTATAACAACTTAAAATATCATTTCTTCTTATAACTTAGTATAATATATTAAAGCCTAAAGTCTGCCTTAGCTAGTTCTTATATACGAATTATATTAAAGCCTTCGAATTTTATCCTATCTGGATGCCAAATTTGAACTTTCTAGGTCATCCGGAAGTGGGTTAGAGTTTTGATAATATAAGTCAGTTAGTGATAAAAATGAAAATTTCGGACTTTAATATCTAAATAAATTATGCGTTTATGAAATTTGGAGCACATAATTATGTATCTTGCAAGTCTCAATAAATCTGCTAAAATTGACATGTTTATGTTTAATAGTTTTTGAGTTATGAGGGGTCAAAAATGGTTTGTGTAATATTACACACGGTGCTGCTCGCCAGTTCTGTTAGCTTGAACTTGGCTTAACACGCTACCGCGTGCCTAGACAAAACTCTTTAATTTGGCTTCACGACGGGCTGTAGCAAAAAAAAAAAATGGCCAATGGGGATTTTTAGTTGGTTCCTGTAACTGACAAGACTGTTAAAGTTGTCAAGTTCTGCGCTGTAACAATCTAGTATCCGGCATCGACACGCTTAGAATCCAAATCTATCAGTATATTATAAAATTATTTTCACACCACATGCTCGAATTTGCTACATTAGGTATATATATCATGCAAACCTCATCTAAAGTAAGTCATTTATTGACCATAGGGTTATAATGAAATTCAGTACTTACAACATTATGACCCGCTGGTCAATAATGAGATTTGAATTTAGAAAGGAAAATAAAAGCCTCGAGTGTAGCAAAGCGCTGTGTAGTATTAGTAAAACCGCCTTAAAAAAATGACACCAAAAGTAAGAAATAATCCCTCTAATACTGTATTTACAGTATTCACACCAAATAACGTACATAAGTACTTTGAAATCGGTCGTGTGTGAAACATGTACCTACATTTTTTGTTGTTTTTGTTAAAACTCATCCGACTTCAAAGTACTTACGTTAATTCAAAATTCAAAAAATTCAAAAATAAGGTAGGTACTTTAAGTTTTAATAAAACACTGTTTCTAGTAAGAAGCCTTGTTTTTTATATTCTAGCAAAAGGTGAGAAAAGTAGAGTATTCCCCTTAGAGATAAAGCTGTTTTTGGGCGAGCTTGAATCTCTCGCTGCTTTCAGGGCTCCGTTTTAATTCCCTCGTTTCGCTCATGAATTAACTCGTAACACCCTCGCCACGCTCAGGTGTTAAATCTGGAGTCCTTCATTTGCTCATTAGTCAATATCGCACCCGTGACATAAAACAGTGCTTTATCCCCTCGGTATATAATCTACTATTTGATTACTACTGTTTTCGGGTTATGCGTAAACGCATTTCCCCTCATTATAATAAAAAGGCAGGCAATAAAAAATATTAAAAAGTCTTTAAAATAACAATAAGTAATAATTAAAAGAAAAGGGTTTTTCTTAATTATTAAAAAACCCTTTGATTTCTTTTATTTACCAACATTCGTAATTCAACTTTAGAACTCGACAGCTTATAAGTTCACCTTGCCAAGCTAACAAGATCATTCACAGCTAAAGGCTGGTGGCCTGACGCAACAATAGTGTCGGTACCGATAAGACTGACGCTATCGCACTAGGATCGGCGATAGTCGTGTCAACACCATTGTTTTATTGTACCGATTGTGTTCACTAGATTGTCCATTTGGATACTGATTTCAATCACTTTAATGCTACCTTTATACTGTTCAGTATGGGATATCTGTCAAATACTAATGACGTATCAGAAGGCAAGTATCAGGATAATCCCAAAGTTGCGATAGTTTTAGAAATAGTCTTAAGTTTTTAAATTTTTGTAATCACATTGCTAATAAAATTGGTTAAAGCTAACCGTTTATTCGAAAACAAACCTGGGTGCCTACCATCAACTCTTATTGCGGTTTTGTTTAGGACCTAAACTGATCTGCTTCGCTTGTTCGTACCACGACAGCTTAATATCAATGACAACGATTCAGTGATCATTCAATGACATTTCACAGCCGCTAAGCTGTCATGTAGTCTTATTTGACTTATAACCCGGTCGATTTAACATGTCACCTGCAGGTTATACCCGTCCCTCACACTCTCCGGGCATGACAGAATCGAGTGAAAGTGACGGGTAGAAGAAATAAGGACACAAATCGTTCGGTCATTTACATTTAGCAATTCATTTGCGATCCAGTTTTTGGAAGGTCAGAGTACGAAAGAAAGCAATTCATTTTAGAAACCTATTCTGCATCGCGCTATTTTTGAATCGCTGTCTTAAAGTTGATGGTAGGCACCCAGGAGACTAAATAAGTAGAGCCCTCTTAATTTTATTATTACTTAGTTTCGAATTTTTTTTAAACTGCTATAAACATGAACTGCCTAATACAGCTTGTATTAGACATTGAATAAGAGGAAATATATTTTTTTAAACAGAAAACAATCGACATGGTCAAACGGATTATTCACGAGACACATTCCACAACAGAAATAAAACTACGCATCTGCCCCCAAAAAGCATAAGAACTAAAACATAAATTTGGCCCGGCGAAAGCGAAGATTAGCCGCAGTAGTGCAGCCAAAACTCGATATTGGATGAATAATCGACGCCACTACCGGTACAGGCCGGATGCGCTAGATTTATACCCGGGAGTGGGTAGCCCCTTCTAGCCCCGGGTAGCCCCGGATGGTACTATGGTTCCGTGGTGCTCTCTTCATAAACCACCCGATATGTCTTGCCTTGAGGGATGGGATTTATGGAGTGGAAACATCATCGGGGCTGAATTTACGAATAAATCATACGTGTTTGCTTGCATGAGACGTCTATGTTGGGGCACGGCTGTATCAAATACATGACTGGATAGGCATGTCGTTTGCGTTAATTTATTGCAATAAGAGAAATAATACGTGTATGTATGTTAGAACCTGTAAATTTTTAGCTAATGTGTCTCATTTTTACACATAGCGACATAAAAAAATTATGTTCTCTGACCAGTTGGTTTTTACCACACTTTTATTAGCTTCACTTGTAACTAAGTCACAATGTAAGAAAATCTTGGAAATCAATTTTAACCTACTTCTAATTGTCGTATTGATTTGAAACTTTGCAAGTCTATATGAATCCGATGACAATACAATAATTTGCTACCATCGAGCTGATCTGATGATGGAGTCAAGAGGTGGGCAATAGAACTCTTCAATGGCTGCTAGGAAACCCCTCGAGTTTAGGCTCATTTCTTTTGTTCTGATAAGACCTGTTCGTTACACTTGATGGTGAGGATCTGATGATGGAGCAGGGAGGAAGCCAGTGGCACTTCTTAATGACCAATAGGAAACCCCTCGAGTTTGGCCTCCGCTGTTTCGTTCTGATAAGACTTTTTAGTCGCACTTGGTGGTTAGGGTCTGATGATGGAGCAGGGAGGAAGTCAGTGGTACTTCTTAATTACCAATAGGAAACACCTCGAGTTCTGGCTCATTTGTTTCGTTCTGATGATACCTATTCGCTACACTTGGTGGTAAGGGTCTGATGATGGAGCAGGAAGGAAGCCAGTGACACTCCTTAATGACCAATAGGAAACCACTCGAGTTTGGGCTCATTTGTTTCGTGTTGATAAGACCTATTCGTTACACTTGGTGGTGAGGGTCTGATGATGGAGCTGGGAGAAAGCCAGTGAAACTCCTTAATGGCCTCAAGAAAACCCCTCGAGTTTGGGCTCATTTGTTTCGTTCTGATGAGACCTATTCGCTTCACTTGGCGGTGAGAGTCTGATGATGGAGCAGGGAGGAAGCTAGTGTCACTTCTTAATGACCACTAGGAAACCTCTCGAATTTGGGCTCATTTGTTTCGTTCTGATAAGACTTTTTAGTCGCACTTGGTGGTTAGGGTCTGATGATGGAGCAGGGAGGAAGTCAGTGGTACTTCTTAATTACCAATAGGAAACACCTCGAGTTCTGGCTCAGTTGTTTCGTTCTGATGATACCTATTCGCTACACTTGGTGGTAAGGGTCTGATGATGGAGCAGGAAGGAAGCCAGTGACACTCCTTAATGACCAATAGGAAACCACTCGAGTTTGGGCTCATTTGTTTTGTGTTGATAAGACCTATTCGTTACACTTGGTGGTGAGGGTCTGATGATGGAGCTGGGAGAAAGCCAGTGAAACTCCTTAATGGCCTCAAGAAAACCCCTCGAGTTTGGGCTCATTTGTTTCGTTCTGATGAGACCTATTCGCTTCACTTGGCGGTGAGAGTCTGATGATGGAGCAGGGAGGAAGCCAGTGGTACTTCTTAATGACCACTAGGAAACCTCTCGAATTTGGGCTCATTTGTTTCGTTCAGACGAGACCTATTCGCTACACTTGGTGGCGAGGGTCTGATGATGTGAAGATAGAGCTGGGAGGAAGCCAGTGGCACCCTTAATGACCACTACGAAACCTTTTGAGTTTGGGCTCATTTGTTTCGTTCTGATGAGACCTATTTGCTACACTTGGTGGCAAGGGACTGATTATGGAACAGGGAGAAAGCCAGTGGCACTCCTTAATGGCAAATAGGAAACCCTTTGAGTTCTGCCTCATTTGTTTCGTTCTGATGTGACCTATCCGCTACACTTTGTGGTAAGGGTCTGATGATGGAGCAGGGAGGAAGTCAGTGGCACTCCTTAGTGACCACTAAGAAACCCCTCGAGGTAGGCTCATTTGTTTCATTCTGATGAGACCTACTCGCTACACTTGGTGGTGAGAGTCTGATGATGGAGCAGGGAGGAAGTCAGTGGCACTCCTTAATGCCCACTAGGAAATCCCTTGAGTTTGGGCTCATTTGTTTCGTTCTGATGAGACCTATTTGCTACACTTGGTGGTAAGGGCCTGATGATGGAGCAGGGAGGAAGTCAGTGGCACTCTTTAATGACCACTACGAAACCCCTCGAGTTTGGGCTCATTTGTTTCGTTCTGATGAGACCTATTCGCTACACTTGGTGGTGAGGGTCTGATGATGGAGTAAGGAGAAAGTAAGGGTTCTGCTCGCGCATCTGGTAACTAATAGACTCCACTTAAATTTGTAAAACTAAATACATACAATCACGCCTTTGAGTTATTATGTTTACGGGGTGAGCAGACACATGAATGGACTGTGAAATCGATTATCAACCACCCATAGCTTGCCATTTATTAAATTAAAAAGTAAAAAATAAATATGTAGTTTAAAAAACTAAAAAAACACACTTTTATAGGAACAGACCAAAAGGTTCAAAATAACCGTCTATTCAGTTACTGAAATTTAAAAGCGTGGTGCGCCCTTTGCAAAGCATACATTCAAGTAGGTACTTAATATTGACAACGCGCACCACGCTTTTAAATTTCAGTTACTGAATAGACGGTTATTTTGAACCTTTTGGTCTGTTCCTATAAAAGTGTGTTTTTTTAGTTTTTTAAACTACATATTTATTTATGATACGTTTAGTTGCATTAGCACATTCTTATAGTTTTTGTTAATTATCGTCAACTTGCAACATCCTAAAAAGTTTCTTTCTTTCTTTCTTTCAATATCCTCTATCTATAATGTCACATTTAAGATACCACATCTGCCAATATCCTACATGCCGACAGTCTGCTTAGTGATTACTTCAAAGGCTCGCATGCTCGGCTGTCGGCCTCATTAGACCGATCTCAGAGGATACATTTTGCCATTCCACCTATAACTACACACTTCTCAGATCAACATGTAGGTTGTGACCATTGTGACTGATAAAAACGTATAAATAAATCACCATGCCAACGTTAATATATGGATTAGTATTTGAGAAAATTATTTCAAGGATTTTAATGTCAAAATAGCTGCAAATAAGAGTACTTATCAAGTATTCCGAAAATAAAAATCAACAATAATATTTCAAATATTTGCCTTTTATTATAATTATCACACCAAGGCACACAATAAGTAGATAAGAATTTTTATGGGATCAAAACCGCGAACAGTCAGAACAGTCAATAAACAACAATCACAAGTCTAGATTATACCTACGTCCTACACGTCAACAGTCGTGCTACAGATAATTTTAAACCCCTCACACTCCCGAATGCGGTATCAAATGCCGGCTTCATTAGATGCAAGCTCAGTGGGCATCGCTATCTTCACAGGCCACTGCGCCCAGCGGACGCACGGGACGATATAGGCATACCTACTAGAGGTGTAGCTTGGATCTACGGGAGGTATCCCGCCTGAAAATCAACTTGCAGGGCTGGTGGTTTTTCTTTCACAAATTTACCTATAAAAGAGGTATTTTTTTTATTGGAGATGTTCTATAGAAGGACCAGGTCAAGAGAATTTTAGTAGGGTCAGTGGGCAATGCTATCTTTACAGGCCACTGCACTCAGCGGACGCACGGGACGACATATAAGTATAACGTAGGTATACCTGGGAAGTATTGCAAGAAATTTATATTTTGGTATTGGAAATGATTTATAGCAAATCCAGGCTAAGAATATCACTCTAGAAAACGTCAAAAATATTGCTATATGGCATTGCATTGAAAAACTCAGATTCCCGCATGCCGGCCTTACTAGATGCAAGGCTCAGTGGGCATCGCTATCTTCACTGGTCCCTGCGCTCAAGGGACGCAACGGGCGATATAGGCAGGCATACCTACTAGAGGTATAGCTGAGTAAATATGGTTTGGAAGTACTGAGAAATGTGCAAAATATTTGATATTGGGGATTTATTCTACTAAGACCAAGTCAAGAGTATCTCACTAGAAAAACGTTAACAATTATACACAGGCGCAGGGACTTACACACACTTAAACTTCTCTATTCTATCCTTTTCATGCCTACTTCCCCTCCTTATCTTAAAGACTGCTTCTCCTTTCACTCTTCATCTACGTCATGTACTTTGCGTTCCTCATCTAACCTCACCCTTGATATTCCACGTCATTCTTCCGACTTTTTTTCCTACTCTTTCTCTGTCCATGCTGTCCGTTTGTGGAACGCGCTTCCTGAAGGTATCAGAAAGGCTCAGACTCTAAAATCCTTTGGAGATCAAGTTAGAAGTCATTTCCTCTCCCTTACTCATTAAAGTTTATGTATCATTTTATTTTTCTCTATTTGTCATCCTAGACGTATTCTATCCTTTTTATGCACCCTCTCCCCTCTGTTCATTTGATTATTTTTTTTTCTTTCGCCCAAGGTTGCCTGGAAGAGATTGCTATTTAGCAATAAGGCCGCCTGTTGTCTGTTTTCTCATAACTATGTCTCTTTGTGTTATTGTTTCTTTCTTTGTGTGCAATAAAGCTTTTTTTATTTTATTTTTTTTATTAATTATTTAGTTAGTGATAATATTTAAGCCCCTCACACTCCCGCATGCGGCTTCCCAAATGCTGGATAGATTCAGGCTTCAAGGGCATCGCTATCTTCACAGGCCGCTGTGTCCAGTGGACGAATGGGACGAGATAGGTATACTGTATTAGAGGTATAGTAACAGCTTGGACTGACGAGTAAGGAGATGGGTAGGTATAATTAGATATATTTTTTGAATTTGAAATATTTTACAGATATGTTGAAATCGGTAAGCAAATTTGAGGATTATGACGAGAAAAGAGGCAGCAAAAGAAACTCATAGGTACCGTAAGGATCGTAGCAAATGCAAGTCTTACCTATTACTTCGATAGAAAGGCTGACATCAAATTAACTACTATCTAAGTAGTATTTCAACACATTGGCACGCACAAAATTCCATCTCATTCGGAAAAACTGAGTTGTTTACTCACATACTCGTATTTGCATCAGAACACACACACTTTAACAGTAATAGCTAAGTATACTGAACACAAATAACACAAACACAGTAGGTGTATAGAGCGTTATCACAAACACAACTTTTTTACCTATCTCAATCAACAATTGTTTTCAAACAAACAAATTAAACTAAGAACACTGCAATCAAGCAGTATTTTCACCGGCAAACATTTAAAGACTGACTGCCACTCCTAGTTCTCCCAGGTAGACTCCAGAAACAATGGCCAACAATGTCAGTGACCAACAAAAGAAGGAATTGGGTCAAGTTTATCCGAAGCACTTAATTTACGACTCCTATTGTTGATGTTATGCAATTGATCTGAAGAACAGTAGCTCAGTCAGGTGTGTTTATGCGAATTTGTATAAGTGTGACGGTATAGCTTTCACTTTTTTTTTGTTAGTTTGTAGATCCTTTGACTATGAAATTGCCGGAACTTTTAAATGTTAAGCTCATTCATTCTGCTCTGTAAAAGATGAAACACCTGAATCCTATGACATCAAACTATAATTATTAATAGATAAGCTACCATTAGTTTCAAAAGTCGTTTCATTAATCGTAACAAATTAGTTTCATGTAAAATATCTATCGAGTCTCACATTCGGTTTATCGAGTTTCACATTTTCGAAAAAATATTTTATTTTTATTGTTTATTTTATTTATAACAGGGATAGTAGTACACAGCCCCAAATAATTTGGAACTACATTATTGAATTACAGATTCTTTAGGCCAATTATGACTATCCAACATTATTATATTTTGAGTACCTACCTACAAGACTCGTTGAGCCGTAGGTATCGTTATTTCTAGTTTGCCTCTTTACGATATCCGTAATCAGAATTCTGATCGCAAACCATTTTAATAATAATTTTATAATCTGTTAAGATTCAAAGGCATGAATCCGATAAGACAAGACAGGGTGCATCAATAATTATTATTTCACTTTAAAAGTTGTCTAAGTTCGAATAATTTTATATTCTTACATAGCTTGCTGTATTCACTTTACGCAATAATTATAGGATAGGTACAAGTAGTAAAAGTAATATTAGAAAGTTTCGCTAACTTGAATCAAAAGCTCGTAGCTACTAAACGTGACTAGCGACATCTGTTCGTTTAATTTTCCAACGTTTTATAGGGTAGTCGCCGTTAGATGGAACGGCAGCACCGTATGAACTACTGAAACAACAATCCACCCCAAAAGCACCCCAACCCTGCTTCTACACAAACCTTTTGGAATCGCTCGCTAACGCCATCTCTGGGATGGTGCTCGAAGTTCCGTAAAAGCGCGTAGTTCCCGAAAAGTCCGTCGTGCGCCACTAGCACCGGAGCTTTTGAATGGAGCTTTCGTATTTTCTCAAAATCTTTTTTGGCTGCAGGATACAGAGTTTATTTTCGCGTGTCGGAAAAGCATTATTGTTGGGTATGCAAATGAATGTGCCATTACATGGTAATTTATTTGAAATGAATGACCACTTCACGGTATAGTGCATCGAACGCCGCCGTTCGTACGGAGACCGTGACCTTCCATCGCGTCAATTTATGGCTCAGAGCCGTTAAGAGTTGTTTTACGTAACAAGTTCTGTCTCGCGTGATACTTTAGCACAGTAACCCTATTTTGCATAGGACTTTCACCCGTTTCAGCTGTTTTGAAAGTTGACTTAGTACCTAGCTTCCTCGTTTATTGATATTACGACTACGTACGCGTTTGATTTCATACCTGCCAGCCAGCTCATTACAAATAAGTAACTTTATGAACGAGGCGTTTTATTGTCATGAAATAAACTTTTTATATCAATTAACCTAACCTAAAATATGTGACATAGGCTTCGATTGATCGAAGTTGACAATAACACCTAGTTCTAGATACATAGTTGGAGTAACAGACATGGCCGAGCGTATACTCCCACTTGAGAGTATAAATTATAAGTACCTAGATTATTTTGACAGTATCAATAATACTAATAAGGTATTTTAAACTTGGAACAGTTCCTGTCATTTATAATGTAAGATAACGTAACATCCGTAAGCTTTTTTCTCCGTTTAAAAAAAGTCAGTCTGTGCCATATAAAGTTTTCATTGAGTTCGTAAGCCTTCATCTAGTACTATTGTTGATCGAAGGACATAGGTATATTTTATCACAGATAGAAATATCTGAATAGGAAACCTATTCAACATTTTAAGAAGTCGATACTCAGCCTTTATTCAAAATTCTCTTCTTAGCGCGAGTTGAAAGCATTCGCGAATAAGACGTGAACACAGGAGTATTTATGAGTTTAACAATATAATTCGTAAGTGCTATGATTTATGTAGGCTTCGGCGCGCGAGCCTCCAGCTTTGATAAAAAGGCGTACAATAATAACAGTAAACTTTTGTATTCGTTTTATTTAGTTTATTGTCTTTGGGTTAGGATTTTTAATGCCTACAGTGTAAACTAAAGAAAATGGTTTTGAGCTGTAATTTTTTTATCAAAGTTGTTGGTGGGTTGATGGTGTGTTGGGTATTAGGTACATAGGTACAACAAACAAATAATCTACATTAGATACAAATGAATCGCCGAAATGTATTCCAGCGCGTTAATTACAACTAAAGAACGGCTACACATTTTTTTTGTTGTGTTTGTTAATGTCAGGAAAAGGTTTGTTTGCAAGAAAAATATAAGTAACAATTCTGAGTGGAAATTTTTTAAATAAAAGTAAAATTAACGATCATTTTAACTTTTCTATTGTGACCTCCGTTCTAAGCAATTTAATTTTTCTAATGTCACTTTATAACGTTTGTCATATCTGGCATTCGTTTGACAGTTGGCGCGATAGATAGAATTTGCGCTGCAAATATCGTTAAAGTTAGTCAGATTTATTAGTCGGAAAAAATTATAAAATAAGTAATTATTTTTTATCATGTCTGAGTGCAATTGGAGAACTGAAAATTTGTACTGTGAATTTGTTGAGAAGTGTTTGATCATCTCGGTGTTAGCCTGGAATCAATCGTCAAAGAAAATTTTAACGACTAATAGAAGGTCAGCCAGTGCAAAGTTACCCACAAATATTTTCCACCATCAATTTTTTCACAGGACGTCTTTACACAAACCATCCCATCCCAGCCAAGACGGGTGATTTTGTTTCCGTTTACTTTTAGTCAATAGTCAATGGTCAGGGCTCAATACATTCAAGACAATGACACTCATTGGAACTACACTCTCGAAGATCTAAACAACTAAGTACTATAATTTTTTTCCATAATTTTGTCAACATGCTTCCCATCAACTAATTGATTTATGAAACAATAAAAAAATAAAACCGCCTTCAAAACAATGACATCAATAACGTAAGTAGGTACTTTGAAGTCGGGCGTGAAACATGTATGTACAATTTTTTGTTGTTTTTGTTAAAACCCGTTGGCTCACAGCGCGTAAGAAGTATTAGAAAGATTCGACGCTTCCTCTAACGACTCCGTAGCTCAGCGGTCAGAGCAGTCGCCCGGACAGTGAAAGGTCCCGGGTTCGGGGCGGAGCTACTTGGAAGATGGGTCTTATTTCATTTTCAACTACTTACCTATATGTTTAGATTTTTTTTCTTTACTTATACCACTTCGAATTCAATTCCTAGTTAAGACCGGACAATGTCTGTCGAGTCAGTTATACGTATAATATAAAAAAGAACTACTAAACAATATAGCTCAATATAAATATGTTCAAACAAAAATTGTACAAGTGGATTAACCAAAATAATTTTTATGACATGAATTCTTTCTTTAACAAAAATAATTAATTTTCAAATTTGTATTGACATTTCTAATCAGTACTGACATTCATATTGTATCAATTTTTGACATGAATTGTATTATTAATATTTGCATGCTACTTACTGAATAAATATACAAGCTTAAGGTAATACAAGGCTAAGAATAATTTTGATCCATATTTTCCAACTACATCTGAAGTCGACTGCGTTAAAACATTTATGTACAGAAATGTCAAAAATAAATTATGTTAACTCCTAAAAACTAAATGTCAAATCTAAGTTTGGCCTAAAGTAATCTGCCACATTTTCCTTCGTCTCAAATACCGAACACAACCTACTAAATTCCAGAGCAGTGAAAAAACTTGTAAAAAACAATTAATCGCGCAAACAATCGCAAGTCGCAATACATCAAACAAACGGCAAATTGGTCGGCGACGTTAATTCCAAAGATAATTATCGATTTAATCATCCAATTACCTACGATATTGACGAGTCGTAATTACAACCAGACTTGACAGTTCATTAGTATTCGTTTCTCGTGTGAGAAAAAACAAGTCGACACTAATTACAGATTTATTTTGAACTAAAATAATATTTTTATCATCATGTCAGCCGAACGACCGACGACGCCCACTGCTGGGCATAAACCTCCCCCAAGGACAATGCAATATGATATCGCTCGAAACATTGCAACGATGCAATGTTTCGAGCGATATCGGTTGTTCTAGTTTTGCGAATCTCATAATTTCTGAGATTCAATCTAGCAGGAAAATACCAAGCATCGCTCTCTCCATAATTACTTACGATATTGACGAGTCGTAATTACAACCAGACTTGACAGTTCATTAGTATTCGTTTCTCGTGTGAGAAAAAACAAGTCGACACTATTACAGATTTATTTTGAACTAAAATAATATTTTCATCATCATGTCAGCCGAACGACCGACGACGCCCACTGCTGGGCATAAACCTCCCCCAAGGACAATGCAATATGATATCGCTCGAAACATTGCAACGATGCAATGTTTCGAGCGATATCGGTTGTTCTAGTTTTGCGAATCTCATAATTTCTGAGATTCAATCTAGCAGGAAAATACCAAGCATCGCTCTCTCCATTGCTCGCTGAATGACCTTGATCCTTCTTATGAGACCCATAGTAAAAGACCACGTCCCACTTCCATAAGTCATTACTAGCAACACACACTGGTCAAAGACTTTCGTTGAACTTACCTAATTGGACCGTCTGTCTCAGGTAAACATAGTGGTCAATAACTTCGAGTAATGTTCCCAACATCAACTGGAGCAGGTGCAACATGGGCATTGGACATGATTTTCGTCTTATCCATGTTTATCTTAAGACCCACTCTTTGACAAGCATTACTGAGATCTTCGAGCATTGTGTTCAGGTCTTACAAGGTCTCAGCTATAAAAAATAATAATCGGCAAACCGTACCCACTCTTTGAGAAGCATTACTGAGATCTTCGAGCATTGTGTTCAGTTCTTCCCAGGTCTCAGCCATAAGAGCTAAATCATCGGCAAACTATTAGGTGTGTTAGATGTTGATGCCGCATCCTTTTCAGTACAGAGAAGCTTAAAAATATCTTCCAAAGGAGCTGTGAAGAGTTTCGGAGAAATGACGTCTCCCTGTTTAAACCTCGTTGTAGATGGACGTGGTGGCGTTTTGGTATAGGTACCTCAGCACCTCGATGTAGCTGTAGTCTATTTGGCACCTCTGGAGAGACTGCAGCACGGCCCAGGTTTCAATCGAATCAAAAGCTTTCTCATAGTCCAAGAACGCCAAGCAAAGTGGCAAGTTGTACTCTTCGGTCTTCAATGTGGAATGTGGTATATTGTATCTATAGCCTTTTCGGATGTATACGAATATTTGAAAGTGTACATACCATGAATAGTTAAAATAACTTTACAAGTCAGAGGAAAATGTGTTCGAAAGAAAAGGACGTACGAGAACTTTTGAAGTGAAAGTAAACTTTAAATTTATTTAGTTAGGATTTAGTTTGTGAATGTAGCACATAAGAAGTTTGAATAAGCAATTTGTGTAAAAATCCTCACGGCAGATATTGCCCAAAAACACGCATTAATTGGATGCTTTTTTTTATTTTTTCATTTAACAATGCCATGCTCTTTCCATGTCTTGTGTCCAGTGTCGGCTTAGGTCTAGGTATGTATGTAGTAAGAAGCAAAAAAATTACATCTAACAACTCCCATCTTTTGTGTTATAAAGTACTAATCGTATAACGTATAATCAAATCATGGCCATCAAGCTACCTACAACTAGGAGTGCTATTTCGAGCACATGCCAAAACGCTTCAAACAAAACCCATAATGACTCGTATTATCAGAACTAATTCTTACACAAAGAAAAACCGTCGATACTTACGACGCCAGCGATGTCGCTACTCGTGTCGCCTACGTGACGACGCGACAAGCGTTCGGAGATCACACAGCGCGAACGATTCGCACATTCTCATAGCGATAATGACGGCATTCTAAGCTTTTTACTAACCTTCTATAATTAGAAAAAGGGTTTAATATACTTCTAATTACTGGTTGCCATTTAGCTTATTATAGTATTAAAGAATCGGCTTTTTGCGCCGATATTAGGTCTGTGGAAGGACTGTTGTGTAATTAAAAACGGATATCAATTCTCATTATAATAATTGTAATAGACAAGGTGTTGCTCCTACTTAGAATATCAGCTTAAATATTAGCTATGCAGTTAAAAAGACTTTAACGAGTCACTGTTTAAGTGGGCGTACGCGTAGTAACACATTAGCTAACTAAACGAATTTGCCATAAATCTAGTTCATATCACGTTGATAGGCACAATTACAAACAATGGATTGTCTCTTTTTACTACAAAACAAAGGCGTAAGAAAATCAACAATAGAGGCGCGAATGTTACGCTGTATTACAATAATGGTATCGATTATAATTTGCGTGCGATGCGGCGCGCGATAGTAGCGCGACACGTAAGCGACAGGCGGTCGCAATCGCGGCGCGATCGGCGCCCGCGCCGCCCGCCGCACAATGCTATCGTGGCGCTGCGATCGCGAACAAGCCCGAGTGCCATTACAAGTGGCGCGCTAGACGGGTACGCACCTATTTATGGCAGCGTGATCAGCTAGTTTAGTTAGCGCTGGTGCTTAATTTTTAATTAGAGCAATACTTTACAATCCAGACCAGCGACTGGTAAATATATTGAGAGAGAGAGAGATTTAAATATATTAATATAAGTGGTTTCTTCTACTCTTCATTAACATTTAAACGACATTTCCCAACTATACCATTTGAGGAAATATTTGTAATAGAAAAAAAAAACCACCAGCCAAGACGTAAATTTTCCATTATAATTCTCCCTATGTTTACAGAATTGCATTGTGGATGCATGCAATAAATTCGAAATCACAATAAAATACTTATCTATTATTAGAATAAAGAAATATTTTTTTAATAAGGATTTTTTAACGTTTGCATTGACAATGCATGTGAACCAGACGGGACTATTTCACCCACAGATAATTCTAAGTATTGCTTTCCATAATACCTAAACTTTTGAGATTAAGAAAATTTGTTATGGAAAAATCAAACCAATGCCATTCCACATCTATAAATAAGAACAATTTAAAAACCTACATCGGTGTTGGTCGACAAAAACCGAATTGTCTTTCATATGAAAGTGATTACGTCAAATTATCGCGCATTTTTGCGACGACGCGATCGCTATCGCGCGTCATAACGATTTGATGAGACGCGCGTACGTGCCGATATTTCGGAGGTAATGAGTTTGTATTTTTGAGTTTATTTTGAAGCTTGTTATAAATGTGAATATCTATGTTTTAAATTGATGATAAAGCTTCAAAGTTTTTATTAAATAATATTTGTGATAGAATTTGTAATGTGCACGTTATGATGAAAAGGAACATAATATGAATCTTTTTTATTTATTTTTTTGCAATAATATCTATGCTAGAGTCAATGCATATTTTTATTTAAAAATACAGCAAATGAAATTCTTGAGATTTCAGTTTATACAAATATATTTTATAAAATCAAAGCTGATTTTCTACAAGGAAGAATTTGTAAACGAGATATGCCTGTGTTCGCTTTAATTGTTTTCGGTCTTCAAGACGACGTCACAAGAACTAAAACACAACGCAAATATAGCACCAATTAATGACTTTTTTTAAAAAGGCTTTTTTTTTCTAAAAGCAAAGGTTATGAATGTTACGATATTACGACAAAAATTACAGGAATCGATATAAAATGACCTTTGACTTGCGCCCTTATTCGCTCGGCCGTTTTTGACACTCTAACCGATTCTAGTGGTATTGTTGATCGAAGTCTTCAAGTCTATTTATCATATAGTCTATTTATCATATAGCTTACCGCCCGCGGCTTCGCCCGCGTGTACTACACGACGTTATTGTGATATTTTTCCGGGATAAAAAGTATCTGTGTCCCAAATTTCAGCCAAATCCGTTCAGCCGTTTTGGCGTGATTGAGTAACAAACATTTAATCATCCAAACTTTCATATTTATAATTTGAATATAGTACGACAATTATTATATTTTTACCCCACAAATCGAAATCAGTTCATAAACTAGGTTCCTGCA
Organism: Crambus lathoniellus; assembly: GCA_949710035.1. NCBI lineage: Eukaryota > Metazoa > Arthropoda > Insecta > Lepidoptera > Crambidae > Crambus > Crambus lathoniellus. The sequence continues at coordinate 12,508,366 of OX453307.1, forward strand.
AAAACTATGAAAGTCAACCAACATAGAATTGACACGTCGGGCGACAGACATGGGACCGCGGCGCGGAATCTTATTCCCATGCCTCATTTTCTACTTAGCATTCGTAATTCAAAAGCTATAAAGCTAACTTAACCGTTTAGTTCAACACGGTGCAATTTACAAGCGATAGCGTTTTGCATTGAAAGGACAAAATACATGATTTGTCGATCATCATTTAATTTTTGTTTATTTTGGAGCGTCAAATAGCGTCATAGAGACTTATTTAAGGATGGAATTTTAACGCCTAATCAATTTGTAGCGTGTTGTATTTTTTTCTAATATCACTTTCATATTTATTTATAAATACTTGGGTATAAAGTTTTTCCGTGGGCAGGCCCCCTACAAGGTGGACCGACGATCTGGTCAAGGTCGCGGGAAGCCGCTGGATGCGGACAGCGCAGGACCGATCGTTGTGGAGATCCTTGGGGGAGGCCTATGCCCAGCAGTGGGCGTCGTTCGGCTGACATGATGATGAAAGTAATATTAGTAAACTTATATAGTAGGTACCTAACCATTTGGTTTCAAAATCCTTAAGCCGTTAACCATAAACAGTTTTTCTCACAAAAAGCGGGTGTCACCAGCAATGGTATTTGCTGAGTACACCGGCAGGCAAGACTGTCCCTAGGCCGAAGAAGGCAGCGATTAATAAACGCGGCCGCGTCAATAAAAGTCACCGTTCGACCATACACATGTCCCTCCCTCGCCAGCAGGTGTACTCCGTAGGATGTTTGCGTAGGGTTGACTTCATTCATAATTTTATAGGATTAATTTTATTTTTAGTATAAAAGTAAAACGTGCAAATAATTATTAAGCGTAAAAGAAAAATTGGAAAACATTTTCAGGGTAAAACTGATTGTCTAAAGAAAATTATATTTAAGGTAGGTATAAACTTACAATATGGCTACCGTTATTTTGAGTCTAGTTTCTTATTATATTAGCTTGACAGTAAATTCTTTAGTAAGGTTAAACAAGTACCTAGAAGTACAAAAATATTATTAACATAAGAAAACAAACCAGAAAGTAACGTAAACTATAAAAACACCTGAGCTATTAGTCCGTGCACAAAATACCTTTGAAGAAAAATGCCAAGAACTTAACATTAAACGTAATTAATTCCGCTTAAATAACTTCAACCTAGCTGAGCATTAGTCATTTGAGAATTATTTTTATGAAACGTATCGTGAATTCCGTAAATATGAGTACTTAGGTATTACTTTGGGCCGCACCACTCACTTTGGTATTCGGCAAAAAGTTTGAAAACTTTAGAAATAGTGGCACTGGCAGCCCTAACACGAACTCGTACTATGTAAATGTATTCGCCTATAGACGGATCCTGTCAACATTTTCATACCGTAATTTTGAAGTAGCTACTCATTTAATTCATCTTTCATTTTTACTTAAATAACGTGTTTGTTAAGCTGCCAAGTCACTACGGAAATGTGCGCCAGAAAAATAATCGTATACTTACATTATTCCTTTGTTTAATTTTACATTCATTTTATTTGATTTCAAAGGAATCTGTTGAAATGTTTCCTAATTTTGAATTACTCAATTATTATGTTTCATTATAATTTATCGTTTGACTTTAAAAAAAGAAGGTTCCGAAATTAGAAACAGAAAGTTTTTTCGAAATATTTCGAATTTGCGCCTGTTTTCCTAATAAAACACAATCGCTGTTATCGAGTTACGCGCTTCGAGGTGTGCAAAGCCTTCACAGTAATTGAACTAACGCCAGTCAAACGCATCCGGCCTTACAAATCCTAGCACGTCAATCTGTCAATAAGCCCGCGGTTAGGTGTTTAACGACGCGCTAATTTGCATAGGGGGCCAATGGCGACACGATCTATTCTCACGTCCTTTAAGTTTCCTTTTAAAGTCTCAAATCCTGTTTCTAGATATGAAAAACAAAGCTGCACTGGCAGTTTGCTTGAGACAATGCTTTATCTGATTCAATTGAAAATCTTTCGACTCACTGATGTATACTTGTAAATGGAATGAAGAAAGCTGGTGGATTTTCATGTTTCATATTTTTCTGATAAAACTAAGTCTTAGATACGTATAATGTCGTGGATATCTTCGCTCTATCATTAATTTCGACAAATTAGAAAACGAATCTTACCATTAACTACAGATGTATAAAGAGGTTAATCCAGCAGGAAGCAGTTACCTGAAAAATCAAAAAAATAAAGTTGTTTTATTGAGTTCCGTGAACAAAACTACGTGCGTGTCATTGGCACAAAAACAAAAAAAAACAAAGTTTAATTGAAAAAAGCGCATGGAATCAATTAAGAAGTGAGCCCAGTCCGTCCCGCCGTGCCCGGCGCAAGCCCGCGCGCAATCTGACATTTATGAGTGCCATAAAAACGCTCAAGTAGTGACTTTTACTACTTGTTTAGTGAACATAAATGTCTTTGCGCTCCCCGCTCAACGTCGCCCGTATTTAAAAGCGCACAGTTTCGTGAGCAGTTTTGCTCCTTTTGCTCTCTTTTATTTACTGTTACACTGCTGTTATGCAACTGTATAATGCTTTGGTTACTTTTCAGCGGCAATTTATGGGTGTCGTCTTTTGTCTTTATTTTAGGGGCAGAACATGTTTGCGCGGGTTTTGTTTTGTGCATTTCTGAATTGCACTACATGACAAATTGAGTTTTGGTATGCGGAATACTTTAGTTGTGGTGTATCGACGACTTTCCGTCTTTGTTCCCAGCAAAGGGTAAAAAATGAGACTGCCGTATATGTCTGTGCGTTTTTATTCCGAGACGGATATGGCATATTTTTTACTATTTTATAGTTTATGTAAACGTTTGTTTTACTTCACAACCTTAAAGCTATGTAGATTTAGTAACACAGGACTCTTAGTAGATTGACGAAGTATTTGAATAAAGCTTTGAGTTTCTTACAAAAGTGAAACTTTATGGTAATTCCAATGAAATAAAAACGACAAAATAAGTTTGAAATCCGTCAATCATTTTCCAACATTGTATTTATAAGCTTCTTACCCACCAATACTAAACTTACATTGAACAGACAGGATAGGTACCAAAAAAATAATTTATTTTGATAAAAGATATTATCCCAGATAACATTTATAACTGTATAAACGCTGTACTACGAAAATTTTAAAGACTTTAGGCTGTTCCACTTTGCTGTATTTGGGCTGTATATCCGGATATTCAGACGTTGTAACTCAAAAAGAGGCCCCAAATTATACAGCTCTAAGTGTAGATCTAGCTGTCTAACAGCTGTGCAATAGCTGTACAAGCCGAAGCATTTGGCTGACTTAGAGATTAATTATATACCATTATACAGATATTGTTCTCAAATTTTGCGTGTTTTATTCTTTTGTACAGTTTTAGGCTACAAAGCGTCTGAATATAAGAATAATATTTCGAATGAATCTCTGACATAGTTATTTTCTAACATTTTATTTATCGGATATGTCGGACACACGGCGGCGGCCATAATATAATTTGTGAAGTGAACAAATATTTATTTTGCTATTGGTAAGTACCGATTATTAGTTTTTGGTTGTTATTTTGCTTGCGGCTGCAACTTTTTCGTGAATATGTATACTAATAGTGAGCCAAAATTCATGCGCCCTCGAAATAATAGATATTATCGAAAATATATATGTAATGAAAACCGTTTAACCCAACTTGAGACTAATTTTATGAGGTCCCAGTACTTTTCTATTTAAAATAAATTAATTGTGTATAGTGTTCTGATAAAATGCTCTGTATATTTCACAAAAAAAATCAAATACTAACATTAAAATATCTTATGAAATATGAAACCATGTTTATAGGTTATGATTTAATGGCGTCCCAATTTAAACAGCTCTTGCTCTTTTAGTACTCGATAATGAAGCTTTTTGCGTAACTGAGTCGTAATTTAAGAATATACTACAGCCTATAAAGTAAAAATGTCTGTACATTAGAATTTAATTACTCTAATAGCTTCTTAAAAGGGTAAATTAAGTATATAAATATTACAGCAATTTAGGGTTCAATTAAAACAAAGAAGAAACCAATTCACTGGAGATCACATCAACCCAGATTAGACCTTCACCGCGATCACTGATCAAACGTTAGAATAGTACCTACTGTTCGTGTGTGATTGGGTTTATTATATAATTATAAAAGATACAACTAAAAATCTCCAAGAGAAATGCTGAAGTAGAGTAGACATATCCCTATTTCCCTTGGTCACGGCATCACGCGTGAACGGCTGGACCGATTTGGCTAATTTTGGTCTTGAAATGTTCGTGGGAGTCCAAGGAAGGATATAGGGGTAGGGTAGGGATAGGGTAGGGGTAGGGTAGGGGTAGGGTAGGGGTAGCGTAGGGGTAGGGTAGGGGTAGGGGTAGGGTAGGGGTAGGGTAGGGGTAGGGTAGGGGTAGGGTAGGGGTAGGGTAGGGGTAGGGTAGGGGTAGAGTAGGGTAGGGGTAGGGTAGGGGTAGGGTAGGGGTAGGGGTAGGGGTAGGGGTAGGGTAAGGGTAGGGTAGGGTAGGGTAGGATAGGGTAGTGGTAGGGTAGGGTAGGGGTAGGGTAGGGGTAGCGTAGGGGAAGGGTAGGGTAGGGTAGGGGTAGCGTAGGGGAAGGGCAGGGTAGGGGTAGCGTAGGGGTAGGGTAGGGGGTAGGGCCACGGGAACGAAGTCGCGCTGGGTCAGCTAGTATACAATAAACAGAAATATTAGATAACCCAACAAACCAACCAAGGGAAAGGGATAATTGTAAGGCGCCAAATCACAAATATAGTTTTAACCGTAGAATATGCATTATAGCGCAGACCACTGCTATTCGGACTATATTTAAAATTGTATTCTTTAGTCGTTTCAGGTACTTCATCCAAATAATGACCCACAAGACTCGACTTCATCTACATCAAAAACTGTTTCCGGTCAGGCTTCTAACAAGGAATGCAGCGATACGGCTATTACGATACCAATACGAATGACGAATACATCGTAATGACCCAATATGATAACGAATTACGATACGAATGCATTACGATTTATTTTTGATAGCATTTTGTTAAATTTATTTGAACCTCTGTTTGAATTTACTTATATCAATATTAAGACCGAGTAAAACAAAAATAAATGAAACATTTTTGATTTATTTATTTATAATAACGTAAATTTTTTTTTAAAAGGCCCATTTTGCATTGTTACTGTTATTGTATGGAGAAATTACTATGGATGGGATACTATGGAGAAATATTCTTGGATCCTGCCTTCGATCAACAATAGTACTAGATGAAGGCTCACGAACTAAATGAAAACATTATATGGCCAGACTGACATTTTTTTAAACGGAGAAAAAAGGTTACGAATGTTACGATCTTACATTATAAATAACAAGAAGCGTTCTAAGTATGAAATACCTTAGTATTATTGACACTGTCAAAATAATCTACTTATTATACTCTCAAGTGGGCTATTATGAGGCTTGGACATATCTGTCACTCCAAGTATGTATCTAGAGCTAGGTGTTATTGTTGATCGAAGGATAAAAAATCCTGCGGTAAAAAATCTTGAAATCTATCGATTACAATTTCAATTAAATTCTTTATTGCAGCTTGAGAAATATTCTTGTCTATAGCCTTTTTTTTTAATCTTACTGCGAAATAATAAATGGCGATCAGGCGATCTGCTTCGTCTTCATCTGATGAACTTTCAGATTCAGGAATTGGGTATTTGACTGAATTTTTTTTATTGACTTAAAATGTTAATTTAATTCGTAGCAACACAACATAGGTATTTATTTTCAAATATCTTGCATATTTTCAGCGATATAGAGCATCAAACTTTCTAATTAGACAAGGAGAGCGCTATAAAAACGTGACGTCACATTTCTATAGCGCCATACTCTCGCCATAGAAAATTTCGTTTGAGAAAGAGATAGCTAGAGACACAATTAAGTAGCTCATAATTGGCTTGTTATAATACAGATTGAATTTCTTTTTTCACATTTGTTATTTAATAATGTTTTATTTCTGAATGTCATTATTAAATATCTACATTTCAACAACAGTCAAATACCCAATTTCGAGTCAATTTTTGTAAGTAGTCACTATTCGTCACTATCCAACCCAATTGTGTTGTGATTGTACGGGACCCTCTTTGCTTGTTACTGATCCAAAATTCAGCCGTACGTATGGCTAAATTATCATTGTCCAATAATTTTGGTTGTTTGTACGGAACCCTCCTGGCATGATGACAATGCTAACTTTTGAATTGGCTGACCTTGTACAATTATACTTTGTTCCGTATAAAGTTCTACTGTTTCACGTTGTGAATATGCTTTTATTAGTTTCATTTTTATTCCTCCGGTCCTTTTTTATTTTTACCATAGTTTTATATTCACAATGAACAATGAATATAATCACCCTTAACAGTATGCAATTAGCCAAAACTGACATTAAGCGATAGGTACATAAGTTTTACTTAGGCATTAAAATAATCGATAAGCTGAATAATTCTCAATTTATGCACTACCAAAATTATAATAATCTGTTGTAACACCGGGGGCTGTACTATAGGGAAAAATTTACGCTAATCGCGTCAGCTTTAGAATAGGGTAAGACTGAACTTTTATGAAGCAGACGGCATTGTATTACACTCTTGTAAAGAGATTTGCTTTCTAAGGGTGTCCTAGATAACCATTGAACAGTTGTTATCAAGCCTATTAACACGACTTTATAATAGAGTACTTCTACACCAATATGCAGATGATAGCAATATTCAATGCTCTTAAACAGAATTAGGCAATACAGAAGTAGAATTCAAGAGCAGTATCCAGTCGATATGCTGCTCTAGTCTTCTAACCTTGCTTGTAGTAGTTTTTTACACTACATACTGTATACTGTATTTCAGTGTTTTTACGTCCTATTTAAAAGCCATAAGTAATAATTTCGACTATATACAGCCGTAAACCAGCTCTACTGTATAACACTACACAATTAATGCTATAGTACAGCCCTAAGTATATTTTTACGCTTTTATTCATCGTTTATAAAGCTTATAGCTGATAATTAACTGGTAAAAAGAAATTTTGTCAGCCTAAATGTTTATTGGGATGCTCTTTCAAATTTTCACAAGCTGTCATCAGCCCACTTATAAGTATTCACTTGTCGCCCCAGAGTTATTTAGCAAGAATCGTCAGCTTAGGCCACCCACACGCTAGCGTCGCACATACCGAGTTTATAGTAAGCCGGTCTAGGAATAATAATGTTGGGACTACATTCGAAGGCCAGTGGACAATGGAAACTGTTGATTGCTTTTTGTCCTTTCTAGAATGTGACGTCATTGCCAAATTTACGTTGTTGATTTTCTACTATATCTATAACGTCAGCGCTTGGTTGATTGTTTTATTAGACACCAGTCAATAGCTCCCCACGGTCTTACCCACGTGGTTCCCGTTCCCGTTGGAATATCGAGACAGAATTCCTCCAATAACCTATTCCAGGTCACGGTCTATCTGTATGAAAAATGTCGTCCAAATGCGGTGACTCGTTCTCGGGTTCTGCGCTTAGGAACACATACGGCGATTATTTATTTTATATAGATTACTATGAAAAAGAACTAACGCTCTTTGGTAAGTAAGTATAACATAATAAAGCGTTTAAAGTTGAATGAGTATGACCTAACTCGATCGATCTCAAAACTTTCTAGTAGGACCAACATAGGTACTTTGGAAAATCAGTAAAATATAGAAAAAACTGTTAGACAGTGGTTAATTTTCAACACAGCCTGATTATGACAGGATTGTGTATTGCATTGACCTTAATCTTCAGCAAATTGACCTTGCCGACAGAACGTATTAAGAACATATTTTATAAATTATTGTTAAGGTTCTGTTTTTCATAATATTTTCAGTTTTCAGATCAAAAGTAGTTGCTTACCAACATTTCTAGTAGTCAGTTTATAGTAATATAAATATTTGACACCATCACATACATTGTTCCATACTGAACTATAGTAGTTTGAACATAACGGAAATTGACCGCGAATCGAACCCGGGACCTCTAGAGATAGTGGCACCTTGAAAACCGCTGCGTACAATCGGCCACGGAGGTTGTCATCATCATCATCATCATTTCAGCCGTACGACGCCCACTGCTGGGCATAGGCCTCCCCCAAGGATCTCCACAACGATCGGTCCTGCGCTGCCCGCATCCAGCGGCTTCCCGCGACCTTGACCAGATCGTCAGTCCACCTTGTAGGGGGCCTGCCCACGGAACGTCGTCCGGTTCGAGGTCGCCATTCGAGAACCTTTCCGCCCCAACGGCCATCGGTTCTCCGCGCTATGTGTCCCGCCCACTGCCACTTCAACTGAGCAATCCTTCGAGCGATGTCGGTCGTTTTAGTTCTCCTGCGGATCTCATCATTTCTGATTCGATCGAGCAGGGAAATACCAAGCATCGCTCTCTCCATTGCTCGCTGGGAGCACGGAGGTTGTCAAGGCGTCAAGTATTTTGAGATTTTATGACAGTTTAAGTACTGTTCCTCTAAAATTAAGGGTATATTATTAACTTTTATCTATTCATTTAAAGCTTAATGTTTATGTTGTACAAAAAGACTTTGCCATGGAGATACTTTTATACGGTATATTAGGTTCAGCACTTTTAAAAATGAACGTTTTAAATTTGACATTTTCCTTACTGCATTCTACCACTTTTTACATAAAACTAAAGTTCATCAGTTCTAAAACTACCAACGTTTGATATTGTCCATATCTTCAGCTCGTAACTTCCTTCTCCTACAAGATTCACCGTTCACTGTCAATTCAAATCAGCCATATATTCATACATCGGAGTTCAACTGCCATTTATTGCATTATCGTTATAATCCATCAAACAGACCTCGTGCGTTTGTTTTACGAACAGTTGCACATTACATTATTTATGGTACTGCAGGTGTGTACTCGTAGATAAGTATGTCTATTTGAGCGATTTGTCAATACTTCTTGGGAGCAGTTAATTTTATTCGCAGTCGGAGAAATGGTTAAATTGTTAAGAGGAATTTGTGGGACAGAAGTTGAGGAGTGCATCAAATAAATGTAAAACGCATTTTTTGCGCTTATGAATAGTAGATAACTAGTCTAAACTTAAAATTAAGAGCCAACCTGAGAGTTCCCTAATCATTTAAAATGGGGTTGGGTGTATTTAAAAAAGTAAATGAATATTTTGTGATATTCTTTTCGGCCAGTGATCTTTCTATGAAAGTTTTCGTGCCCATTAGCACACTTAGGTACCAATAACTTTTTTAAACCTAGGATTCTAAATTCAAAGTTAAGCATAAGCCGTGCGGCCTCCTTAGCTAAACCATAAACAAGACCTATAAAGCTACCCTGCTTGCTATTCCTGGTAGCCATGCGCTCCAAAAGAAAGTCCTTCTACATACCATAGTAATGTATTCGTCCGCCAAACGATACGTTGTTTTCGCTACAACGTAGACAATTAGGAGTCTGTATGTGATGCTAAATCTATTCAATTAAAGCTGAGTCCGCACCGGTCACCTACCGCGGCGATTTTTAATCGTATGTATGCAACGTGCGAATCGCGTCGCCACTCCGCATATCAATGTACTCGACAAATTGATGAAAAAAACGTTGACAGCGCGTGTCGGACGGCGATGCGACGCCTGTTGTTTTGAAATAATTATTGCGTTGTCCAATCGATAATTGTCGAACGAATTATAAATAGAACGCGAATGAATGACTCAAAGGAAATGGTATTTTAGCCTTTATTTTGCAGACTGCGGACAATTTTATTTGTAACCTAGCAAGTATTAAATATTGAAAATGAAGTATTAGAAAATATCAACCCGTCTACAACTGGCTCCGACGGGACTCGAACCTACTATCTTTCACTATCGTCTATCCGGTTGAATGCTCTAATCACTGAGCTACGGAGTCGTTAGGAGACGCATCAAATATATTTAATACTTTTTACGCGCTGTTTAGCCAGCGTTCCTTCAGACTGAAGGAGAACTAACTTTTCTCGTTTTTCTAAAATTATCAGAATGTACCCACTACCACTAATTTCACATGTTATGTGCATGGTAGGTATATCAGACTGACCAATTTAAAATTCTTAGTATAATTTATTTCAGTCTCTTACAATTTAGCTATGATTAATCCACGCAAAGTCGGTCCGAACGCCAAACAATCGCGTCTGATTTAAGGGACATTGCACATGAGGCGTGTCGAACGCGCGGCGAAGCGTGAGCCTGCGCCGATTGACGCTGATCTATAGACGGACAGTGCGAACCAAGATTTATTACGTCTACCTATCTATTTCGCGCTGGAGAGGTGGTGTTAAGGAATTTGTACATTTACTTACAGGTTTTTTTATTTGATTTATAGCTTTTCAGAAGGTTCACGGTATAAAAAGATTTCCAAGTAAGAAAATTCAAAGATATTGTGAAAAATTATTTTGATCCCATTTCGTTTCCTCATAACTAATAAATATAGTAACGTTTTCTGTATCATAGCTAAGTTACATAAAATTAGAAGAATAATGATCGACCGCAAAAAAACTTACTTATCTAGCAATCCATCCCAGCTTTGCACGGGCGCAATACAGATGTGTTATAATCTTCGATCTATATACATGTTGGAGTGTCAAATACGGCCGAGCAAATAAGAGCTCACTCCTAAGGTGCGCGCTTATTTCTAGTCACTTTCTGTCATTTTTGACGTAAGATCACAATTATATTTGTGCTATTTGTGTCATTTTCTCCATTTAAAAAAGTCAGTCGGTGCCATAATTGCATTTTGTTTTAGCTCATAGACGTTATCAAGTGGCATTGTTGATCGAAGGTTATAATACTTACATAAAAAACTTCTTCTTGAATCGTTCTGTCTATTAATGAAAACCGCATCCGTTGCGTAGTTTGAAAGGTATTTCGATCAGACGGCGGGAAGCGACTGTAGAGATGACGTCCTCATTCAGCTTATTGCTTTACACTTAAAGCTCCCACTTCCCCAGGAACCAACACCTACCATGTATAGGTAGACTCATATCTGATCAATACTCAGTCAGATAACACTATTGTCATTTTTGTATGACTATGTTTTTTATTTTTTAACGAGGGTTTTTCCTTAGTAAATGCCATCCTCATAATTGACTATGTTATTGAAGCCTCATACCACTATTTTGTTTGACACTTCAGTACTTCGTAAACAAAAGCTTTCTTACCTATAAAAACCACCCCAGGAATCAAAACACCTACCCTGTATAGGTAGCCTCATATCTGGTCAGTAATTAGTCAGATAACACTATCGGCAGTGACCAGACGCTGACCGCCGCCATTTATCAACTACTCCATAGACACGGCTAATTGTGCAGACAGATTAGCTAGACTTTGTTTCATTTGTTCTCTATGGTATTGTAGTTTTGATGTACTCGTACAATACCTTATTAATTTTATTGGTCAAAATTTTTATAAATTATTGTATTGGTTAATTTTTTTTACAGGCGAGTCGTATTATCTATCCCATCAAAAACATAATGTAAAAAAACTCGCCAACACTTGCTGGAGCTGCTTACTTCTTTAAAAAAAGTAATGGAATCTCTCAGTAAAGTCAAGCCAACTCCAATGTTCCTTACTACGATTTGACTAGGTATAATTCTTAAACTAAGTTTTATTCCACAACGAAGTTTTAGAGGGGGTCGCAAATGGCCTGAACTGCTTCAAGAAAAGGATGGTACGGCCGTGCCGCTTTTTTGCTCGAGTTGGCGGAGGCACTACTATGCCCTCAGATTCGTACCTAAGGTACTGGTACATTTGTCAATTAATTGTACAAAAACGCTGAAGTCACCGAAACAAAAAGATTATTTGTATTCAGCATTGAAATAAAACAAATACCTGTCTATAGATAGTAACAACATCAAAGTAGTTTATCTTCATGGAGTTAATAACTTGAATTTAGAATGTTAGAATATGGTTAAAATTTAAAAATGTCATGGTTACTTAACCTTTTTGATCGTGGATTGTCTTCCATATACGATAATTAAAACCTTTATTAAAAAAAAAACACTTTCGCGTGACACGCATCTGCATTCAGCCTTTTACACACGCGGCTGTGCAGACGATTTGGACCAATTCCGACTGCACAGTGCACACTGGTTTAAATGTTAATCACCAAGTGTCGAAATTATTAATGAGTCGAACATCACGGGGACGTTACGCATGCAGATTGGGCCGCTAACGAATGATCAAATATGCATGGCGGATTTAGATTTTGTACTGCGTTGTGGTTATGGGATAGGTTTGCTGTAACTGGGAGATTGTTGTTTATGTCCAATTATAATTTCTATAGCGTTTACATTATTTTTGTATACTTAACTTTTTATAAATATAATCCTTTAGATTAAAAATAAAAGTTATTAACCTTAATAAAAATTGTTGTTCTCTTTTCGCTTTGATGTAAGTAGGTAATACCTACCTCTCGGCCTCACGCGAGTGATGCGGTTCCTGGATCCGAGACCGAGCGCGTCCTCCAGGTGGTGGATAGGGGAACGGCCCCCAGTGGGGGTTACCGGCTTTGGCCGGCGCGAACCAAAACCAGGATTATACCGTAACCCTGCACGTGGTGCAGGAACGGGGGCTGCCGTGTTCTGTCACGGGGGCCGCGGGGAGCGAAACCCCTTCAAAAATGCAAAATCACACCGTAACCCTGTACGTAGTTCAGGAACGGGGGCCGTTGTTGTACTAACACGGGGGCCGCGTGGAGTAAACCACTATAAAATAATCCTCAAAGGTCCGGCGTCGGGGACGTGGGCGTCGGACCGCCTGAAGGTGGCAGTCAGAGGTGTCTGCCAAATACCGAACCAACCTGGGGTACTTCCCGCCCCCCCAGTGTATGTAGGGTTACCCGGGTACTGGGATCTCTGCCCGGGTGGACCGACGTTTCTCCCATTCTCGTGGGTTCAAGATGGATAGTACACATAAAAAAACTTTAGACGTTTCGAGCCAGGAACTGGCTGTAGATAAGCTACGCAGGACAAAGAAAGACGACGTGCACCGATTGTAAAGTCGGTATCTTTCGATGTTGATGAAGAGTGTGAAAGGATGGAAGAGGCGGAAAGTACAGATGGATCAGATGAAACCGACGTTGCCGACTTCGACGCAATCCCACCCGTCGAAGAAGAAGTCGATACTCTGAAGGCGAAAGTTGCTGCGCTTAGAAAGTTTCTGACCAGCGTAAGCGACCAAATTCGGGAGAGATACTCCAAGGATGCAGCGACGCTCCTTAACTCCATGGATAGGTCCCTTAACAGAGTCCTTGTTCTGCGGAAGATCGAAGTCAATAATCTGACGGAGGCGAAAGAAGATCTTGCCTACAAGGTGAAAATTCTGACGGAGCGCAGTAGAAAGGCGGCGGAGAAGAATAAGACGTTAGCCAATGAGGTGGTGGCGCTGAAGGCTGCCCCTCCTATCCAGAAGATCGATATAGCGCCGGCCATGACGGAGATGAAGAGTTCCCTTTTCACTTCGTTAATGGAAGAAATAGATAAGCGGATGGATAAGCGGATGGGGTCGCTGGAGGAGCGCCTTACCAAAACAGTCGAACGATTGCAGCCGAAGAGCGGAGGCTCCATTCCCGCAGCGGCGAGCTCCCCTGCGCCTCCCCCAGAACAGGCGACATGGACCGATGTTGTCCGCAAAGGGAAGAGGCAGAGTCAGACGGCCGTCTCAGCTAACGTGTCTAAGCCATCACCGCCGAAGCCCGCACCGGCACCACCGACTGAGCAGCAAAGACGGCCTCAAAATAAAAGACGAAAGCTTCCCCCTCCCTCCAACACCGCGGCTGTCGTGTTGAACCTCTTGTCGACGGCAAGAGCACGGGGGGTTACATATACGGGCGGTGGAGTGGGGAACTTCATCGTCCACCCAGGCCCCCGTGGTGGAGGAGCGTGCCTTGTGTTCCCGGTGCGCCACACCAGAGGTGGGACGTTTGTCGTCCCGAAACGAAGAGAGGGTGCGTCAACCACGGACGCGGACACAGGGCGGAAGGCACGGCGATTGATACCACTGTCCCGTAGCCTCCGTCCGCGTGTGGAAGGAACACTCCGGGGGTTTTAGTGGGTTCGAGCCCCACATAACCCCCTCGTCTCCCCGGGCGGGGGGGGTATGCGATGGCATTTCCCCCGGGCGTAAAAAAAAAAAAAAAAAAAAAAAAAGGTAATACCTACCTAATCAATATAAACTAATTCCAATATTACAGATATCACTAAATTTTGTAAAGTTATATAAAAATGCTGCAGATTAAGCTAATTTTACTATACAAAATTATTAAATAACGTTCGTTTACAAAGTTTACATCCTACTAATATTATAAATGCGAAAGTTTGTGAATGGATATAGGTTTATTACTTTTTCACGCAAAAGTACTGAACGGATCTGGATAAAATTTGCAACAGAGATAGATTATGGGCTGGAATAACAAATAGGATACTTTTTATCCCGATATTCCCACGGGAACGGGAACCACGCAGGTGAAACCGCGGGCGGCCGCTAGTAGGTAATACTATAAAATAGAAAATGAAATTCGTTTAGTGCAAAATATAAATAAGATTTTCATATGTGATTCATTCTTTACAAATTTAATACGAATACGAATTTAATGTAATTATATTCTTAGATTTAAATAGTCACGACTTAGCTAGGACACGAAATCGTGATCTTTTGAGGTATCTACCTAACTGGGGGGTTTCTTCCTAAGAACAATGTAAGTTGACAAAATATTTTAATTTTTAGTATATCAATATTTTTTGGCCTACTTCTATTGGTTACACATTGAATCCTATGAATATTGAATTTAGTAGAGTAAAAGAATATAAATATAACGTATTAGATTTTGGTTAGTTGGGCCTTTCCAGTATGTCCGTACTCCATAGTTTATTTATCCTACTCTATATAATATTATATATAATATTATAAATGTAAAAGTTTGGATGTTTAGATGTTTGGATGTTTGTATGTTTGTTACTCAATCACGCCAAAACGGCTGAGCGCATTTGGCTGAAATTTGGGACATAGATACTTTGTAGCCTGATAGCCCAGATAGTAGCCTTTCCGGGATAAAAAGTAGCCTATGATCCTTCATAGGCTACTTTTTATCCCGGAAAAATATCACATTCCCGCGGGATAACGTCGTGTAGATCACGCGGGCGAAGCCGCGGGCGGAAAGCTATTATTAATATAACAAATGTGCCGATTTTTTAATGCCTGTATTAAAATTATTCATATCTCTCTTGTTTTGAGATTGAAAAATCAGCCCTAGAAAGTTATTTAAACAAAAAGATCACAATAAGTTGGGTGTGTAATATATGATATAACAACATTTCGTATAATACTCACCAAATATAACAACACATTACATAAAATCATTTCATATAACGTTCATTTAGTATAAGCAATGAATAACTATTTCTGGCGCTTCGCCGGCCGCTGCCGCGGCACGCTCGCTTCGCTCGCTCGGCTCGCGCTTTGTTTTGTTCACAGTTCTAACCTAACCTAACCTATTATAAATTGTTTTGTCACGGTTGTGGCTTTTTATGGCGGGGGGCTTTGCCCCCCGAGCCCCCCTTTCGAGCGCACTGTATGCCCCGTGCCCCCTGCTCTTCTGCCTACACTATACATTTAATTGACTAAATTGATGATTATATAAAACAAAATTATATCAAATGAAATTATTACATATGATGATTATATGAAATAAAATTATATCAAATGACCGTTATAGCAAATGAGTTTTATATAAAATATTTTTATATAAAATGAGCGTTATGTTAAATGATATTACTTTTATAAAATGATGATTATATGAAATAAACATTATGTAAAATGAAATGAGTTGAAGTGTTGTTATGACAAACGTTTATTATGTAATATGAACGTTATTGAAATGAAATTATACCAAATGAAATTATATCATTCATTACGCACCCCAATAAGTTCACCACCTGTCTCAAAAAACATCTGACATACTGCAAATGAGAACATTTGACATAGGTACTACAAATAAATTACTCTGTGCATCGGCTGTAAGCTCACGCACTCACATCAACCTAGCAAAGTGAAAAGTGCTTTGAAGTCTATTTATTAAATGGTTTTTTTTATATATGGCTGTGGTTGTCTAAACACAGTTTCATATAAATCGAAGGGACATTAACGATGTCCTTAAAAACGACAAATTAATTAGTTTTACAAATGTGTTTGTTTATTTATATAGGCACACAATACAGAGTTACAACAATTACATTCTAGAGTCTAGACTAATGTAAACAATACAAAACTGGTAGGCTACAACGCCAAAAGTATCCAAAATGCGCATTACTTAAATTACATTTAAAAAACATGAGCAATAGCATAAAAAAACTAAAAAAATAATAATTAAAAATTGACTAATTAAGCATTATTAATATAGAATTAAAATAGAATGAAAGTAAGTACACACAACAATGATAATTTATAATAATTTAATCAGTCCCGACTTCCATTCATTATGAGAAGTATCGTAGATGTCAGGACGGTATGCTTGTCGACTATGGTATTGTAGTCTCGGCACATTCTGTAGATGGGATTGTGAAACGAAATATTGTTGTTACAGAAAGGGACACTGAAGGGACGCTTACGCCTCGAGGATCTGTTAGGAACATTTTTATGAATATCCGACAAAAGGGTAGTAGCAAATGAGCCATTTAAATTTTTATGTAAGTAAGACAGGTCATGTAATTTACGACGACTCTCGAGACTCCTTATCCTAAAGTACTGTGTAGTCGATCAGCATAATGATGTCAATTCACGTTTGATTCTAAATTTAAGTGTCAGTATTTTAAGTAGACGCCTTTGAGTAGATTCTAGCCTGTCTATAAGTACACTGTACTGCGGCGACCAGACAGCAATACTCAAGCTGACTAAGTATTAATGACTTGTAAAGCGTAAGTAAAGCTTTTGGGGATTTGAACTCTTTCGTGTTCCTGCATATAAAGCCAAGAAGTTTATTCGATCGCCTAGATATTGCTTCAACATGGTGATTGAATCTTAGTTCCGCGTCAAATAGCACCCCCAGGTCCCGAATCACCTCTTTCCGCTCAAGTGATGTACTGTCGATTGTGTATTTAAATAAGATCGGATTTCTTTTCCGAGTGAATGACATGGCAGAGCACTATTAGATGTTAAGACTCATGTCATTATTTTTACACCATTCAAAGACGCAGTCAAGATCTTTCTGCAACGTTATACAGTCACGGACGTTGCTAATGTGACCAAAAATTTTGAGGTCGTCGGCATACAGTAATGAGACGTTTTTCAGTTTCAGGATTAGGTCGTTAATGTAGAGAACGAACATAAGAGGTCCCAGATTCGATCCCTGAGGTACGCCGAAAATGACAGACTGGTTGAGAGCAGTGGCCCCTTAAGGCAACTAGTTGACTACGGTTGGAAATGTAACGTTTAAGTCATCGTAAAAGAGAACCATGCACACCCATCGATTCCAGCTTGCATTTCAACAGTGATTGACTCTATCAAAAGCTTTACGTAAGCCTGTATAGATAGAGTCTATTTGACAATGGTTATTAAACACTCTACAAATAAAATTAGTGTATTCTAGTAAGTTGGTAACTGTTGACTTACCCTTAACGAAGTCATGTTGTTGTTGATAGATATGAGGGATTTGGTGATGGTACAGGTGATTGTAAACCAGGGATTCCAAGATTTTAGCGAAGCAAGATAAAATACTTATTGGCCTGAAATTTGTGCAGTCAATTTTATCACCAGCCTTATGTATTGGCACTACGTGTGCTGTTTTTCAAACATCGGGAAATACCCCATCGAGCAAGGACTTATTAAAAATTAAATAAATAAAAATTATAATTAAATGAGTTCCTAAAACGTTGCACGTATTTATTGCTAGTTCGCATGTGGCTTTTTCTTCATCATTATCAGCCACTTAATATCCCCACTGCTGGGGCACTGGCCTTCCTTATGGATGGATAAGGAGAATCGGCGGAGCCGAAACTAACTTCTTAACGCGTGCTTTCTGAAGCACGGAGAAGATCGAGATAAAAAGTTTTTGGTCACCCATCCTTAACTCAGGCTTTTTCTTAGTGCCAATCATTACCTATAGAAAAATGGAAAATGAAGTATTTAGAAAAAATTTACCCGTCTCACAACCATTACCATTTTTCTAAATACTTCATTTTCCATTTTTCTATATTAAAAATTGTATTGTGAATGCAAAAAACTAAAAATTAAAATAACCCAATCATTACCTACTAATAAGAGCTTTATTTATATAAATGTTTGGCTACATTCATAACGGCTGAAAGAGCTTCGAATGGCCGCCTTTGATAAAGTTGTACTTACCTAAAGCTACGATTCAAAATTAACCGGAAAGGCGAACTGGAGGACAAGGAAATTAACTTCCGTGTTTTGTGCGTACCCAGAAGGGTCTCCTAGGATAGGGTGGGATAAAGAAAATACGCGTATTGAAAGCCCACAGTTGGGCATTATGGCTCTATCAAATAAGAGTTTTGCATTATCGACAACATTCTGGAGGTAGGCTGGTGATCGGAGTTTTTAATCCGCAACGGGATAGCACGAAGCCTTCCTCATACCTGATGTTAAGTGATGTTAAGGCAGAAGGTGGAAGCGCTCTACTCCTGGAATCCTCAACCACTGAGAAACTGGCTAATATCTTATCTCTTACTAACGAACTTACTTACGAAGTACAACAATGCTTAAATCATTGTTGATAGGAGACGGTAGACTTAGTTGGATAAATAAGATAATGGTAGCTAGCCTGGCGGACTTAGCACAAGGCTCCAAAACACCAGACCAGACAAAAGCTTTTTAATCGAGATCATAATAATACGAGAAGAGAAGAAGAAGGAAGATGGTGTTGTTATTCTGACCAAAAATTACTTGCATCATAATAACCACAGTCATATTACAATTACTTGCCAAAAAAACAGAATTATTGAAATATTTATAACATTAAAGAGCAAAATAGCCTAGATATTTTTTAAAGGAAATACTGACTGAACCATTTTCTTGTGAGAAGTGACCTCACGCTCTTTTATTCACTAAGTGTCGAAGGTTTATTTATTTTAAAACGGTCGAACATAGTGGCCGAGCTTAAAGCAAATTTAAATTTAATACACGTAACTGCTCCTGACATTTTAATGGACATAATATCAAATTCAAGCCGAGTTATTTATTACTTGTTCACTGTCACCGATAGTAGGATCGATAAGTAAAACGAAGCTTACATTATATTCCTTATTGTATTAGTGTTAAAGTCTACTTTTTCAGAATTGTTTATTTGATAAGGAGCCCTTAAATGGGCCAAAACATTTAATACAAATTGATGTTGACCGAAAGATAGCTATATATGAATACGTGCATGTATTTGATGGAGCATTACGTTTAAATGGCTGCTCAACGAGGTAATTTGTGTTTATCATTATGTATGTATAGGTAGGTACTTAGAGAGTATTTTTGTATTAATGTTGCTGGATATAGGTAACATCTTCACAAGAATTAATAAAATATAGGTAATAACACGGCGGAACTAAGGTCATTCTTAAAAGAAAACTCTACACATGCGTTCTAAAAATCTTTCATGATTATGAGATGCGTCTCAGATCACGACTCCGTAGCTCAGTGGTTAGAGCATTCACCTGGTCAGTGAAAGGTCCTGGGTTCGAGTCCCATCGGAGCTAGTTGTGAGATTGGACGATTTCTTCTAATACTTTATTTTTATCTATACTAATATTATAAAGAGGAAAGATTTGTATGTATGTAATGAATAAACTCAAAAACTAGTGGAGCGATTTCAAAAAGTCTTTCACTTTTAGAATGCTACATTATCCCTGATTAACATAGGCTATATTTTATTACGATATTCCCACGGGAACGGGTACCACGCGGGTAAAACCGCGCGGATCCACTAGTTTTCAATAATATCTCTTAAGTTAATGATATAAAAAACAAAGCTCAGACAGGAGCTATGGCGGAACTGCAGAAAACCTTAGAACGCCCGTCAAAGCTGCCTGTAAAGACATTCCACAAATGAACAGCTAATTAGATCCAATATTTCACACACCAGCTTAAGTGAAAAAGCATTGGAACACTTCCCGGAAGCATATTGGTGTCGCATCGATACCAATACCGGCCCTACATTAGAATTCACCTGCCGATTCGGGAGTTATCACGTATCGAATAGAATAGACTCATAATATTTTATGATCCCTTGTGCGCCTTACCCGTCGACGCTTCGGTGTTCGAATTTTAAACGAATAGCGATTGGCACTAGTTGTGGTATTTGGTGTCTGTGGCATGCGCCTTCGAGTCGCTTTGGTATGTCACCCAAACAAATACGCAGTTACAGAGGAACTAATGCGGTGTTGGCAAAAAACGTGTCAGTGGAAGCTTTCGAACAGTGTTCGCTCATTCAATGTTATCGATAATTTTAATGTCTGTAGCTCTACTATGATGACTAGCTTCTATTAGGTATTACTAGCATTGGCTCTATCGGTGAATTTAGATACCTATTTGTGGTGTGCACCTCAAAGTTGGTACTTTCGGAATGTCACCTAAACAAATACGCAGTTACAGAGGAACTAATGCGGTGTTGGCAAAAACGGGTATGTGGAAGCTTTCGAACATTGTTCGCTCTTTCATTGTTATCGGTAATAATTATAATGTTTATAGCTCTACTATGATGGCTAGCTTCTATTCGGTATACCTAGCATTGGCTCTATCTGTGATTTGAGATATTTGTGGTACGGACCTCAAAGTACTTTCGTAATGGCACTCAAACAAATAAGTACGCAGTTACATAAAAAGCTAAGCGAGAACGTTGGCATAAAATCGTGTCTGTGGAAGCTTTCGACCAAAGTTCTATTCTAATGTTGTTATTGGTAAATTAAATAATAATACCTAAGTGAGCTAAAACGTGTATTATTTTTTAATATATAACTGAGCAAGCAGTGTACCAGGCTTGCTAGGCCAACAGGAATTTAATTATTTTTCGGGCTTTGATGTTGTGGAGCAAATTTCTACTTCTAGCTAAAAAGAACTGAAATTCATCATAAACTCTTCTCTCCTAATCCATTCAGAATGCCTGTGCCAGAGAACATGGTGATATTAAAAGCTTATCTGCGATAGAATGCGCGGGCCCGGCTAGATGCATAATGTTTTACTCCAACACCTGGTATCTATTTAAGAAGATTATACTTCATCATCATCATCATTATGTCAGCCGAACGATGTTACTTACTTAGATGTTTTTATTCTTGCGCGCTTAATTACCAGATTTTCCAAATGACACGATTCGTTGGCAATATTGAGTCAGTACTGGTTCACATAAACACACGTCTAAGTCAGAAATCTAAGAAAGTCTTAAGTGACAGACATGGAGCTAGACTTAATACTGAGGTAACTGGAGTTCTCACCCTGAATAAAAAAATGTACCCAGCAAATTTGACATTTAAGGTCACAGCACATACATCAACTCGGAAAGGGATCGTAAACGTATCAACTCGAGCGGTTCAGTATTCTTTGTATGAAACCCCCTACTGCAAAGCACACTAATCGGAATCGTAACGTAATCGCCTCGCCTCGGGACCAGCTCACGAACCGCTTTGCGGGTCGCTCTACTTGCTATCCCCGCGGTTACCGCTAGTCGTGCACGCGCTCACGTCTCTCCGTACCCGAGCTTACGGCTCTACGCACAGTGGTCTGAAAATGAAAATGAACATCAAATATATATTTTTTAATTTTTTTTTCTCATTTTTTTGTCATTTTTGACTTTTTTTTTATTTTTTTATTTTTTTATCATTTTTTTTTATATATATGGAACCACTGTGCGGCGAGCCGTAAGCGCGGCGTCGCCTAGCCGTAAGCGCGGCGTCGCCTAGCCGTAGCCGAGCCGACGTACCGACGCTGATCCGGTTTGGTTACGTGCTTGCGTTAGGTTGACGTCTGGTTGACGGCGAGGCGAAGGCGATACGGTGTCGATCCCTTTCCGAGTTGATGTAATGTGCTGTGTCCTTTAGTATGTAGTGGCTGTCAGTTGTCTCATATGACCATACGTATTTTTTTAAAGTGTAGGTGAGACGGAAGACAGCCACTGTGTAATTTGTGGTCACAAAAAGTGTTAGTACTGCACTCTCCAGTTCCCTCAGTATTAAGTTTATCTCCATGGTGACAGATCACTAGACCTAGAGATAAAGTTGATCGATTTGACAGGTGCGCAGATATCTGTCAAGTCGATCAAATTTATCTCTGCAACCTCTCAAACAGCAAGGTCAGAGCAATCATCGTGAACAAAAATGTAAAGTTTTGAAGTTGCAGCCTAGAGGCCTAGTTTAATTAAAACTTATCTGCGATAGAGTGCACGGCCCGACTAGATGCAAAATGTTAGCGTGTTATACCGAATGCTTATTTGCTGTATTGTTTGTTGGTACTGGTAGCAGAGACAGCTTGGGAGTAATCTAGCTTTTATTTTTGGCACTGTTTTGGAATTACACTTATTGATATAGGTACCTATTTGTTATCATTAAATTGGGTAATGACTAATTATGTTGTTCAAAGCTTTTGATTCAGTGGCTAAATTGTTTATAATGGAAGAAAAAACCTCTTCTTACTTCAAAAACATCAACCGATTAACAAGGTTTTGAAATGCGAAGTAGTTACAATATACATAACCAATTCCAATGTAAAGTACTTATTATTTTTAAATGATCAACGTTACTGTTTTCAATCTGTACCTGCAAAAAGTAGGTAGGTACCTAAGTAAGTTATTAATACTTTTACTTTTGCGGATACACAATGCATTTTTTGTAATTGAAAAATTGAAAATGAAGTATTTAGAAAAATTCGACCCGTCTCACAACCATCCCATTGGAGCTGGGGGCCAAGTCTGCTAACGTTAAGACACAATCGTGTATTAATCTTGTTTCGATTGCAGTTCAGTTGTAGTGCTTTTTTCCACAATAGTTACAAGAAATATGTACTTTTTTCACAATACTATTGATGGACACACCACACACTACATTCACATCACATCATACTGTCATAATTCTTGTAACTAGTGTTTAAAAAAGCACTACAAGAGAGAGACACGATTGTGACTTAACGTTAGCAGGCTTGGCCTCCTGGTTGTGAGACGGGTTGATTTTTTCTTAGTACTTCACTTCCAATTTTTTATGTAAGTACTTACCTACTTATGTAGTTGTTTTAAAATTTACATTCAAATATTTGAAGTAAACCTAACGATCTATTTTGCCGACCATCCCCGGATTAGAACGTCGCGACTCGAGCAGCTGGCAAGCTTGCATATGTTCAAGTGATTTTTCACGGCTACGGAACCCGCAAAGGGCACGCAGTCCGCGGTGTCGCAATCACGATCCCCGATCACGACTGCTCCTCCACTATTTATTTAGCATTATCTTCCACTAAAAACTATCAAAACCAAACCTTATTAGCTTGGCTCTAAGACTGATTGTAAATTTAATTTTACACGGCTAGGTTTCAGCAAGCGCTTGCAAGGATTTGTACTTTGAAATTAGACTTTATTTCTTTAGAGAGAAGGGTGATTGAAGTGCAAATTAAATTTGCCTGATAGCAAAATGTCTCTAGACCGTGTCGCTACCAGCCTTAAATGCATTAAGTTTGTTCTAAAGATAATAATCGTTGCGAATGCTTTGTTTCAAAGATAGAGTTGTTGCCCGTGATTTATTTTTGGTCAAGTTTTGTTGGACTTAATAATGGTTGAAACAATGCAAATTATTATTTATCTATGCGTTGTGATCATTAACAATTCTGGACTATGCAGTTTATACGGTAGCGGGAGAAAATTAATTTGAAAATTATGGCGGGTTGATTCTGAATAAGTTGGTATGAAACTGGTGTTTTGTGATTTATTAAAAATGTTTTTAGTTCTTAAATATTATGATTAGAACCGTAAGTCAATTAGCGTGTAGAAAAACAATAATTGCTCATATTAATACTGATAATTTTCTGTTTGTGGGTAAGTACTTACCTAAGATATTCAATTTAATGCTGACTAAATGAAAATTAAGCTAGCTATGCGTTATATTGTTCCAAGCTTTACTGTTATAGGAATGCAAAGAATTCACCTCCGCCTAAATTCACCCCGAACACATTTGAAGCCATAAATATTTACGGTTTATTTAGGGGTCGTCCATTAATCACGTGAGGCTCAAAAGGGGGGGGGGAGGGGGTACGGAAAACATCACGAAACATCACGAGGGGGGAGGGGGGGTCTCGTTAGACATCACGTGTATTAATTTTTTTCCAAAAAGAGCTATTTCTGAACCGAAATTTTGAACGGCGCGAAAATTTTTGCGATTTGTAGTATGACCTTGATTGACTCGCCCGCCGTTGCTTAGCAACGACTCCCCGCGCGCCGCGCCGACCACTGGGCTCGCTCGCCGAACAGTCAGTCGCCAGATGCTTCGATGTTTTACCGCCGAATGCATGCGTAACCGTTTACCTTGCAATTTTTACGTTAAAATAATGTCTCAACTAGGTGAACTGTATCAAGAACTATTTGCGGAGTATAAGAAAGGAAAAAAACCTAGTGTGGCTCAGAAAGAATTCAATGAGATATGGGCTAATTCAAAAGAAAATTATGCTCAAAAAGAAGAATTTACAAAGTGGGCGAATGGTTTTTTACAAGATCTCCGCCGTAAAAACCAAGCAAAGAAGTCGTCTAATATCCTCTTTTATTGCTCTAATAATAAAAAGGTAAGTTAATTCGTTAATTCGTTTCGTAAGTTAGTTCTACCTATAGTTTATATCAAGTAAAATGTCATTGTTAAATCTTATATGTACCTATTTTTTACAATATTGAGGTATATTTAGTAGTACATATTTATATAAAATATGCATATAAACCTTACTAAGAATCACTTTAATCGAATAGGTTTATATAGGTCCTTATAGTGAGCCGTTGAGTGTTGTCTATTAATTAATTTATTTATTATTATATTAAAAATTATATAATTAATCTCTAGGTCAGATCGGCTCAATAAATGCCTTCTCCACTCGCTGGACTTTAGTAGGTATATTAAGCTGAACGCTGTCTACGAGACAGTTTACTAAGCTTAAAAAACAGAGTAAAAGGTAAATTTTACTAAATTAAACTAAATATGTATTTACAAATGGATGATGGCAGTATTTATGCATAGTTGGGCCGCTCAAAGAAACCCGCTTGGCTACCTCCGTTCTTTATGTTTATTTCAATCCTACTACTATTATAAGGCGAAAGTTTGTAAGTATGGATGTTTGTTACTCTTTCACGTAAAAACTACTGAATGGATTTGAATGAAACTTTACCACAATATAGCTTATACATCAGAATAACACATAGGCTACTTTTTGTCCCTACTAATGCGAGCGAAGCCGCGGGCAAAAGCTAGTATTTGATAAATACTAAGAAGGATGGTTTATTTAGTTGCACGATATTAATCTCACTTGCACGAAATTCACCTCTATTCTAAGAAAATAATATAAAGGATTGTGCATGGTTCGTGTGCCGTTTTGTTTCCGCTTATAACAAATACTAAACAATACTTGGGGATGATTAATTTACATGTATGATAATAATAACATTTTATATATTTTCAGAATACCAGCGAAAAAAATCCACCTGCAGAATTGTCGGGAATTACTGTTAAAAATAATGACACAAATAAATGCACCCCAGCAGGTAGTAAATAATATAAAATTAAATTATTCATAAATAATGATTTTTCATATTATTATGAAATATTGAATATTTGTTTGTTGTCTTTTTTTTCGTTTATATAAATTTCCAGCCCAGTTTCACGCATTTTCAAGCGGCGTTACATTCTGCATACTCCGCAAGGGATAAGGCGTGATTCTTTATATATGTTTGTATTCCAGGTTCATGGAAACGTAAAGCTGAAGATTTGGAGCATAGCTACGAGATTTCACTGGCTGCACCAAGTACAAGTAGCTCTCTGCCAAAGCCTGTACGTGCTACTCCCGCACAGGATAAGTTGAAGGATCAGATTACCCTTCTTCAAATGGAACTTGACGTAGCTGTCCGTCGTAGGGATTCTTTGGGTGCCAGTGAAGATGACACGCGTGAGCGTAATGTGAAGAAACTGCGTCAAGAAATTGATAAATGCAAAAAAGAACTACGAAAGAAGGAGCAACATATGCGTCACTCCCATTCACATAGATTATCAATGCAATCAAAGATTAATATGGCTTGTAGTAAAAGTCCAGATATAGTTAGTCTTCTCAAATCACGCTCTGGCCCAGGTCGCCCGCGCCTGGAAGAGCAACAACCATTATTGCTAAAAACTATCGTCGATTTGGCCATGTTTGGTGCTTCTGCGGAAGAACGACGTCGTTCAGAAATAGTTCGCAGTTGCAGGACACTAAATGACCTCCATGAGAAACTAAACGAACACGGATTCCAAATTTCGAGAAGTAGCACATACCTTCGGTTGCTCCCAAGAAATTACACCACCTTGGAAGGTAAAAGACATGTAGTCACCGTGCCTGTCAAATTGAGTCGCCCTGAGGCAGATCACCACAAGGCTCACATCGATCAACATTTTTGTGTCGCCACAATAAGATCTTTGGAAACAGTTGCATCTATTCTCGGGCCAAACCAAGCGTTTTTTCTGTCACAAGACGATAAAGCCCGGGTGCCAATAGGCTTGACAGCCGTGAATAAACAAGCTCCACTCCTGATGCATGTTGAATATCGTGTGTCATTACCTGACCACGATTGGGTAGTTGCTGCAAGGCACAAGTTGATCCCTAGCGTTTATGCTGGGTGCATAATAAAACCAAACGATATGGGACGTGCTGAAGCAGTAACGTACTCTGGGCCAACATATGTGGCGATAAGGAGTGGCAAGCACTCTTCCTCTACAGCATCTACTCATGCTGTAGATTTTGAAAAGGTTACCACTCTTGATAATTTCAAAGATATAATGCGAGATGAAGACGGACGGCTGAAACCTGTGGTTTTAATTTCATCAGATGGAGGGCCTGATGAAAATCCCAGGTACCCGAAGATTATTGCCCAAGCTATACAGCATTTTAAGAAATACGATCTTGACGCCGTATTCCTCTTCACAAATGCACCAGGCAGAAGCGCATTCAATCGCGTAGAGAGAAGAATGGCGCCCCTAAGCCGTGAATTATCTGGCCTTATACTTCCACATGATTCTTATGGTACCCATTTAGATGAACGAGGGCGAACTATAGACCATGACCTAGAAAAGAACAACTTTCAGAAGGCTGGAGAAGTTCTCGCAGAAGTTTGGAACAATGTAGTTATCGACAACCATCGCGTTGTAGCCGAGTTTATCGAGCCCGATGACATTGCCGAGAGCTTTGTTCCTGACATGCCTTCTCCGCAATGGTATATTGAGCATGTGCGGGAGAGCCAGTATTTCCTTCAGGTACGTAGTAAAATCTCGCTTACGATTACTTAATTATTTAATCATTTATATTTTTATCTATAGGTACTTGTAATAAAAATATCTTAATTTCAACAGATCGTGAAATGCGATGACCGCGTTTGCTGTGGACCCCTGCGGAGTTCTCTTCGATCTGTTCTTCCGGAACGTTTTCTTCTACCACCTTACCCGATTTCGCAGACATCCAGTGGCCTATGTATTCCGAAACCTCAGGAACATGACGGCAAGACGTTTGCCAACTTTCTTCTACGTCGGGCACTTTTAATTGCCCCAACGCATGAAGGTTTTATGAGAATGCCTTATGACCTGTATTGCCCTAGCCTGCAGAAGGATCGTAAGCTTCTTGTGGAAAGAATATGTCGGCAGTGTGGGCAGTACTTCTGCACTAAAAAAAGAGCTAAAGAGTGCCATGGACACCATACTGCCCACGAAACTGGAACTGTTCGGCCCACGCGCATCCTCACGCTACGAGGGAGGGAGGTTCTCTGCGTAGTGCGCGAGGATGATGATGCCGAGTGGCTTGACGAAACCGAAGTTCAAGCCTCTTTCCCAATAACAACTTCCAGTGAAGAAGAAGCTTTACCGGTTGTAACCATAAATGAAAGTCTTGCAACTCCGTGGGACGAAGACAACATTAATTAATTATTATTTTTTCATAATATAAATGTTATATGAATCAAAACCATTTTTTATATTTTTTTTTCAGTCAAAAATAGCTTTACATAGACTTCCAAAAAATACACGTGATCCAGGGGGGGGGAGGGGGGTCTAGTCCCAAACCTCACCAAATATCACCAGGGGGGAGGGGGGGGTCAAAAAATAAGAAAAACGACCTCACGTGATTAATGGATGGCCCCTTATGGTAAATTAATCCACCTCCAAATTCCTGGGTATTATTAAAAAATATCCCAAATAAATTTCCACGTTTCCCGTTTGAGTGGGAAAGAAAATCAAAAACATCCACCCAAAGCTGGTTTATTAAAATAATTTTGGAAGAGTGCGTGAGTGCTATCAAAACTGTCTTTGGGCACGCAACGAGCTACGCAGCATAGATATTTGATACTTCCGTGTAAACAAAAAATATCTGGCCATAACTCTATGACTCGGAAAATAAGAGCTATTTTACAAAACACACATTTTTCCAATTGTTTAAGTATTTTTGTAACGTGTAGAAGCATTTCGTAACTAATCAGTAGTTGCGCCTGTCCCTCTGACTTATGGCTTCTGTACATTCATAAACATAGATTAGAATTTCTTATGTTTGGCCAACACGGAAAATCAAATTAAGTTTTAAAAATAAAAATATTCTGTGTAAGCAGTCCCTATTATTTCTTTATTTTGTGCAAGTGAACAAAAATTTACTAAAGGTAGGGAAAACTTTGTGGACAGTTATTATTTGTGCTTAAAACTATCGTAATTAAAATTTTAATTTATTACAATGCTGGCTGATTACAAAATAAGAAAGTAAGCAATAGAATTTATAAAAAATAAAAAAAAATAAAAAAGAAAATAGGTTAGACCTAATCAACGAAAAGAACATTCATTTTTTAAACAAAACACGACCGTTTTGTAGCATCGATTTATTTCACAACATTGTCACCGGCACTCCCTTACATCTTGCAAAGATATTTCTCGCAGGGGCCAGGGGTAGACGTAGACAAACGACGCCAGCGCTCCTGGCGGCGGCGGCATGAGTTATTGCCACCAATCGAGAGCGCGCAAGGGCGGCCATTTTTAATTTTTAGGGGTTGGTTGTACCCCTGCAAGTATTATTATTAAGTGAGCATGATAGTGTTGATGTGGAGAATAATGGCGTGCGTTGCAGTACGATGCATTATAGATTTAAATGCAGGTGTTGATGGATTGAGTTTTGTTTTGTAAGCTTTCGTTCTTTCACTTATTATTAAGCATACTTATAAAAAAAATAGAATAGAATACTTTTTGGTTCTCGAAATCGGCAAAACAAGCTACCATCTATCATATTTTAAGCTATGATTAATAATTTTGAAGATCAAAAAATTTATAATGATGTCAATAAAATCTCGAATATTACATCTGTCATTAATTTAATTACCCATAATAAATTTATGAAGACAAATTACCAAGATACTTTTAATGTCTTAATTAAACAAAAATAGTAAATCATTACGGACTAACGGAGTGCCTATAATAACATTAAGCTACTATCCGACATCGTGTTAACATTTGAAGAGCCGCCCATTAAAATCAACTTTAATGCCCCATAAAAACTAATGCGCTCGTAATCGTCAATTCAACAACAAATTGAACCATGGAGTGAGCATCAGTTTTGCGTAAATCACGCCCTCTAACGCCTTAATAACGAACTACGTCACTATCGTCTCATCGTATGACAAACGACCAGTTTTATTGCGGTCCACTGCTTGTTTATTTACTGCTTTATAATAGAATGTCAATAAACAACGCTGATAGCCGCGACGCGCAATAAAATAATAATAACACCGTAGAGCTTTTCCGAATGGGCATAGCGCGCTCTCGCGGCGGGTTGTGGCACTATTTAAGGGACAGCGCCATCTAGTAGGGCGAAGCTGAACTTTTAGATTTCGACTGTCGAAATTGTAGAGTCGAAAAATGTTGTAGAGTAGGTATGTAGAGTCGGAAAATATAGAGTCGTTTACTAGTTTCTTACAAGTCTTTTGATTATTTGTTATGGAAAAAATATATTATTCAAGTGAGAAAAATATCTCAAAATAAACACAAAAACGTACTTATTTAGAATTCACTTAACAAGTCTAGACCATTTATCAAGCGACATCGCATCAATAATTCATTGCAAATAGCATAGAGGGATTGATGTAATTAGTGCAATTACTGGCCCACCCAGCATTTTCCGCCCCGCCGTAGTAATTGAATTATTTATCGCCTAACTTGAGCACAAGCGAGATAAAGCATTCTGCATTGTAATGAAGACGCAGTATAATAATTAAAGTAGCCCAATAGGACAATAGACTGATCTAACTTCGATAAGAACCTAATTCAATATAACAACCGCACGGTTTAATTATTAAACTAGGCGTTTCTGAACCTTATTAATTAGTCTTAAAGGCTTATTTGAATTATGCTTATTTATTTTACCTTCTCTACAATTTTTAAGAATGCGAGCTTGCATATTAATCCAATATTTTATGCTAAGTAAGTTTTTGTTGCTGATAAGATCTTCGGAATAAATCATTTTAAAATAGGTACGCGCGTTATAATAATCATCTAAACATTTGATAAATACCTACCTATGTGGTAAGCTGTTAGATAATAATGATCGAATGCTATCAATGTATTAGGGGTGGGAATTGCAGGAATGTGTGTAATGAGAATTGTATTTGTAATTACGGATATTTGTCAATTTAGGATAATAATATTCAGTTCATTGCATATTCAGTAAATTATTAACTTAGACATTGGGATAAAGGTAAGTTCATAATATGAAGATTTAAACCATATACCTAAGTGGCTTTATTGTTTAGTCTATTATACTTTTTTCAAAATAATCAATATTTAATTAGTAATATTAGTTCAGAAGCTTTTAACCGACATCACAGAAGGAGGAGGTTCATAATTCGTCGGTATCTTTTTTATGTACACCTAGGTATGATCCCCGATTGCTCGAAAACACCTGGACCGAGTTAGGAAATTCTTATTTCATGTGTTGGAGTATTATGAATTTATTAATTTATGAAAAAGTATAAAACGATCTGAAAATTAACCGTTACTTACTTGTAATTTGTT
Source organism: Crambus lathoniellus (assembly GCA_949710035.1). NCBI lineage: Eukaryota > Metazoa > Arthropoda > Insecta > Lepidoptera > Crambidae > Crambus > Crambus lathoniellus. The sequence goes on from OX453307.1 coordinate 12,539,680, forward strand.
TATAAATAAAATTTTGATAATAACAAGGACATTATTATAATTAAGTACCTACCTACTAAGTAAATAATCAAGCGCGGAGTGGTGTGAATTTGAAACCGATCATCGAATGGCGTGGCTCCAACTTCAGACAGATCAGTAAGTTCCAAGAGTAGTTTCGAAAAAGGGGTGTGTAATATAATAATATGATATAACAACATTTCGTATAATACTCACAAAATATAACAACACATTACATAAAATCATTTCATATAGGTAACGTTCATTTCGTATAATCAAAGAATGATATAAATTCAAAATGTATAATTTTAAACCGTATAATGAACATCCTACTAATATTATAAATGTGAAAGTTTAGATGTTTGGATGTTTGGATGTTTGGATGTTTGTTACTCAATCACGCCAAAACGGCTGAACGGATTTGGCTGAAATTTGGCACAAGGATACTTTGTAGCCTGGAGAGGAACATAGGCTACTTTTTATCCCGGAAAAGTATCACATTCCCGCGGGATAACATCGTGTAGTCCACGCGGGCGAAGCCGCGGGCGGAAAGCTAGTTTAATATAAAAACGTTTCATATAATAAATATTTACGATAACACTTACATTGTATAATATTTAAAACAAATAATGGTTATATCATCATCATATGCCATTTAATGTCCCCACTGCTGGGGCACTGGCCTTCCTTATGGATGAATTAGGAGAATGAGCCATGACCCACCACGCGGGCTCAGTGCGGGTGCAGCCGGGACCAACGGCTTAACGAGCCTTCCGAAGCACGGAATATACTTAACTTATTAAAGTATATATTTACAAACAAAAAGTATTTAAGTATAATATATTTATCCGTTATCAAGTTTTCCATGATACAGTTTCGTAATGAAATTAAAATGGGCTTAGATAATTGGTGTGAATGTAAGAAGTTATTTATTTATTATTTTATTACATAATTATGATGATTATATGAAACAAAATTATATCAAAGGACCGTTATAGCCAGTGTTTTTTATATCAAATCTGATTATATAAAATTAGCGTTATATTAAATGATATTATATAAAATGATGATTATATGAAATGAACATTATGTAAAATAAAATTAGTTGAAGTGTTGTTATGACTAACTAACGTTATTGAAATGAAATTATATCATTCATTACGTACCTTCGAAAAAGTTATAAATAATTCAATTTATTTTTCGTTTTTAAGGGTTATATGTAGTTGTTTGAAGTTTTTTTTAAGGCAGTTTCTTCTTTCATGAATAATAAATAGAAACTTAAAGTTACAAATTACAGTTTTGATATCCTCCCACTTTTCATCGTGCTCCACATTTTCGCGTTCCATATTTCAGCAAAATTAGTGACAAAACTCCTATCCAACCTCATCATCTCTATCCATTAGATTTTAGGAGTTAGTGTATACATTATGTGGGAACAATTACGGCAACATTAATCACTGAGCCCCAAGGCACTTTGTTTCGCTCAAATACGCCCTTTTAGAGCATAAGGCTCTAAACTTCCGAGACTTAACACTTGATTAGCTACGCTGTATTTTGTTTCCAACTCAAGTTTGGGAACAATGATTTATACAGCCCACTTGATATCCGATAATTTATATACAGCTATTTATCACGTAGATTTCATTTGATTTATACGTGTTTGAATCGAACGGTTTTCTGTTCCAATGGAATTTGTGGCTACTGTTAGTTGCATTTTTAGAAAGGCCGTTGTAGGTTTTAGATTACTACGTTATTAATATTTATGGGACAACTTTTATAGGATTCTTTTACCTTTAGTAACTGTGCAAATTGTTCTGTTGAATTAACTATAAATATTAAGACGAAAAACATCGAATATCCTAAAAAGTGTCATAGTATAGCTTAAGCTGCCACTCACTGCCAACTTACCTACGAACTATACCTACCTATGTATAATATTAAAAAAACAGTCGTAGTAATTTATATACTTACCTAAGTAATGCTTTTTTCAAAAGTCAAAATGAATTTGATCCTGGCGAAATCACTACCTAACATGGACTCAAATCTACAACAACCAGCTTTAATTAAACACTATCAAAGTTAGGGTATTAATTCAAGTTAGGTTTGCATCTAAAAACAATATTAATAGGGAAGACTTTGTTTCGAAAACAATGCATTGATTTTGAGGAAGAAACTACAGACACAATTATCATCATCATGTCAGCCGAACGACGCCCACTGCTGGGCATAGGCGTCCCCCAAGGATCTTCGCAACGATCGGCCTGCGCTACCCGCATCCAGTGGCTTCCCGTGACCATGACCAGATTGTCGTGTGCTGTGTAGTGCCGGCACATAAATAGAATAGCACTACCCCCTCTCTTCCAGTGGGTGTCGTAAGAGACGACAGAAGGAATACTACCATCAGGAGACGGCCAGCAGCGTCTTCCTGTACCAGCAGGCCATACTGCAATCGCTAACCTGCCTGCCAAGCGTGGCGATTATGGCAAACCCCCCTCACAGACACAAACGAATCTACAATTTCAATTAGACACTCTTAAAACAAATGAAAGCTTCTCAAACCTACCAATCACCACGCATAAGTTATTACAAACACTGATTCAATTTAGGGTTGCACCTAAAGCAATATTAGGGGTGTACTGCACAGGAGTTCGTAACGAGATTTTAAAGAGGCATACACAATAGCGTAAGCGCAGCAGTCGTTAATAATTTCGCAGGACCGAATGACGCAGCTGATTTATGATTTATGTCCACGCCATGTTGTGGACATATAGACACAAGTATGCTACGTAGGTAGGTATACGTGTTGAGTGCCCGTCCAACCGTGAAGAGATGACTCGCTGAAATTTTGCACACCAATAGCCGAATTTTGTGGTGAGATACAAAACCCCGTTTTCCAATTTGTTGAATATACAAAACTATTGCGATAAATGGAAACACTATTTTGAAATATGAATTGCTAGCTTAACAAAAACTTTGTTACCTTTGTTTTTTACATGAAAACTAAAAATATCATATGAATACTCTTTACTAACAGTTTTGTATATTATAATATAAACTTTCAGCTAGACAATACACCATTACATATATGCCATTAATAGGTATAGAATCCTTCCAATATAGCTAAAATTTATTGTGATATTCGATCTATTTTTATTCTAATTGTAGTCCAAACCCAAACCACGGGAGACAATTTTCATAAATTGAGATAGAAATTGTAAAAAATTAGCACATTAAGAAGAAGCTATTTATAATCGACTAGTTTTTTGAATGACGCAAACATGTCAACCTTTAGCTATTAATACTGCCATCAATATGTTACGAAAATATTTATATATTCACTTTTTAGCTATACGAACATATTGGAATACTTATTGATTGGTTATTTTAGTCAAGCAGGCTGACGTCAATAATGAAAAAGAATTTTGTAAACTTTTAATAATAACTTCCTCTAAAAAGTTTTTTTACCAGCCCTGGTACCTAAAAATTTTCAGCCTCTTTACTTACTCTTTATTTCTTCATATATATATATATCTTATACATTATTTTGAAAGTTATCAAAGGTTTTACCGAATTCATCTATAATGGCATAGGTATCACCAAAGGAAACTAAAAAATCTATGATATAGCAGACAAATGTGAGAAATTATTAGGTATTTTAATAGAAGCATTTAAGTGTTAAGTCTTATTACAATTTGTGCTTTGTTTTTTTAATTTAATTTTGACTTTAGATAAAATTGAAAGCAAACTAAATATCTTTTTTTTTTTTTTTTACTTTTAATGGGTTTGCTCTTGATCCCAATCAAGCCCATGGGCTAGAACAGGATCTACGATGGAGCGAGCTCACCTAGAAGGTGCCTATTCACTCTTGCTTTGAATGTGGTCGGGTTATAAGTACTCGGGAATACAGACGCAGGGAGGGAGTTCCATTCCTTTGCTGTGCGCAATATAAAAGATGCTGAGTAGCGCTTGGTGCGACATTTGGGAATATCAACCAAGAAAGGGTGGTAGCCCGCTGTGCGTCTGGATGTCCGATGGAAGAAGGGGGATGGCGGTATGAGCTCATGCAGCTCATGAGCACACTCTCCGAAGTATAATCTGTAAAAGACCGACAGATAAGCGACTTTGCGGCGGTGAGCTAGGGTGTGAAACTTGCTCTTCACCAGTATTGGGTCGCCAATTAGCCTCTCAGCTCTGCGTTGGATCGTGTCCAATGCAGCTAGTTGATACTTCGCTGAGCCGTCCCAAAGGTGACTGCAATATTCCATGCAAGACCGGACTTGAGCTTTATAAAGAGTTGAAAGCTGAAAGCTGAAAGCTGAAAGCTGAAGTTGAAAGCTGTTGAAAAATATATCTAGTAAATTATTCGCCCTTTTGCAACATGTTTTTTTCCCATACAAAATGTAAAGGACACTTGGGGGTGCCGACTTTAGGTCCTTCAGCTTATATACCTACATACTTATAATACCTATGTATAATCAAATGCACCAGTGCGGGTCAGGTGACACCAAAGGTCCACTCGAAGGGTCGCAAGCTAGGCGTTTCGTATGATTTACGGGCCCCTTATTGATGCTACCTGTTTTAATTCCGAGCCCACATGAATAGGTACAGTCAGCAGTAGGCGGATATTACTCGAACAACCTATGGTGTTGGTAATAAAGTCTGTTTTGCAATAACTTTGGTTTTCTCTACCTGACATTTGGGTAATCTTTTTATTTATTGTAAAATTGTATTCCTATTGGGTTAAAATGTTTTCTTTGTTATTGGTCTACCTGGAAAGTTGCAGGTGTTGGAATAACTTCCTACCATAACTGCAATGCAACCTACTTTGGTAAAAGCTCATATTAATCTGAAAAAGAAAATCTTATACTATCTGATAACGGTCCCAGTATTTATAAAAATCAATTAAAAATTATCTAATAGTAGTAGTATGATAAAGTAAATAATTTTTTGCAATATTTTCAACACTATACTAACAAGCTGTTGCTTAAATGGCGCCAAAAGTTCATGTTATATCGCCACATATATCGTCTTGTCGATATGTCCTCAACACCATCAGCTGTAACATCAAAATATTACAGATGATCTTGAGGTTAATTTTTTTTATTACAACTTCTGTCATAGTAATTTCTCGATAGTTTCAAAATACTTCTATCAACTAGTAGGTACGTTTTTATTTATCGTCACATTGTTTATCGTAAATCTATTTCCACTAATTCAATGAAATTTGCTGGAAAACGAGAATAAATAGGCACCTTTGTTTTAAATTATAAAGTCGATTATGTATTAAATTTAATTTCTTGTGAAATATTGTTTTATATTTGTAACTACGAGTTATTCCCATCTGATCCCTAGTTACGAGTTATTCAAATCGGCTTTGGGTGCTATTTTACAATACCACACTTGGCAATGATCTTTAATTAATCAGAAACAGGATCTGACTCTTCTAAGCGGCTGTTCTCCAGAAGATTTAGTTGGGGCACAAAATTGGCCCCATTTAGCATCGGCGCCGATATCACAATACCGACTGCCAGCCGATTTAAATTTATTTCGGACGTCGGTAACTTCCAATTTAAACCTCTTAATCCGCTATGATGTATGTCGGTATTCGGCGGGATTAAAAGTTCCACGGAAAATAACCGGGAAAACCTTTTCCGGGTCGGACGGACCCGAGGAGCGGGATTAGACCGGATCGGATATGCATAAATCTCGGACAAGGCTTTGGGGACTCGCAATTAAGCCGCTCGCACTGATACGTCATTTTGACGAGCTACCGGGATTTGCTAATCGTGTAGGGTCAAAATAATTTCAATATTAAAATTCAGCAGCCGCGCGCCGCGAGTACAATGGTCGCTCTGTCGTGCATAGCGTCATAAATTATTCAATTTCATAGTAATAAAATACGCGTGGCCGCGGTACGGTGCGGCGTGAAAACTTTTCAGCAATTACGGGTTGAATATAACAAAAAGCGTCGGTCGATCCGACACGGGTCTGCGAGACCGGTCGACGCCGTTATTCAGGCATCAGCTTGCGGGGAAGGGTTGAGTGCAGCGCCATGACTTATAGTTCGTGTTAATACGCTTCGAACACGGAACGCCGATTCGGAATGGATTAATTTAATCACGCTCTTAATGTACTCAGCTCACTTTAGAATTCGATAAATCGTTTAAATTATTTAAGAAAATGCTTTTTTTTTCAAAGACTAAAATAACAAACTGTCACGAAAAGAATTTATCTGCATGCATGCAACTTAGTGCAAAATTCCAAAGTTGGCAAAAACGTTAAATAATCGCACCTGACGTGTTGCTTCAATCCGACCAATAAGTGGCTGATTTATAGCGGAATAAAGGCCATTAGACACGCCTCGTGATGAAGAGACAAGCTAACAATACAAATTGCTGTCATTTACTGCTAAATACATACTCAACTAATTAAAATTGATATACTGACTGGCACTGTTTCTCTTTCAGTCATATATAAACGAATCTTTAAGAAATCAGTTTACTTTTTGTAACATTTGTTTCAGCTATTTTATCATCATACTAGTTAGCATGAACAAACAAACTCTGTTTTGTTTGATCATGTGCTTTAAAGCATCTACGTTAACAAACTTAGTCCATCTAAATCCTACAAAACGAATTTAATCAAACTTTTCATCAAAAAAAATTTTTTCACTCATCAACCATTAAAACACCAAATAAAATAAATAAAAGCATCTTAAAAGAACCTATTCCATACTTAGTTACCCGGATGTGACGAGCGAGCAGCCATTAAAATTAGGGTTGGGCCACAACTCGCGACTAGGGCATGGCCGCCGCGCCCTGGGGCTCCGAGCTCGAACGTTAAAAAAAAACGAACGAAAAAACACACAATGAATAACTGCCGGGCACAGATACAGATGAGATGAAAGATTTCTCAATGTCCGAATGTTGTTCTTGTTAGGTACTTGTAACTCAATATTGTACTCAACTTTTTGCTTTTGATTCGATATTTTGTAATGTATGAGTTCGAGATGGTCGGTGCGATTTTGTTTAAAGTAATTTTGTATGCATTTGGAGCTTCGGAGTCAAGGACTATACCTATAATACTGTAGGTAATAAGTGGTGTGTTTGTGGAAGCTTCATAAATAACTTGCATAATAAAGTATATTTAACTATATTAAGATTTTTTTTTATTCTTATTAGTGCAGTTTTTATATTATTGCATTTAATAGTATACACAATAAATAAGAAAAATTACCTTTGATTTGCCCTATAAAATTTACGATCGTCATTTTGATCACCCTCTGTGTAGACGCAATCAGATGCACTTTTAAAACATAGCAGAGATCCGAAACCACAAAAATTTCACAATTACATCGAGCACTCCCTCAACGAAAAAAGCGGGTTGTTTTAAAAACATCTACTTAATAACGGGCACGAAATTAAAAAGCAATTTGGTAACCGTTACTAATTTAGGACGGCGCAGCATGGAGGCACGGAGCTCTCAATTGGGGAGGGGCACGGCCGGCGCGGGGAGGGAGGGGCCCTAATCTAAAAGCTGTCAGTTAACAAGCAGCTGCGCTCGCCCCGCTCGGTGTGAACTAGGCTTTATATAGGCACTATTTACAAAATAATTTTTTTTACAATAAACTCTTGAGAATTCAATCCACATAAATGTACATACAAATGATAACTTAAACATTGAAAAAATTATATACAGCAAAAAAAATTGTATAAATATATTGTCGGTATCAATTAGGTACAGAATAAAGGCTGCTGTACACGGGTATAGTAAACGGTAGAGTAGAATGGTAGAGTTTATTTGTTTAAATCTAGTAAGTATAATGGCTCTTCTATTATGATATGACTTAGCTCTACTTAAAATTATACAAATATCATAAGTTGTAGCAAGAAAAAAAAGCTAAAAATAAACCAATATAATAAAGTTCAACCTGTCAATTACAATGTAAAGGCGCAACTTTGATAAAGCATCCTAAACCCATGAAAGAAATAGTAAACCTCATTAGTAGCTACACCAGAGACGAGAGAAATATATTCTTTAAAAAAAACCTATAACTCACAGCCCACAGTCTGGCAAGATTAAAATCATTTTACACAACGTCCGATTTCCGTGCGCCCACGCACTTCTAAATTCAAAAGTTCGAACGACAAAAATATGAACACCTTTTTGTTGTTTTTAAATAGTAAAGAAAAAAAACACACAGATTGCGTAATTAGCATATCAGACCGAATGGATTCGGTTTTTCCATTTTCGGCGACACTAATAGACGCGCCTTTTTTATGATATTATGTATTTTTCGTGGTCGGACGTTCGGCGGGCCATAATTCTATACAGTTTATTGCAAGCTGTGCACATAAAGTTGTCTAAACACCTTCCTGTCTAATCTACTCTTAAATGACGATGCTAACATGAAATCTTTAAGGTTAAAAAGAGGAGATATTTGAAACTTAAAAAATACCTTAATGTTGACTTTTGGAATGCTTTCAAAAATAGATATCTTATTTTTAAAGGTAGTAAAGTATCTGTAAATACGCATAAATAGGTATAATATCGTTTACATAAAATATACCTATTTTACTTTAACTTTTAACCTCCGCCTTCAGGATTTATATTGCTTATATTAAATTAGAACCATCAGGCTACGAGCGACGTCAATTATGTTATTACAAAGAAAGCATTCGTTTCTTGAGAATAAATTAAAAAACAGACGGTCTATTGTTATACAAAAAAAAAACTTTCTTGTGAAGGTATATTTAATTAGGGCTTAGAAATTATATCTATCTAATGAATAAGCAGTAGTAATTTTCTTATCTAAATAATACGTGTGGCTTTCTATATAATTTACTTAAAGTGTCTGATAATTGTAGGCTCGGCTCAAATAGACCGCCTGTTAAAATATTAATTAATTTAGATGAGTCTCAAGAATTATGGTGAGAATTATAACTTGTAATTAAATTTGAGGTTTGAAATTAAATTTGATTACAGTACTTCATTAATGAAGACGCATGAAATTAAATCGAATATTAAATCGAAATTTAATCGAAATTCCATTAAAATTTTAAGGATTTACCTAATTATTAAGTAACTTGCCTATTTATTTTAATTTTGAAATTGACATGGAACTTAAATAGCTTAATTTATTTATCGACAGTAATCAATACACTACTCGTTTTAAGTTATTTGGTAATCGATTCTCGATAAAATTATCAAGTGTCAACGCATAGAATATCATTATCACTGTATAAAATCAACAGAACATGTTAATTAAAAGATTCCACTGAACAAGAACCCTTCGATGTCGTAACACAGTTTTTTTATTCACGTCATCATCATCAGCCATTATTTGTCCTCAGTGCTGGGGTACAGGCTTTCCTTATGGATGGATACCCAACAAGCAAAGTAATCCTATAAGGATTGATTATAAGTCTGCCTCTACTAATAACGTTCTTGTAAAGGATTTGTTGTAGACTCTTTTACTTATAATATCATTTGACAAGTCGTAATATACTCAAGGGCATCAGTTTTTATATATCTATCTTATAGCTTGCTACAAGACTAAAGTTTAAAGCATTTATAGGACACTTTTACTAGTAATAGCATTTCACAAGCATAGATATTCTTAAGAGCTTTTGCTTTTATATCTCAGTCTTGTAGTGAGCTGCAAGAGTATCTTATAGGACACTTTAAAGAATAAGTCTCGTATAATTGTTTTTGGTAAGACTATATAGTCCTGAATAATATTTTGATCGAATAGTAGCATGTTGTAAGTAGAACAAGATTTATAACACACTTCTCTGAGATTCCTATAAGTTTGAACTGCTATAGTTTTCTTTGAGACTTTTTAAAATATTATTATACTCAATAAGAACGTTATGAGATCAAAAACGCTTACGAGCCACTAGATCAAGCACTTAACTAGTAAACATCTGCCATTTTGTTGATTTCTCCATCCTCTTTAGGAAATAAGTTTCAATATAAATTAAAATTTTAGGAAACGATTCAAAAGGAGCGGTGGTTGCAAAAGAAAATTGACAAAAACGTATGATGAGTTAGTAAATAGGTGGCCATTTGGAGAATAAATCCGACAAGATCAGAAAACAATCAAAGCTCCAGTGCGAATTCAGGTGAACTGACAGAGGGTTCTGCATATTATTCTATTAGCAATATTTCTTTCTTCCTCATCTCTCCACTCAGAAGGTGAAGAAGTTCAACATTGGAAAGAAGAACACTATTTTAAATGAATGAATGAATTCTAATAAATGAGTCCTAAAAAAGTAAATAAAAACATTAGTGTAAATATGTAGATTTCAGGGAACCCTAATTTGTTTCAAAATGGAGAAGAGTTATCTGGACTAAAACTACTACAAGCACTAATTTACCTATAATGGTTTTACAAAGTACTTAATGCAGAGCAATTTTAAAACATGGCGAATATACATAAGAATTTGATTAAATATTTTTTTTATAACATTGTATTATGTGCTTATTTTCGAGGGGCATTGGTGAAACTAACCAAATTACTGTACATATTTACAGTAAAAATGAGTTCCCCATCCTCCCATTCACATACTTAATTACAAATACATACAAATACTTACTACAATGTATTATTATTTCTATAATAAAAGCAAGTGTATTTACGTATACAATTTAACTTTAATCACAAAATAACTAGGAACAATATTAACTTATAAAATTTACTTCTAAATACATTAGCTAATTACATTATAAACAAGATTGAATTAGTAAGATACTTGTGTAATTTAATAATAAGCGCGTTTGTGCTTGTAATTGTTTAGTCTTAGATTATTATAGAAGCAATTGCTTTTCGCAAACGCTTCCTCAAGTATGTTATAGGGCTTAGTGACATTCTTTAAGCTGGTTATAAGATAATTACAGAAATAATAGCTCCTATAACTGCGCCCAAATCCAGGTTTGTAGCATACTGTAAGTTTCTTATAAGAGAGGTTAGAAGTAGTCTTGAAGATAACTATAAGAACTGATTTAAGGAGAATGAGCCATGAGCATGACCATGGCCCGCTATTATTTCTCGGCTGCTTGCGCCCCGAAACGAGCGAGATAGAAGATGGCATTGGCATAACCCAACACGCGAGCCCAATGCGTATTGGTGGGTGTTAACGACTGCAACGCAGCCGGGACCAACGGCTTAACGTGCCTTCTGAAGCACGGAGGAGCTCGAGATACTAAATTTTTCGTCACCCATCCCGTGACCGGCCATTGCGAAAGTGGCTTAACTTCAACGATCGCAGGCCGAACGCGCTAACCACTGCGTCACGGACTCCTCTGCGCCACAGACTTTATTCCCATCGTTAGTGTCAATTCAAGATGTGCGTAAAGAGCACAGACATATTGTTATGTGACTTTTATGTGAAATAAATGTTTATAGTCATTAAGTGTCAACTAACTCCCGTCTGTATCTTCGTGAGCAAGGAAAATGTGGTGTTGGAAAGCTTGTCTTCAAAAATGTGAATAAAATCTAATACTTAGTGAACATTTTGTAAAGTAGTTTAGTAATAACTTTTATTAAAAAAAATCTTTTATTTATTTATGGACAACCAACAAGTTCATTCGCATAAAACTAAACAAGATTTTGTTATAACGGGTGTCCCAAAAGTAGGTATAGGATAATTTGTCTCAATAAAACGCGAATGGATTGGAATTTCTTCGTAGTTTTATTTTATTTTAAAGAAGAGACTTGTTGACAATTAAATAACTCGGCGAATATTTTGTCGATATTGTCTATGTTTTGTGGATCGTTGGTGTAGACTTTATCTTTGACGTAGCCCCAAAGAAAGAAATCCAGTGCCATCAGATGGCAAGATCTCGGTGGCCATTTGACATCACCTCTTCTAAAAATTACGAGATTTTTCGACCTTTCGACGATTTTCGTTAAATATTTGTATAACTTCTATGTGCTGTTTTATTGTGAAACGCTCCACGATTAATTTTACATGTGTCAAGATGACGTATGTCAAATTTCAACCCGCCATCTTGAATAATTCGGAAATAGCGCGAAATTCAAATCCTATACGTACTTTTGACACATCCTATATAAGGGATAAAATATTAAGTGATGTCTTAGTTGTAGGCTGCCACGGCATGCGTAAATTGCATTCAACTTACGGACTAACCAGAAAATGCAAACTAATTACAAATTTATCTTTAAAGGAAAATAAAGAAAGATTGAAATATATTTATACGTATGAAAACATGTAAAAGTGCGGTACACCAATATGGCCAAGAGTAGATATTTTTTTTATAATATTCACCCTCTCTTGAGAATTATAGAATTAACGGAAGTTCCATATTTATTTACTAAATAATTAAATATTAATTTTATACATATTTATTTACTAAGTAATTTTTTATAGTAAAATTGCATGCGATTTAGTGATGAGAAATGACCCAAATTACTTTTAAATGTTTTCGGCGCACAACATGGAAAGTAAGAAAAAAATCTTTCCGTGTTCTGTGGTTTTCGGCATAAATTATTTATATTTCGAAGGGCGTGGCAGCTTGTAGGGAGTATAGAATCTTACATTAGATAATAAACCAGGGCAATCAAGCCCGTTTACAAGCTTACACAGAAATAGTCTAAACGTTGACTGTAGAAAACAAATTCTTTTGCCATACAACATTGAAAAGTTAAATGCCAAAGAAATCTTATATTTATCGACACAATCCTTTTTTATGAATTTCGTAAAGGGGTGACCAAACACAACTGCAGTATTCGACTATAGATCTGACGAGATAGTTATACACACAGATTTTAGTTTGAACGTTTCTAAACTCCCTGCAATACAAATCCAAGTACCCTTAAACTCCTTGAGACAATATTTCCTATATGGGTATTAAACATTATCTTATTGTCAGTAACAACACTCAGCAGGTCACGAATTGTATCGACCTTAGCTTTTGATTATTAATGTAATAGGAAGAAAAATGCCGGTTTTTTTTTTGAAAAATGAATAAAGAAACATTTGGCAGCGTTCAATTTCAAATGATTATCACTACAACAAATAGCAAATCTATCAATATCTTGTTGTAGCAGCTGCACGTCCGTAGAACTCTTGATGTGCTTTATAATTTTAAGCTCGTCGATAAGTAGCATTGGGAATGATAAAAGCAACTCGGTATGTCATTGAAAAATAAAATGAAAAATTGGTGTCCTAAATGCGATCCCTGAGGAACTCCCAATGACGTTATATATACGCTAGTAAATTATAATATTATTGATTTATGAAATAACACAAAAAACTAAGATTTACTTATAGGATACTAATTTTGATTAAAATTGGGTGATTTGTCTAATGTATTTTATGTCGACGCAATTAGACAGTAATGTTTGTTGTGGTTTGTTACAGTGAGTACCTACCTGCATAGGTAAGTACCTATATAATATACATCAGTGGAATTGACCAAAAAGACTGAATAAGGAAGAAAAATAATGTCGTAAAATATCTTAACTAGTTGTGAGCTTCCACCAAAGAGAGTGTGGACCTCACTCTTGCAGCTACATATTATATGTTGTAAGAAGACAAGCTATGAAATCATAATACAATATGTTTCTCTGTAGGTTTTTGGGTCGTCCAGTATACTTTACTGGTCCTTAACCCTTTTCCGTCAGCTGACAAAATATGTAAATAACTATTGTAGTTTATTCGCCTATTAATATTCCTATTAGAAACAGCGTGGGTCAAAAGATACCAACAAAATTCAATTTGGGACCGGTCTGCCGCGCCCAAACAAGACGATTATTTTTATATAATATAGGTAGGTATATAAAATTAGTAAGTATAAGAATACAAAATAGTTAAACTTTGAGTTTTCCTTTATGTAATTTTGCTCATTCTTACGAATTTGTTGCCAAAAGTCGTTCAGTAAGAATTAGTACATTTATAAAGACTTAAAATCAGGTTTAGTGGTTTTATTAGACTGATATATCTTGGAAATTATTTGGTAGGTAAAGTCTTTTTTAATTTTACCTGTACTCCAAATACACTGAAAAGAGAAACACAACTGCAAAATGAAAGTTAAGCCCAAAAAAGCGCTCGCATTGTTTCCATTGCATCACAATCGGACAAAAGTTAGTTAGCCCAAAAATTTTAAAATTAAATGTCAGTCCTTGACAGCCACAAAGGCCTACAGAGAAAGGCCTGCTCATTTCATTATCCCACGGGTGTCCACAGTCCACTTTTTACAGGGTTGCTCAAAATCTTTGCCCGGGCGACGCGACATTTCAATAGGCCAAAAAATAAACAATAGACATAAAAAGTCGCAAGGCCGGACGGGGCCAAATGAAAGAACTTTGTAAAAAACGTTTGACACATTTTTAGAAGCATCAGGCACGCAGTGTTCTCCGGCGCGGGCATCGTAAATTTAAACGCAGCGTCAGAATGAAAAAGGGGACATCATTGTTGAAAATTTTAAGCGCTCTCCGTGATTTTCGAGTTTGTAATCGGTTGCTTTTGTTTGTGCGTAATCACTTGTTTATATAGGACCGTATCAAGATTAAAGAGCTTAAAAAGTATTGAGATTAATCAAGACATTATTTAGATTCTTGTAGCAATAAATTTAGGGAATATTAGTTTTAATTGCTTAAAATTTTTTACATGGTCACTTGTCATTGTAGGTAAGTATATCAAACATACATGAACAAGAATAAAATAAATAAAAAACTCAATAGAACGATAGGTGTCGATTCCCTCCCTCAACTGCTAAAATGGCACAATATTTCCCAAGACACCGCCGATTCTACACAATCGCAATAACAGCCCCTTACGCCCGAATTCTCGTACGCAAATCATCTTTGGGAGCGTCTCAAACATCATGGCATCTCTTTCATACGTTTGACATTTAAAGTGACAGGGCCATGTGTAAGACGCTCCCAAAGATAAGTAGCGTACGAGTATTCGGGCATAAGTCTCTTATTTATTTGCTTCTTAGGTAACAGCAAAAGTGTGCTTAAAATTGACATTGATATCTAAAATACTCTACAAATATAAATAAAAAAAAACTCACAATGATATGATAGGTAACGCATCGATTCCCTCCTTTAACTCTCGAAATCCCGCCGATTCTTACAATCACGAACAACACAACACCCCTATATATTTCCTCCTTGGATAACAGTAAGAGTGAGCTGGTACTCCGGACGATAAGGATTTCATTTCCTCCCGTCTGAGATTCCCGCGCTATCTAAGGAAGTGGCAGACAAAAATACTTAAGTGATAAAAGCTCGGATTCTGTTCAGGTGCCGCGAATATTGCCAAGTACTTTTAGAATGCTTTCGGAAATTCGTTGCGCGTTATTGTGTTTTTTTTTGTTAAGTGCCTTAAAAGTGTTTTTAATTCAATGGTACATACTTGATTTTGGCTTAACTAATGTAATAATTATGTTTTTAAGGTTGGTTTCAAGTTATTTCATTGTTCGCCAAAATTGTAAATATTTAAATTCTCTTTTAATGATTGAAAACTTCTATTATATCTATAATGCTCACAATCAGAAAAGTGACAGACTGAAAATATTAACTTTCATATTTATATTAGGTACCTACTTATTCAACTTTTGCTACTTGTAGAAGTGTAGTGCAGGTGAGTAAAGGGCTACTCAAATGTTACCTATAAGCCAAATCCAAATAATTTTAATATTCCTAAAAAATAAGTAGCCCCAAACTTCGGACCTTCGGAAAGAAAAAAGATATGACTTCGAAGAATAACAAAACGATTCAGACGCTGATTTTATGAATTCCCAAAGCTAGGTCAGAACTTTTGTCTCGTCCTCCGGTAAAAAAGGATCAACTCAACCTCTGTAACGACACAGGTCACTTTGAACTTTGACCCATTCGGTTTAAGGTCGGTTATTGAATGCGAAGCTCTTCCGCATGATTCGCTTTGCATTTAGCTCCACCGATCCGGATGACATCCTTTATCGCGATACATTCCAAGTCGGTCTTTAAACACATCGAGATGAACCGCAAAAGTTAAATTTATTTCACAAATGTATTTTACTTGTAGCCAAATACTTCCAATGATGGCTCAAAAGATTTGAAATTCCGCCGTGAAGATATATAGAGATAAAATAAAATTGTTGATTACAAAATAGTTGAATAATTTACTTAGATTATGCCTGTTCAAAACACCGTCTTTCTTCACTAATGATTATTCAAAACATTCCAAAGCAAAGCCTAAAATTTTTAAAGATCTTTTGCTCAGCATTATTCAAAGTGAAATAATTTAAAATAAAATTATCATAAAACTGTTGAATGAATACTCACGATCGATAAAAATCCTTTTAAAATCTTCAATAAAACCACATAAATGAATAGCTGATGACACTGATACACCATAAACAATTTTCAATAACACTATAAATTCACTAAACTGTGCAATAAAATCTTCTAAGTTTCTTGTTGGATCACATTCAATTAATTAAACTATATTTATTTTATAATCTTTATTGTTATCGATTAGGTAAACATTAATTATTATTAGGTGCGATAAAGTTCGGACCACATCCACCTGAGCGATACGTATGGTCTATACAAATCCTTATTTACAACTGACACTGTTGTTCATACTATATCAAGAGTCGTGCTTCGCTCACCTAGCGGAGAAGGCAAGGCATCTGCCCAACCTTTCATAAAAACCTATGCAACAATAAACGCCGCATCAAAACCAATCCAGAATTTTTTAACACGACTTCACGACCCCAGTATAAAACCTCGACTGTATAAAAAAAAGTCACGAGGTAGGGGAAAAATTTCGTAAGCCATTACCCGACTCTATACAAAAGTTTTGACACGAACACTTTGCGCTTGGGCACAGTCTATTTTAGTGGGGTACGAGACGGCGATAGTCGACGGGCGCCTAATCGCGTACGAGCGACAGAGACGGCTAGACGAATGTGTGTCGCATTTGAATAAAGTTTAGGGGAGCGTCGAACACGGTTAGCCGCGGGACGCCGAGTAGGTGGTGGTGATAAAGCATTCGTAGCGAGCGCTCCCAAATCGAACACGATGAGTAATAATATTTAAAAAGCAAGATTTGTTACCTGTCCACTGCCGGGAGATAATGCCCCGCGTTTTTTTGGAGAAAAATACAATTAACTAGCGCTGACCATAAATCATTTTGTTGTTCTGCCTTGCCCGAGCTCAGGTTGTACAATTATATCGCGCTGGAAAAAAAGAAAGGTGAGGGTAATAGAAAATCGTTGCGGCATTTTTGGTGGCGCGACTGAATGGAGCAGATAATTACAGTATTAGCCACAGGTCTGGGAAGAGTGTTAATAAAAAATCTATCTTACAATCGGATGTGCTCAAATTACAGTTCATAGTAATATTTTACGGCGACGAATTACTTACTGTTACTTATATCAATATCAATAATAAATTTCATACTCATTGTTTTAAACAGCATTATAATGGAGCCCTCACGGAGATTACGGGCTTTAACCATAAACCTAAATGCTTTAACTATACAACGACGCAATAAGAGGTGAGCACTCAATCGAGGTAATTTTAAAATTGCGACCTGCCCCAAGCCTCAATTACGATGTGGGGCTGGGGCACCTCGTGCGGCGATCGCACCAATCGAAAATTGCCCGACAAGACGTCTCGGAAATTGTCGGTCCAACGTTTTCAGAATTGCGGCCCCGACAAATCGGGACTCGAACAACGCAAATTACGGCCGAGTACGAGTCGAGCCGACTCGAAAATTGCAGCGAGAGGGCCCGCAATCGGGAGGTCGTGAGGGCCCTAATGAAGACGTTAAGCTAAATCGTGCTTTTATAGAATGTTATGGTCTCTTATATTGATTTTTATGTGAATATAATTTATAACGCGCCCCCTTTCCACGCGCATTCATTTGTTTTGTCAAACAAAAGGAATAAAACGCCATCGAAGAAAACAGGTTGTAAATCACGCTACATAAAAAGCGGTGTCACCATAATCAACACCAGCAATTTAATTTAAGCGACATAAACACGAGGCTATCTGGCACCGGCATCGATATTAAGGGTGTGTTAAATGACAAACTGCGGCTCGGAGAGAAATGCTTTAAAACGGTGTAATTTTTCCTGCTTATCTTGGGATCTGGATGGAGATTGCGCATTAAAAATACCAACCGACGAGTGTTTAAAATGCCTCCATTGGAACACGCGAATTAAGCGCATCTCCATATTAAAATTAGGGCAATTGCGAGACTGTGATTCGGTGCTTGTTGGTTTTATCCGACTTGATAAGAGACTCAAGCACGCAGATACGCTCTTTTAGTTTTTAATTGATACTCTTTGAGTATCATTCTCCTAATTTTTATGCTAATAAGTAGGTCTGATAAAGAAATTCAATATCAAACGACTTTAATGGTCAGATGCTATCACATTTGTATTGCAAAGTGAAAATTTAACAAGTTCTAAATAATTAATTTCGAAATGCCGATGAATATTCATAGTTACTTAACAATCAACAGTTAACTTGAACTACTTCGACGTTATCTTTAAAATTACTGTCATTTCTTAAATTTCCATAATGCTTCGCAAACATCATCCAGTTGAAGTTGAATCGTTCTGCTAACATTTGAAAATCTCGATACGTTTTTAATGGTAGCATTTCTGATGAAATTACAAAGAGGAGCGACTCCATTATCTCCGTTCGTGTACGAGTATATAAATAAAGTATTAAAGCTGTATAATCGATTGAACACACCTCTTGATGAAGATATTACAACGAACCCGGTCTGGGTTATTTCTGGCCCGGCGCGCATATCCTATAAGCTTAGATGCTATGAAGCAATGAAGCACTGTATATTTTATTGACTCTGAAACAGCGCTGTACTGGTTTTTAATAAACTGTTATGATTTAATAAGTGGAATTAATGAACCTTGAAAATATCAGTAATAGTGAATTTAATGTAATCGTTAAACTGTTGATTTACAGTTCAAATTAAAGAACTAGGTTTGATATTGGATTTAATTGCAAATGTGATCTGAATACACTATTGTCAAAAACTTCAAGATTTTATTACGAATATTTGAAATGAAAGAACATAAAAAGAAATAGAAACCATTTATATGTCATTAGACTAAACTGCACTTTAAGATAATACTCCAAAAGAAAATAAATTAGTAAGGAATAATGAAAAAAAGAAAGATAACAGTGTCATAATTCATAAGACAACGACATATCGATACTTCACAAAGAGCTATTAATTCCCTTGCCTAATACTGAAGGGATCAGCATCCCTCCGACGCAGTCGTAATCTAAACGACCGTTTTTAAAACTAATAAAAGAGCTCGTTAAAAATAGCCACCGAAAAATCTCAAGTGTTCTGTTCAACACGAGTATTATCTCCAGTAAACAAGAGTAACGCTCCCTCCTTTTCTAATGATACGCATCCATCAAGTTCTGCAGTATAAATATATTGGACAGAATTTGTTTTTAGTACGTCTTCAAGTCTTTTACTGGTTTCCTGTGTTTTATACTCGCCAGTCGTAGGCTTTGTTATTATCTGCCTCGAGCAGTCGTCAGCCGATTCCACGATTTTACGTTCTATAAAGATTTTACTGTTCCTTTTACTATTATTTGCGCTTTGGTTTTTACGATGATTCTCGGATGACCTGAAGTTATCATTTTTATTTTACAAACTTCCCGAATCACCGTCATGTGATAGCATTTTTACTGTTCTTGCGATCTATCAACGTTCGGTCGTGATATTCTTGGATACACAAACAGTCGATAAGTCGGAAAACATTCCCATGAAAGCTTCAATTTCACAAGCAATAAATCAGAAAGGTCAACCTAGGTTTCGTTCAAAAAACGCTCCAATGTTACCATTGAGATACAAGTCTGCATAAATGCGAACAAACCCTGCGGTGTTGCAATGGCTTTATAATTCTGCACTGATTACAAAGGGGAGCCGGCGGCCGCAATTTCGTCTTGTACCGATCGTGCTGTACATAAATTATCAGTTATTGATGAAGACATTAAGCTTGTGTACCGTACAACAATTAAATACTTTTTGGTAGTGGAACGGTTCAAAATACACGACGAAAAAAGCTAAATAACCCGTTCCGGGATACTGTGTCGCGTCCGGTAAAGCATCGCGATACCAATATTAATTAACCCAAATTGTTACGTTCAGTATTAAAATTGATAAGTACGGCTATCCATCATACAAGTACCAGAAACCTGACGTGATATTAACTGACATGATCAAACAAAAACATGCTCTCTGTTTGTTTAAGATTGAAACGAATATTTTAAACAGTAAACTTTAATTGGATTATTTCAGAAGAAAGCTGTCGCAATTGCTTCGGTGAACGACTTCATTATGATCCAATTCTGAGTTAATTGTTTTCTGTGGAATAAAAAACTTTGTGTAAGTGAAGAAATTAAGTTTGTTCGGCAGCCCTGTGCAAGCAGAAGTTTAGAGAGCACGTCGAGTACGTGCCCCTAATGCGGTATGAGCACAGATTCTGTCTCGACACATGTTTCGCTGGTTCATTAATAAGCGGTTGTTTTCGCGTCAGCTTTTGCACTTCACTGAATCTGAAATGAGTGGTTAAAAACATTAAAAAACGAGCCACCGTCAACCCGACCAGTTCCGCCTAAAGTCGATGGTAATAACGACTCCGGAACGAATAAGATCGATCGAGTTTCGTCGCGGGCAATTAGCGAGCATTCGAATATCGCAGAAGACATCTTTATAATCCACAATTTTTATGACTTTTGACACGGAATACGGCAGCGCAACGGCGCAATTAGGCTCTTATTCCATTCGTTTTATTCTTAAAGTAATCGAACAATCGTATTGAAAGACAGTAAATGATTTACGAGTCGCGCCTTTGCTTTAAATAAAACATCGCCGTAAGCTTTCAACCCGGCGTCTACGAATGAAAGTCACGATTGCAATTTTAAAATGTCGATACGGATGTTTGACGATTTTATTATTTGCAAATGTTATTTATTGTGATTGCATAGGGGTGTGTGATGTATCAAGATGTGTTGTAAGAGGTTTGCGCTGGGTCACATGGGAAGTTAATACATCTGTCTTTGGTTGTGATCTGAATGGCGCGCTCTCATTCATATGTTAAATGGTGACAAGTGCGGGCACTCGAGCTAGAAGGCTGGTATCCAGATAGTTGTCTGTTTCTCATCCTATTGAAAAAAGATTAGATGAATGGCTTTTAACGTCGTTATTTACCTTTGATGTGATGCAAAAAAGTTGTCATTTAATCTAGTGCAATAGGTTTGGTGGTTTAGTAAATTGCGAACTATAACGCACTGAAATATAGTAATTACAAATCTAATGGAAATGTTATCTTATCTAACTCCAACCTTTAGTATAAAAAAAAAAACTAAAACTCAGCGTTGGCTACGGCGGAACTTCAGAGCCTCAGTCACCGTCGCAAAGTTGCGTGTCTATCGGTTTTTTATAGAATACACTTTGGGGAGTGTGCGAGAGAACTGCACGACCTTGTTCCCGCAGCCCCTTTCCACCATCGGGGAACCAGACGCAGGCTAGCTTATCACCCTTACGTTGTTGACACTCCACCTGTCCGCACTAAACGCTTCGCAGATTCGTTTCTTATGCGAACCGCTAAGGAATGGAATGCGTTGCCTGCCTATGTGTTCCCCGATAACTACAACCTTGGTATCTTCAAGGCCAGAGTGAACAGGCATCTCCTGGACAAGCATGCAACATCTTGGGCCACATCCTGTTAACAAACAAGATGGTGGTCAAATGCCTGCCCAGTTTTATATAAAAAAAAAACCCAACAGTAAGTAGGACGAGCAATTGATTTTCAATGAGCACCTTTAATATTCAGTGATTCACTAGTATTTATCGAAAGACTTTGTACTTGCGGCTATGCTAATAGACATGATAAACAACAAATAAATTATTTATGTTTAGAACTGATGATATGATATTAAATATAATTGTTTCCCTTTCGTATATAAATTAACAAAACAACTTAGGTATCATTAACACGTATTATAAAGAATAAGTATTCTGATAAATATTTACAGCTAGAGTCTAGTTTCACAGAAATGGAAGAGATTGCATCAAACATAGTACAAAAATGAATAATTATAATGTTTACTCTGAATAAGTGGTAATTAACACTGACAATTATAACAATAAGACAGGCGCGCTTTTTCTCAAGCAAAATTTTACAGCCGTCCCACTTTTAATTGCCAAACGAAATAATGCAAACTACACAAATAAAATTTAGATTTAATGAGCGCTTAACGAGGATTACTGCGCTTAAAATTACAAAAACAAAATCCTGAGTAATAAAAAGTGGGAGTATTCCGAATATTCGGACTCGAAATACCATAAAAACAAAAGCCGTAGTTTCCCACTTGTTCTAAATTCTTAGTAATCGTTACGCGTTCATCGACATCGGAAGAGGTTTCTAAGCGAATAGTTTTGTCGCAAACCGCCGCTTTTTGTCGCCAGACGCATCCGAAACCGGTTCCGATCGATTTCGGCCTTTCATCCGATTGGGAAAATATTCGATTCGAAATACGAGAATTTCTAGATTTATCGATCGTTAATTTAATATTTAAAGCTTCCTCGTTCGATAGATTAAAGATAGTTAAATTAAATCTTTATTTACAAAACGATTTACGTAAACGGCCTGGCTACCTAATTTGTAACTACACACAGATTATAAATACAAATATGTAAATCTTGTGTTAATCTATGATGGAAGTTTATCTCTAGTATTGGTAATTTACATTGAAGTAATAGATAACCATTATTTCGTAATAAACAAATATAAATTTATATTTCGAAGTTAATCAATGACCTTTTTTGTTTTGATAACGGCTTAGATATAGCACATTTTTCACTTGTGCTGAGTAGTTAATGAAAAATAATCTAATGAAAATACATCTCATCTTACTAAAGCGAGTATGTGAAAGGATGTTTGGTTACCTATACTCACCAACTTATATGTTTGGCAAAGAGATAGATTGAGCAGAAAATGAAAAGGACGAAAACCACTCAGATTTAAATAAATGTTGAAGAGTTTTCTTGCTAGTCCCAATTTTCGGGTGCGTGATGAATGATATAATTGCATTAATTGGTATAATGCTCGCGGTTTCACCCGCGTGGCACCCGTTCCCGTGGGAATATTGGGATAAAATATAGCCTATGTCACTCGGGAAGAATGTAGCTTTCTAATAGTGAAAGAATTTTCTAAATCGGTCTAGTAGTTTCGGAGCCTATTCGATGTAAGCAAACAAGCAAACAAACAATCAAATCTTTCCTCTTTATTATATTAGTATAGAAGATAACGAAACATAATAAACGTAACATAAGAACACTTCAATTAATTTATTTTTACATAATGTTTATTTCATATAATCATTATTTTATATAATATAATTTAACATAACGCTCGTTCTATATAAAACTTACTTGCTATAACGGTCATTGGATATAATTTTGTTTCATAATATAACCAGCAAGCGGCATACAATCATTCGGCAGCAGCCAGCGATGCGCCAGAAATAGTGGTTATACCTACATTATTTTCTCTAATGCAGTACGAAACTAAGTTCATAGGTATAGGTATTTTAAGTTTCATAAAGAAAAAAACTTTTTAAATTATTACCTATGCAAAAGGACATAAGTACCTAAAAAAATATTAAGTAACGCTTATTATATGAAACGTTTTTATATCAAATGTTCATTATACGTTTTAGAATTATATATTTTGAATTTATATTATTCATTGATTATACGATGGCCGTTGGAGCGGAAAGGTTCTCGAATGGCGACCGCGTACCGGACAAACGCCACTCCGACGACCGTGGGCAGGTGGGCGTCATTCAGGTGACATGATGATGATGATGATGATACGAAATGAACGTTGTATAAAATGGTTTTATAGTAAATGTTTATTATATGAAAAAATATATAATAATTGTGAGTAGATATTATGTATTAATTATGTATTATAATGTTATTATATCATACTAATTTCATACCCCCTATTTTTATCATTTTACTAGCATCCTTAGTTGAATTAAAAGCACCACCATTACTCGTAAAAAAAGATGAAGAATGTTGGACCCAGTGACGTAGAGTAAGAATTCCCCACATTGTGCACTCCCGTATGCAACCGATGCGCCGGAGTCAAATGGTGCATAACAAACTGAATGTTGGCAATCCCGGTGAGGTAAGCCGGTAAGATGAGACAAAACCACAAAACACAAAAATGAGGTTAGAATTAGATTAAAGCGTAGAATCGAAAACCAGTTCATTGCCATCGCAACCCGAAGAAATTCTACAAATCTTAAATGTATGGAGGGTTTGCTATTTGGAGCTAAGGGTTTTCCACGCATTCCCCGCCCACATTACTTATTCTTGTGTTCTGCAGGAAAAACTTTTGAAACATCTACAAGGATTTGTTCGACGAAAACTTAAAAAGACTAAAACTTTCTGTGATGTCAATGAATTGAGAAGATTCACCAGGGCCCCAAGTCTGCTAATTTTAATTTAAATAAGATTCTATTGATATTCAATTGAGACTCAATTACGATTCCATTACGATTAAAACAAATTGGGTATTCTATAAAAACTTGTACGTCAGCTCAATAGAATCGCAATTGAATCGTAATTGAATCGTAATGGAGTCTCAGTTGGATAGTTACCTTTGGGTATGTATCATAATAACTACGGTCGTTTCGACTATGGTCGAAATAACTACGGTCAAAAGACCTACTGTTCAAAATAACTATTGGTCGTTACACCTATTTTTAAAATAACTAATTTTTAAAATAACGGTTTATTAAGTTTAAAAATAGTGACTCATGTACAGACACGAGCAATAATATTATGTATACAATACAACATAGAACTTTGTCACACTGTAGCGTTCCAAAAGAAAACGATCAGTGTCACAGAAGTCATTCAATATTGTAATATGATATAGTCCTATGTTGTATACATATTACTGGTCGTGACTGTATTGCTGTTAGGTGCGAGGAGCGAAGCGACGAGCATGTTAGGTTTACATGAACATACCGCGCGAGCCGAGCGAGCGAAGCGAGCGTGCCGCGGCAGCGGCCGGCAAAGCGCCAGAAACGACTATATACATATTCCCATTTCCTATTAAACTGAAGTAGGGGGTAGGGGGGGTGTATAAAGTCGATTCTGGCGCTTCGCCAGCCGCTGCCGCGGCACGCTCGCTTCGCTCGCTCGGCTCGTCACTGTTCTAACCTAACCTAACCTAAAACGTCTGTTACATTTTGGTGGGTGTCAGGGGGCTTCGACCCCCGAGCCCCCTTGGCGGGGGGCTTCGCCCCCTGTCCCCCCTTTTGTTTTTCCCAAAAGATATAAAAATTTTAAAATAACAAACATTTTTTTGAGCAAAAAAATAAAAAATAAAATTTTTATATGTCCATCGGATGCCTCCTAGGTATTTCCGGATACCGTAGGGGATCGAAAATTTTGTTAGATTTCAGCTATGACGCACCGTTTTCGAGATATTTGCATTTTTATAAAATTCATTCTTGAAAATCCCCGCTTCATACTAAAACAGTCAAAAATTTTATGTTTGCGACACCCTAACCAAAAAAACAATCCAACGCGCCCAAATCCGTTTAATAAACTTTCCAATTCATAAGCTTGTTGTAGGCGAGTCGTTCATAGTCGAAACAACCAGTAGATGAAATGAACATTAGGCCAATCGTCCGTTAGTTGAATCAACTGTAGTTCAATCAACCGTAGGTGAAATTAACAGTAGTTGAGTCGTTCAATAGTCATTACGAAAATATGTGAATCGATCGTAGTTATTTCGACCATATCAAAATCAAAAATCAAAATCAAAAATCATTTATTCATTTTAGGCTGATACAGCACTTGTGAACGTCAATGAAGCTACGCTATCGGTTCGCAAATCCTACGTCGGGAGGCCTTGTAACGAGAAGAACCGGCAAGAAACTCGCCAAGGGCTATTTTTTTCTCCCTGTCATATTTCATACAGAGTCGTCAAATTGAAAAGTGACTTTAACATAATATAATATGTAAAGTCACTTTCCATCACAAATTAATCTTAAGTTTAAAAACAAAATAAAAAAACCCGGTAATCATAGCAGTAAATAATTTTCAATAACTAAGAAATAGACATCCAAAAGGTAGTTTCTTTAAAATACACACCAACCAAAAACGTAGCAAATAAAATAATAAATATAAATGCCAAACAAGGGTAATAAAACTTTGAATAGTTTAAGAACATAAGAGTCAATAATAAACAGTGCCATACAAGCCACGATAAAATAAAACTAATAACAATAAAACATTAAAAATCTGCATATTTTGAGACAAGAAGCCAGGAGCAGACCCATCCCACTGGTGGCACTCGTTCACGAGCATGACGCATGAACCAGCCATCGCTTCGCTCAACCATATTTTAGGGAACGTAACGACCCGCCTCACACGACACCACCGCAGAAATGTTTACAGAGAGCATGACATACTCAAACTTCTCATCTCAAAACGCAGAAACCAATATAAGAATGTACGCAGTATTAATAATTTTGTAAAACACGACTCACAACTAACTAGAGAAAAAATCCTTCTCAGCTTATGACCAAGTTGCTTTGTCATTTAAGTAATCACTTACAGTATAGTAGCCCTTCTTGAGGAGGCAATTTTTTATATGATTCTTAAACTCTTCAAAGGGTAACTCCAAGATATCACTTGGAATCTTGTTAAAGATGTGTATACCTTGACCCATGAAAGACCCATGTACCTTCTCTAATCGGTACCGAGGCATTGAAAGTTTATCCCTATTTCTTGTATTGTAACCATGCAAAACGCCATGTTTAGTATACAAGTTAATATTACGACGCACAAAAATAATACAATTTAATATAAATTGAGATGCAGCTGTCAGTATACCAATTTCTTTGAACTTCTCCCTAAGAGAAGTTTTAGAGCTTAGTTGATAAATGGCCCTTATTGCTCGTTTTTGCAGAATAAATATAGCATTAATGTCAGCTGCTAATCCCCACAAAAGAATGCCATATGACATGATGCTATTAAAATAACTAAAGTATACAGTCCTAGCAGTTTCTATGTCAGTTAACTGTCTAACTTTTCTAATAGCGTAAGCTGCAGAGCTGAGCTTACCAGCTAATGCAGCAATATGCGAATGCCACTGAAGTTTTCTGTCTATAGTTACACCCAGAAAGACTGTTGATTCAACTAAATCTAATTTTTCATTATTTATTACAATTTCTACGGGTGGAGATTGTACATTTGGTAAAGAGAATAGAATGCATTTCGTTTTCTTTGCATTAAGCTGTAGATTATTAAAACTAAACCAAGTGAGTATTTCCGAGAGTGCTTTGTTTACATCGTCAAAATTAGATTGATTTCTGTCAATGTTAAATATTAAGGAAGTATTTTCAGAAAACAAGACAATCTCACATAAGCTATTTGCAAAGAAAGGTAAATCGTTAATATAAACCAAAAACAAGAAAGGGCCCAAGATAAACCCTTGAGGTACACCTAGCTTTACATCAGAACCCATTGATTTCACCCCATTTATATCAACTGTCTGAGTTCTGGAACTAAGATACGAGTGTAATAGTTTTTGGGCATTATTTTTTACACCGTAATGATTTAGCTTCAACAGCAGCGTCCGATGATCTACACAGTCAAAAGCTTTGGACAAGTCGCAGAATATGCCAAGAGCATTCTGCGACCCCTCCCAGGCCCCAAAGACATGCTTAAGAAGTGCAACCCCGGCATCAGTAGTAGACCTACCCTTCGTAAAACCGAACTGTTTGTTATGCAAGAGGTTATTTAAAGTAAAAATAATGAGTTAATAATTGCTCCAGTATTATTTTTTCAAAGATCTTGCTCAAGGCGGGTAAAATAGATATTGGTCTGTAATTACCTGGGTCTTAGTCGTAATGACCTTAGTTATTATGATACATACCCCATTGAGAGTCCTGTCAAACAAATGTCAAATGAGAGTAGAATACGATTGTAATACGATTGAAGAGCAGACTAGCAAATATTCCGATGGCAGTTCAATGGCAGTTCAGTCGTATACCATTGGTCTTAAGTTAGCAGCAGAATACCAAAAATGTCAAAAACCGCTATTGAGATCCAATTAAGATTCAATTGAACCATTTGTAAATTAGCAGACTTGGGGCCCAGTAGATGAAATGAACATTAGGCCAATCGTCCGTTAGTTGAATCAACTGTAGTTCAATCAACCGTAGGTGAAATTAACAGTAGTTGAGTCGTTCAATAGTCATTACGAAAATATGTGAATCGATCGTAGCTATTTCGACCATAGTCGTAATGACCTTAGTTATTATGATACATACCCCATTGAGAGTACTGTCAAACAAATGTCAAATGAGAGTAGAATACGATTGTAATACGATTGAAGAGCAGACTAGCAAATATTCCGATGGCAGTTCAATGGCAGTTCAGTCGTATACCATTGGTCTTAAGTTAGTAGCAGAATACCAAAAATGTCAAAAACCGCTATTGAGATCCAATTAAGATTCAATTGAACCATTTGTAAATTAGCAGACTTGGGGCCCTGGTGTCGGTTGATGCATAACAATCTGAATGTTGGCAATCCTGGTGAGGTAAGCCGGTAAGCAGATGAAAACGTTATTTGGGCCATGAAGAATTTAATGGGTAATAATTTTTGATCGTTTTCCAGGATGTAAAATTGGTCGAAAAAAATAGAGTTCCCTTTTGACATTTAGTGATGAGTTGAGAGGCGCCGCGTTATCATCCTCATTCTTACGAATGCGTTGTTATTTTCTACAAAACAAGCTTTAGGAAAAGTTACAAAAAAATCTTTAACCATTTTAACCTTTTGTCATCCCAATATTACTATTGAATCTGTCTTATAGGTTAGTCTAATAACAAAAACCAGGTTCTACTTCCTGATTGAACAAGGGGTAGGTATTTGGACTAAATATACTTTCAGTGACTTGAAAAATTTACGTTCTTCTTCTTTTCTAGTTTCCAGAATTTTCCTCTTATTTCAAAACTGAATATTCATTTTTGAAAATATTGAAAATGAAGTATTCGAAAAATCGATCCGTCTGATAACTAGCTCAGATGGGGCTCAAACCCTTTCACTGTCCGGGTGAATGCTCTAACCACTAAGCTACGGAATCGCTCAGTCTCATCGGAGCTAGTTGTGAAATGGATTTTTTTTTAATACTTCATTTACAATATTTTCCATAATAAAAATTACATTGTGAATGCAAAACAAGTAAAAACAATTGGAATATTTATTGTTTAACCAAGCAGTCTTTTGGTATGCAATGTTTTATCGATATGCGACACACCCACAGCTGTCCATCTAATTGAGGAGGCATCTTGTGAAGCCTTGTGCACTGAATAAGAATGCAATTTATTCACCTTTGAAAGGCGACAACACTTCCTCGATGGAAAATTATTGGTAGATATTGTTTATGATAGAAGCGTATTTTTAATCATTACCTAACTTTGCCAGTTTGGAGGTTTAATATTTTTAATCAAGAATATTAATTCGTTAAGCTACAATTATATAAATAATTTCTTTCAACCACACTAATTATCAAAGGCCATGGAAATTTTCTTTAATAAAAAACTGTAGCCCATGTAAACATTAAGAAACTAAAACTTATTTTAATTTTTAGTTTTTTGCATTGACAATGCAATTTTTATAATAGAAAAATGGAAAATGAAGTATTTAGAAAAAATCGACCCGTCTCACAACTAGCTCCGATGGGACTCGAACCCACGACCTTTCGCTTTCCGGGCGACTGCTCTAACCACTGAGCTACGGAGTCGTTACGAGAAGCGTCGAATTTATCCAATACTTCTTACACGCTGTATAGTCAGCGTTAATTTCATCAATGTGGAGACATTACAACCCTCACACGCGAAAAAGCGAAAGGTCGTGGGTTCGAGTCCCATCGGAGCTAGTTGTGAGACGGGTCGATTTTTTCTAAATACTTCATTTTCCATTTTTCTATTATAAAAATTGCATTGTCAATGCAAAAAACTAAAAATTAAAATAACTTGCAATAGTAATTTCATCTTTAGCGATTGCCAAATACCTGGAAAGGTATTTCTTTCGCGTGTGAGGGTTGTAATGTCTCCACATTGATGAAATTAACGCTGGCTATACAGCGTGTAAGAAGTATTGGATAAATTCGACGCTTCTCGTAACGACTCCGTAGCTCAGTGGTTAGAGCAGTCGCCCGGAAAGCGAAAGGTCGTGGGTTCGAGTCCCATCGGAGCTAGTTGTGAGACGGGTCGATTTTTTCTAAATACTTCATTTTCCATTTTTCTAAACTAAAACTTGATAACTGATAAATATATGCTTATATACCACTTTCTTTGTAAATACATACTTAATATACCTCTATAGAAAACACAAATACCAAGACAAACAGACGTGTTCATTCACACAAATATTTGCATTGTTCGGGTATCGAACCCAAAACCTCTGGTTCTCCCTCGCCTCTATGTATTTGAGTAACACACCGTGTCATTTAAGATAAGGTATATAAAGAAAATCACTCTGGAATAAAAAGACTATCAAAATGTAAAAAATGACGAAAAATAGAAAATAAGTAAGATCGAAGCCAACGCTTGAAGTACTAAAACAGACCACCCGTAGCAAAATTTCCGCTCTCAAAACTGCAAAACACCGTTCAAGATTTTTGTTTGTCGAAGCTTAAATTGCGGTAATTTCCCAAAAATCACATTACGTGAACCAGCAATCACACTCCAGATCCCCCGAACCACGCGGTAGGTGACAGAACATGCGTAAATGCACCAATAAGTGTTCCCACAAATTACTCAATCCACGTCCATACAATCTGCACAATAATAAGGGCTTGCGTCCAAACACTGCTTATTTTTCATTCGAGGCAGGTAATTTTAATGCATATTTAATGGGCGCCTCTTGGCTTCAAATCCGCCAAGATAAGGTACGGTTATAATGCATACAGTTTGCCCTCGTATTATTTATTGTGTGATTTTTGGCAACAGTTCGTTAGCTTGGCTTGGCTAGATGCGCAATCTTCATAATGCATGCATTTTTGTGGACTATCGCATAAGCTTCTTTTTTGACGTTTTGAAATGCTCTTTGTGAGTGAACGAAAATCTGAAAATTTTTGTTCATATTAACCGTTGGAACCTATTTTTCACCAATTATAAGTAGGTAAGTAATTTAGATAAAATGACATAACATCTCATGTACGTAAGTAATATCTATAAAGGAAGTGTCCAAAAACAAATTTTATTCAAAATTAAGTAGCACTGTAAACAGTAGAGGTTTGATTACCTACCTATTACTTTAATTTTACACTGTGTTAACTGTAGGTACAAACTGGCCGTAAAAGATATAGATCGCGAACTAAGCAGATATGCGAAGCACAATTTGAAACGCACACTAGCAATTAGGCGAGTTAATACTACGAGCAGAAGTAGTTTACATACTTTCGAGTGTGTGGCTGAAGGGTTAAGCAGTAACCGTGGAGTCGGTGCATTAGTGGTGGGTTTAAGAAAAGTACTTGATAAGGACTGCTATTATTGTACGTACATGGTGCGTCAGTTTGTAAGAGTATGAAATTCTTATCAAGTGTTACATCCTAACAAATTTCACTCCAGAACACAATAAAGAGATTAGGTGGGGCATTATGTTTCACATGATTTCTGAAAGAAGTGTCGCTTTAAATAATCACTTTGCAATGACAAGGTGAAGAAAATAAAAATCCTACAAAAGGAAATGTATGGATTGCTAAGGTGGGGACGCATGACAGCAACGTAAGTACTACTTCTAATGTTAGTACGAGGCTAGTTTCTCATGCCAGAATTTGTTAACTAGCAAACTTATCTCTGCATGAGTAAAGGTGCTTCGTTTTTGAAAAATTTAAGCTAGTTCTAATTAAATGAAGCCAGAGTTACGAAGCAGTAAGCTAGTATAACCTCTGTTTGTGGACTGAAGTTCGTTTTTGAAAAATTGAAGCTAGTTTTAATTACACGAAGCCAGAGATACTATCTTACTGCTCCAGCATAACCTCTGTTTGTGGACTACAGTAACTGCGCATGAGTTCGTATAAAGAAATGTTCGATTGTCTTATTGACCGCGCCGCCCATGAAAATTGCCGCTATGCGCAGTAGAGTACCCCTCACCTCTCCCGCCCGCCCGCATGCCGCTAAATTGTGAACTGCGCATTGTCCTGCGCGATGTTCAGACACGCCAAAAAGTTTGCCTAGGGCTGTACGCAGTGACACATTGTAACGGTTCCAACTTACGTCTCTTACGTAACCGTGTCCACGTACCTGCGGACAGAAAAGTGTTTAATTAAGACGCGTTAATTTTTATAAATCATTCGAGTGACCGCGGGTCATGAATAATTCGGCACTCGCGTCCGCTCTTAATTGAGATACCGACGACTTTAGTTGCGTGTGAATATTTTTTATTTCTTCTTCTTATACTGGTTGGTGAACGATTTATTTGCTAGATTTGATCTAGTTTACTATTCTACATTTAATGCTAAAGTAATTAGATTTGGACTGGACTAATGGACAGCTGCTGTCTGAGAAACATTTCTCATTGGCAATAAGTTCGAATGAGAACTATCTGTAAGAAAAAAGTTGATAGTGTTTTGTTTCTGTTTTAAACTCGTATCAATTGGAAAAGCAAATAATCAAACCGTCCCACCATATATAAATGGTACGTAACAATAAATTATAAAAAATAACAGAATAAAATAAACAGGTGTGTTGCACACATAATCGATCGCAAATTTTTGGAACTCCAACATAAATCATAATAATAAAGAGGTGACATTTATTGTATTTACATGTTATGATTTATATGTTTAAATCCCAAATACCGATGGTTAAGCAGCGCCCACGCGAGCCCAGCCATTAATCATGAGAGGACATCTCAAAAATGCCAACTTTAAAACATCTCTGCCCGCCAGTACATGGTTATAGTAAGACAAGAAAAACAAACGAAAAAAATAAATTACTTTTGTATACGTTCTTTCTTTTCCGTGCCGAAGGGGTCGTAAATCACAGAAAGATAAGCATAAAAAGATTGTATGAGGTGGGTACACGGTAGAACTGAAGTTTTCGTATTTCGTTATCTCGCGTCAAGCGGGTACTACAAAAAAATTTAGCCGCCTACAGCTTTCTCTGAAATAGAGAGGATGGTACAGTAGCATCTATATATTATTAGCACTATTATTTATTCTGTGATTATAGTTATACTAAGAAAAACGGCGAAAAATCGCTAGAGATAAGGCCGCCCCTTGTGTGTCTAATGTATTTAATTTTTTATATATTTAACTATGTTCTGTGTGTACAATATAGCATAAATCAATCAATGGTTTAGGTTTTTTAAATATCTTGTAAATATGC
The DNA here is from genome assembly GCA_949710035.1 of Crambus lathoniellus. Lineage (NCBI taxonomy): Eukaryota > Metazoa > Arthropoda > Insecta > Lepidoptera > Crambidae > Crambus > Crambus lathoniellus. The sequence continues at coordinate 12,573,120 of OX453307.1, forward strand.
GTAAAGCGTAAAACAGCATTTCAGGCTTCGATCAACAATAACACCTAGTTCTAGATACATAGTTTGAGTGACAGACATGGCCGAACGTTATACGCCCACTTGAGAGTATAATTATAAGTAGATTATTTTGACAGTGTCATTAATACTAAGGTTTTTCAAACTCGGAACGCTTCGTGTCATTTATAATGTAAGATCGTAGCATTCGTTACCATTTTTCTCCGTTAAAAAAAAATGAGTCTGTCCCGTTATAAAGTTTTCATTTAGTTCGTGAACCATCTAGTAGGTACCTACTATTGTTGATCGAAGATTTCAGGTCACCTCATCTAAAGAGATAATTCTCATATTTTTATAAAATATAAAAAAGAATTTTATTTGATTTTATATGTTTACTTTGTCTCCAGATGGTAATGTCACAATCTATATATTTCCATGTATGAATAGTATTTTATAAGCTTAAACTTAGATGCGACGATTTTTTTGTCAGATTTAAGGTGCTTGAAGCGTTTTTTATTCACTTCATTCTCGCTTTTCTGCACCAGTTTAGAGTCAGGGTGAAATAATGTATTTTCAACTTATATTATTTTTTTAATTGTGAAAAAAGAAAGTGAAACTGTTGACGAAGTTCCCGTTTAATATCCATCGTCCAATTTTCTTACGTACCGTCGAAATTGCTACATATTTCTAATACCTCTTACAATATTTAATAAAAACCCACCCGTACCCGGGTGACCAGGTATAACAAATAGCTACACGAGGACCACATGAGGCGCAATTTGTCACCCGGAGCCTACCAAGCAATTAGATTTGTTAGCTGTACCCCTGGAGTTTCATCACCCCAACAGATGCTTGGACTAATAACCTCTCGAAGTTTCCCCCCCACCCCCCACGACCCAACTAAGATAGATGGCGCCACCATTCTTGCAATTTTCCTGTCGTATCTTCCCTCGTAAATTCCTAGTGATATATTGGTTCGGATCTCGCGGCGCGACCAGGAGCATACTCGAAATATGATAACAGTTATTTATTATTGTTCTTATTGGTTTTCTATGGGGTGGCGTCTTATGTTTATGTGGGCGATAAGAGGTGAAAGTATGTAGAGCGTCCCTTATATACCTACATGAAAAACTCGTTTTGTATTATTATCAAATAATGGACTCGGTGAACTTCGCATCACCTACAATAGCTTAAAAAGTTAGACAGATCCTGCCATAAAAGTCACCTAATCCGAAGCAGCTAAAACGTCAGTGATTACCAACTCTTTGGAAGCAGCCATGGAAGAAATGTCAGTTTTAAAAAGTACGACCATAGTATATATAAGATAGCTTATTTATATACTGTGGCACGACAGTTAGGATATACAGTTTTTCATACAAAATTACCTTTTTTTTCGCTAATAATTTTAAACCCCTAAACTATTAGCGAACAAAACAAAAAATAAAGTTTAGTACTGAAACCGGTCAAGCCGTTTCTGCGTTTAAGCGAAGATATAAATATATACACTAAAGTGTTGTGTTTTTACTGCACATTTAGAAAATATAATATAATGAAACTTTATATGACGTTCTTCTCCTACAAATGAAGTCCTCGTAGATAAAACAAAACACATTTCAGGTTCTTCATTTAATGAAATACCTTTCATAGCCTGACAAGTAATGTTCTTTCAATTATTCAACGTATGTTTTAGTTTCCATACTCTTATATTTGCTGTAAATAATATCAACAAACAATCTGCTGCATTGAAAGTTTTTATACTTGCCTATTACTTTCAAAAGTAGGTGAGTCCGAAACCAACTTTCTAACATCCAATATTAGTTTGGCATAAACGAAATTAAAAGCTTCCAAGTCAGTGGGGTGGGCCGTATTACCATATTCTAATAAATTGTTATTGTCATTGGAGACAACCGTCGGGGGCGAAAAGATACGAAATTTTCGAAAAATTTAATGTACTATGATAGTAATTGATGTCGGTAAGCAGTGTTTCAAAACTGTTTTCCATGTATAAGCTACATTAATTTTAAATTAAAAGTTAAAATAAACTTGTGTTACATGGCGAAAATAATCATTTATGACGAAAATAATATATACCAATTGTATGTATTAAATGTTATAATATTTTGGACATATCATTAACGTTAACGTTTCGACGCCGACCCGGCCGAATGGGGCCACACAGCAATAGAAAATCTATTGTCTCATTTTCCCGAGCTTGAAGGATTGTATTTTTTAATAAGTATTTTTTGTTTTTGTATTGCTTTCGCTTATCGCTTTTTCCCAAAGCTCGCCTTTGTATCTTACTTTAAGTAAATGTACAATAAAGTTTAATAAAATAAAAAATATTACGACCTCCGTGGCTGAGTGGTATACGCACCGGTTTTCAAGGTACCGCTATCTCTAGAGGTCCCGGGTTCGAATCCCGGTCGGGTAAACATTGAAAATGATCTTTTCAATATTATTTTCTCGGGTCTGGGTGTAGGTATGTGGTAATACCCGTCGTTGTTTCCAATTTCCATTATGCTAGTGCTCAGCTACAATAGTTTGGTATTGGAAAATGTATGTGAAGGTGATGGTGTCCAATATTTATTTCTTAATTTTATTTATCAACCATAATAATATCTCTAGTGATGGATCACTGCTACACTGGTCTGCTTTCACTAAGAATGGAGATGGAAGCTGTTCCGATAATTACGGTCTTAGCTCCTCTACAATTTCAACTTGAAATCTTGTAGTCCCTGACTTGTAGCAAAACATTAACAGATGTATGATCCAAGCATGTTAAACAATCGTACATATATTATGATATTATTCTTGAAAAGCACCACTTATTTTTGTTTTTGTCGATAGCAAACCTATACTGTGACAGAACAAAATCCGGCAAATCGAATTGCAGGACAACAGCGACAAGTGTCTGTATTTAAAGTTATAAGATTGAAACAAGATCAATGTAACGCTAAAGTTTTTCCCAAAATGTTACAGAAAATGCCTTTTTTCCAGAAAAATTCGCACTATAAGTAAGAAAATGGCCGCTCGCCTGTCAGTTTATTTGCCGAAGACATAAACAATTGGGCGGAAGCAGCGCCCTCGCAGACGGCGGAAGCGAGACGAGTGTCGGCACCGGAACTGTTATTGCCGGGACGACTACTACTTCCGTTTGAGGAGACTTCAAGTCTACTAACGGTGACACGTCTTTTTGGTACCTTTGCTTAGGTATGTTTACTATCACGTCACTACTTTCGGCGAAAATAAATGCATTTTTTTAATTCAAATATGAATTAGCCCGTCCACTAAAACATTACTCTTAGTTACCCTATAAAGTCCCAAAAAAAAAAGTAAGGGTGCCACTAATGATTCTAAAATATCGAATATATAATATCCTTTTTTGTGTACCAAATTTGACCAGCGGGTCAGATATATTTGTAGCATTTTGTGAATTTGTGTCTATAACCTATACCTATTATGAAAGAAAAAAGTAATACAAACGGAGTAGTCAGGAAGAGAAAATGTGAACCACAGGCAAAATTGTAGTGAACAAATGTATATTTTTTATTAATACAGCTCTCGAATTAGATGGTAGGGTAGCAGAAAATAGTAGATCAATAAAAGACTTAGTCGTAAAAAGTACTTGTTACATTCTTCACGCAGTAAGTAACACACTTTCAGGCTCGCAGAATCAACTGCAAACTAAAATTAATGGGTGCCTACCATCAACTCTTATTGCGGTTTTGTTTAAGACCTAAACTGATCTGCTTCGCTTATTCGTACCACGACAGCTTAATATCAATGACAGCGATTCAGTGATCATTCAATGACATTTCACAGCCGCTAAGCTGTCAAGACTTATTTGACTTATAACTCGGCCAAGCTACCATGACACCTGCAGGTTATCATTCTGTCATGCCCGTCCCTCTCACTCTCCGGGCATGACAGAATCGAGTGAAAGAGACGGGTAGAAGAAATAAGGACACAAATCGTTCGGTCATTCACATTTACAATTCATTTGCGATCCAATTTTTAGAAGGTCATAGTACGAAAGAAAGCAATTCATTTTAGGAACCTATTCTGCATCGCGCTATTTTTGAATCGCTGTCTTAAAGTTGATGGTAGGCACCCTGGTTCCTACTTATATTGACAAATCTTTTTAATTCGTCATAATTAAGTGGATTTTAAGAATTAATTATATGAATTTGTTTGTATACCCATAATATGATGAATTTAAAATGTTAAACTTTAATCTCAATCTTGCTGTTACAGATGGCATTACCATCTCAAACTACCATTGTGGAGCCACTTGCCAACATTCTTACTTTAGCCGTGCAATACAAATTGCACGTACTTTGGGCATATAGGAGTTGATTAATACGTTTGCAATACATGACTAGATTAAGAATGGCAAGTGGCTATAGTGAAATACTGTACCTAAATTAAAATAAGAAAGTGTAATCAAGCTCACTTACAACATTGGTATTACTCTGTCACTGTTTTCATGATAAGGTATTAGGTTCTACTGAAACGATGATGAGCCAAAATTAGGTTTCAGACAAAATGAATAATCTATTAATTTCGAAAACTAATGGAAATCGATATAATGATCATCAATTATAACACCCTCTTGTGGTTGATTCGCTAACAGCCATAACCTTAAGAATGCGAAAAACGTGGAGCGATTTTTAATACACTCACCACCAACCCTATAATGGGTATTTTCGCACCCCTGCCCGCGGTGACATTTGAAACCTACCGTTCTATGAAAAAAACAAAGATGGCACATTATGCAAATGGCATTATGTTCCCATTTTTGTAAGTTCCCCCACTTTATGACGCGAGTAGAGAAGGGTTAACACAATTGCTATATTGAATGAAAGTTTTAGATTATCTTTTGTCTTTATTTGAAGCTTTCCCCTGTGGTATAAAAAGGTATTGTTGTAAACTATAGCAGCGGTATGTAATAGAGAATACAGTAGTTAATTTATGTAATCACAAACAATAAAACAATTTAAATGTTTGAAAATTAAAACGAATACGATTGAAGAGACATTTTTTTTATAAATGTTAAAAATACTACCATTGTAAAATAACAACGATTATTGAAACTAAATATAAGTAATAAAAAAATATTAATGCTTCAGCTACTGTAGTAGGTTCATTCCATCGAGAAACCACATTACATTAGTAATGTTCGTTTAAATACAACTTGTTGTATTTAAACGAAAAAACATAAACACAAGACAGTTTTTTAGGTCTCCTGAAAAGTTTACATTTACTGATTTGTGGGGTTTCTCACATGAATTTTCATTTATTTTATTGGTTTGAATTTTTTAGTAGGTATTTATTAAATGACCGTTAATTAAATTGCTTATTTAACCCGCGGTATCATCGTGGGATGCTTTGAGCCGGTTCAGCTTGTCTTTCGCAGCGGTTACAGGGTTCACAGGCTAGACTATGAATAATGCATCGCTTCGGTCTAGTTGAGCCTGAGTTGTTATTGTTTGTTCAATTTATAAATTATGATCTTAAATTGTGTTACATTTTTGTTTTATCTTAAAGTTATAAATTAAGGCAATTAAAGGCGCAAATTTTTACGGCTTATTTGGTGCATGGATAGGATACCTGCCTTCTGCGCCAGAGGTCTCGGATTCGATTCCCGAACAAGCTTTTCTTGCTAAACCAAGTTTGTCTTGGTCTGGGTATTTCCTATGCGTATTAAGTATGTACTTTAAACAAAAAAAACTAGTCAAGTGCGAGTCGGTCTCGCGTACGAAGGGTTCTGCACCATTATCTATACAACATTAGAAATTATTTAGCTATACCGTACAATATTAAACTATACAACAATAGACACTATTTAAGATCGAGAAAAAACGACAAAAATCATGTTTATTGTATGGAAGTCTCCCTTAATATTTATTTTATTCTGTTTTTAGTATTTATTGTTATATCGTCAATAGAAATACATCATCTGTGAAAATTTCAACTATCTAGCTATCATGGCTTATGAGATACAGCCTGGTGGGGTGCGTAATGAATGATATAATTTCATTTGGTATAATTTCATTTCAATAACGTTCATATGACATAATAAACGTTTGTCATAATAACTCTTCAACTAATTTCATTTTACATAATGTTTATTTCATATAATCATCATTTTATATAATAACATTTAACGTAACGCTCATTTTATATAAAAACATTTTATATAAAACTCATTTGCTATAACGGTCATTTGATATAATTTTATTTCATATAATCATCATATGTAATAATTTCATTTGATATAATTTGATTTTATATAATCATCAATTTAGTCAATTAAATGTATAGTGCATGTAAAGGAGCAGGGGGCACGGGGGGTATAGTGCGCTCGAAAGGGGATCTCGGGGATCCCGCCATAAAAAGCCACAACCGTGACAAAACCATTTATAATAGGTTAGGTTAGGTTAGAACTGTGAACAAAACAAAGCGCGAGCCGAGCGAGCGAAGCGAGCGTGCCGCGGCAGCGGCCGGCGAAGCGCTAGAAATAGTTATTCGTTGATTATACTAAATGAACGTTATATGAAATTATGTTATGTTATATAACCATTATGTGTTTTAAATATTATACAATGTAAGTGTTATAGTAAATGTTTATTATATGAAACGTTTTTATATCAAATGTTCATTATACGGTTTAAAATTATATATTTTGAATTTATATCATTCGTTGATTATACAAATTGAACGTTATATGAAATGATTTTATGTAATGTGTTGTTATATTTTGTGAGTATTATACGAAATGTTGTTATATCATATATTACAAACCCAGCCTGGTGACATACAGACAGACAGACGGACAGCGAAGTCTTAGTAATAATTGTTTTTTACCTTTTGGGTAGGTACGGAACCCTAAAAAGTATATAAGTATATATTTATCCGTTATCTAGTTTCAACAACACAGTTTCTTAATGAAAACTATACTTAAGAATTAGATAATTTATGTGATTGTAAGAAAATTTATATTTATTTATTTAAATTATTCATATCTTAAAAGTAAATTACGTGTTTACTCAAATGCTCAAATGAAACTAATCAATAGTCAAGACTGAAACTTGCCCAAGCAAACAGAACCTACTTAATAAAACCAAAAGATTTTCTCTGCTATAGGTACCTGATAGAAACCAAAGAGTTTTTGGCTCTAAATTTATGTGCTGCGTTTTTCATTTGCATCAAAACACATACGTGCCGAAAAAAAGAACGCCTTCGTAGACATGCGTGTGAAGTTTTTAGTTGACAAAAGCGCCGTCGACGCACGTTTACTTATGTTTATTCACGGGGCGCGCTTAAAAACCCGATGTGCATAGGTTTTATGACAGAATCGATACATCCATACTAAACTAATATTATAAATGTAAAATAGTTTTTGATTGTTTGTCCTTCTTTCACGTCAAAACGGAGCAACGGATCGACGTGATTTTTGATATGGGGATAGTTTGGGAGCTGGAGAGTAACATAGGCTACTTTTTCTTCAGGAAAAATATCACATTCCCGGGGGAGAACGTCGTGTAGTCCACGCGGGTGAAGACGCGGGCGGAAGACTAGTTTCGTATATTTCGAGACATGACACGACGATGCCATGACAAGCGCCAGATCTCATCTGTGATCCGACGACACTTGATAAGCAATTCCTCAATTTGCTGCAACGACACATGATGACACTTGTCCTGCCGATTCATTAACCACTTAACGTCATGTGAACTAGAATTTTAATCCGTTTTACCTATAACGTCATCTTTTAACTTTACTTAGGCTCAATGCGCGGATTACGTCAGAATTATTATGGTTCTGCTATCTTAATTAATATATGTAGATAAAAATCTAATATTTTATACCTAATAAATACTAACACGGTCAAAAGTTTTAATATAAACTAAACCAATATTAAAATAGCACAGTCAAATTCAAAGTATAATTCAAAACATTAGAAAAAATAATACTTCTTCTTGTAATAAATTTAAAATAAGTACATGTGAAAATTTAATTTATACCTAACTTTTTTTAATGATATTTAATAGTAAGTACCTATATTTTTCTCATCATACCTATAATAGGTGTATCGTTCCTATTACTACTTTTTAAGTTTTGAAATTATATCATCACAGCAAGGTACTTGACAGTGCACTTTCTGCCTACCCATAATCAATCGGTCTAAATAGCCTCGCTTCAGCATTATATATAATATACCTGACCCCATTGCAGACTTCACCTTCAATTAAGCGGTCGTGTACGGTGACACAACATGATCTGAGATTCGCCCACTTTGTGTCAATCCGCCGACTTTGTACTCGCCGACTCTGCCCACCGGTACTTGTACTCAGATAATAACGTTTGGCAAATAGATAACTTTATAATAAACGCTATAGATAGGTTTATAATAGCCAATAATGTTTGGATTGAGGCATTTCATTAAGAGAGTTGATTAAACTTGAATATGTTAACCAATATTAGAACTAGATACTTTTAAATAATGAAAGTACTTCATATTTTTGTAAAACTGTCTGGCAGAATTCATCGATTTAAACAACTTCTTGTATTTAATATCCTTGACTAGTACAGTGAAATAACTTATTCAAACTAGCTACTTTATTACTTTTTCATAATAGTGAGAACTGTTGTACGTACGCTGTCAGCTGATATATTTTGCGATTTCAGGTTTGTGTCCATGCAATGTTGTTAATAAATCCTACAGGCTGTTTTAGGCTTTCTTTTAACAAAACAATCTTCATAAACTAAAAAATAGAGATTTTAATGCATTAAAACAAGTTCATGCTCCCAAAACTGTATAAAACAAACGTAAACACATTATTGACAAATCGCAACCCCTCGCGATCGCATAAATCCCGTACATCGCAAACACCCGTACGGGTACTCGCAATATTTTCGCATGACGCGTCAACGCGGGCATGTCGGGTCTAAAATCAAAATTATCACGCGTTTTAGTTAAACCCAAACGCATTTAGTTGACAGAATGACGAACACCCTGCGCGTACATTCGCGGGCTTTGCGAATGATAAACTAATGTGTCAGATTCGTCTAATTTTAAATTAACACTTGGCTTTTCTTTGCATTTAATAGTATATGCGTAAGCTTTCAAACTATGTTTTTAGAAATATCAACATCTACTTAAATAATTTTCGTGCACTGTTCATTTTTTAAACAATGTAACATCAACAAAAGTGATAAGAAGCGTAATCCGTAATTAAGTGTTTTTATTTCGATGAATTTTTGAAGTTGTTCTTTATTATTGTGATTTTACAGAGCTAAAAGTTTTTAGAATCTAAGAAATAGTTTGAATTACTAGTGCATTTATAGATTTACAAGTGGTTTTAAAATAGTTGTAGCTCGAAATGTGTGCGATCGGAATAGTGAATTCCTGGATGGTCGCTGTTTGAGGAATTTAAAGTGGTTGTAAATAATCGCGCCTTGTTTTCGCTCTCTTATTTATTAGTGTTCGATACTGCATCTGTTAAGGTGTGCGTTTCGGTGATCACGTAGCCTAGATCTTTCTCATCAATTATCATGATGGTTTACTTTAGGAAATTCCTAACATTGTCTTTGAATCACAAGGTACTGGGACTGTAGAATTTTCTTCTTATTAACTAAGCACATCCGAATAGAGTGGCACCCAGAGGTAGTGTTTATAATATATACCATATGCAAGGAATCACGATTAGTGGAGTTTTTCCTCTTAAGTCAAGTACTTCCGTCTAGTATAATTGAACATCAATAAAATTTACTTTTAACTAGACGTGTTTCACAACTGGTTTCAGACTCGCAGGTCCCGGGTTCGATTCCCAGTGGGGGCACATATTGTATTCGGTCTGGTTGGTGGTAGGATTTGTTCTTAGTCCGCCTGGCTCTCTACCACTATCCTATCTAAGTCTGACGCCATAACAATGTTGTTTTCAGCATTATTGTGTTCCGACAGTTAGAGTAGATAGCCTGTTCCTTAGTGATTGAGGATTCCGGATGTATTGCGCTTCCACCTTCAGCCTTAGCACCACTTAACATCAGGTGCGATGAAGGCTAAGTGCTACAACGTTGTGGATTAAAAAGACTTGAAAAGCAGATATCGGTTATTATTTTATTCAACTACTTACTTAATTCAACTATTATACACCCTACATGTTATGTTTTACACAATAAGTGCAGACTACAGTTACAACATAGGTACTTTTTATACATTAGGTATAGCTTTCTAGTAATTCGAGACACCACAATATGAACAGCACATACCTTACTAAAAACTATGCATCTAATCAAGTAGGCATTGTTGTCCGTACAACCAATAGTTCATTTGCATATCCTGAACACATGTGGCTACGAGGGTCCAACGTACCCCGTATTTAATTTTAATAAAACACATCCCTTTTAAATACGTCTGCGGCTGGAAAATAATAACATAACCCTTTCTATTTCCAAATTGGTTTTGGATGCTTAGTTGTAAATTTATTGAGTACATAAGGTGGTGATTTGACCATATGGCGTATTATTTTCTAAATTGTACTACAAATTATACTGTCTAAATTTAAGGTGGTTCGATCAGCTCAGTAGCGCCACCAATGGAAATTAATCAATTACGTTTTATTAAAGGCTTAGATTAAAAGTTTCGGTTATTTTGCGCAAATAAAAGAGTAAAATGCATTATATAAATATACTTTTAAGAACTCAAACTTAAGCAATAAGTCGTGAATCTCAATAGTGGCAAAAGTGGCCACATTTAGCAATATCGAGATCCATAACTTAATGCTTATATTTGAGGCCATGAAAAAATACTTAAAAATTGCACTACTCTTCTATTTGCGCAAAATAACCGAAACTTTTATTCTAAACCCCTGATAAATCGTAAATGATTTATTTCTATTGGTGGCGCTACTGAGCTGATCGAACCACCAAAAGGTTAAGTTGTAATGAGATAAAATAACATCAGTTATCACTCCTTTGATAAGAAGAGCTTTTTGTTATAACTTCTTCACGAGAGTTTTTTGTTTCATTATATAATTTATTATTGCTAGTATTACGCAAGCACCAGAAAGAGGTTATCACTCATTTGTTTACAAGAGCTTTCTGTTAATACTTCATAAGTTTACAGGAGCTTTTTGCTTATAATTTAATCAATGCTTGTATTGAACTAGCATTAACACAAATTAAGATGTAATTAGATAAAATAAGCATCAGTTATCACTCCTTTGATAACAAGAGCTTTTTGATATTACTTCTCCACGAGAGCTTTTTTGTTTCATTATATAATTTAATTATTGCTAGCACGCGAGCACCAGAAAAAAGATAATTACTCATTTGTTTACAAGAGCTTTTTGTTAATACTTCTTTCGATTACAGAAGCTTTTTGCTTATAATTTAATCAATGCTAGTATTGAACTAGCATTATCACAGATTAAGTTATAAGCAGATGCAATGATTAGCAGTTTATCACTTCTTTGGTTACTAGAGCTTCCTGTCACCACTCCTTTGGTTTTAACACCTTTTCCTCCCCAGGCTACAGCGCGAGCTTTTTGTTCATAATTTAATCAATGCTAGTATTGAGCTTGCATTAACACATTATTTAAGATGTAATTAGATAAAATAGGCATCAGTTATCACTCCTTTGATAAGAAGAGCTTTTTGATATAACTTCTTCACGAGAGCTTTTTTGTTTCATTATATAATTTAATTATTGCTAGTATTACGCGAGCACCAGAAAAAAGATAATTACTCATTTGTTTATAAGAGCTTTTTGTTAATACTTCTTTTCATTACAGGAGCATTTTGCTTATAATTTAATCAACGCTAGTATTGAACTAGCATTAACACAGGTTAAGATATCACAGATTCAATTGTTAGCAGTTTATCACTCCTTTGGTTACAAGAGCATTCAGTCACCACTCCTTTGGTTTTCACAGCTTTTCTAGAGCTTTTTGTTCATAATTTAATCAATGTTAGTATTGAGCTTGCATTAACACAATTACAAGTTGTAATCAGATAAAATAAGCATCAGTTATTCACCTGTTGTCATTTGATATAACTTCTTCACGAGAGCTTTTTTGTTTCATTATTTAATTTAATTATTGCTAGTATTACGCAAGCACCAGAAAGAGGTTATCACTCATTTGTTTACAAGAGCTTTCTGTTAATACTTCATAAGTTTACAGGAGCTTTTTGCTTATAATTTAATCAATGCTTGTATTGAACTAGCATTAACACAAATTAAGATGTAATTAGATAAAATAAGCATCAGTTATCACTCCTTTGATAACAAGAGCTTTTTGATATTACTTCTCCACGAGAGCTTTTTTGTTTCATTATATAATTTAATTATTGCTAGCACGCGAGCACCAGAAAAAAGATAATTACTCATTTGTTTACAAGAGCTTTTTGTTAATACTTCTTTCGATTACAGAAGCTTTTTGCTTATAATTTAATCAATGCTAGTATTGAACTAGCATTATCACAGATTAAGTTATAAGCAGATGCAATGATTAGCAGTTTATCACTTCTTTGGTTACTAGAGCTTCCTGTCACCACTCCTTTGGTTTTAACACCTTTTCCTCCCCAGGCTACAGCGCGAGCTTTTTGTTCATAATTTAATCAATGCTAGTATTGAGCTTGCATTAACACATTATTTAAGATGTAATTAGATAAAATAGGCATCAGTTATCACTCCTTTGATAAGAAGAGCTTTTTGATATAACTTCTTCACGAGAGCTTTTTTGTTTCATTATATAATTTAATTATTGCTAGTATTACGCGAGCACCAGAAAAAAGATAATTACTCATTTGTTTATAAGAGCTTTTTGTTAATACTTCTTTTCATTACAGGAGCATTTTGCTTATAATTTAATCAACGCTAGTATTGAACTAGCATTAACACAGGTTAAGATATCACAGATTCAATTGTTAGCAGTTTATCACTCCTTTGGTTACAAGAGCATTCAGTCACCACTCCTTTGGTTTTCACAGCTTTTCTAGAGCTTTTTGTTCATAATTTAATCAATGTTAGTATTGAGCTTGCATTAACACAATTACAAGTTGTAATCAGATAAAATAAGCATCAGTTATTCACCTGTTGTCATTTGATATAACTTCTTCACGAGAGCTTTTTTGTTTCATTATTTAATTTAATTATTGCTAGTATTACGCAAGCACCAGAAAAAAGGGTTATAACTCATTTGTTTACAAGAGATTTCTGGTAATAATTCTTTTCTTTACAGGAGCTTTTTGCTTATAATTTTATCTATGCTAGCATTGAGCTTGCGTTAACACAGGTTAAGATTTAATTCTTATTATTATCATTCTGCTTATGCAGATTCAATTATTAGCAGTTTATCACTCCTTTGGTTACAAGAGCTTTCTGTCACCACTCTTTTGGTTTTTACAGCTTTTCTAGAGCTGTTTGCTCATAACTTAAGCAATAAGCGTATTGAGCTAGCATTAACACAGGTTCAGCTTTAAGTAGATGCAATGATAAGCAGTTTATCACTCCTTCGGTTACAAGAGGTTTCTGTCATCATTCCTTTGATTTTCTCACCTTTTCTGGAGCTTTATGTTCATAATTTCATCAATGCGAGTATTGCGCATGTTAAGTTTTAAGCACATCTGCTGCAATGATAAGCAGTTTATCGCTCGCTAGATTATCGCCGGCGGCTGTTTGATTTACGAGTGACACCGGTATTATGATGCATTTGCGTTTGTCCACAAAAGCTTCGATACGCAGATTATTTACATACTTATATACTATTTAAATGCTACTTGATGTAGTTATTAAAAGCCAACTTACGAAATTTTATAAAGTTTTAAAATACGTCACATCAATTACAATTATAACGCTTAATTTTATCAATGAACTCAAAATCCACAAATAAATTTTAAGCATGTTTTTAAACTTAATTCTCATGTAAGTGATTATGTAAATGTTTTTATAAGAATACATTCCTTAACCCTAAATCCCAAAGGAAAACAAATGGATTGAAAATCTGTCCTGTTATATAACAAAGTTAAAAAAGATAATTAATAATTTTATATAGCCTTAAGATTCACTATCAAAGCTCAGGGTTGTGTCTTACCTTAACGGCTCAAAGCTATGTAAGTTTAAAAAAAAAACAGATATATTACACCACTGACACCTATTATCACATGTATCTTATGCACTTAAATATAAGGTTCAGCGTTAAACTAAATATTTTTTGCATGCATCTTTATCAGGAACGTCAGAGTTAGGACGGCCATTGAATTTATTATCTGCGATACGCGCTCATTGTGAACTAAAAGGTGACTTTAATGAATATTAATTATCGACACACCTCTAATTAATGTAATTCGCGAGATAAGACAAAGAACTGACAATTAACAATTATGGAAGGGCTGCTGACAAATTATGGCAGGTGGTGAGAACATAATGAAATGTTTTTTAAACAAACATAAGGTGAAACAGGAACCTTATACTCTTTAATTTCTGAGTAGTAAAATAGTTTAAATTACTTTGTAATAAAAACATATTTTATTACTAGCTTTCCGCCCGCAGTTTCGCCCGCGTGGACTACACGATGTTATCCCGCGGGAATGTGATATTTTTCCGGGATAAAAATGTGTTCTTATGTTCCTATGTTCCTCTCCAGGCTACAAAATATCTGTGTCCCAAATTTCAAACAAATCCATTCCGCCGTTTTGGCGTGATTGAGCAACAAACATCCAAACATCTAAACTTTCACATCCTACTAATATTATAATCCTACTAATATTATAAATGTGAAAGTTTGGATGTTTGGATGTTTGGATGTTTAGATGTTTGGATGTTTGTTACTCAATCACGCCAAAACGGCTGAACGGATTTGGCTGAAATTTGGGACATAGTTACTTTATAGTCTGGAGAGGAACATAGGCTACTTTTTATCCCGGAAAAATATCACACTCCCGCGGGATAACGTCGTGTAGTTCACGCGGGCGAAGCCGCGAGCGGAAAGCTAGTTTATAATATTAGTAGGATCTTGCACTATTCAAAGTAAATTTTAACAGGTTAGACATTAAAGTCTCACTTAAGTTAGAACTTACTTTCACATTATTTTATTCTTAAAAAATCAAAAAACTCCGTGACCGAGTGGTGTACCTACGCACCGGTTAAAAAGGTGCCGCTATCTTGTGAGGTCCCGGGTTCAATTTCCCGAAAAATAAATATCGAAAAACTGCCTTTTTGATTTACACACATTTACATACACCCAAACACGTAGCCATCGTTGTTAACAATTTCCAAAAACCTAGTGCTCAAGTTACTAAACTTTGGTATTGGAACAATGTAGGTTATGTATGATGCTGTCCAATACTTATCTTTAAATTTCACACATTTCAATAAAACTTTATTAAATTCGAACATAACTTCAATTAATATTTCTAAACAAACTCTAAATGAAAACGGTCCGCAAAACCACTATTCATCAAAAGCAACATATTCATCAGCCGAAACAGGCACACCGCGGCGGCAAGGATTAATCAAAGTTTGAAACAATCCCGTGTTGCGAGCGAGCGAGCGATGCGAGCGATCTTGTAGCGGTAACCGACATAGACTCTACTACGTATAGAGCATGTTAAGTATTGAAATATATATTTAAATTTAGAGCAATCTACTTTTATGCACAACGTCAGTACATTAAAGAATATATAAAGCTTGTTATTTTAATTTTGATATTGCTTTAAAGTTTGGTTAGCGAAACACAATTATTAAATTTGGATTTTATTAATGAAAAATGACTTTTATGTTTTAATAATTTAAATCTCATTCACACTGACACCATCAACATAAAAGTAAGTTATAATATCTTAATCTTCTATAAGAATATAATATGAATAAAATTTAAATTAACGCTACTTAATTCATAGCGTGATTTAATATTACGTGCTACTTAGTAAACATCGTTTTGGTTGACTCATTAAAACCCTTTAAATTTAATTATATAAGTATAACAACGTTTGGACTGTAAGTTGATTAGGCTGTGGGAAGTTCTGGTAAATTTATAGGTTTCGTACAGACAAGATTACGTGTGTGAAGCAATAAAACAATTCTACGAAACGGAGCATAACCAAGCATCAGGGGTCACTTATATAACTTTCTGTAGATCAAGAAGCCTTAGAAACTCGCTTTATAATTTTGTTTCTTAGAAATGTATTTTTTAAGTCCGTACAACGCTAATGGTTCTCGTGGAAAGGGGCGTTACACATCTAGTCAGATAGAAGCTTCGTAAGAAACAGGATTTGTATGATAATTTTATTTTTATTTACATAGTTACGTTATTGGCCCAACTGAAAACAGCTTTTCATATCCTGATCGTAAAATAATGCTAGTTAACATGCTGTAAAAGTGTGTTGCGAAGAGTATTGTATTTTTTAAATTTTGGTCGTTAGGCAATGTAATATTAAGTTTTAAAATACGTAGCAAAAATGCGCCTAGGTTGAGGGCGAATTAAAAAAAATCGGCCTAGCGCCTATGAAGGGTTCCGTATCTACTTAACTATAGAACTATAGACATAGATTAAATATAGCTAGCCAAAATTCCATTATCATTTCTCGTCAGCAAAATATAACTTTGCCTTTCATAGTGTTTGTATGAAAGTCAAACTTACATTTGCGGTTTTTGAAAATGAGTTTTTTAGTTTAGTTTTAGTTAGGTATCATTCAAACCAACTTTCGTTGAAAGATAGATCTACAGCATATATTTTTTTCTAGATTTTTCACTCTTTTATTTCAAAAAGTTGGGGGGGGGGGGGGGGGGGCATTTTACCACTCAAGGCTCTGTTGTCAGTTTTAAAAATGACCGTAAATTGAATTACCTAATACTTAGGTACCTACTTAGTCTTACATTATTCAAGGACTATAACAATACAGGCTGGAATATACTCTGCCGAGCAAACGATTTGTTTGCTGGATATCGTAACTTTAATTTAAAATTTGGTCTGTTTCCGTGGCTTAACTAAGATAGCTTCAAAACATTTTTCTAATACTTTAATACTAAATAGGGCAGAAGCCTCGGTTTTGGCCACTGTACCGGTTTTGGCCACTTTTTGCTCTAAAAGTTTTCTAAACAACTTTTCGCCATTTCTGCTATAGGCAATTAAAATAAGGTATTTTAAGGTAATAATAACAACCGTTAGAATTCCATAAGTCATACGAATTTTTTTTAATAAATTCCATTTTCTGTTTTAAAAAATGTTTTGTATGAAAATTTTATGAAATTCGTTTTGGATGAAATACTTTAGAAACCTTTGTTTTTTGCAATCAAATTGTTGTTTTGCAATTGGTCGGTTTCTAGCGCATTAGAATATATTGATTTAACATGGGTTTGGTTTTGATTTTTCGCTATGCTTACAAAAGTTTAACTATCAATAAGTGGCCAAAACCGGTACATTTGGCACTACTCACACATTTTGTGTTATATACAAAAAACTATTTTACTTTTTTAAATTTGAAAAATGTAGCTTTAAAGGTAGATAAATTATCTATAATTTAAGATTTAATTTGCGTTTTAAATACCTAAGACCATTTAGTACTTAGTGCTTAAAAATCAAAAAATCCTTAAAGTGGCCACAAAGGGTACCTCTGCCCTACTTTTTGTTTATAAATACTTAATATGCATAGAAATCACCCAGACTAAGAGAAGTATACAAGTTCATGCACACAAATATTGCTCTTGTTCGGGAATCGAACCCTTGACCTCTGGCACAGAAGGCAGGATCCATATCCTTGCACCAAATCGGTCCTCGGTGCTACTATAATAAATTAATGTAGGCATAATTATGTTAGCCCAGTTTCCTTGCTCTCAAGTGCAGAGCGGCCATGCCTGCCATACCAAACTAGTCAGTGATATTTTACATTGTAGTCGGACCTGTTACGAGGTGGCGACATTATAACATCATAATTGTAGAGCTGCTATTGTTCGCAACTAGGTATACAGTAGAGAAATATTATAGGAAACTTATTTTCATACTTCTTTAATTCGAAACTTGTGTGACTTTGTGTAACTTTTAAGTGAAACTTGTGTGCAAATTTTCATACTTACAAGTAATGACTTGTGAAAAAGTGATACTTACTTTAAGTAGTGATAGTGATAGTGTTAAATAGTGATACTTTAAAGTTGCATACTTAACTGTGCCGTAACAAATTATTTTTTCGACCCCTTAGAAAATTATAATAATTATATTTAATTATATTTAAATATAATAATTTTATTGATTTATTGACAAATTATATGTGAGACCTTTAATTTTTATATTTTGAATTAGAATCTCTCTTTTGCAGTTTTAAGGAGCCGGAGTTCATGTAACTGAATAGGTCACTCGTTTTATAACGCAACTGTAGTAATGAACTTTATTAGACGTGCAGCAAATACTTAGGTTCTGATGAAAAAGATTATTTCTGCTGCTAAGATTATAATTAGTTTGTTATTAGAACTGCATGCGATATATTTTCAACGCTGATATTTTTTTCAAAGGTTTTTTTCACTGATATTTTGTTTGTAAATAAGGTATGCGATTAGTTTGTCGCGTGGTGCAACACGACAACAGAGACAGGTGTTCGGCGGCAGTCGTCGGCTCTTTGAGCAATCACCATTAATCAGACACAACTGGCGCATACTTGGTTGCCCGCCAGCTACTGGCATTGTTGGAAGTCGCCACGTGTGTGTTTGACGATCAAACGCTACTTGATCGGGTAGTAGCTTTGGTTCCAAAGGGACTTCATGAAGACAAAGTCTGTAGCTTCTTTTAGCGAAGTGTTAAAGTTTCGTTTTCGCCTCAAAATAATGTTTTATTTACTACCTGATTAATAAACACTCCGCTAGCCACTGAAATTGATGGCAGCGCCACATCTGTTTCTGAACGTTATCAAACATTACTTGATCGAGCAGAAAGTTGTTTCGTTTTTAAAAGGTTGAGTTCATAAATCGAAATTCTGTAGAGACTTAGCTGTTATTTTTGGCTAAGTTTTTAGCTAAGTAGGTACTTCAGCTTTACCTTTCCTAAGTTGTTAGGTAACAGTTAATATAGCCAATAATTATCCCGCTAGCCACTGGGCATTGTTTGAAGTCACCACATGTTTGTTATACGATCAAACGTTATGTATTTGACAGGATTGTGCAAAATTAGCTTTGTTTGTAAAGGGTTAAACATCATAAAGGGAAAATATGAAGATGTTAAGTTGTTAATTTTGGAGTGTTAAATTCTTTATTTTCACTCCAAGTTGTTGATAATTTATTAAACCATCTGACTAAAAAATATTCCGGCAAACTTTGGCATTGTTTAATTTGGATTTATATTATTATTAAATCTTAATTTTTACCATGTTGTGAGAAAATCAAGACTTAACTGAGTCGCAAAGTTATTTTGCCCTCACTCCAACACATTTACTTAGGTTGTACCCTTTCCTACATAACACCAGCCTAACACTTAAAGAGCTCTACAAAACAAATCGAACTTGTTTATAAAGGCGCGCACACACGAGGGACATAAATCGCACGCACTCGCTACGCTGAAATTTCGCCACCGTCTGCTCTATATTGATATATTGTATTGTTTATGGCGCGGCCGAATCAAAACGTGATATATTGTACAGCGCGCGCCGTGCTCGCGAGCAACTTTCGTATTTGGAAGGGTTGCAGAGTTAGGCGGCTGGATGAGATAAATAAAGTTTAGGCCTGATATTATTTTGGAACTGGGAAATTTTGTCGTGTCTCAAATCTTTGTAGTAAGCAAGAAGAAACCAACTGTTTCTTTTATATTAAAAAGTAGTGTCTCCCTACGGGTTTACCCGCGTGGTTCCCGTTCCCGTAGAAATATCGAGATAAAATATAGCCTATGTCACTCAGAAAGAATTTCGCTCTATAACGGAGAAAGAATTTTAAAAATCAGTTAACATACAAAAAAAAAATCTAATCTTTTCTCTTTATAATACTTATTAGTAAACATTTAATAAAGAATACTACAAAAAATACTTTTCTTAATTTTCTTCATTAATATAGATACCTACTAACAATTTATAGTCTTGGTGACTACAATTACTCGTACTCTTTAAAAATGTGAAATATACATTATCTTATTCTACTCCTTCAAAAAATCACAAACAAAAATCAAATATACAAACTACCTTAGTAATAATCTTCTCGCATTCTGGCAAAGTTGTGTTATTTTTGCGCGTAAATATTTTTCTATCCTGCTTTAAACATAAGAAAATTGATAAATGCAATATTAAGGTTCATACTGCTCAATTAATAAAACCATTGAGGACAATTAATATTATCTTCCAAATATTTAGGTAGGTTCCTCTTCCAGTGTCAGCTTTACGACTCAGTTTAGATACATAGACGTAGGTTGAGCCCAGGGAATAGTTGGGATGAGGAGGGATAATCTATTGCTTTCTGCAACTATGTGTCTGTGCCATGTGTTATGTACGCGTTTTAACTATCACCCGTAATGTCTTGTGTGAACATACTCTTACAATTTGTGGCAATTACTTTTGGTATGTTTTTTAAAACTCTCATAAATTTATGGAATGGGTCATTTTTCACATTTGGTAAAATAGTTATATATATTATGTTACGTCTTATGAATTATTGGATGATGTTAACCCTTAATGGCTTTGCCCTAGCTCATTTATTCACAAAATATGAGATTTATAAAAGTATTCCTAATGCATATATTTACTTATCTCTACATGGAAAATGAAGTATTGAGAAAAAATCGACCCGTCTCACAATCAATATATCACAATCTCTCAATACTTCATTTTCCATTTTTCAGTAATAATAATTGCATTGTGAATGCAAAAAACTAAAAATTAAAATAACTTCTCTCTACATGTTTTTAAAAGTCCATCTTTTGCCAAAGACTTTTTGCGGCCAAAGATTTTACTTAATTTGTAACCACCTTCGCTTCTATCATTAAATAATATTGTTTTAGCCAATACATTGTCGCTATTAGCATCGTAAGTGACTGCCGACATTTAGCCAACAAATCATTTCCTGCAATGACGTTGTCAATTTCTCCTACTTCTTTAATTACCTAGCTTATAAGATTTGTAATTACCAACGCTTACAACAGGTTTTAATAAAGAAATACCTATCACTGGCTATCGCGGAAAGAATTAATTTATACCCGAAAATTGTGTTTCTTCATAAATTAAGAAGTTAATTAGGTACATTTTTCCGTATAATGCGAATGCCTTGTACTGAGGGCCGGAGGGAATGTGGTTCTCAAAGTTTTAATGTGCGTACGTAGGAGAGTGCCTCTTTACCCGCTAACGTGCAATTGACACGAATGTGGCAAATTAAAGATCTTAGTTAGCATCTGAGGCAACCCCTCAGATGCTAACTAAGATCTTTAATTTGCCACATTATAAGGCTAGAAATATACACAGACTAGGGGCGTAATTGTGTAACTCTTCATAAATCGCGGTCGCTTAAGGTTTAAAAGATATTGTTCGACTCGTGTTATAGTAAACAAATATTTTATCAACTTATTAACTACTAGCCTTTTGTCCGCGGCTTAATTCGCCCGCGTGAACTTCACGTCATTATCCCGCGGGGAGCCTGATATTTTTCCAGTAGGTATAAAAAGTTGCCTAGGTCCAGCTCCCAAACTGTCCCCATACAAAATCACGTCGCTCCGTTTCGACGTGAAAGAAGGACAAACAAACAAAAACACACTTTTACATTTAAGAATATTAGTATTAGTAATATTAGTATTATTATAGAATATTAGTATGCATTTCAGACATTTGCCAAATAGATTGCGAATGCAGTAGATGTTGAGTTAGACAACTGCCTACCCCTTATATGTGATAGAACGATAAAACAAGATATTGAAACTTGATTGGAACGGGTAAATAGTGTTGTGTATCAAAACTGATGTAAGTACCTAAACCTATAATAAAGTAGGTACAGTGTCTGTATGTAGGCACAGTGTCTGTACATATTATATTTACCTAAGAAATATAATATGAATAGAAACTACGCCAGTAACTTATATGATACTTAGCCTTTTGACTGCCACGGTCTTCTATAGAAGACAAACGTTTTTGTGTTCTAAACGCCACGACTTTATTAGAAGACAATATCTAATAAAGTATTTTGTTGTTTACTTTAGAAGACAAAATAAAACAACAAAATAAATTGTTTATGATATCTATATCACTTACGTTCGATTCCTTATGATGATGCTCATTTTCTTAAAAACCTATCGAAGCTTACCTGTAAAAAGAAGAAAATATTGTAAACTCATTTAATTTCAAGGTAAACATTTATCTGTAATACACCTTCGTACCACCATACTTTCTAGAAGTGTATCGACTATTATTGCGACTAGATTTTCAAATGTCGGTTAATGAATCAGATTCTACATTGTAATAAATAACAAGCTACATTGTTATTTGTCATATGCCAATAATAACTTGACCGTTCCTATTGTCATCTGCTAATTACGACGCAATTGAAATAGTAAGTGATTATTGATGATCAAACAGTTGTCAGTTCATTATAATTATAGTAATTAGGTTCCAATATTTACTATGAAGTCGGTTAATACTAGTAAACATACCTCTTGTTTACATCGCTATTATATAATTATTAGAAACATTTAGAAGAAACAAACAAAATAAATTTAAAATTGATTTCATTATAATTATGAACAATTTTGTTTGCGAAAGCAGTCCCTAAAATCGGCATACCAATCGGATATTCCATACAATTTTTTTACTTTTCTACAGACCTCAAATCTCATTTATGAGGTTTTTCAATTTGTTATAGTGAGTCCCACAAACGAGTCTGTTATTAATAATCTATACTAATATTATAAAGAGGAAAGATTAGATTGTTTTTTTTTGTTTGTTTGTTTGCATCGAATAGGCTCCGAAACTACTGGACCGATAAAAAAAATTCTTGCACCATTAGCATGCACATTCTTCCTGATTGACATAGGATATATTTTATCCCGATATTCCCACCGGAACGGGTACCACGCGGGTGAAACCACGAGAATCCGCTAGTATCAAATAATATTGTGGCCGTGGTTTCGCCCGCGTATACTACACGTCGTTATCCCGTGGCAATAGGGTATATTACATTTTTTTTTACAAAGGTGCGCCTTTGTTTAGATTAACGGCACAGTAAATATCTATGCTACTTACAGTGCCACAAACTTTGCTGTGCCGGTGGCCAAAATGTGAAACTAACGTGATTTTTTTTATGTCATTTTGCTGTCAAGTTGATGTCCAACCATAGCGCTGCTTGCGGCTGAAGTTCTTAGAAGTCAGGGCCGGTTAGATTACTACAAAAAAAAGAAAAACGTACGTAGCGCCGCTGTCACCGACACAGAAAAGGTTGTGGCACTGTATATATAAACTGTGTTGACGGTGACGTTTTACGTCAAATGTTGACAGCTGTTTTGTATGGGAAAAGAAAAGTGTCGTTTATTTTTTTATCTCCATTAAAACCTTCCGTGTGCCTTAACCCTTTCAGACCTGATTAAATTTTTTGTGTCCGAATGAACTTATTTTTTTTTAGCTTAAATAGACTACAGAGAATATGAAAAAAATAATGTAATTAATATCTATGTTTTATAGAGTTTATTATGTGAATATATGAACCTTACCGTTTTTGAATAATAATACATCGAAATAAGTAACTAAATATTTTGTAAAGTTTTATGTCCTCATTTGTGGACGCCAGGTCTGAAAGGGTTAAGGAACATATGAAAAAAAGTAGCCGGATTGGTCCAGCCGATCTAGAGTTTTGCGCTTAGCAACATCAATTTTTATCTAAATAGAAGATTTGAAGGTACTAATAATTACTAATAAAAATCTGAGCTTTACAAAACTAAAACTGCAAATTATTTCATAAAAAAAAATCATTCACTGATGTGAGCTTACCAAAATAAGAATATCTCACTAAACGCACATCTCAACAGGGCCCCAATAAGGGAAGAGTACATAAAACAACAAATAAAACACAGTAATAGAAGATGTGAGTCGACTCACGACACGATACATCGCCGTGTTGATTCAGTGCCGTATAAACGTCCTCGCCACGGGAGGCGGCGCGACAAAAATAATCCCTTAACATAATATACAAATATTTTCCGATCCATTACATTTTCGGCCGCGCTACAGCTTGAAAACAAGACGTTTTCACCTTAGCGTATGATCTATTTTAGGGGAATGTTCTTGAGCTTGTCAAGGGTTTTATTAAAGAGCTTCCACGCGCAACGATTTTGTTCTTATAAATATAATATTAATCGTTTGTGCATAGTCTTGAGCATTATATGTAAAGCAAAATGTGCCACTAGGCACTTACTCCCTATCTCGCATGTATAGTATTAAGTTATAGATAATCAACGTTTGTAGATAATAGATTAATAATCAGATAAGCTTTGTACATAGATAAATAAGATGTGTATGGGATATATAAGTCAATTGTAAGACTGTTGTGATACAGCTATATCTTAGTCATAAGTTAGTTACAATAAACCGTCATAGTAACAACATTAGAATAATTCATTTCCCCTTTGGTACACAAAACATCAGATTATTTCAAGTAGAAAACATAAGTTTTACATAATATTAATGTTTCCAATATAATATGAAATGTATTAGAAACATTACTATTATGTAATAGTACCTACTTATATACTTATGTTATGGTATCAACTTTTTAATTGCAGTGTTTCTATAGATAGCGTTATCTATAGAAATACCGTAATTAAATATTTAGTTGAAGAGTTTGTTTTATTTGAGTGCGCTACTACTTGTTACTGTACAAGGATAATATTTTTTTTGTATTCGGCCATTCTTATAAACTTAAAAACATCTTCTAAACACAAACAATAGCAAGCGGTACAGTTTTGGTTTGATATTCAAATTCGTTTCAAAACGATTTATACGGTAACGCCATTTTTCGGCGCTATTTATTCCCCATCAAGTATCAAATACCCCACCCAAACACTCGAGGGGTCTCGAGTAAAACCTAAATGACCCTAAATACGGACCTGTCGTTTACACGCGCCTTGGGGAGAGGCGATAGTGTCAAAAAAAGATAAAAATAATATAAATTGCCTTTCTTGAATTCCCCTTGTATATCTGTTTATCAGCTACGAGCGTTAGGAAAATATAGGGGCTCTATGTATCATAGGGAAAAAATATTGCTTTATTAAGTTTTCTTGTTATACCTTCGCGATTTATGTCGTGAGATTAGAAAACTTATTTTACCGATTGATACTTTTTTAATTCATATTTTTTTGCTAAAAGAAATAATAAATTTTGTTGAAAGAAATCATGATTTGTATTAAAACGTTTGAGATGTAAGATATTTCTATCTGTAATGCTATGTAGTTGTAGACAGTAATGTTCTAAGGGTCATAAGGTCAGGCTAGCAACTATTGTTTGGTTCTTGTAGGCCAACTTGTGGCATTGTATTGCCAACTTACTGACACATTATAAAGTAAAAATAACCATAACTCGAATTGATACATGAACTCTTAATTTCATTGAATTGTTACCGCTTTCGTTGAGTTTAATATGAGAAACATAAAATTTAAATAACCATTAACAATTAAGTTACTATGTTAGCTGTAGGTACATCATAAAAAATATAAGCCAAAATGTCAGTGCATAATTTAAAATGACGCTAAAAAATGTTCGCCAAGAAACGCACAGAACAGATTACGCAAACAAATATAGGTGAAGAAAGCATTTGAGTACATTAAAATCACATTAGTACGATCCCCCTAAGGGTCCAAATTATCACGGAAGGAACGGAAAATATAAATTAATATAAATACAGACCTCACATCTCGTTTCGGCGACTTTGTACAGAAAAAAATAAATTGCGTAGAAATCACGATAGTAGATGACGAAGTGTATTTTTTATCAGACTTAGAAAAATGAGGTAGGATGATGTTTATTGGTTACGCCATGTAGTTTATTATTATTAATTAATAGTGAATTTCTTCCCGTAGGTAATACCTAAGTAGTAAGTAGAATCAAAATACTGTTTCAATTTTTCAAACGAATATTTTCTTGACGTACTTCATAATGTAACAATACCTAAGTACAAATGTCATACAAAGCAGCATACACAAACCCCTTTAAATAATTTTACCAAGACAAAAAATCCATATTGTTCTAAAATATAAATAACAAATTATGAACTTCTAATGTAAATTACTCCTTTTAAGTTTCCCATGCCCATTTACCTAAGAACATACATCACATAGGCATAGGCACTGTGTCGGTCCGGAGTTCCGGACGCATCACCATTCCGGCGCCGGCCGCGTGGTCACCGCAATTTGCCCGGCAAGGCACGTTTAATATTAGAACCCCTGATTTATGCCTCGGCCGGTAATGAAGTGTCTGCCTCACTACAAACGTGTGGGCACCCCACTAATTCACTACTGACGACTAATAGGACGCGATGATGAGATTGCACTCTCTCTAATGTTATTGTCTAGTTTTATTTTTAATTCACTAATTTTAGATGGGGTTATAAATGAGACGAAGGCTTGCCAAGCGATTTGTTGAGAGCAATAACTATTATTTAGCGATCAAGATTCTTGATATTGTTATAAAAAGGAGTGTATAATGTCTGAAAATGATAAAAGCAGAAGCTTTATGTTTCATTTCATACCACAAAATTATAATAATAATAAAAAAATACCTACTTTCAAATACCATATGAGATTTGATACAGGAACAAACATAGTTATTTGTTCCTGATTCGCCACCTTCGCAACTGGTCATTTTACGAACTCGTCATATTCCAGATTCGTCATAATCGACACTTGTCATTGTACAGTCACAAAAACAGTTTAAGAGAGTTGTCATTGTTGTATACATAATAATATAAGGGTTCATGTACTAGTCCTTTTGATCTTTTTAGAGTCGACTTGTTCAAAACAAAATAAAACCACAAAAAGTATTAATTAGTTAATCAAATTTATTACTACGATACTAAATTTAAGGAAATAAAGTTACTTTTCTTTACTTTAAAATAACAAAACCTTTTGCAAATAACAAAAAACTAAACTTCACATAAGAAATCAACACATTCCACAAGAGTTACCTTTTACATATTTTTATTTACAATTTCTTTATTTAAAAGATTTCGAGTTAATAAAATTTACGTCTTTAGTTCTTCGACATAGTGTTTGGTCTGAATGTAAAAACTTTCTGAATTTGGTTCGCCAAATATTAAAAGCTAAATTCGAAACAAAGTATGTACGCATTGGACCTAAAGAAAACTGTTTAAAACTTCAAATATTTGAAATAATAATTCGGATTGTATCTATGCAGGTGAATACATGGTATGACGAATCTGGATTATGACGAATCAGGAATATGACAAGTATGAAAAAATTACCAGTTTTGAAGGTGACGAATCAGGAATTTCATCATCTTAAGGATATAATATAATTTTAAAGAGTCAATTAATTATTATCTATATAAAATTAAAATAATTTTAAAGATTTAATTAATAACATCTGGGTGCCTACCATCAACTCTTATTGCGGTTTTGTTTAGGAACCTAAACTGATCTGCTTCGCTTATTCGTACCACGACAGCTTAATATCAATGACAGCGATTCAGTGATCATTCAATGACATTTCACAGCCGCTAAGCTGTCAAGAACTCTTATTTGACTTATAACTCGGCCAAGCTAACATGACACCTGCAGGTTATACCCGTCCCTCTCACTCTCCGGGCATGACAGAATCGAGTGAAAGAGACGGGTAGAAGAAATAAGGACACAAATCGTTCGGTCATTCACATTTAGCAATTCATTTGCGATCCAGTTTTTAGAAGGTCATGGTACGAAAGAAAGCAATTCATTTTAGGAACCTATTTTGCATCGCGCTATTTTTGAATCGCTGTCTTAAAGTTGATGGTATGCACCCTGGTCTTTTCGTTTTGGCAGTACACACTTCCATTAGTGCTTATCCTAGTTTCAGTATAAGAATACAAACTATAAAAGTAAAATTCTTAGTGAAAACTTCGTTGCTTTTCGTTTCTTTTCCAAGAATATGAAGCACGAATAGAAGTTTCAACTAAAATTAGTTTTAATATGATGCCTGTACCTATGTTTTTTATTCTTATAGACAAGGTCACTTGCATTGATCAATTATCTAAAAAATTATCTTAAGCACCATCTGTAGATAATTATACAATTTATTATATTTAGCAAATAGCTTATTCATTTACTCCTAAGCAATCGCTACCAGTTAAACGTTTACTATTAAGAAGCAACAATGTCGTATATAATTCCTAATTTATGGCTGACAGGGAAGCCTACAGGATAAGTTGAGAGGCACAAACACTGCTGATGTGGCCGATACTAAACACAAGTGGACCGCATAAATCCAATTAGTTTAAGATCACTTTAAATCAATTCCTCGACAGTAATTTACGAGATTCATTTCTGTCGGTTGTTAATGACGTTCAAGATACTTGTTGTCTTAGGAGTTAAGTGTCGTCAAGTAACGCAGATGTTAGCTTATAAATGAACTGGATGTTTCTTTAGAAACTGGTAAAAACCCAAAAAAATAGCACTCGGTACAAGTTTAATGCCTCGTTGAATAAACATACACTTTACGATCAATTTAAATGCCATTTTATAAAGTGACAATGTATCGAAGACAAAAAATATCGTCAATTTTTATGGTTCTGATGAAGTACATTTTAATAGAAATTGACAAAACAATATTTCACGTATGTCGCAGCATTCCTAATTTTATCCATCAATTTAGGTAAGTAGGTAATACTAACGTCTATCCATAGGAATTAACAAAGATTTACTATTATAAAATTATCCTTGTATTTTTTTTGTTTACTATCGAATCGAAACAAGAAGTTAGGACAATTCGTTTATCACTTAAATTGGATACACTCTACCCGTTTTCCAAATTAGAAAACGCATTCCAAAAAGGACTTCCCAGCAAAAAGCTCAAGCATTCCAGTGTTTCGCACAAAAATACCTGCTCACTAATTACGAACCACGGAACGGCAAACATGTTAATCCATCTGGAAATATATTTCTCATTCCCTACCAGATTCGATACAAAGGCCGGTGGCCGTTGGAGGCGCAATAAATTAGAGGAAAGCTGCGAGCCAGGATTTCCCTCGGGTTTATTCTCACTCAAGAGCGGACTCCTAATCCAGAAAGCCTTATTATGCTACCCTTAATACACCACTCAAGACTACTTGAAAATTTTCTCGAGAAGTAAACGCTTTAGTTAGGCAACTCGCTTTTTTGGGCGGTTACTGTAGGCTTGTCGTTTGTCCGAACATACAAATTTTGGAAGAAAGAGTATCGTTATTCCAAATACTTTTTGTTTCACCTTCACCACTATCACTACATAACAAAGTCGCTCTTCGCCTCTGTCTGTCTGTTTCTAAGCTGTCTTCTTTTAAGGTTTCACTGTTATTTAGAAAATTTATTCCCGAAGGTTTTTACATAAAAAAGCATTGTAATTAAGTATTTTTATAATAGAGAAAGTTTCAAGTTTTGTGATGAAGTCGTCAAAAAAACAATTTGTTAGCAATTTGATCTTTTCAAGACTTTTGCTCGCGGTAACATAATAATATAGTCAAACTATAGTATGACTTGCTTAGTAAATGTTTCACAGTTAAAACCATTGTTATTTCGAAAAAAAAACGTGGTGTAGATGGTTTTCCGGATTCGCTCATTCGATTTACGTTATCGAGTGGCGACATCAAATTACGGAAGTGCATTCAACACTCCGCAAGATTGACAATTGCCTCATGGGGTTTTTAACAGAATCCCAGTTTATCTGTATACTATATAGTAAGGATTGAATTTATCTTTAAAAAGTTTTGTATTTAAATTTTCTTTTTCCTTTTTTGGTTATTTAGGAGGAAATATAAAGAAAGATTCAGGTTTTAGATTCAGACTTAAAAACGTATCAAGGGTGAATAGTCAAGTCGAGGGTAAAATGGGTTTTATGTACGAGTTATATACACTCTGTTTTTCACTTCGATTGTGAGGAAATTAAATACCAATATTGTAAAAAAGAAATAATAAAAACTTTTCACCAATATGCTTCTTTTTTCTTTTTTTATACGTGGTAGTTGCAGCACAGTGACTTAGCTTATATCGTAGTCCATAATGCTCTTGAAATACTTATTTCTTAGAAAACTCATTATTGCCTAGTTTTATGAATTTAGTAATATAACATGCATTATGTACAAAATTGGGGTAATAGGTAGGGTAAGGTTGGGGTAGGGGTAGGGTAGTAGGGTAAGGGTAAAGGTAGGGTAGGGGTAAAGTAGGGGTAGGGGGGAAGTAGGATAGGGGTAGGGTAGGGTAGGGAAAGGGTACGTTAGGGTAAGGGTAGGGCAATGGTTGGGGTAAGGTACGGGTAGGCTAGGGGTAGGGTATGGGTAGGGTATGGGTAGGGTATGGGTAGGGTAAGGGTAGGGTTGGGTAGGGGTAGAGTAGGGTGACGTAGGGGTAGGGTAGGGTAGGGATAGAGTAGTGGTAAGGTAGAGTAGGGGGTAGAGCCACGCGAATTAAGTCGCGCCGGGTCAGCTAGTTTTTCATAAAAAAGAGTATTCTATTGTAAATTCTGTACATACCTAAGTATCTTTATCAAAGTAGTAGCATGCTACCGATATTATCATGTATATCAACGATATGTCAACTTAAACGTTTGCCTATTTTATAAGTTAATTTAACCAATTTATCGCCCCATTTTAGAGCATATCAATTCGTCGAATAGATCTAAACTATCATTTACATGTTAACAGGTCATCGTTCACAAAGTTGATATCAGCCATCATTGCTCGTTACTTCACTCTGTATTGCTACCAATTTTTCCAATTTAAATTGTCTATGAGCACCTCGACTGAAGTCCGCCGCCGCATTCCGTGGTTATCGACGTCGCGCGCGCATGCTGGACAAGGACGGCACGAGGCGTGGAAGCGGTAAAAGAACGGGATAAAAAAGCACGCAGAGAGCGTTCGTTTTTTAAATAATTGAGTCTGGAATGACGATAGGCACCGGACGATTTGAAGCATTTTATCGCGCCGTAGCCGCAATAGTGCGAACGGTGGCCGTTTAATTTGTGCGCGAATGATGTGCCATCGGATATTCGTGCAATATTGCATGGGGTTCATTAACATAAACATCATAAATAAAAGAAAATTTTAAATTGAAATAGTTAGTATTATAGAATCACACAAACTGTTTGTGTTTTTGAACACGGTTAACTCTTACCGAAAAGTCGAAATTCAATCAATTAATAACATGGACAAAATTTACAGACAAATAGTCGCAAGCGGTTGCTCGTTCCTGATACCTATTCGTTACGATCGCCTTTTCTTTTTTTTAATTAAAGTGTAGTAAGCATACATAATATTCTCAGAAAAGTACAGATTTGTGTTATTGAGCAAAAAAATCAGAGCTCAAATATCTTTGCTAACTAAAGTACCTACCACACCAATCATAGCCCGCAGTACATTTTACGAAACCATTTTAATTGGCGTTGAAACACAAAGGCAAGACAATGATTTCTGCATCCGATATAAATCAATGGCTTCTATTTCGAAGCACGCGACGGCGCTAATTCGAAGCTAGCCTATAATTATGCGCGGGCGCCGATTGGTCGGTCCCTTACTGGTCTATTTGGAGTTTGCGTTGATATGTATAAGATGACGCGGAAGACATTTTTTTGGTCTCACAGCAAAAATGATATCGAAAATTAGTGTTACAATATTTTTTTAAAGTTATATTTCTTAACCGGCAAAGTTTTTATACTAAATAAACAACTGAATCAAAATTTTGCAATAAATTGGGTTTAGTCAACATGACTAATTCGCGAAATGACTACATAGTCGACAAATGACCAATTCTCGAAATTTACAATAATTGTATAAACGAACGATTCAACAAATGATCGATTTTACTATTGGATGTTTTTACAGACAAAAGTATTTAAGTAC
Source organism: Crambus lathoniellus (assembly GCA_949710035.1). NCBI lineage: Eukaryota > Metazoa > Arthropoda > Insecta > Lepidoptera > Crambidae > Crambus > Crambus lathoniellus. The sequence continues at coordinate 12,605,133 of OX453307.1, forward strand.
ATTTGTGTGATTATAAGAAAATATTTTTAATAACTCTTCATAATCTTAAACAAATAAAAATCGTTGAAATAAATGATTCCTTATTCCTTACATTGCATTTTATTTGTTATACTTATTCCTAAATATCCTAATAAACGTACTATTTTCAAACAATAAAAATACAATACATTATTTTCTACATTTGTAGAATCGGTCAATAGTAAAATTGGTCGTTTATAGAATTGTACATTTCGAGAATTTGGTCATTTAGTAGACTATGTAGCCATTTCGAGAATTGGTCATTAGTCGACTAAACCATAAATTGATATGCATAGCTTACTTTAGTTTAGTAGATGATTATTTGTTTGTACATTTACCAAATTAAATAAATATCGGTTGATCAATAAAAAAATATATTTATGTGCACGAAGTTTACAATTTACTAGCTATCTCCACGGTCGTTCTCAATATGTAACCATCAATAACTTCAGAAGCCGTGATGAAAGCATCTGCTGTGGGGTTCCTCAGGGAAGTGTGTTGGGACCCACTCTCTTCAACATATACATTAATGAGCTTTGTAAATTAGCCCTTCCAAACTGCAACATCTTAGTTTACGCGGATGACACAGTCTTGGTCATTGATGGCAAGGATTGGGACGAAGTTTCCAAAAACATCAATCTCGCTTTTAATGAAGTTATGAAATGGCTATCGGCAAACTTGCTTACTCTCAATGTAAATAAAACCAAATTTGTCCCCTTTGCCGCCAATATCTCAACACTACCATCGGATGCGTTTACTATTCGCGCTCATTCATTACGGACACATAACTGGTTGAATTGTGACTGTTTGCTGATTCAGCGTGTTCCTCATATTAAATATCTAGGCGTTTGCATTGATTCTCTGCTATCCTGGAAAGAGCATATTAAGACTACCGCCTGTCGAACTAGAAGACTTATATTTATCTTTAAGAAACTTAGAAACATTATTGATTTTGATACTTTGAAAATAATTTATTATGCATTGGGTCAATCTATTTTATCCTATTGTATTACTGTCTGGGGATGTTCATGTAAAACTGTTCTTCTAGGCCTGGAAAGAGCTCAAAGAGCTATTCTTAAAGTAATTGCCTTTAAGCCCATCTTATTCCCAACATTTGACTTATTCGCAATATTTAAAGTTTTGACCGTTAGAATAAATTTTGTATATCCTTAATGTCGTATTACGCAAACATATGCAAACAAGTTATGTCGATTGTCTCACTTTAAATAGACGAAGACCCTGTATGCAGTATGTAAAACTAAACGCTTCCGATTGGCCTTAGCGCGACGTCACTTTTATTTCATTTCTCCCTCCTTATATAATAAAGTCAATCAACATCTAAATATATTTCCCTTAAACTTAAGAATTTGTAAAAAGAAAACAATGGAATGGCTCCAGAATTTATCATATTCGGATACAGAAGAATTTCTTAGTATTTTTGTGGGCAGTTAATTGTGTATGCTGTTCACAGTGTTCATCTCAAAGACAGAGAATATTGATGTGAGATTTCATTTCAAATATATTAATCGTACACACACAAAACACACACACACTCACGCACAAACAGACAAACACACACACACACATATACACACCCTCACGAACAAACACACACACACACACACATACACTATAATACTCCTGCATGTTAAATTTAAAAAATATATATATTTTATTTCTAAGAAGTGTTTTATACTTAGTAATGTATTTGGAGGTGGGCGCTAATGACTGCGACACAGTTTTAACTATATGCGGTCATTAACGATCACAACTTGCTTAATTTATAATGTTTTTGTCTGCAATAAAAAAGTTTCGTTTCAATTTTTGTAAGTATAGAAAAAATTGCATTCTGAATGCATAAAAAAATAATATAAAAACAATTTAATATAATATGACCACAATATAATACTATGTAATATTACAATGCTAAATTTAAAATAATCTGATTGATTTCTGTATATTTTACACTTCACCATTTAAGCATTTGATGGCAATCGACTATACAGGTAAGATTATAATATACAGGGTGTTAGGGGTACCCTTGCAAAAACTTTAACCATGGCTTCAGACCATCATGCTGAACAACGTACAGCAAGAATTTCTTGTCGGAAATGAAAAAAAAATGGACTTTTTATACAAATTTAGCAGCCTATCGGGACATTTTGTATAGAGAGTCGAAATATTTTTTTCATTTCCGACAAAAAATCTTGCTGTGCGTTGTTCAGCATGAAGGCCTGAAGCCATGGTTAAGGTTTTTGCAACGGTGCCCCTAACACCCTGTATAGTATTTTGTTAACCTGAGTACCCATTATTATAATTTTTTATCAACAACCATTTAGCACTGATCCTTCATCACTCCTGACCTGATGTTAAGAGGTGATAAGGCTGAAGGTGGAAGCGCACTACTACCGGAATCTTCAATCACTGAGGAACTGGCTATCTTTTCTCTAAATGCATGAGCAATACAATTAATGCTGAAAACATTAGGGTTGTGGCGTTAGGCTTAGATAAGATGGTGGTAGATAGCCAGGCGGACTAAGAACAAGTCCTACCACCAACGAAACCGAATACAATAAATGTACCCCCACTGGGAATCAAACCCGGGACCTCTGGGTCTGATACCGGTGGTGTGTACCACTAGACTACAGAGGCGGTAAAAAGCTTGTAGAAGGGTACATGGGCAAAACAAGGAATGTCATAAAAACAGTTTTTTGTTTAATTAACATTTTAATGTATATTTGTTAACATTTTGTCAAAACTTTATTTGTATTTACAGTGATATCTGTAAGGTTAACTTAAATTCCTATCCGTAAATTATATAAAAAAAATGTAACACAAATTTATAAATTTTTAAACATTCAAATGTTAATTACACAAAAACCTGTTTTAGCGATATTCCTTGTTTTGCCCCTGTACACTTCGTCTGTTTCTTATGAAAAGCTACTTAACTTCGTACCGTAGCCCGTCTAATTAACTCCTCGTATACAGACTCTACCAGAGATAACCGCGTATAGACTAAACCCATAGGTTACACCGCCGTCATTCGCCTAACACCAAAATACTTGCGACACTAAATTACGGGCAGATTAATTAAAACATTCTAGTTAACGTCCCATACAAGCATCAGGAAGTCTAAAGTGATCGAGTGGAGACACATCTATTGTAAGCGTTATTGTTTTGTTTTAGCCAACTTGTTTCAAAGAGGCCATATTAAAGAATAGCTGAAAATAACTTTGCAATGTAACTGGGTACTTATAAAAAAAGTGGCTCAAAATTTGCAGATTTTTTACCATATTGGTTTTTAATCCTACTCCTACAAATATTATAAATGTGAAAGTTTAGATGTTTGGATGTTTGTATGTTTGTTACTCATCACGCCGGAACGGCTAAACGGATTTGGCTGAAACTTGGGACATAGATACTTTTATCCCGGGAAAATATCACATTCCCGCGGGATAACGTCGTTTAGTCCACGAGGTCGAGGCCGCTGGCGGATAGCTAGTATTTTATATTAGTATTTGAGAGAGAGCTAACAATAATGGAAAATGAATAAATACTAGAGCTATTAATGAACTCGGTTGTGGAACTTGCTGTTGAATGTTTCTAAATACATGTAGATTATGTAGTTTCATAAGTAAAATACGCTTCTTTCCAACTTTTCCACATACCACTAAATCTATAAGGTAAAAACTTTTGTTCCACTGAATAAACTGTAGGTGTTATACTCGTATATTAATTAGACTAGTTATTAGATACCTACTTAAGTCTGTAGTAAACCCCTCGCGGACATCTTTTATCTATGTCTGCGCTTCTGTTTTGTTTTTGTCTGCTTGTTTTCGAGTGGCGGCCACACTGCGAGCTGAGTTATTACTCCGGGAGATTTGTTTCCATAGTGTTGCGGCGCGATCCATCAACGTACGGGTTGGTTTATGCTGACGACCCTTTGTTTAGCGATTTGCCGACTGTCCGATGGATGGCCAGTTGATGGGCTAGATATTTGACTACCGGTCTATAGGCATTATTACAAACTGTAATTATTAGTATGATTGTAATTGTTATGAGTTTAATTACAAGTTGTAAGTAGAATGGTTTTAAATTGTAACGGGTAGAGGTATTTACGGCTGGCCAATCTAGCATAACCTAACCTTCAAAAATACTGAAATTAACACCTAAAATAGTTTTGGTGCGTAGGTATCTCAACATTTTAGGTGTGCTACTTAGTATTTTTTGGAGTGCAACTCAATATTTCCCAATATTGTAACATGTAGTTAAGTAAAACACAATGACTCTCGTCTAGTACGTATTTTAAAGAGTCCTTTCTGTGTCTGTCTTATCATGTGTTCAATAATTAATCCATAATTTTAACGGTTCTTAAATATAATTGTTTCCATAGTGCTGCGGCGCGATCCATCAACGTACGGGTTGGTTTATGCTGACGACCCTTTGTTTAGCGATGTCCTGACTGTCCGATGGATGACCAGTTGATGGGCTAGATATTTGACTATCGGTCTATAGGCATTATTACAAACTGTTATTAGTATGATTGTAATTGTCATAAGTTTAATTACAAGTTGTAAAATGATTCTAAATTGTAACGGGTAGTATTTAACTACTCACCAATGTAACATAACCTAACCTACAAAAATACTGAAATGTACACCTAAAATAGTTTTGGTGCGTATCTCAGTATTTTAGATGAGCAACTAAGTATTTTTTGTAGGTAAGTAGTGCAATTCAATATTTCCCTATTGAAACTCGTTTAGTACCTACGCATTTTAAAGACTCCTTTCTGTGTCTGTCTAATCATATTCTCAATAAAAGTAATCCATAATTTTAACGGTTCTTAAATAAAATGGTTTCCATAGTGTTGCCGCGATCCATCAACGTACGGGTTGGTTTATGCTGACGACCCATTGTTTAGCGATTTGCCGATTGTCCGATGGATGGCCAGTTGATGGGCTAGATATTTGACGCTCGGTCTATAGGCATTATTACAAACTGTAATTAGTATGATTGTAATTGTTATGAGTTTAATTAGAGTTGTAATGGTTTAAGACATTTATTCTTGTGATGTAATTAGAATGATTCTAAATTGTAACGGGTAGTATTTAACTACTCACCAATGTAACATAACCTAACCTACAAAAATACTGAAATGTACACCTAAAATAGTTTTGGTGCGTATCTCAGTATTTTAGATGAGCAACTAAGTACTTAAGTATTTTTTGTAGGTAAGTAGTGCAATTCAATATTGCCCAATTGTAACTCGTTTAGTACCTAGGTACGTATTTTAAAGACTCCTTTCTGTGTCTGTCTAATCATGTTCTCAATAAAAGTAATCCATAATTTTAACGGTTCTTAAATAAAATTGTTTCCATAGTGTTGCCGCGATCCATCAACGTACGGGTTGGTTTATGCTGACGACCCATTGTTTAGCGATTTGCCGACTGTCCGATGGATGGCCAGTTGATGGGCTAGATATTTGACGCTCGGTCTATAGGCATTATTACAAACTGTAATTAGTATGATTGTAATTGTTATGAGTTTAATTAGAGTTGTAATGGTTTAAGACATTTATTCTTGTGATGTAATTAGAATGATTCTAAATTGTAACGGGTAGTATTTAACTACTCACCAATGTAACATAACCTAACCTACAAAAATACTGAAATGTACACCTAAAATAGTTTTGGTGCGTATCTCAGTATTTTAGATGAGCAACTAAGTACTTAAGTATTTTTTGTAGGTAAGTAGTGCAATTCAATATTGCCCAATTGTAACTCGTTTAGTACCTAGGTACGTATTTTAAAGACTCCTTTCAGTGTCTGTCTAATCATGTTCTCAATAAAAGTAATCCATAATTTTAACGGTTCTTAAATAGAATTGTTTTCATAGTGCTGCGGCGCGATCTATCAACGTACGGGTTTATGCTGACGACCCTTTGGCCGACTGTCCGATGGATGGCCAGTTGATGGGCTAGATATTTGACTATCGGTCTATAGGCATTATTACAAACTGTAATAATGCCTATAGACCGATAATAATAATTATTGTAATTGTCAAAAGTTTAATTATGTAGAGGTGGGTGTGGTGTGACTGTCCAGCTATGAGTATGATTATAGCTGTGCTTTGTATTATATTACCTACTTATGGCCAATTTTGTCCAAGGTCCATGAGAAGGATTAAATTTGCTACGTCCCGTAGTGGTACCCGCGTGGTTTCCACTCCTATATGGGGATATTGAAAGAATATTGAAGCTGTCTCTGGAGCTCTAACTTATAATTTATTGTTAACTGTGCCTCTTTAAATAAAAATAAAAGTAAACTTTGAGCGATTTTTACTACAATCTATCTCGGTGCCAAATTTTATCCTAATCCGTTTTTTTTATCCACTACGGGGTAGCACTAAGCCTTCATCACACCTGATGTTAAGTTTTATCTAGCTTGATTTTAGAGACAAACATTTGTCTATCCAAACGTTCGTCTTGAGTAGTTAGTTTAGTATTAAATTTTCAAATAGTTGAGAAATAGTCTATAAGTACCTATCTAAAAAGTCTATTTTACAAATATTTGAACATTTTGTTCACCAACTGCGCTTGAACTCTTATATTAAGAACTAGCAAATATTTATAAATTAATTTATTCTAAACAATCCTTACAGTCCTGACGATTGTAAATTACGTCAAGTAATTTGTACTCTTTAACTATTCAAAACTCGAAGATAGTTGTAAAAGTCCCAAACACCCTACCCAACTACTTCAATAGCAAACACATTCCACAAAAACACCCAGATAACCAAATTCCCTCGCAAAATCAAATCATACAAATTGAATAGAACTTATTGGTAACTCTTTTATTCCCATGATATCGCAGCATCTTTTACAGCTCAGCAGAACGGTCGCTAGATGATCCTTAACGATTCCAATGGGGGATCCACATAGAGCTGCTAAAACCACTATCGCATAAAACGAAACAAAAACAGATGACATATGCCTCCGGATTATATATTTATTGCTGACTTTGTTGTCGCTTCCCGCTAGTAAATTAATTTAGTGGGTCAGTTCATAAATTCGCAGGCAGGAAGAGACTAATGCACCCGTATTTATGGCGCGCATTGAATTATTGAATTCTGCAGGCATGGAATTAAATTGATATTAAAGTTATATTTGCCATTATTATAACTGTTGGTTAATGTATTCTATATTTTATCGTCATTTCCTTGGCTTTGTACTTCTTCACGGGTGTTAAAAATAAATAGTTTTTTTTTGTTTTCGTATTAATAAATTTGTAAGTTTGCATCAACATAAATACCTAAATGTAACAGCAGCCGTGTTTTGGCGATAATCGTATTATATAAAAGTGACTTCAAAATGTTTTTAGAAAGACATAAGTTTTAATTTATGTCGTTACCTACACACTACACATAAAATTAATACACAATGTTTCATAATTATAACATAGTTAGCAAAAACACATTATAGATTTAATTAGGGTAAACTGCACTATTATTGTTGGCATCCGTCCTAATTATTGGCACCCTAAAGTTTAACTCGAAAAATAAGGAAAAAATAGATTACTTAAGCTCAATGTTCATTTAAAAGTATTTTATATTGTACAAAATCGGCCCTTAGTGTTGCCATTTAAGATTAACTCTAGGGCGCCAGTAATAGAATGGGTGCCAACAATAAGGGTAGCTTACCCTATTTATTATTCTAAAATGTTATTAATGTAAACCGTATGGTTTCTTCAAGAGAACAAAAGTGTTTTCCTAAAAGTAAATATTTTGAAGGGGTTTTGACAGCTCCCGATATATTCTTTGGGTCGGTACCACTGCGTAATGTTTTACGGTATGGGTCGAGACAATAATGGCTTGCTCATAACATTACTCGTCCTCCCCCCGTACCAAGCAACTACAACGTCGGCATACCTTCGTACATTCGAGGAATCTCCCGGTTGATCGCATTACGGCAAAATTTGCTTGCGCTCCAACCCGACCTCGCGTACGTACAGAAATAGAAATAATGTTTATTTGCATATGAATAAGGTAAAGTTATATAGATGTTGTACAGTTCATTTTGTTTTTGTTTCACTTACTCAGCCAGCCACAGTGGCATGCAAAAATATACAAGATTTAAATAATTCATACTAATAATGTCAAAAAAGTAGTGTGAGAACTCAACAAATGTCAAAAGGAAATAGAAATGGTGTCAATAGGAATACATTCAAATAATGTCAAACTAAAAACATTCCAGTCTCATTACATAAGATAATCTGTATTGACAAAGTGCTATTGTCTATGGTCCTAAATTGAAAACTATACAAATATTAATCTGTGATTATACATAACCTACTCTATGGTTATTTTTTCCCTCTTGCTGCTTGCTTGACCACAGGAAAAACTAGCATCAAACTTTTGTCATAGCATCAAGCATGCACGTAGATTAAGTGCGGGCTAACAGCGCCGAAAAAAGGTCAGCCGGGAAGATTTTCGAGCGTACGTTCGTCGTCTCGTGTACTGCAGCCAAGCGACAGTTCGCGACAGTTTCATCACTGTTTAGAACTTGGTAAAAGCATTTCAAGAGAAGTCTCTCGCTGAGAACGTGCTGTTTATTTGGCTTTGAAAGAGTACTAAAATTACACCAAATTAATTTCTGTTCTGAACTTCACTTTGCGCTTTCTCACGTGATTGTTAAACCTTTTTCAACGAGTGAATTTAAATTTTTGGTCTTTTTAGGTAGGTACTTGTGAATCTTGTTATTAATGGTGACTGGTCCTTATAACAATTTACTTATCGGCAGCGTTTGTTACTCAATGAAAATCGATGATGTTTTAAATATGAGAGACTTATTTCAATTAAAATTAATAGTAGGTGTCTTTTTAAGGATACAACGTTACTTTCGAATTAATCAACTTATAGAAACATCAAATGCACTCAACATCTGAGTACACAAATTATATACATCCAAACAGCTACTCAAATCTAACATAAAATAATCAATTCAAATCACGAACAACTCTTAACGTTTATTTGTTTAAGCCCACACAAATCTTGATAGCCGCTATGTGGATAATATCATTCATTCTGTGGGCTCCCGGATTTACATAGAATAAGATGCGCTTGCGCCTAATTAGACTGCGCTCGTGATGCATAAATCATCTAGGACCGTCAGTCAACGCGAGGCGGTGGAAGGGAGCGAACGTCAGCACCTTATTTATAAATTTATTTAATGTGCTAGAAACTCAGGAGTTGGTGGTGATGATGGACTTTAAGATTTACAGTTAAGAAAACTATAATAAAAAAAATTAATTCTGTTTGCTTTTGATAAGAAATAATATGTCATTTTAAAACAAATACTTGCAATGTAGATGTTCACTTCGAACAATTTAAGACTGTTATTCTAAGATAACTTACATTTAAGATTTCATTAAAGGCTCTTCGAATAAAAAAATCGAATATATAGAATTAACTAACTGTCTTAAAGCTATGTGCGTGTTTATATTCCCCACAAATTATGAAGAAACATCAAAGAAAAAAATTCAAAACAGTAACTTTTGTTTTAAATCATAGAAATAACATTATAAATATATTTTGAAGGCATAATCTTTTATTCATGTTTGATGTCACAGATAGTTTTTAAGTCTATGATTAATAGATTGGTAACTATTGAATAACTGGCTACTGAATTATTTGCTAAGATATACCTAAAAATAAGTGTGCCGGATCATACCAAAGCCAAAATAAATAATTTATAGGTGTAATAATCAAAGCGAATGATTCCAATAAATTTAAGTTTTGAAATAGACAAGTGTTAATTGCAGCCATTTGAAGAAAGTTGTAAGACAATTTGACCAGCTGGAGGAAAATACGCAGGCTCGGAATGCGATGCAACGCGCCACTATTAACGCATTTTAGAATTAAACAATTACATTGCCAAGAAAGTTGCGTACGATAGAAACGAAAGTGGAAGTCGGTAGGACCATGAAAGCAAAATTTAATTGCTTCCATAAACCTGCTAGTGGATTTGCTATCTTTAAATCTAACGCTTAAAGTCTGTATTTCAGCGGTCCGTTATAGATAATCATCATCATCTATCTTTGGAGTTGTCCCTTGGACATGGGTCATTTCTTATTAAAGTTATACGAGAATTTTCTAATTTACTGTCGACATAGTTCAAAGAGATCCATTAATTTGGTGTAACTTTGAAACTAGTTCGGATTTAAAAGTCAGTAATAATACACTTCTTAAATATATTCATTAGTCAATTTACATTTCGAAAAATTTGATGTCTGTAAAAAATGTCGGCCTAGCTTTGTTAATACGCTTTATCTGCCTTCTCTGCATAACACCTACCACAATTTTCGCATTAACATCTACGAAACATGCTCTCCACAGCTTAATTATACCGTCAGTCAAAATTATTCACGCTACTGTGCTCCCAACATTTGAATGGTTCATAAAATTTCTAGTGAGATCGTATCTAGCCTGTGGTCACTAACCAACTACTCGGAATGTTACTAACTTTATTTATTCGCACAGTTTCCTTAAAAATGGAGTCAGAAGCAGGTGAAAATTCACCTAGCAGTTCTTATTTCAAGAAATTTAGTTTTTCAACCATTTCTATAAAAAATGGGGTTGAAAGTTTGTTCTATAAAAAAAAAACTCTTGTACAGTTATGACAATACTAGAAGGTAAAAAATAAATGACTGATTACATGATTCTTAAGTACGCATTAGGTACGGTATTTTGATAATGGTTTCTATTTTAGTTTTACCTGTATAGAAATCATCGAGGCAACTTTTAATCCTTATAGGTATAACACTAAAGAGAAGATAATTATAAAATGTTCTTTAATCACTACTTAACATTTTGTCTTTGCAAAATTGCAAATCATGTTGCATATCAATGTTGGAGTCAACAAAGATAATAATAAAAAGCGAAATTAACCCTTCCTTCTGACAAGAGCTAAGGTCTTTTTAATTTGTGCTCGGCCCCTTTAACCCATCAATCAAGTATGTAAGCTTTGAATTATTCCGCGCATCGGCATCGCCAGCCGTCACTCCTTCGTGAGGATTGTGCGAAAATTATCAAAGATGGAGAAAAACCGCTCACGTACCTTTATGCAATGCAATGTAGCGTTTGAACAAATTACGAGCATTTTAGATAATTTGAGGCATCTAGTAATTGGCTTTTTTTGTTTCTTTTCAAGGGATTATTTTTAATCTAGTCTGATCTGTCTGTTTTTCTTTTTTTCTACCAATTGAGTCATGGACCATTAAAGTATATGAGTTATATTCATTGATCTACGAAAAGAATACCTACAGTTACAAGTTGTCACGTATAGCTACCTTCTATCTTAAAATGGTACTCCTTTTAATAATATGACAGTTGCAATCATGTTTCAATATCAATAATAATAATTCTAAATGAATTTACCATAATCACACCAGTTATCTAGCCCAAAGCAAATTCTTTATGAACTTTATTCTTAAGACACAGTTCTTTAGATTCTTCATACTTATATCTAATAATACTTATAATAATATCTTATTATAAGTATTATTAGATATACCTTGGTTTATTATCAAATTCTATATTTCTTTATAATCCAACGTGCCGAGTTGTGTTATCACAATTTTCTTGTCAGCCCGTAGCGGTCTAGTCTAGATTAGTCATTGTGCTGAATTCATAAATGGATAATTGTCGCCAGCGATACCTACATAGATAACCCGTTCTGCAATCTGGAACGACTCATGGTTAAATGTTTCTGATATTATTTTTTTTTTTATTCTTTAGTCATTAGATTTAAGTCGACAACGTATTTTGTCTTCGTAGTCTTAGGATTGTATTTGCCTATATGTATTATAGGAGCATTTGTAGCATTAAAAAATAAAGTACCTAAAAACATTATATAAACTTGGGAAGTGTTGCACTTAATTTTTGATTAAAACATAATATGTGTATGGGTTAAAGCCAACAAATAACTAAAAAACATGAAATAAAAAGAAAAAAATCATGCACTATATTAACCAAACCAAAAAATTATAACATTTATTCCATTCTTACAACAAAAAAAATCAATTCTTCTTGTTACTCAGATGAATAAATGTCAGAAAATTATTATGAACCATTTCTTTGTGTCTTATTCAACTCGTCATAATAAAGTCAGGCTGGTAATAACATCGTCTCTCTGAAATGCATAAAATGCGGCATCACTGTCAAAGTCAGTGGAAAAGACAGAAAAGGAAGCAGAAATATATTCAGTTCCAACACCTGTATAAATTTTGTTAGTCCCTTCTTACGTTTATTATATCCGATCGGTTCTCTACACTCGGCTCTGCACCTTGTTTAAACAAAAACTTGAAGCAATTAGCATTACACAATGAAACGTCGCAACCACCAATTGGTGTTCAATACAAATTTAACGCTAATTCGCCAGGACAGGGTTTAAATTAGATCGTAATAATAACGGTGACAAGATGAAGGCAGCGTGTGGCATTCCGCAGTGAGTTTCTTTACTGCGATGCATTTTCATGGAATTGTCGGAGTTTTTCCGACACCTTACAATTGCATGACTCGAATTCTAGAAAGCTATATTGACGTGGACATTTGAAAGGCAGATAAGTGACTTGCGACAGATGAGAAGTTGATAAAAAAAGTAATTTTGATTCGGCATTAGTACTAAAATTTGTATGTTTTTACTGCCCTTCATACAATGTCACAAGAAGTACAAAAAAAGAATATTGTTTTGATATTAAGATGCTTCTTCCTGTCAAATTATCAATTTATAAGCTTCAGCCAAAAGTTTCTTTAGTAATGTTTCACTAATCTATTTTTGTCTGAAAGCTGTGTAATTGAATAAAATTGTGTTAACTGAAAGTTTTTTTTTAAATGAAAATTGCATAACTAAAGAACAGGAACCAATCTTCTAGCTTGTTCTTTTTTAAATATAAAACTATGAAGCCAAAAGATATTACTTATAAAAATTTTCTTGCAAGGTATCAAATAGTGGCCGAAAACCGCAAATGGTCTAAGTAAGTGCATAAATAAAAGGTGGTTTTGAGGCAAGAGCTAACGAGACTAAAGTTCTGGAGAATCCTAAAGTAGGGAATACTTCTAGTTGGGAAGTTCCGGCATCCAACTTGAGCTGGTTTTCAATTTGCCCACTATTGGGCTTGCTAACGCGACAAAAGTGTGTAAAGTCATTACGGTGAAACTACTGCCGTCAGATTTAAATGGTGTTAGTTATTTTGAAACTGTTCTAAGGAGGTTTACTATGGATTGTAATACCTACTCTGCAATATTTTATGTAGTTCCCAAATGGGAATTAAAAGAAGAATTTAGGAAGTCCAGCAGATAAAAATTTGTTAGGCTTTATGGATATAAGTTTTAGATACCTACTTTTTTAATTAAAATAGGTAGGTAAGTACTTTTCATAAAAAAAAAAAAGTTTTTAATCGAGCAGTTTTGTTTTACATCACCAGTAAGGTCCAAATCCTTATTTCACATAATAACATGATTTATAATGCTTAAGGAAATGCCAATAAGCTCTTTAATTCTCTTCCTAATCATATACGGCAGCTAGATGGACCAATATTTAAAAGAAAACTACAAGAATACCGCATTGAAAATTGCTTTTACTCAATTACAGAATATCTTTATAATGATATCTAATGGGGATCCCTTTTCTGGTTTTTTAAATACATATATGGATCTTAAGATGTTGACTCGATGTTAAAATTACTAATGCCTTACAGGCGCTACATAATTATTTGAACGCTTAAATTTAAGTAGATTTTGAAGAATTTTCATCTTAACGAACACCACTTCTTGTGCTTACTCAAAATTATTGCAAATAAATATATCATTCATTCATTGATTCATTCAAACGGTGCGGGTAGCAGCACCTTGCGTAGGCAAGGTGAAAATAACCATCTACACCTTGTCCTATTAGCTTTCTTCGACATGTCTCTAGTTGCACTATATAATTAATTTATTTATAATTAAAAACAAACAGTTTAAAGCTGAGCTTACTTACCAAAAGTTAACTGTAAATATTTTTGATATTAAGTATATAAACGGCTGCCTGCATTTTCATCTACATATATAAAATATTCAAGATCAAAGGTAGCCCATTCCTATTTCAGGGCTGGTCGTTCCAGGAATAGAGCATTGAAAGAAACATTTTAGTTTATACATATCGGTAGAGATATCCCAATGAATATTAAATTTGATTTGTTAACTTTCACTGTAAATCAAGTAGCATGTCACATGTGCTATCATTTTATAGGTTCACTCAGACAATATAAAAATCACTCCAAATACTAACAAATACTAATGTTATAAGGGCAAAGTCAACATCCAAAGCTTCACGTGCTATAAACTGTACTATAAAAGGCGGTGTTTTTCGTGAATCGCTATCAAAATTTAAATAGCCGTTGCGTTGCGTCTGTTTGGAGGTTACTAGGCTCGCCGGACCGGTTTCACACATGGTTCGCGCCACGTGCGACCGTCTTTGCTCTGTCTCCGCGATGCGCATACGCTGGTTACAATCCTTCTAAAATGTGGCAAACTAAAAAAGGTAGAAAAGTTATGTTTAAGCGTTCACGATGGTTTTATGTTGGTGCAGGGAAAATATAATAGAAGAAATCACTCGCCACACAATTACCCCGAAAATCTACTTGTAAGGCTAGTTGTATTTTTCTATTATAATTTTCTCTATAATGCCCGAGCTTCACCTGCGTCTAATGCCATTAATTAACGCGCTATTTGATATAATACGCAGGTGTAGACGGGTCTCAGCGCACTAATTTAATAAATTTAGCGCGCTAAGACGCGCATGCAGTTATTAACGCTGTTAGGCGTCACGCAGGTGAAGCCCCGGCATAAGTAGGAAGGGGTTTTTAACTTTATTGAGTGTTAAAATTTATCTAGATTTTTCAAAAACATGGTCCAAATTGGTAGAAACAAAATTTAAGTTTATTGTCAGCTAAACTTATGGCAGCAACTCTAATCTCTCTGATTGTGAGTTCCGTTTTAAAATAGCATTGCGGTTGTTTTTTTTATATTACATTATAAAAATCACGCTTTATTTTGTCCAGCAATGATCATAGAATGTAATAGGTAAGTATTATATTTAAAAAATACTTATCATAAAAATTGCTGTCTCACATCTTAACCTAAAATCTCCTTTGTATCTTGTCAATGTTTATGAAGTTGGCGTTCTTTATCAATAAATCTTTAACTTTTTTTATCTGAAAATATTAAGGAATATACTTATTTAGGTACATATTTTTAATAGTAGTTATGTACCTACTAAAAATATTATTAAATTTTCTTAGAAGAAATAGGAAAACCGAAATTTTATGATAATAATAATAACAGTTAAAAAACTTTTTAATGCAATAATTTAGACTTCACTTTCGCTTATTGAAAGGTATTATTTTAGAATACATTTATAAAGATTAAAACAAGCAAATAAACATTATACAGCCATAAGACAAGTATCAAAGAAACGGGCACATTCGCCGTATTGTCAGTTAAATCTTTATTGCTATGGAAAATACGGAGATATTACTTCTTTTGAAATCGACCGATTGTGTTCGAAATGAAATCGACTTTTATAATTCAATGAATATATTATTTTACATTCATTGAATGTCGTGGATTGTGGAATCGTCAGAGGGATTAAGTTGGATATTACTATTTTAAAATGCAAATGAGTAAGAATACAATGCGTTGTCTTTTTAGCCACGCTCTTATTTCTCTATTAAAGTAATATTTGGTTTACCTAGTTGTAGTTTTGCAAATGTCTAAGAACAGTTTTATCCAATTACCAATATAATTAAACTTCATTTTGAATTCCATAATCTTGAAGTAAAAATAGATGAGATATCAAAAGCAAAGATCTACATCTATTTCACCATAAAGCATAGGTTCCAACCAGAAGCAAACAAAAAAGTTCCTCCCATAAATCATATATTCCCAATCGGGCCATCATCCCTAACTGGGCCTTGCAAGTATATTTTGATCCAACTCAGAACCAGAAGTTCAAAAACAAGTCCTGGGGTAAGTAGGCACGCACGGCCCACCCTCCCCTGCCTCCCCTAAAGTTCTCGCATTATTCAAGCCAACGCGACTCTTGAGTAATTTTGAAATATTACAATTTTCGTGCCGCCCCACCGCACCCGGCCGATGGACGGACCAACTTTCTTACTGTGTATAATATAAATACATGAACCATTCAAGATATTTCTCTTAAAAGCGTAGCGATGCTTATTAAGTCAAACGAAAATATAAAAAAATCAACTATACAAATACTCATATTTTAACGCTGGTAAGATATTTTAAAATTAATACGTGTTTTGCAAAAAAAAATCTGTTTCATATTTTATTGCAGTGCTACATAATAACTGTAAGACAAAATCTTCAAAAAAAAAGGCAAGAGAAATATTAAAACTACTTACAAAAAGCAGTACAGTAGCAATTTGAAGTTGTTTCACAATAGATGCCTTTGTTTCAAGGAATAACAAAAGTCAAAACAACGTGACATGTGTTAGAATTTAAAAGAGCAGTATTAAAAACTATAACAGTTGCTTACTGAGAACTGAGACGCCTCCACATCTCACAGTTAGCCAACAAAAACGGTCTATTGTCGCCTATTGTGATGTTAAATAGCGAAAAGATGCAAATACACAATTTGCAGTTATGTTTACAAAAATTCTTCCAAGTCCCGTTAGTCATAAAAAACGTCCACTAAAATATGCAACAAACAGAACTTGGACTGTAACAATACACGTTGCACAAATTGACAATAGGAGTTTAGACAAAAGGGAATTTCTAACAATTCACCTGCTAAATAAGCAGGTAACCAATTATTATGCTAATAATGCTTTTGACAATGAATTCATGCGCACTACTAATGTTTGGAGCATTGTGGCCAGGAGACTCAGATACTTATAACACCTTGAGGTAATTTATTAGTCTATTTGTGGGGCTTATAACAAAAGTTCGTTTCCGTGTTCTTTATCGAAGAACGGTTATCGGCTGACATGAATATTTACGACCATCCAATAGACACAAAAAGCAGCCTTTTTCGGCCGATTTGCAAAAATATTTTCACCTTTTTTATTTAAAAGACGCTCTAATTTTTTATTTCTTCATTATCCACACTGTCGCCTATAAGTATTATTTTAATTGAACAATCAATATTATTTGTAATCGGAACGAGTTATTGACCAGATGTGGTGAAGTTTATGACGGCTAATAGAGTTTATGGCTTTTTTATTGACATTAATGTTCTCTTGACTCCCGCGTTTACCACCACCTCATTCGTTATCGAACTGTTTAGGTCGTAGCATCTGTAAATCATAGATGAAATAAGAATTCGTTATTGTTGCCAACTCATTTATTTAGTCAGTATTTTGTATATAGCAACATTTATGGTGATTACAAAATTTATTGATTACAATAGCACGCAACCATTGTGCAAAAGAAGTAACGTTTTTAAGCTTACAACCATGTAGGTAATTGAATTCTTTGAAGGATATATAAGCAACACTTACTACGAAATCAATTTAAGAATGCGAGTGATTAATCGCCTTGCTTGGGCGTGTCAAGTTGCGAACGCTTGATAAGAACGAAGGCAATGGCAATGCCAAGGTGTACGGTGATGGTTCCGCTAAAGTTAACACCGATGCTACCCATTCGAACAATGAAGTTACAGGCTACTAACGATCCGCCACGTGTACACACCGCTCGCGCACCAGCAATTTATGGGTTCTACGATAATTATGCGGATTTGAATCTAGACGAGGTGCTTTACCGTCATAGGCTTGTAGTTTCTCACTTTTTCTAGTTTCAAGCGACTTTATGTTTTGTTGCCGAATGTTTGAGGTTAAATCCGCTTGATTGCGTCCCTGGATTGAAACAATCGGCTGTTTGCTTATTGCTTATTCCGTTCCGGGAGCGAGGCTTGCCACGTTTGAAGTGCTGCAATTTGTCTCGTCGACATATTTCAAGGTGATATGATCATGTGAGGTCTTGTTTGCATAATTTTTTGCCACTACATGTTGCCAGCTACTTTTTCCGCGAGGGAGGTGAGTTCACCTGTTACTTGCATTTGTCTACATGGGATGAGTTTTTGCTAAAATTAAAAGTTCAATAGCGTACGTTTGGCGCTACGTGAATCGAATACATATGTATGAAGTATAAGGATGTTCATATTATACGGTGGTGGAGAAAAAGTAAACAACATTTACAAGGCTAAAAACTTAAAAGATAATTTGATAATTTTATGAGGTACATATAATGTACTGTGAGATATTTAGGTATTAGTAGCAGACTACTACATAATATTAACGAGCTACTTGAAATGATAACAAACTTAAAAAAATGTGTAAACTTTAGACAGTTCCAAAATATTTAAACATCTTTCTTATTCTAACGAATAACAATAATAGAATCACTTTTGTATATGAGGGAGAGTTGACTAAATGGAAATTGGGAAACATTTGCTGCATCTCATAATGGTAGGAAAGGCGTTTCGTAGGCCTTCACCAAAGAAGGCCTACGAATAAACGATAAATAAACATGAACTTTAATCACATTCGATAAAGGCAGATGCTCAACAAACGTTTATGGTAATAACAAGTGCCCGTGCCATTGGCACTTGGCATTGCCCGCGCCGCAAAAACGAGGCATTTCTGGAATCACTCATTAACTTATTAAGATGATAATTTATGACCGCGGGAAAGACAATTTCATGCTCGCAACAGTAGATATGAATTCACTCACCAACTGCTTCTTTTTATTAAAAAAGGAAGTTCTACCCAAATGAAAACGACCAACAAAAAGATTCCGCTAGAAGTTTCTCGCCTCTGTAAAGTTATAAATTCAATTTGTGTGAAAGGCTGACTACGAATGAGGAGAACTGTAAGGTTTTGCTGATTACATTAGCATACTAATCCCAGGAAGACGACTAGAATGGATCCATCAATCAATTGCTTTGTTATGAGGTTATAATTCAGCCTTCTTTATGATTATTACTTATGAGGTAGCATAATGGGTTCATTAACAACATGACCTAACCATCAATTTGCACATTGTAATATTACAGCGTTAGACAACGGTGACTTAATGTTGCATCACAGATTACTAAATAGTTACGTTGCATCTAGACTTTATTATGGAATGTACTTATTAGGTATTTTTTTTTACTAAATTACTTGTTATAACACAAATGTCACTACATGTTGCCAGCTACAACAAAATCAATGCAAAGCAACTGCAAAATCTATTATGTATCTTTTAATCATACGCTAATAAATCTTTTGAACAAAAACATAGTTGTATGGAACAAGGTTAAGTAAACTGTACAGTTCAAGTACCTATAATGTATGAATGTGTAGATCCATTTGCAAAAGGCAAAATTGTGAGTCACTTTTGCAAGTAAACTGAATGTAACAAAAAGCGACAGGCAAGATCATGCGAGATTGAGATCTAACAGGGTGATGCGGAATGAGACAAATATAGCGACGCGCATGAGCGGAATTTCAAATAACGAACGCTGCGCGGGCGCAAGCGGTAAGATACTCTTTGGACTAGATGTTTGCTTAAACGGTTCTTTCTGAAGTAAGTTGTTCTTATTTATAATGTAGGATTAAAATTAATAAGGTTTAAATTTTCTTGAAATAAAAATATATAATGTCTTGCAGATTTCGGTAATTTTTAACCCCAAATGTTTGACAGACTGAGTGGGTTAATCTAAGTATCAAAGAACTAACTATAAAATGTATACAAAAATACATTATAAACTACGGATTTTGATAAATAGGGTCGGGTGATTGTTTTAATCTACTATTACAATTTTGTATTGAAGAATTATTGAGATATTATGTAAATACATTCTTAGTCACCAAAAATCTTTATAAAATGGATACCAAATCTATTTTGGTAATAAACATGAAGTGTGTAAAACAAAGTGTTAGAGATTAAGCAGTAGGATATTCTGGACGAATGTTTACAGAATGGTGTTTGGACTGAGTGGGGCATACTGATAAAGGTAAGATATAAATCTTACCCAGTCTAAATACCACCTGCTATAATAAATGATATGTACACCAGTACTAGTATTTGATAGCATTGAGAAACTAAGGGGCTGGTTCTAAGCCAATTTGTTGACGCAGAAAATGTTAAATGGCTTAAGGGGCATATAGCCAGTAATACACTAAAACTGACCTCATTTGAAACGGTTTAAAACTCAAAAACTATACAAGATATAGCATTAAAACAACATACGCAAAACTAAAACATGCACCAAGTGACTTGTTTGTTTTATTTATTTAAGATAAGTAATAAAAAAAAAATATTCATCAAGCTCTTATTTTATTCTTGGAACGGTTTTGCTCGGCCAATTTATTAGGAATGTGTAATTTTGTACACATTCCCTACCATGCGTACAAAATTATACATTCCTAACAAATTGACCAAACACATTCCCTACCATATACCTACTACCCAAACATGCAAATTTTGTGCTTTTCTTAGATTTTCCATAAAGATCAAATGTTTTTTTTTATTTCTATTAACTCAGTTTGAGGGCTCTGGATCTACTCTTCTTGTCCTAAGTTTTCATATAAATTGGCAGGAACAAGTGTAAGAGCCTTAATAAATTTCAATGTTTCAATGATCAGGGTGCCTACCATCAACTCTTATTGCGGTTTTGTTTAGGACCTAAACTGATCTGCTTCGCTTATTCGTACCACGACAGCTTAATATCAATGACAGCGATTCAGTGATCATTCAATGACATTTCACAGCCGCTAAGCTGTCAAGAACTCTTATTTGACTTATAACTCGACCAAGCTAACATGACACCTGCAGGTTATACCCGTCCCTCTCACTCTCCGGGCATGACAGAATCAAGTGAAAGAGAAGAGTAGAAGAAATAAGGACACAAATCGTTCGGTCATTCACATTTAGCAATTCATTTGCGATCCAGTTTTTAGAAGGTCAGAGTACGAAAGAAAGCAATTCATTTTAGGAACCTATTCTGCATCGCGCTATTTTTGAATCGCTGTCTTAAAGTTGATGGTAGGCACCCAGATATTGTTTTCATGTTAACTATAGCCATCTGCCATCTATAGTTAGTATATTAATTACTGACAGAGTTTCATTAGCATGATAGGTATCCGAGTAGGGTGTTTTTTCATTACACTATAAATTGATAACTTTGAAATTTTCAAATGTATTTATTGAGACAGTTTCAATTATGAGGTCTTTAATAGTTTTGAAATGGTTGGTTGTAGAAATTTATTAGCACTTTTATGCTTCTCTACCTACTGTTAATTGAAAATAAAGTTTTTCATAGAGTGACATTATTGAGTAAGAAATGCAATTCAATGATAAGTGTGATAATCGAAAAAGACACCTTGTTTCCAACTCTAAGTGCGGTTGAGTCCCGTTCACTTGATGTTGTCTAGTATAATAATTCTATGTTGTGACAATATTTTAAAATTATAATATATACTAAATGAGTATAAAAAAATCTCCATCAACCTCTAATTTTATTCTTAGAACGGTTTCGCTCGGTCAATTTGTTAGAAATGTGTAATTTTGTACGACAACATACCATCCAAAAATGCATATTTTTGGTTAGCGTAGATTTTCCAAAACGGTCAAATCAAAGTTTTAAATTTCTATTAACTTATTTTAAGGGCTCTGGATCTACCCTTCTTGTCCTAAGTTTTCATATAAATTGGCAGGGATAAGTGTAGGAGCCTTAACAAATTTCAATGTTTCAATGATCTGATATTGTTTTCATGTTAACTATAGCCATCTGCCATCTATAGTTAGAATATTAATTACTAAAAGAGTTTCATTAGCATGATAGGTATCCGAGTAGGGTGTTTTTTCATTACACTTTAAATTGATAACTTTGACATTTGCAAATTGTATTTATTGAGACAGTTTCAATTATGATGAGGACTCTAATAGTTTAACATTAACTTCTCATAAATTGTAACATTAGCTTCTCTACCTAATGTTAATTGATAATAAAGTTTTTCATACAGTGGCAGTATTGGGTATGAAATGCAATTCAATGATAAGTGTTATAATTGAAAAAGACACCTTGTTTCCAACTCTAAGAGCTCAGTAGGTCTAGCACAACTTAGCGCGACTCTTTGTCGCACTCCTTTCAACCAATCAGCACTTCGCCTTAAGTCGCGCGCGCTATTTACGAGCGATCTTATTGGTTGAAAGTGCCCGCGACTCTTTGTCACTCGAGTCGCGCTCAAGTTGTGCTAGCCCTACAGGGAACTCTGGGACTCAACTAGTCCCATTCGCTTGATGTTTTCTAGTATGATATTTATATTGTGACAATAAAATAATATCCTAACTTTTTGTACCAACATGCATGATGTATTTATTGATGTTTTGTGTTTCTTAGATAAGTTTTCAGTTTGATTACCGACTACTTATTTATTTATTGGGTATTAGTTACCATTAAAGAATTTGATTGCTTAACATAAGTTATTGTTAAATTTTAAGCCTATTTAGGAGAGGTCAATCTGGAGACTTATTAAATATTTTTCCATGCTTTTAAAATTTGAGATGGAAATGAAAACATTTTGTAAATTAATTATTTCTTCATCGGACATATTTACAACATAGGTAAATTTTTATTTTTATTTAGGTATGTAACATTTTGTTACGATGAAATGAGAAATCACATATTAATTGAAAATTACTATAGGTAGGTACTGCTTTGATACTTACGATTTCATAACATATAATTTTCCCTGGAGTTCACTTAATTCACCTGGGTTACCTGGTCCTGATTAGGCGAGAGTAATGGCTATAGTATAACAATACTAATGAGTAGAAATATACAGCATTTTAATCTAATAATCTACTTTGTTGTTCCAAATTATACGGAACAAATCTTGTAATAGTCGATTATTTTAATCATCTCTGTCATATATAATTAATGGTAGGTAGGCAGTTAGGTTATATTTTTAACCGTAAACACAAATTAATTCTTACTCCTAAAATAGCATTTTCAACGCTGTATTTGTTAATCAGAGCATAAAGTTATCTTTCATGTTATAACGTAGGTAAGTATACAAAAATCTAAATAAGTATAAAATAACTGGAATTTAAATTAAAAAGTATTAAAAGGACAACAAATAAATAAATAAAAAAATATTGATTCTTATTAATATAACTCTGATAGCTTGCCATATTATTTTAATTTATCAGTGGAAAACATTACCACAATACTTCTAATTATTACATTTTATTATGGTTGATTTTATTGCTTGTTAATGCCATCAATTTAAATGCCTTTTAGACAAAACAATGCGTCAAAACAAACACCAAAGTAAAAAAATCGGTAAGGAAACTTTTCTGCGCCTTCTAATGCCTGTGGTAAGCGGCTCTACATTTTATAACCATTATATTTCTCATTCACTTTGTACATTATTTTCATTTTCAGTTACTAGTATTCAGTATGATTGTTTGAGACAGCTTTTATAGTACTTTGGCCTAATATAAATCAGTTGGTAACACTTAAAATTTATTGTTGACATCATCATTAAGGCTACTGCTCACTGCCGTGTCTGAACTGTTACAGCAATTTTACTATGAAGATAAAGTTGCTTTTTTTATTGGTCAGATTGTTTGACCAGTTAAATTCATAAGTGACATCCCTAAGAATACGTTTCAAGTAAACGTTTCCTGTTAGTACCTTTCAACTATGATATATCAAAGTTGCAAGCGGTCATTTTGCGCTCCACGTGACAAGCATTATAAAGGTGTTGATACAAGCCGGAATCTTCCTTTCGGGCGTCAAAACGCTTAGGGCCCGCGAAAAAGTTTGTTGAGCAAACTCGCCGAACGCTCGGGGACTCGTAAATCGGCAATAAACTCACCTTAAGCCGGGCGTTTCGCCGGCGGGCGGCGCGCCATCGCCAACTTCACAACTCACAGTGTCAGTTTCACTCGCCGAGTCACGTGTCAGCGTTTTAGATGGAGCATGAGCGTGTTAAGCGCACGTGGAGCGTGCAAGGTGCACGGTTGTTTATGCGCGGTTACGCAACGCGTTGTCGCGGAGGCGCGCGTCAGTTGAATGCGAGCCGGATGGTTTACGACGGCGCACCCCCCCTGCGACGCCGACCGCCGCGGCGCCGCACTAAATCTGCGACCAGAATCGCCACCCCCGTTAATCCGCCGATGCCCGTATTAATTGGCGATCGCGAGCCCCGTCAGAGTCCAGCGGTCGCGCGTACGCCGTACCGGCAAGTGCGCTGTCGTAAAGTTTCTTCGTGTATCGTTCGATGCACCAGACGCTGATACCAATATGGCGGGAATGAATGTTGCTCTACTTCAGAATCGTTTCATTTCTCCAAAATCAAAATCGGGAAATAAGCAATAAAAAACTATTTTATTTTCCTCAGGAAATGTTGCTTTTACGTCTCTTTTAAGCCCTAATATCGAAATATGACAATTACCTACTCATTTTTATTTTTATTTATTCAACAGGTTAGAGAGCGCAGATAAAGTAATTCCTAAGCCACAGTAGAATAGGCATCATTCATCATTTCAGCCGTACGGCATAGACCTCCCCTAAGGATCTCCACAACGATCGGTCCTTCCTGTCCCCATCCAGCGGCTTCCCGCGACCTTGACCAGACCGTCGGTCCACCTTGTAGGGGCCTGCCCACGGAACGTCGTCCGGTTCGCGGTCGCCATTCGAAAACCTTTCCAAGCCAACGGCCATCGGTTCTCCGCGCTATGTGTCCCGCTCACTGGCACTTCAACTGAGCAATCCTTCGAGCGATGTCGATCGTTTTAGTTCTCCTGCGGATCTCATCATTTCTGATTCGATCGAGCAGGGAAATACCAAGCATCGCTCTCTTCATTGCTTACTTGGTGACCATGAGCCTTCTTAAGAGACCCATAGTAAAAGACCACGTCTCGCTTCCATAAGTCATAACTGGCAACACACACTGGTCAAAGACTTTAGTCTTGAGACATTGAGGAATTTTGGACGCGAATATATGCCGGAGCTTTCCAAACGCTGCCCATCCGAGCTGGATTCGACGAGAGATCTCTTTCTCGAAGTTGGCCTTACCTAATTGGATTGTCTGTCCCAGGTAGACATAGTGGTCAACAACTTCGA
Organism: Crambus lathoniellus; assembly: GCA_949710035.1. NCBI lineage: Eukaryota > Metazoa > Arthropoda > Insecta > Lepidoptera > Crambidae > Crambus > Crambus lathoniellus. The sequence continues at coordinate 12,630,331 of OX453307.1, forward strand.
GTGTAATGTTCCCAACACTAACTGGAGCGGATGCAACATGGGCATTGGACATGATTTTCGTCTTAACCATGTTCATCTCAAGACCCACTCTTTGAGAAGCATTACTGAGGATCTTCGAACATTGTGTTCAGGTCTTCCAAGGTCTCAGCTATAAGAACTACATCATTGGCAAACCGTAGGTGTGTTAAGCACTCGCCATTGATGTTGATGCCGCATCCAGTCCAAAAGCTTAAAAATATCCTTCGACGCATCTGTGAACAGTTTCAGAGAAATGACGACTCCCTGTCTCACACCTCGCTGTAGTTGGATAGGATTAGAGCTCTGGTTCTGTAATTGGACCGACATGGTGGAGTTTTGGTATAAGTACTTCAGCACCACGATGTACCTGCAGTCTATTTGGCACCTCTGGAGAGACTGCAGCACTGCCCAGGTCTCGATCGAATCAAAGGCTTTCTCATAGTCCACGAACGCCAAACATAGTGGCAAGTTATATTCTTCGATCTTCTGTATAACTTGCCGCAGCGTAACTTGGTTTATGGTACTTTAGCCTTTTCGGAACCCAGCTTGTTCGGGAGGTTGGAAGTCGTCGGAAACGAGACGAATCTTAATGACTCTCGAAAACAACTTCTTAAAAATAACAACAACCCTTAAAACTAAAAGAAAAAAAACTTGTAGATATGGCTCAGAAGCGAGATGGGTCGGTAGTTCTTAAAGAGAGTGTTATCACCCTTCTTGAAGAACAGCATCAAATCGCTTCTGCCTAATGTCTTTACCGTTTTGCCCTCGAGGATGACAGAGTAGAAGAGTTTCTGGAAGACCTTAAGTATCGGCTTACCGCCCGTTCTCAGAATGGGATATCATTAGGTTATCTGAAGTCCGAAGAGAGGGGGGGAGCTCGATTACCCTGCAATCCGGTAACTTACTATACCACCGGAAGGGCGACCAACAGTCCTAAGGTAGTGTCGGGTTCATCGTCCATAAATCCCTTGTCAACAACGTTATCACCATCGGAAGCGTCTCGAGCAGGGTAGCTTACCTGATACTCAGAATATCAGAACGATATTCGCTGAATGTCATTCAAGTCTACGCTTCGACCTCGAAACACGACGATGTCGAAGTGGAGGCTATGTATGAGGAGATCTCTAAAGCCATGCATAACTATAAAACCCACTACACGGTTGTGATGGGGGATTTTAATGCAAATTCAAAACCCCGAGTGCTTTTAGCTCGAGCTCCGAAACCGCTTCGAAGCCCTTAAAAACAGCATCGATGTGGACGATCTATACAACATGGTGGTGGATACTGTCCGCACGGTAGGGTCCAAGCACTATAAAACCCACCGTCCTAAATTAAAGAAACTCTCCAGCCACACTATCCGACTCATGAAATGAAACTACAGAACTCAGCGGAAGCCCTTCGTTATAGACAGCTTAATAGGCAGATCTCCAAGTCCTTGACAAGCGACCTTCGTCAATTTAATACTTAGCGTATTAAAGAGGCCATTGAGCGGAATAAAGGCTCCAAAGTGTTCGCTAGAGATCTGGCTATAGGGCAAAGTCAACTGACGAGGCTGCAAACTGAGGACGGTAGTATCTTTTCATCAACACCTGAAATCCTGAGGGAGATTGTGAGTTTCTATGGACAGTTGTACTCTACGCAAACACCTGTTGAAAGTAAGGTTACAGAACCTAGAGCCAAGCTTATCTGACACTATACCGAAGATATCCCGGACGTCAGCCTGTACGAGATTAGAATGGCTCTCAAGCAGCTTAAAAACAATAGGGCGGCGGGTGATGACGGAATCACAAAAGAACTTCTGAGAGCGGGCGGTAAGCCGATACTTGAGTTCCTCCATAAGCTCTTTAACTCTGTCATTCTCGATCACACAATGATCCAGGCATCATTGTGTACTACAAATTATATTATTTAAAACCAATTGATATTTAGGTTAGACTAGCCTTCTGCCTGCGGCTTCGCCCGCGTGTACTACACGACGTTATCCCGCGGGAAGGTTGTTGGTGTGTATCAAAACCACAGATAATATTATAATATAAAACTTAATTTTGTTGCTACTAGCGCCATCTAGTTTAATGTATGTGTATGTGAATACTTATGAAATATACCAGTCTGCATTCGTGATTTGACGTGTTTAATTTAATAGGTTATGGGTGATTCCATATTTCAGTGAAATCAGTTTAAAATCATTGTTTTTCGAACTAGAAATGGCGACAAACTATATTCAGAGTGTACCGAAATTAAAAGGACGCGAAAACTACGATGAGTGGAGTTTTGCAGCTGAAAACCTGTTGGTGCTTGAAGGCATGTTGCACTACATCAAGGTTGTAGAAGGCACGGAGAGAAAAACTACTGAAGATGCGAAGACCAAGGCAAAGCTGGTGTTGACAATAGATCCAGGATTGTATGTACACATAAAAGATACAAAAACTTCAGAAGGTTTATGGAATAAATTGAAGTGTATGTTTGATGACTCCGGATTCTCACGAAAAATCTCGTTACTTCGAAATCTAATTTCGATTCGTCGTGAAAACTGCGATTCCATGACGACATACGTAACGCAGCTTGTGGAAACGGCAAACAGATTAAATGGTACAGGATTTACAATTGACGATGAATGGATCGGATCATTATTGCTAGCAGGTTTGCCTGAACATTTTGCGCCAATGATAATGGCCATTGAACACTCAGGAATAAAAATCACCGCTGACGTCATAAAATCGAAGCTTCTAGACATGGAAGTTTCAAATCCTGTCACTATGGAGGCCAGTGGCGCTACTGCATTTGCTGCGAAAAATAATTACCGGAAGAAAAATGGCAATACCAAAAATAACTGTCATGGAACGTCAACGTCAGAACAGACTGGAAAAATTATAACCTGCTATAAGTGTAAACAAAGTGGGCACTTCAAAAATAAATGTCCATTGCTACAGAAAAATAAGCAATCAAATGCTTTTAGTGCAGTTTTTCTGAATGGAAAATACAGTAAACAAGAGTGGTATGTGGATTCCGGCGCCAGCGCACATATGACTGCGAATAAGGAATGGGTGAAAAACGAAAACTATTCACCTAGGTTATCCGAGATTATCGTCGCTAACGAGATGAAAGTGCCAGTATTGTGCTCCGGAGATGTAAAAATTACCACGGACTGTTGCTATGATATCACAGTTCAGAATGTGCTTTGTGTGCCTAGCTTAACAACAAACTTACTCTCTGTGAGTGAAATCATCAGAAATGGAAACAATGTGAACTTTGATACAAACTATTGTTATATTCGTAATCAGAGAAACGAATTAGTTGCAAAAGCCGTGTTGACAGATGGTGTTTACAAGCTAGAAGTACAAACAAAAGGCTGTTTGTTGGCAACTTCGACAGTAGAGAGTGGTGAGTTATGGCACAGACGTTTAGCACATTTGAACAGTTTTGATATGAATAAGATGAAGAACGGAATACGTGCAAGGATTATCCTATCCTGATACTTTTGATGTGAAGATATAAGAAGGTAAACAAACAAGATTTTCTTTTCCTCACTCCAGCAACAGAAGTACAGAGCCACTACAGATAATACATGCTGATGTATGTGGTGCAATGGAAACTAAATCTATTGGAGGTGCCAGATATTTCGTATTATTCATTGATGACTATAGCCGTATGATATTTATTTATTTTTTGAAGAATAAAAATGAAGTGTTCCAATGTTTTCAAGAATTTAAAGCTTTTACAGAAAATCAACATAATAAGAAAATTAAAACATTACGCACGGATAATGGTGGAGAGTTTTGCAGTGGACAGTTTGAGAACTATTTAAAAACTCATGGAATAGTTCATCAAAAAACAAACCCATATACCCCTGAACAGAACGGAGTTTGCGAAAGAGCTAATAGAACCATAGTTGAAAAGGCCAGGTGTATGATGTTTGACGCTAAACTCGAAACAAAGTTCTGGGCTGAAGCAGCTAGTACAGCTGTGTATTTGAAGAACAGATGTATAACTTCAAGCTTAAAGGACAAAACACCGTATGAAGCGTGGTATGGAAAGAAGCCTGACATAAGTCACATTCGCTTGTTTGGAAGTCCAGTGATGGTCCACATACCGAAAGAGAAGAGATTGAAATGGGACCGGAAAGCAGAGCGACAGATCCTAGTGGGAATTTCTGACAATGTAAAAGGATACCGTGTATATGATCCAAGGAAGAATGCAGTCACCGTCAGTCGAGATGTTATTGTAATGGAGGAAGCGGCAGGAAAGACAAATTCTTATGAGGATCCTAATGTTTGGGTCATAAATGAAAAACCTGCAGAATGTAAAGAGAATGGAGTTTTAGTGGGGGTGGATCCAGAAAATATCCCAGTTTCCTCAGGCTACAGCGGAGCAGTTAGGGATTCAGTGGGGGATATGGAACAGGAATCCCTAAACCATTCAGTTACATCACAGTCCTCAAAATATACAGATGTTGAAGAAGGCGACTCAACCTTAGAAGAGACATATACTGACAGTTCATCTACAACAGTAATTTCTGATTTATTGGAAGTTTCAACCTCAGATGTTCCGAATCCAGATGCCGGAGCCAAGAGACAGAGGAGACCACCGCAGAGGTATGGATATACTAATCTATGTTCTGGTAGTGTGCCTGACGTGGAGGAGATAGACTTCTTGGAGGCCATCAGCGGACCAGAGGCAGAACAATGGAAAGGAGCTGTAGAAGAGGAACTGAGGTCATTTGAAGAAAATGATGCATGGGAGTTGACGGAACTTCCAGATAGTGCTAGGGTAGTGAAAAGTATGTGGGTTTTAAAAAAGAAAGTGGACGTTAATAACATGGTGAGATATCGTGCAAGATTAGTCGCTAAGGGTTTTACCCAGAGACGCGGTATAGACTATGAGGACACTTTTTCTCCTGTGGTACGACACTCTACCCTACGTTTGTTATTTGCTCTAAGTGTTAAAATGGGAATGGACATTACGCATTTGGATGTTACGACAGCTTTCTTGAATGGACATTTAAAAGAAAATATTTATATGTCAGTTCCGGAAGGTTTTGTAAACAAAGGAAATGGCAATGTTTTAAAATTGAAAAAGGCTATTTATGGGCTCAAGCAATCCTCTTTAGCATGGTATGAAAAAGTGAAAGATTGTTTAAGTCGCATAGGTTTTCATTATAGCAAGTTTGAGCCTTGCTTGTTTACAAAACTAACTAATAATGTTAAAATAATAATATGTTTATATGTTGATGATTTTCTCATATTTTCAAATAATGGTTTACAAACAGAACAGTTAAAAAAGATTTTAAGTACGGAATTTAAATTAAAAGATTTAGGCCCCGTAAAACGTTATTTGGGAATGAGAATCGTGAGAAAGTAGATCAACAACAATATATAGAACAACTTTTGTCAAAGTTCCAAATGTCAGATTGTAAAAGTATAGATACACCGATTGAATGTAAGTTGAATGTAGAAAAATCTCAAAATTGTGTACATTCAGCAAACCCACCAGGTATACACTAAACACACTTTATCGCTTGCATGGACAAGAAGGGCTGCCCATCTTTGGTCCCGCCCCATTTGTTTTTTCTACCAAAAAACGGATCAATGACAAGCGTAGTCTATGTTTTCACTAATGGCGTCATTGTTTCTTTTAAAATTTTATTGCTCTGTGAACCATCTGTTGTTTGTTATTATAATCTTTCATAAGCTCTTTCTTTTGAAAAAGTTTTAGATCCCAAGTAGGTAGCTGGTCAACCCAAATGACCTTTTGTTTAAAAACAATGTGTGTAGGGTTTGGACCGCCCATCTGTGACACTATTGGTATATTTACCAGATTGCAGTCCGTTGCAAAAGGTCTTTAGTGCAGTATACTAAAACTGCTGTTGACCCTTACGGTGTATACCTGGTGAATTTTCTGATAGTACCTAACATTCCTTACCAAAGACTGATAGGTAGTCTAATGTATCTTGCAGTCTTAACTAGGCCTGACATTAGTTTTGCTGTTAGTTATTTAAGTCAGTTTAACAATGCTTATAATGAAACACATTGGAATTATGCTGTAAGAGTTCTAAAATATTTGCAAAAAACTAAATTGTACTGTTTAAAATATACCAATGAGAATGCAAAGTTAGTAGGCTTTGTGGATGCTGATTGGGCTAGTGATGTGCTGGATAGAAAATCCTATACTGGTTTCTGTTTTGTGATGTCTGGTTCTGTTGTTTCATGGCAAAGCAGAAAACAGAAGACAGTGGCTCTGTCCAGTACAGAGGCAGAATACATGGCCCTCTCGGAAGCATCTAGAGAGGCTATATATTTAAGAAATTTATTATGTGAACTTACTGGTGAATTGAATGTAATAACTTTGTATTGTGACAACCAAAGTGCCATAAAGTTGGCAATAAGTCATGAGTCACATAATAGGTCAAAACATATAGATGTGCGCTATCACTTTATTCGAGACTTGTTTAAAAATAAAACTTTAGAAATTAAATATTTGTCTACAAGTGAAATGCCAGCTGACTATATTTTTCACTAATAAAAAGTAGCCTATGTCCTTTCTCAGGCTCTACACTATCTCTGTACCAAAATTCATTCAAATTGGTTCAGTAGTTTAGGTGTGATTGTGTAACACACAGACAGACAGAGACGCATTTATAATATAAGTAAGGATTATAATAAAGAGATCAAATGCTCAAATGATTTTACTTTTGAATATGTAACCTACCACCACTACTCGTCAATATATATACATATAAAATAAATAAATATAAATATTTTTCTTACAATCACACCAATTATCTAAGCCCATAGTAAATTTCATAAGAAACTGTGTCTATGTGAACTTGATAACGGATAAATATATACTTAAATACTTTTTGTTTGTAAATACATACTTATTATACATAGATACACCCAGACCAAGACAAATAGACATGTTCATGCACACAAATATTTGTCTTGTTCGGGAATCGAACCCGAGACCTCTGGCGCAGAAGGCAGGTAGTCTATCCTTGCGCCAAATCGGTCGTCAAAATATATGGGGAATACATCATGCGGAAACCCTTGAAGGCTGGAAGAAGGGGTTTGTGATTAGCGGAAAGCTTATCTCTAATCTTCGCTATGCCGATGATACGGTACTGCTCACTACATCTATTGATAATATGAAGGAGCTTCTGCACAGACTAGAAATAGAGAGTAAGGAACTAGGGCCGGCAGTGAATAAACAGAAAACCAAACTAATGGTTGTAGATCGCGCTGGCAAATTGACAGGTGCCCATGAATGTATCCAGGGAATCGACAAGGTGGACAATTTCATCTATTTGAGAGCTCAAATAAACAGTGATAGCAGCAGTGTACCAGAGATCAAGCGCCGCATTGCTATGGCCAACGACACAATAACACGTCTTCAAGTCATCTGGAAAAATCGTAGCCTAGGTTTTCGTACTAAAATGCGCTTGGTGAGAGCTCTGGTCTTTCCCATCTTTATGTATGGAGTGGAAACATGAACCATACTAGCCAGAGAGAGACATAGAATAGATGCATTCGACATGTGGTATTGAAGGCGAATGCTTGGGATACCCTGGATGGCCAAACGCACAAATGTATTTAATCTAACACAACTCACTATCAAGACTCGGCTGTCCACTATCTGCTTACGTATCGCGTACTCTCATACTTTGGCCACATAATGCGAAGAGGAGATGAAAGTCTCGAAAAGCGGGTCGTGGTGGGTGAAATAGAGGGCAAGAGGGCCCGAGGTCGTTCGCCAAACAAATGGTCTGCCTAAGTAAGAGTAGCAATCTCCTCAAGCAAATTCGATTCGAAACTATGGACCGAGATCGATGGAGGCAAATCGTAAAAGCAGCCTACTTACTTAGTGATGTTACCTACTTACGTCTACAAATATTATTCTGTGCTAACGTTACGCTGTAAATTTAACTCACAATCACAACGTTCACCTTAGGCAATAACTATATTATACAGGGCGTCCCAAAACTATGCCACATGGAGGGAAAGTACCTTAAGGCGATACTCGAAAAAAATATGCTGAAGCTAGACAGCAATGAGAAAACGACGCGCGCGGAAGCGAGACTGATTTTGTAGATTAGGCAAAAAAAAAGCACAAAATCACTTCGTATTCAAAAACTACATCGATTTTTGAAAAAATGCTTCTATACGATCCTAAATATTATTGGTGTCCACTAATTAAACTAATTTCCAATAGTGTAATGCCCGAATACTCGTACGCTACTTATCTTTGGGAGCGTCTCAAACTGTCACTTTAAATGTCGAACTTATGAAAGAGATGCCATGATGTTTGAGACGCTCCTAAAGATGATTTGCGTTCGAGAATTCGGGCGTAAGTAACTCCATTTAATGATAATCTTGAAATTTCGTATTTTTAGAGGTCTTTTCGAAAAGAAAAAGTGTCGAGGCAAAATTATAAAATCGTGTTTTTGAAACTATACGAATCTAGATAAAGGTATGAAGAAATATACATCTTATTACCAGATTTGTAACAACTGTAACTGTAAAAAGTTCATACTTTTTCCGAGTAGCGCCTTAAATACTGAAGATATAAAATTTTACTAATGGAAGACTTTATTTTTATTTTAAAAAGAAGACTAACTGTATTCAAAGAATTTTGAATAATCACCTGTCCATAAGAATTTCTTCTAAGTAACATAGCATCCTACTAATATTATAAATGTGAAAGTTTAGATGTTTGAATGTTTGAATGTTTGTTACTCAATCACGCCAAACGGCCTGGAGAGGAACCTAGGCTACTTTTTATCCCGGAAAATATCACAATATCGTGGGATAACGTCGTGTAGTCCACGCGGGCGAAGCCGCGGGCGGAAAGCTAGTATAATATTATAATGTATTTTTATTTAAAGAACATAGTCATAAAGTGTGTGTAAGACCATTTAGTTTAGGTATATAATATTTTTTCAACGACGTTTTACAGCTCACATGATAAGCTAAAATAGAAAAATATGTAAGTATGTCAAAAATAAAACTTACAATCTCAGTTAATTTCGAATCAAAGCTAGAGTGGATTAAATTTTAACACAAAGGAATTTAAATGAAATGAAATTTATTTATTTGCGGAAGACAATGTACCTACATAATATATTGCGATAGTCTGCAATATTAATTTGATTCAATCGTTTTCTACCATACATTTTGGCATGCAAATATTCGCATAGTCATAATCTAACAACTTTATAATTAATTAATATTTTTTTTACTTTTACTATGTCAGTAAATAGTACTTACATTAATAAGTTCAATAATACTAATTAAAGTTCTAAATTACAATGATGTCAATTAGATTAAAATACAGTCATACATGTTTAGATTTCAATCAAAAGTCAACCATTAGTGACATGCGATTCAAGATTCAAGATTCAAATCTGTTTATTCAATTTAGATTGTTATTTACAATACTTGTGAACGTCATAGAAGCTACGCCATCGGTTCGCAAACCCTACAGCGGGAGGCCTTGGAGAAGAACCGGCAAGAAACTCCAAGGGTTGTTTTTTTCTCCCTGTCTTATTTCATACAGAGTCGTCAAATTGAAAAATGACCTTAACATGGTATGACTAAGGTCAGTTTCCATCACAATTACACAATGGGTTATGATAAATTCAGTTAAGTATAGGCGAACTAATGATCATAGCGGTGAACAATTTTCAGTTACTTAGGAACTCTACTTAAAGCTTTAATATTAGTTTAAAACAAAAGACAATTCTACTATATACTGCAAGTTGCGCCATACATGTTTCAAATGTAATTCTTAATAAAATGAATAAAAACAAAAGAAAACACATTTTAAGGCAAGCAGATAAGAGCAGACCCATTCCCACTGGCAGCACCCGATCACGAGCATGACGCATGAACCAGCCATCGCTTCGCTCAACCATATTTTAGGGAACGTAACGACCCGCCTCACACGCCACCACCGTAGAAATGTTTGATGATGCGACATATTCTCTTTATATTCTACATATTCTTCAACATAGTAAAAGTTTTTATACCTAAGCCACTGATACAATATTTTTTTAAATATGTTTCGCTAATTGGGCAAATCTACTAGACTCATTGTTAACTTATTAATTATTTTAATGGCCATCTAAAATTAATTTTTCTGGAATAATATTAGATAAAAATGTAGTAACAATTTTGTTCCGTCTGCTGTAACGTATATTTGTGTTTAGATCATTATTTTTAATAAAGTACTCTGGGTAGTTTTTGACAAACAAGCATAACTCTTAGTACCTATGTTTAAACAGGGCATAGGCAAAATATTTATTTTTTTGAACTCGGGTTTACATGACTCTCGTTTGCCATTATCACATAGTGCCCGAATACACCTTTTTTATGCTATAAAAGCTCTCTTTCAACGCTGTTTCCCTAAATAATTATGCCGTAGCGAGGTATAGAAGATATGTATCCGTGATATGCTTGAAGAGCTACTTCGAGAGATTTGACTTTTTTTACTTTCGACAGCATTCGAACTTCAATTTTATTGTGAGGAAGACAACACAATTTAAAAAATAATGTTTAAATTCTTATTTACACTGTGAAAGAATTAAGGTAGAAACTAAATATCTGGAAACAAAGCAGCAGATGTGCTACCGCACTATTCAAATAAATAACCAAGCTTATTCTTATACTTTATATTTTTATACACAAACGAATCATTACCTATTAAATTTTGCTGTAACTTAATAACTTTAATATGATACGATACGACTGAAGTTCAACCGTTTATGCTTAAAAACAAATAATAATACTGAACATCTGCAACCGTTAGGGCATTAGCCAATGAGATGCGACGATGCGCCACGACCACCATTTTGTTTACCTCGCCAATCCCTGCGCACTGCGTTTGGGATGGGAGCGCTGACCCACTCAGCTTAGTATCATTTGTCAGCGCCAAGACGGTGAACGTATCACGCGCGAGTCTTATTTAGGTATTTATGTTTTGTTATCTTTTGGTCTTTTATTATCATTTATTTAAGTGCAATAGTCCATTTTTGATTTAAATATTTTTATGCTGATGTTATCTTACAAATTTTATGTAACCTATTGAAAGTTATTTTATTTCTGTTCTTAAAATAAGTAAAATTGAATCGTTACCATAAAATCTCTGGAAAGATTTTTTAATGTTTGGTTTTCTACTATTATTTTATATAACAAAATAAAAATGCCTAGACATTATTTTTACACGACTGTTCATAAGCAGAAGTGGTTTACGTGACGGCCATAAAAAAACTAAAGAATTATTTCTCAAATGAAAGGCCTTGATGAATACATTTCAATAATAAAGTTTGTGTACATAATCACCAAAAGCAATAAAACAAACATAAAAAAAAGAAAATAAATTAAAAATTAAAAACGCGACTGCCAAAATCAAACTAAAAAGTAGAAAACAAGCTCTATTTACAGTCGGGGGACTTTTTGAATTTAAGTATTGTGAGAGATTGTGTTTTACTATTTAGTTTGATTTGAGCAAGCGTGTTTTTTTAATTTTCTTTTTTTTACAAATATAATTCCTAGATCAAGAGTCTAGAGAGCTGTAAGTCGGTAAGTAGGTATACTGACATGTAGGTAATTTGTGAATAATATAAGTGCATAATATAATAAAATATCAAAGTTGTTATTAGTTCATTGTTATCAAATTTAATAAAATTTATTTATATTATCAAACAAAATAAAAACGTGATTTTAATTAAATACAATGTACAAATATAATTTATAATTAATTTTTTATTATACTCTTTATTGCACATTAAAAAAACACATTTAAACAAATATAATTAAAACAAGTGAGCAAAGGTGAACTTATCTCTAAAAGAGATCTCTTCCAGTCAACCCAGAACGTGTAAGAGATAGATAAATAAGCAGGTGACGTAAAGTGCAAAACTACCTATATGAAATAAATAAATACAAGATAATACCTAATAAATAAATACCTAACACAATATATAATAAATATTTAAAATAAATATTATATACATATATAAATACAATACATAAATTATATACTATATAGTGGGTAACTTTACAATATCAGATTTCATTGGATTGGAGCAATTTGTGCAAGAAAGTGCGCTTTCAGTTTCGTTTTAAACGACTGAACATTCCGACTGTCCTGGATGTCCGACGGAAGTCTATTCCAAAGCTGCGCAGCTCTAACAGTGAAGGAATTGAGAAGGAAGTTGGTGTTGCTTCTAGGCAGCTCAAGCGTCTTTGTGACACAGGGCCGCCTAGAGCGAGAGGGAGGAGGGAGCATATGGAAGCGGGAGACAAGGTATTCGGGAGAGTTAGGGTTTTTGAGAATATTGAATAAGGTGGAAAGGATGTGCATATCACGGCGAAGACGAATGGGGAGCCAATTAAGCTGAGAACGATAAGATGACAGTTAAAAATAAAATTAATTAATTCAAATCAACCTGTTATTAGGTATTATTTCTTAAGACCGAAATGTTTAACAAGGTATATCAAATTAATTATTAAATTAAAACAAATGAGAGATAAAAAGCCATACCTAATAGTTAAAAAATATTTTAATCTTATAAAATAAAAATTTACATAATAGCTAGTATAGTATTAAAATAAAATAGTACCTAATTAATAAATATAATTTAATTAAAAATAAAAACAATTAGCCTATACTGAATACATACATAAATATAGTTATTATAAACATGTTTTTTTCATAAAACTGAAATAAAAAGGAATGGAAAATGAGTTATTAAATTGTGCCCTCCTCCCTTCTAAATTTGCTGTGCCCGATAGGGTCCATGATGTGCATTATTTCTTATTTTTAATACCTAACAACAAGTGTGTAATAGTAATAAACAATTGAAATTGAAACTTAAGAACATAATCTGTCTAAGTCCTAAGTCTATTACATATTTTCATGAAAAGGGCACAGCTACAGAACACAAAACAAAACATACAAAAGAGAAAAACTTACATTTACAAAATTAAATAAGATATTATAAGTCTGAGCCCCGGTGACAGCTGGGAACAGCATTCTATAATAAACACATGGACAAGTGTCCAACAATAAACCACTAAAAATACAAAGTTGCATAATACATTTTTTTTTTTTTTTTAAAGATAGAAGTCAAGTTTTCACAGTTGTAGGTACTTATATGAAATTTTATTGGCTATCAAATGTTATTTAATGTTTTTTTTAATTGATGTGTAATCAGTTAGACACATATATAAAACAAAAAATGCAATAGATAAGTACTGTGAAGCTCCGACGCTTAACAGCTATATTATTAGCTAAAAAAGAAACACTCGGATTGCACTTTAACTCGTTTTACTTTAATTATATATCTTTTACTAATTACATGCCTAGATGCCTAGGATCCTGCCTCAAGGGCGGTCTATATCAGAATGTGTCATTTCACTTTTACATAAGCCTTTTTTAATTACGTTTTTTTTACGATACAGGATAAATATCTCCTACTAATCCATACCATACCAACAGAGTAATAACCTACCTTACAGTACCTATGTTTTGTTGTGTTTACGGTGGCGTGTACAATGAAACATATTGTAGTAAGTATATAGACATAATAAGCTTGATTTCAATTAGATAATGTATTATTTAATAATACTTAGGTATATTTAAATAAATAAATAACTTATTTTTTACAATCACGCTAATTATTTAAGCCCATGTTTTCATTTATAAACTGTGTCATAGAAAACTTGATAATGGATAAATATATACCTACTTAAATACATTTTTGTTTGTAAATACATACTTAATATATCTACATAGAAAACACCCAGACCAAGACAAATAGACATGTTCATGCACACAAATAGGTTCCTATGTGTTTTATACGGGGATCAAACCCTAGACAAATGGTCACCATAATAATATGGTTAGAGATTATGCTGAATTCTAAATAATTTTAAACTTCTGCTTCTTGCAAATTTAAAATTTATTTAACTCTTTAGGGTAGTAAGTAGGGTACCTTTATTTTAAACTTTGTAAATGGTTGTAATATCTGTTTGCTGGTAGGTGTTTTATAATTTGTTATATGCAAATGCAAAAGAAAACAATAATAGTAGAGTTCCAAATAAACATCGAATTTGAATAAAAAAAAACTCGTGTAAAACTAAATAATCTCTAAACAAAATGCTTAATAAAGAGAGTCAAATCAATTATAAAAACAATAAATTATATGTGTCTTATAATAACACAAAAATATGGATAGGTAAGTAAAAAAAAATTCGATATCGAAGTAGAGCAACCTTCCTTACAATGCACCATCACATTTCGTTTGCCACATTCCACAGCGCGCCTGAAGCATGCCACGAACAGCTGATTACCCCAGCATAGTCCCATCTCCTTTGTCGCGCTGCTGCGAAACGGGTAATAAAACAGAGAAAACTATACTTTATGCGCTCCCGCTTGTATTGCGCGGACGGCGTGCGTAACCTACATGCGGCCATTTCGAGATTTACGACCTGGGAAATGTGTGTTAGAGAGAGATAAAAACATTAAACTCTCGGCCGACGGCAACTTGAACGACGCCGCTGCCCGAGGACAAGGCTTTTGTAGTACATGTGAAATTTTCAGAATCAAATACACTTCGACAACTTGACATGATGATATGGTACGCTATTACGTCGGAAAGTATCAAACACCGATCAAGACATTGTTGGATTTCTATGATTTTCTGAAAAACGCATAGTAACTGGCACTGTAGCGTCTGAAAATCAAGCGTATACGCGTCACACAAATCGCATACTAGCTCATCAGCGTGCGCTTGTGTGCGTAAATTAAACTATCCGCATGGGACCGATGAGTGTTATAGCTTTCCCTTTTGTTTGGCTAAGTTATGGGTACGTTAGAGCGAGAGGTCGTAAATCGCCGCGTACCGCGCGAACTGACATGTTTATGGGCGGCGTCGGCAGTGGGCGCGCGGCAGTCGCGAGCATGGCGTCGTCGACAACAGATCATTATGATGGCTCGGTTTTTGATTGTTTACATTCATTTTGGCTTGGATATCTCAACAATAGAAATAGCCAAAAATACATTTTTATAAATCTTTTATTGAAAATTAAATTATTTGGATTTTTATGTTGTTGATAGCTCTCACTTTTTTGCTAGAGCTTTCTCCATTTAACTGTACTAAATTAGAGTTGGTTAGGGGTGTCAGAGATGACACAAATATTTTTTGTAAATTAAATTTTGTAATTATCATAATATTAAATTAGTCCATTAAATTGTACTTACTTAATTTAGTATGTAGGTATTCAGTTAAATTTTTACACTTCCATGATTTTTATACCTACTAGGCTAGGACTACATAGGTCACAAACAAAATTAAGTTTTGTTATTATTGTTGTTATTTTAAATTTGATTATTGCATGATACTTTATCTATTTTATTTTAAATAGTTGGTATAATTTTAAATATTTTAATTAGGTTCTTACCTATCTACTAATAGGTATAAGATAGTGTTTAGTTAATACCCTAGGGCTAAACCACAGTGAATGAATGAATGAAATGAAAGCAAACATTCAAAGACATTCAGATAGCGATCAAACCTTAAAACTTGAGCAGTAAGGCTGAAACTACTGCAGAAATTAATCTATCGTTGGATAACTCTACAGGTGGCGAGGTAACCCTAATGAGTCGCCCTACGGCCTATAAATTAACGCGGCATATTTCTCTGAATTCCGCGGAACATTCGCACTTCAGTTACGGAACACTACTGTAAAACTGGAATTAGAAAATGAAAGGCCTTCGTTTTTCCAACATATTTTTTTAAACATTATCATCATTATACGTAAAATTGTTAAATAAAAAAACCAACTCAGCAAGTAGCTTTCAGGCGGGATTCGAACCAGCGCCCCTGGGAATCCAGCCCGATGCTTTGACCAACTAAGCTAACGAATGGCTTAGTTATCAGACTCGTCGAATTTACTTACTTACCTACCTATCTATAACTTTTGACGCTGCAGCCCAGCGATGCTTTGGTTCATCAATGTGAGGAAACCCTCGCATCCGAAATAGTGTTGCCGAACTAATTAAATAATTTTTAATCAAAAAATGCCAAACTATCGATAGGCCTATCGATAGTATCGATAGTATCGATCTCTTAGTTAGTACAATACTATCGGTAGTATCGATCCCTGACGACGAATAAACTATCGATAGTATTGCTTTTCAATATTAATAAACTATGGATACTATTGATAGTACCGATACTATCGATAGTTTTGTACAATCGATAGTGACCTTTAATTCAATATTATCGGTTCTACCCATCTGCCAGTGTAAATGCAATCAATACTATTGAAATAAAGGTAACAATCGATTGTCCAAAACTATCGATAGTATTATTGAAAAGCAATACTACCGATACTATCGATAGTTTATTCGCCGTCAGGGATCGATACTATCGATACTATCGATAGTATTGTTTTTTACCGATAGTATTGCACTAAAAGAGAGATCGATACTATCGATACTATCGAAAACTATCGATACTATTGTTTTTGCTTAAACTATCGATAGACTATCGAAATGCTATCGATAGTGGACTATCGATCGGCAACACTAATCCGAAAGAAACATTATTAATGTTCAACATTCGATTATGATGACATTATACATCATACAGCCATTGAATTAAGATTTTGAATTATTTCTTATGCATTCATTCACAATGCATAAAAATAATTTTAAATCTCAATAAACACTATTGATTCTTGGGTGAAATATGTAGGTATTAAAAAAATTAAACCGCCTTCAAAACAAAAAACTGCAAACAAAAACTCACTTCCCAAAACACCGTAAAAATAAAAATAAAATTGAATCATAATAATTATTAAACATGAATATTACAACTACAAATCTTTACGTATTTACGATATTTATAAAATCATCCTCCAACTCCTAACCATTGAGGAGTTGTTCGTTCCATCACCAGCTCATTATCATGAGATAATGACTACAAGATGCAAATACTTAAAAAATATTGAACAATATATAAAACACATAAAATTCGCGAGTTTTCCTCAATTCCTCTTGGATTCCACCATCAGATCCTGACTTTGTTACAATAGAACCACCTCATTCTTGTTTTACTCTTTCAAGTAAAATAAGAATCATCGGAATTGGTTAATAGTTCGCGAAGATATTGAAGCGTAAAGCAGGAACTACCAGACGACAGCAATGTGTTTTTTTCAGGATTCTGAAGAAACTTCTGAACCGACTACAGAAAACTTTTCATGGGACCAAATTGAAACTGGTCTATCCGATAAAAAAAGAATTATCAGAATCGGTTCATAATTGGCGGAGATATCGTGGAACATACATTAAAAAAAAACATTTAGACGACTTGAGAACCTCCTCCTTTTTTGAAGTCAATATTTCATTTGTAACTTTTATTGAGGAAAATCTAGTTGTTTTTAATAAATTCTACAACGAATTTCCACTGCACATTTATTTTTCAACAAGTTCAGTTAGACTAATATTTTAATACTACACACGATCACTTTTAACTGTCAGTTTTTACTGACAGTGAAAACTGAACGTGTTACTATGAAAAACTGTCAGTTTTTATCTTACACACGTTCAGTTTTCACTGTCAGTTAAAATTGATCGTGTGTGGCGCCTATTAGACTTGTTTTCGACACTACGTTAGAGAGTTTACGATAAAAAAATGAGGCTCATGGCTTGACGAACCTTACCTACAAAATCTTTAGTAGAATTTGAAAAAAAAAAACACGTCAATTGCAACCTCTTTAAATTCCCTACGTCATAGAAAGCGTCTCATTATTAGCATAAGCCAATAAACCATACCTGCAGTAAGGTCAGTGAAACCATAGGTAGCACCAAAAACGTCGACCGAGTGTAAAGAAGCGCCGATTTAAATGCAGATCCGAGACATGCGCCCGTAATAGACGATTCCGCTGCATGTCACGATGCGCAAACGCACGCAGTTTCACTCCCGTATAGTCCCACAAACATATCTGACCTGGGTGGTGGCGCCACTAGCGATCCAAAAAGTACCGAGTTGGCTGCCAGAGCAACGGTATGAAAGGGTTTTAAGTTCCAAATTTGACCACTGCAGTGGTACTGGTTCAGAAAATTTCATAGCAGTTTTAGGTAATTGCGAAGATCTCAGTTTTTGAGATATAGTACCTAACACATTTCCAAAACCCGCAAATGTAAGTTTGTCGTTAATACAAACACTATGGAAAACAAAGTTATTTTATGCTGACGAAAAATGATAGTGGTATTTTGGCTAGGTATAGGCTCGTATCGGTACGTAAGGGGGTACGGAAACCTTCATGGGAGAGTCCAACTCGCAATTGGCCGATTTTAAAGGAGAAAAAAGGTCCAAAGCAAGCGGGCCCAATACGGATTGTCTGTCCCACGTCTGAACAGGGCTTTAAATTCTAACACTGAAAGAGAAAAAATAAACTGAACAAAACCTTGCTCGGCATGTTCTCCATTAAAAATAAACTTTATTATAAGAAGAAAGACGATTAAACAGGAGAAATGTTCAAGTGATCAATAGTCAAATGAAATTATTTTAAGATAATTTGTATATTTTGAAGTAGTTGAAAAAGCATCACAGACTTGTTAAGTAGAAATATTTTGTTGTTTTTTTTATTTGATCATAGCAGTAATCGCTAATGAGGTGAAATTTATAGCTTCCGCAATGATCACGTTTCACCCCATTTTAAAAGTAGATTCCGATATATTATTCAAATTAGGCGGATGGAATTTGTGTTATTTATGACGTCACGTGTGGTAAACAAAATACGGAATAAAATAGTACCTAGTGGTTGTAGAACATAAAAAATGTTTGGTCAAAATAATATGTTTCAATTTATAATTTACCTACGAATGCAGTGTACCTACTCTAATATCCTTTTAAACTAAAATTTTATAAATTCCTTATTTTAATAAATATTATTATTTATAAGTAAATAAAGCATAACGTCATGCCACATTAGACACTCTTAGCGTATCCATTAACGATGTACAAAGCATGGAGAGTTTCCTTGCATCGTGGAAAATCTTTTCTCATTCCGACAATAGGCCGAGTACAACATTAGAAACATAAATATTATTAATAACAGAGCCCGCCATGCTGAAGTTTCATTCGCCCACAAAAGAAAAACTCTGCTCCATGAAACCTATGCATTGCCATCTATCTTTTTCCACAAAAGCCGGACATTATTGTTCGGTCCAAACACTCCTAAATCTTCGGAAAAGTAATATATTTTCGTTTTGCCCAGTGCGGTACATAGACGGTAGTCAGTTCGCTACTTTTCTGTATCCACTAATGTTTTATACATCGCTCGGTTTGTATCGGGTAGTCGCATTTGTGTTGCATCGGAAAATCGAACGAAGTTTTTGGGATTGTAGGAACGTTTTCTGAAAACTGTGCGGTTTCATTTAGGACAGTTTCCCGTGGAATTATACGATTGATGCAATCCCGTGGTTGTTAGTGACGAATAAGTTGTAAACCGATTTTTTATTTAAAGTGATCTGTTCCCTGTGAACGTTTATCATAAGGCTTAGATTACACTTGTGGGGATCGAGTGTTTAACCGTTTCATTCGTTGGCGTTACGAGACCAATGTCAGCGGTCCGGCAGCGGCAGGCAACTTGCAAATGCGGTTGAGTGAACGTTATTAAGATTGGTGATTCATATTGCGCGCAGTGTTTCATTGTTTCGTACAACACTTCATACGATTTGATGTCAACCGTCTCGGGAGATTTATGGGTATGCAAAATTAGAGATGGCAGGCCTTCTGACTTGTGTAATTGCCTGCGGCCGTATATTGGCCTGATTCATGATGACGTCGCTGTACTTGTGAAGTGTCTGGGTTGAGATTTCATTGTGTCTTATTAAGACTAAGAGATAGACATAGGTATGTATTATTAATTATTCTCTTGGTCATTTTTAATCAGCCTTAATAAGTTATACCTTGCCTGTTCCATCTTAAAAAAGAGGAAGTATAATTATGTATAATTATTATAGGTACACAAACTGTGTTGACATTGTAAATTTACGAATTTTTTATTAAACAACAACCAACCATTAAAAAAAGTCCTAAAAGCATTTGATAAAACTTGTTACCTTCATTTATTACTTTATTAATCAAATTGATATCAAAGAACACTTCTTTTTAATGACAATTTGTCAAAAAGTCAACCACCCAACCACAACAAACGCCCGTCCATTTTTAAAAGTGTTTGATAAAATCAGAACAAACCTTTGTTCCCAAAGGAATAAAGACCACATTAGAAAACAAAAACGAGTTCGATCGCATCTTAAGTTACCCTAAACTTCTCAGTATTACGTAATGGACTCGCGTAATTTGAGAATAAGGTTCGTAAAGCAACGTCAAAATATGTAAAGATTGTTATCTTTTCCGTAAAATGGCCTGGGAAAAAACATAAAGAAGGAGGTGTCACCTGATCCCGACACCCGTGATTTACGTCGCTCGTGTGCCCACGGCCTTAGGTTATGACGCCCGGTTATAACTTACCTACATGTGACAAGAAATATAAGTAGGTTAACTAATGAATGCGGATGAGTCGTGGTTATCGTTTCGTATTTTAATCCTTTTTTGTACCTTGATCTTACGCGTTGATTAATTAGGTACATGATTTACAGCGTGAGGCTAAGGAGGGGTCAAATGTAAACGAAAAATACGAAAAGGGACATAAATTATTTGTCAGATGTCGCCTCGATATCGTTTGGGTACAAGACAATGTAGAAACTAACGACATTTACATGGTATAAACCTTCTTAAGAAGGATCATTTTAAAAATAAATCTATGTTAGTACATCACATTATTAAAATAATTACGCTTCTCTAGGATTTTGTAAAATACTGCTTAGTTATATGACATGTAATAAAATAACTTATATAAATTTTCTTTTAAATGTCTCTATTTTTCTGCAACATCCCCAAATAACTTTCCCCTTGCGATATATATTTAAATAGCAATTTGGCTCATGCTAAACAATCAAAAGTAAGAATCAAATCAAAATAAGAGCAATGAATAAAATCTGCTCATTACAACCCAAAGACATTAGTAAAGGGCGGTAAAAGAAATGCCTGAGCCTAGAAATGTAACCCGAAATGCGCGCAATTTGGTAACAATGCAACATTTTATCCTAATGCTTTAAATTGAGAAAATGTGAGCTTTATTGCTATTGGAATAGGAGTTAATTTTTATTGTATTGGGAGTGACTATAGGCTGTTAGGGATGGTGGATGTGGGAGCTCAAGTAAAGTGGAAAGAGTCCCCGAGAAAATTGGCACAAGTGGTTTTAGCCGGGACGCGCGCGGGCGGGCGCCGGGGAAGAACTAAAGAGTAGACTTTGTACAGACAGGTAACTAGGCATATTTGTTTTATTTAAAATTTTATATATTTATTTTTTTATATTTATATTTACTGAGAAAATCAACAGCGCATTACTTGAGAGTACCTACTAGAGCTAAGTTTATAAAAAAATAGTAGGGCCAATAATAGATTTCCCTTCTGAGATCCAAACTTAGATAGGTAACTAAACTTCACTATTTATCCTAAGTTTAAATACGTTACATTTTAAATATTTATTCATATTATTATTTATCGATCTATCAGTTATTAATAAAAAAAGCTGCTTTACGTTGTAAGCAATAAAAAGAAATTACAATTTCTTTTGTTTGAGATGTTAGAATATACGTAGGTTGTAGAATGACTCACGCTCCGTATTGTTAATTTATTTTTAAAGGTCAAATTATTTTGTTTCCTTTTATCTCTCTCGATTCTTCAAGCTTAAATTTGCGTTTGGTATTTGCATAAAGATCAATACATGAGAACCTTTTATTATATGCAGTAACTATATGATGTAGAACCGAGTTTTGTAGGTAGTTAGTGCGATATATAATTATTTATATCTGAATACTTATTATCTCGTTACGTTAATATCTACCTATACATTTATTCGCAATACAGCATAACTTTAAATATAATAGGAGTGATCATAAAAGTCTGGTCAAAGTGTTAATCCTATTTTTTTTTTTGTAAAAAGTAGGAACCGATAAAGGATTAGGAAAGACTAAAACAAATCTTTAGGCTTTTTACTACTTCCTATCTTACTATCATAACATGAACAGTCACGTATTAATGACCCCACAAGAGTATGGGCGTTTGTGCACTACCACTGAATTTTACCGATCCGGAAAAAAACGGATGCTTGTATTTTAATAATTAATCATTTATATTAGTAATTAATTAAATACAAGCATCCGTTTTTTTCCGGATCGGTAAAATTCAGTGGTAGTGCACAAACGGCCTAACCGTCCTCGCAAACGAGCCAAAAACACCGCCACTTGAAGCAAGAAGAAACAAGTGATGACTACCGGTATCGGGACGTTCATATAAAATGTATGAAAATTCAGTTATTTTCATCGAGCCGAGCCTGCCACCGAGCTCACCGTTTTTCGGTGGCCCGTGCGCAGCCAGGCTAAGTTGCATCAATTCTACACAATTATCTACAGGCTAACTACTGCATCCTTTATATTTATTGTATTTGAAAGATTGCCTTTTTTTTGTATAAACGTTTATTCTACTTATTTGATAAAGTCGTACACGCACAATATCAAATAGAATTAGCGTTTTGAGAAAAAAGAGGAAATCTTTCAAAGAAAACTATAGTGTGGAGCGTTGTAAAAAGACTGTAACTGGTGGAGTTTGTTGATTGTATGTACAACTGGATTATTATTAATCACCCACGTGGTACCCATTCTCGTTGGAATATCGGAATAGCCTATGCCACTCAGGCAGGAAGAATGTAGCTTTCTAATGGTTATTGATTATTTAACCGACTTAAAAAAAAGGAAGAGGTTATCAATTCGAAAGTTTATACTTCTGACGTGATCTTATTTTCACCAAGTCAGCATCAGGAGATGAAATCCCAGGAAAAGGAGAGAAATTCTCTAATATAAGCAAGCCTTATGCGTTCCATTTATTTTTGAGTTAGTCAAGTATTTGCATCTGGTAGTCATCATCTCATAGTGATGAGCTGGTGATGGAAGCTACTACTCCTTAACGGTTAGGAGCTGGAGAATAATTTCTTAGTATTAATCGTACGTATGGACTAATAGATATTCTTTCAGGTTATTTGGGTGAGCTGATGATAAGAGGTGAAACTCCTCAACAGTTTAGAGTTATAATGATGTTTTATAAATATAATATGCACGAATGGACCTTCAGTTGTATTCCTTCAAGTTATCTAAGTAGCTAAAGATGTAAAGCTGAACTCCGGAACGGTTAGAATATTTACAACAATTTATCATAATCACCATGCAGTTTCGCTACGATTATTTACACTAAAAACCGTAAAATAAAACGTTTTTAAAAAAAATATGTGACCGCCTTCAAAAAGAATCTTCAAACAAAATTAACAAACACTAAAAAACGAAAAAAAATATTAAAAATTTTAACTCAAAGGACGAAAATGCGTGACTTTTTCTAACTTATCTTGGTACTTACTGAACTGTTTGAAGTCGGTGCCAAGCCAAAAAGAATAAGAACGAATTATACTGAGTAAAATTACAAACATTTAAAACAAAACCCGGTCCCAAGCGTGAGGTGTAGGACATTTTTCCCTCAAATACCCATTAGTCTTGGCACCGACTTCAAACAGTTCAGTAAGTACCAAGATAAGTTAGAAAAAGTCACGCATTTTCGTCCTTTGTGGTAAAAGTTCTAATTATTTTTTTCGTTTTTTTGTGTTTGTTAATTTTGTTTGAAGATTCTTTATGACGGCGGTTACATTTTTTTTAAAACCTTTTATTTTTAATCGGTTCATTAGTTTTTGAGTATTCATTACAAACAAAAAAATAAACAAATAGGAATCTCTTTTTACCACACTTTTATTAGCTTCACTTGTAACTAAGTCACGATGTAAGAAAATCTTGGAATTCAATTTTAACCTACTTCTAACTGTCGTATTGATTTGAAACTTTGCAAGTCTATATGAATCCGATGACAATACAATAATTTGCTACCATCGAGCTGATCTGGTGATGGAGTCAAGTGGTGGGCAATAGAACTCTTTAATGGCTGCTAGGAAACCCCTCGAGTTTAGGCTCATTGGTTTTGTTCTGATGAGACCTATTTGCTACACTTGATGGTGAGGGTCTGATGATGGAGCAGGGAGGCAGCCAGTGGCACTTCTTAATGACCACTAGAAAACCCCTCGAGTTTGGGCTCCGTTGTTTCGTTTTGATGAGACTTATTCGCTACACTTAGTGGTGAGGGTCTGATGATGGAACAGGTAGGAAGTCAGTGGCACTCCTTAATGACCATTAGCTTACCCCTCGAGTTTGGGCTCATTTGTTTCGTTCTGATAAGACCTATTCGGTACACTTGGTGGTGAAAGTCTGATGATGGAGCAGGGAGGAAATCAGTGGCACTCCTTAATGAACACTAGCTAACCCCTCGAGTTTGGGCTCATTTGTTTTGTTCTGATGATACCTTTCGCTACAGTTGGTGGTGAGGGTCTGATAATGGATCAGGGAGGAAGTAAAGGTTCGGCTTGCGCATCCGGTATCTAATAGACTCTATTTGAATTTGTAAAACTAAATACATACAATCATGCCTTTGAGTTATAATTTTTACTGGGTGGGCAGACAGACTGTGAAATCGATTACCATCCATGCATAGCTTGCCATTTATTAAACTAAAAAGTAAAAAATAAATATGTAGTTTAAAAAACTA
This sequence comes from Crambus lathoniellus, assembly GCA_949710035.1. Classification (NCBI taxonomy): domain Eukaryota; kingdom Metazoa; phylum Arthropoda; class Insecta; order Lepidoptera; family Crambidae; genus Crambus; species Crambus lathoniellus. Next base: position 12,655,121 of record OX453307.1, read on the forward strand.
AAAAAACACACTTTTATAGGAGCAGACTAACAAGTACAAAATAACCGTCTATTCAGTACCTGAAATTAAAAAGCGTGGTGCGCCCTTTGCAAAGCATGCATTCAAGTAGTTAATATTGACACGCGCACCACGCTTTTTAATTTCAGTTACTAAATAGACGGTTATTTTGTACTTTTTAGTCTGTTCCCATAAAAGTGTGTTTTTTTAGTTTTTTAAACTACATATTTTAATATTATAGTAGGTATTTAATATAGATAGTAAAGTATATAGTATAGACAAGGAACTTAAGTTATCAATAAAACCGTTGTAATAGCCGCTAGCTATCATCATCAGCCATTTAAGTGCCCCCACTGAAGGGGTAACAGCCTACTTTATGGACGTTCAGATGAATGTGCCATGACCCATCATTACGCGGGCCCTATACGGATTAGTGGGTAAAGCAGTTGCTACCTGATAAATAAATAAAAAACCGGCCAAGTGCGACTCGGACTCGCGCACGAAGGGTTCCGTAACGTCATAAAAATCACGTTTGTTGTATGGGAGCCCCCCTTAATTTATTTTATTTTAATTATTTATTTTTTAAGTAATTAAGTAAGTAGGTATACAAATAAATATTCTGCGAATATTTCAAGTATCGTGCAAAAAACGGAAAAAATCCCGTTTGTTGTATGGGATCCCCACTTAAATACTTCATCATCATCATCATCATGTCAGCCGATCGACGCCCACAGCTGGGCATAGGCCTCCCCCAAGGATCTCCACAACGATCGGTCCTGCGCTGCCCGCATCCAGCGGCTTCCCGCTTAAATACTAATTTTATTTTAATTTAATTATTTATTTTTAAATTGAATATACAACTACCTACATATTCTGTGAACATTAGATGCGTCTACCTGTTGCTGTTATTAATATTGAGCAAAAAATCGGCCAAGTGCGAGTCGGACTCGCTCATGAAGGGATCCGTACCCACTTAACGTACCGATTACGTACACTTAGCAAAAATATCACTGTCATTTTTTGCCAGAAAAAAATATCTTTGTTTTTAATAGTATTGGTATGAATGACAAAGTTATATTTGCGGTTTTCGAAAATGTGTTATATCTCAAAAACTTCTACAGCCTACTTAGCTGTGATAGTTTTCCTTTTAACTTCGTCATATGTACTACTATCGTGAATTTTTTGGTGGTGAAAACCCACAACGTTTTTGAAATTGCTATCCAACGACATCCCACACTATGGGGTAGACAAGAAAAAAAAATTACATACTCACTGCACGTGTAGGGGAGGTAACCTAAAAAAATTTTCATTTCAAAATTTTACTTTACCACTTTGTTGGCGGGATAAATATGTATATTCATGCCAAATTACAGCTTTCTAGTACTAAGAGTCTATGAGCTAGACTGGGGTCAGACGGACGGACGAACAGACGGACATGGCGAAACTATAAGGGTTCCTAGTTGACTACGGAACCCTCAAAAAGGCAAAAAATCACGTTGAATGTATGAGAGCCCCCCTTAAATATTTATTTTATTCTGTTTTTAGTATTTCTTGTTATAGCGGCAACAAAAATACATCATCTGTGAAAATTTCAACTCAGTAGCTATCACGGTTCATGAGATACAGCCTGGTGACAGACAGACAGACAGACAGACGGACAGCGAAGTCTCAGTAATAGGGTCCCGTTTTTACCCTTTGGGTACGGAACCCTAAAAAGCAACGTACAGTTCCACTCTAAAAAAGTAAAGTTATAGTCTATGAGCCTGGCCGCACACAGGCCACCGACCACAACCACAAAACGCCGACCGACCTTTTTCCTGTAGCTTTCATACCATAATTATACGAACACCTTGACGTCGTCACTTGTTTCTTCTTCTAGCTTCAAGTGGCGGCGTTTGTGACTGTTGCGTGTGGCACATGCGCGGCGACGGTAAGGAACATTATCACTGAATTATACATTATTTTTTTATATTTTTTCAGTTGGAGATATTTCCGTGAATACAATTTTATGATGTTATTAGGTAAGTTAAGTACAGTCGAGTTCCATAAAATTTGTGCATTTTTGGACTTAATCGCATTAAGTTTTTTGACATCGTCTTTTACTTACTGTACAAAATGTCACAATAATTTCTACGACAAAGTTAAAAAGTGCATAGATATTATTGATCTCGACTGTACATAAAACTTACTAATAACGTTTAACGTTACTAATGAACCGAGCAGCAAAAAGTCAAAGAAGTGTCTACTTTTTACTCATGCATATTCTTTGCCTTTCGCTAGGGGCGGCCGTCGAATGTTCGCCTCGAGATAGGACGCGCGACAAGATGTATTGCTGCTTACGAAAAATTTTCAACAGTCGCTATCGGATCGGTCGCGAACGGAAAATAAGAGGGGACACGACAAATAAATGAGCGCTGTAAATATCCCTATGACAATAATACAGGTCAGCGATAGATTACGCTTGGAGATAGCGCGCCATTATTAATGTAAGATGTAAGAAAAACACAGGAAAAAAGGCCGATTGATAGCTTCTAAGAGATAAAATAATGGAAGCTATTGGCGAAGTTTTCGGCCTAAAGAAAGTTCGGCTTTTCGATTGGATTTTTTCGGATATGGGGACATTAGGGATATTATTCTAAATTCCTTTTTTGTTGTATGAAGTGCCTATTTATCATCGCTTAGTGTGATAAATTATGGAAACAATGTATTAAGTTTTGTCAATCAAAATAATGAACTATAAATTAAGTAAATTTATTAAGCTTTCATCTATGAGTGTGGGGAAAAATTTATGGGATGAGAAACGGTTTGCTGTCAATTTGCCTTTTGAGGACATAACATACAGAAGAGTATGTTTGTACAAAAAGTAATTAAGTATAAAAAGTTTAGAAAAATATACAGGGTAATTTTTTTATCAGTGCACAAATTTTTAGGATAGACTCAGAATCGATAAGTGAGCAACTTTCTCCTAGAAACATGGGTCGAAATACGACAAAAATTTTTGGACTTCCCATACTAATTCGATCACGTGATCAGTCCGATTTGTATGAAAGGTCAAAAATTTTTTGTCATATTTCGACCTATGTTTCTTGGGGAAAGTTGTTCAGTTACCGATTCTGAGTTGATCTTAAAAATTTGTGCACTGATAAAAAAATTATCCTGTATAAGATAATCCATGATCTGGTACTAACGTTATGAGCATTAACCATCTCTGACCTTCAAAAGACAATTTCACCTATAACCACGAAAAAAGGAAACAAAAAGATAACAGAAACTAATTCAATTAAAAATCCAAATCACACATTCCCGAGGAAACTGTCGTGGATTTTTCTTTGGAAATTTATGTCGGGCGGGGTGGGGGGACAAAGGGGGGTAGGGGGTGAGACTTCATTTCGCCCGCGTCGTTTATCTTGCGCACCATAACTCAGGGGCGAAGACTCTGTCAACTTATTCCCATTCTTTTGCCTAAGCGCAAAATGGGTGTATGTTTTACTTTTTGTTTCAAAAAAAGTTTTAGGTAAGTACCTACCTACTTACATAATTTATTTACCTATTCCTTCTTCTTGTTTATGCTTGAACGTGAGCTGTGTGAGAATTAGCAGTGTTTTAATTAAACGTCGACCCATATTTTCAACGAAGGCAGCCCTAACATCTCAAAGATTAAACAGTGTACACATTTTTAATTATGCACTGAACATTCATAACTTAATTAATAAATTGTGTTAGTGAGTTTTCCAATTTATGATATATAATTTGTACAGTTATATAAAAAATGTCTACTTGATCTTACAGCTCGTAAAGTGTAATCTAGTGTATTGCCCAATGCTAAGTAGGTCTCTTTTAAATCTAAACTAATATTATACAGGGTGTTTGTTTAAAGATGGGACATACTTCAGGGGGTGAAACTAACCATCAATACAAACAATTTTTACAACGGGACCAAGTACAACATTGCGAAAAAAAAACACTTGAACTCCCTGAAGTATGTCCCATCTTTAAACAAACAGCCTGTATAGAGAAATCATGTATGTTTTTTGTTTGTTTGTATGTTTGTAATAGATAAACTCAAAAAGAACTGAACCGATTTAAAAAATTCTTTCACCAGCAGAAAGCTACATTATATTAAATAAAGTAAAATTAAATAAAGTAAAAGTAGCACTTATGGCTTTTTTGATGATTTACAAAAGAAACAAGTTAAGTTATTTTAATTTTTAGTTTTTGCATTCACAATGCAATTTCTTTTACTGAAAAATGGAAATTGACGTATTTAGTGTTCGAGTCCCATCGGAGCTGGTTGTGAGACGGGTCGATTTTTTTTTTCTAAATACCTACTTCATTTTCCATTTTTCAACAAGTTAAGTGTTAGAGGTCCTTTTAATTTTGTTTCAATACTTTCGTATAGTACTTACATAAATTTTATTAATTAAAGACATGGCAACAAGAAATACAATGTTAAATCACAATAAATTATCTCCCTGTCCAATATCAACTTTATATGAGGGAATAAAATCCCAGGGTGAAATAAATTATGATAATAAGTACATTAATATCGCCTTACTAGGGTTTCTTAAAACAAGGTACCTTTGTGTAACTAAGATACTCAAATCTTCTTAATACTTCAGCATTAAAATGTATGAGCAATGAGTAAATGATTTAAAAATACCACAATATACAGGATGAAATTATTTCATGATACCTGGAGGGAAAGTACCTACTCGAAATAATAGAGATGGCAAATTTCACTGAACAGAACCAATGTCGCTCAAGAATCGGACCAGCTTAAATTTGAAAAAAACACCCCGTATTTTTATAGCATCAAACGATACGGTTATTCATATGGATCAAATTTCATAGATAATAAATGTTATTTAAGGAAACAATAAGTATTTGATGTCGAGTCGTGTTGTGTTATGTATGTGGTACTTGACTAAGAAAAAGCTGATTAAAAAAAATGTGATTGCAGTTTTGTATCATTTCAAAAATTAAGAAAGGTTTCCTTTGAGTGAAGTTTGCTATCTCCATTATTTTAAGTAGGTAATTTCCTTCCACTTTCTTAGTACACAGTGCCTATTTCACAATGTCCGATTACGAGATACTTTCCTGAAAGTTTTGTATGGATTATCTGTCAAGTAACAGCTAATAAGAATTTACTTAGGCATTATGAAACAGGCCCTAAAAAAGTTACTTAAATTTTTGGAGTTTACGGGACTTTACACTGGACATTACGGGTTCTTTTAAGAAAACGCCATCATAGAATGTGGCTTATTAGTCTTTAAATTGTGCTTGATTTTAGTAAGATAAGATATACAAGAGTACAATGAGGTTACAATATTTAAAATAAAAGAGATTATATTTTGTTAATATTGTAACCTCAGGTCTTTTTCTTTCAGAAAACTTTCAGGATTCAAACTTGCCGTGCGTACTACTCCAAGTTTTCTGCACATTTTATTCCATACACCAAAACCCCGTAAATCCACATGTAACACTAAATCCTCCCACATTACGCAATCCGGAACGCATCGCCGATGTACCGCCGATACGTCATTTGACGCAATAACGGTCAAACAATAAATATTGCTTTGCGCAGACAACACGCGCAAAGTAATATATGAAGTTAAGAATAAATAGGCAATTTAGTGCGCCGCTCACGTCGCCCGAATATTGCCGAATACGGCCGAGCGAAGCCGAGCGCTATTACCATATCGGGGTGCGTTGATGGGGTAAAAATTAAGCCGAAGAGTCTAACGCATCGATTCGGTGTCATTTATTGAAATAGACGGAAGAAGTAGAGTGGCTACTTTAGGGTTAAGGAAGCTGTAGACTTGAAGTGAAAGAAAGATGATACGGAGAGGATATAATTCTCACACACACAATGAATATGTGCGCATATTTATTTTTCTATTACCATGTTATAATTTGGCTTTTTTGGATTTAACATGCATAAGAATCAAAACTAATAATTAAAATGCTAAAAATAATTATTAATTGACAAAGAAAATAAGATATTTTCGCTATGTTTGGGAAAGCAGGGCCACTTGTCACAAGTGTTATACCTAAACGTATGCTCAATAGGCTGGTCTCAACCACTTTTGTAAAACTTTGTAGACTACTTATACAAAATATTTTTTTTATTTTTCAACTCTGACTAATCAGATACACCCTGACAAAATAATAATTTCAAAAAGTTAAATAGCTGATCGTCTAGTAAAGTAAGCTCCTAATAGCCGGTTATATGAAGCCAGTAGCATTAAATAATGGATTCGTTTTTAGTCACCTAAATTTGAATCCAGTAAGTTGTTGGTTTTACTTTATACCGGGCTGACTGCAGCGCTGGATTGGCATGTCAAAACGTTTACACGAAGCCAGCGCTGTCATTGATTTCGGCTTCAGACATAGGACCCGTGTAAATCAGCCATAAAACATGAAAGGATATGAGAAATAGCTTAGAATTTTTTTGAATTTTTTTGACATTTTTTTAGATGATTTGATTCCTATAACTTCCTCTGTAAAACACTAAAATAACACTTTTTATAACAGTAAAACACAATTTACCTTGCTTTTTGCTTCGAAATAATAAGATTACACATATTATAAAATATTATAAACATTTGCAGAGGCAGAGCGAAAAAAATGAGACTTTTTTTTTTCTATATCAATTCGAACGAAACATGCAGAGGGATATGAATTTTACAGCCTATAGACAATGTATGCAGCTTCCATATAAAATCAAGTGTCCCATACACGCATAGACTCCTTCATGGAGTAAAAAAATGTAATCTGTGCCAAGTCTGTGGCGGACCTTAAGGTCCTTACGGGGTTTGACGGAACGGCAATATGAATTTGTATGGAGGACCTTAAGGTCCTCCACGGGGACTTAGGGTTAATATTGATAGTCTTAGGAAAATGCAACTAATCTTCCGAAAAATAATAAAATTGTAACACTTGTAATATTGGATTTATTTTATACAAAGAAAAGATACGTATCTAGCTTAACAAAATGATAACTAAAACTAAGTCTAAACCTAACACCGAAATAGACAACCGTCCGCGCCGCTCGTCAATCAAAAAGTGAAGTCCAACGTAGTGCCGCTTGCCGCGCGCGCGCTGAACTGCTTTACCGACATGAGCAGGGTGGTCGGCAAAAGCAGTCTGTTTTGCTCGTGGCGCCATCTATGGATTTACTTCGTCTCCAATACGGCCTCTCCTGACAAGAGAACGTCCTCGTTCTCTATTTGGTTAGCTCCGGGGAGGGATTCCTTGAGTCAGGTCCTAGGTCTGGTTCGTCTTCAACGATGACTACAACTGTGACTGCCTCTTCGTCTTCTGGAGCCGATCCCAATGTAATGAAATCTTCAGTAGTGGAACCTGGCGTGGGCGAACTGTGGCGTTCCGCCGTTCCGGACGTAGAAGCTCCCGGCTCGACAGCAGCGTCTTCATCCGCTGGAAAAGACTCTAACTAGTCTTGGTCTGCACCTGAAGGAGAAAATGAGGTCTGCTCAAATACAAATAGCTCATATGTACGAGGTCTGCTCGGTAAGAGTAGTGAGGTCTGCTCACATGCAAGGTCTGCTCGCGTGCGAGGTCTGCTCGCGTGCGAGGTCTGCTCGCTAAGAGTACCGAGGTCTGCTCAGTAAGAGTAGTGAGGTCTGCTCACGTGCGAGGTCTGCTCGCGTGCGAGGTCTGCTCGCGTGCGAGGTCTGCTCGCGTGCGAGGTCTGCTCGCTAAGAGTACCGAGGTCTGCTCAGTAAGAGTAGTGAGGTCTGCTCACGTGCGAGGTCTGCTCGCGTGCGAGGTCTGCTCGCTAAGAGTACCGAGGTCGGCTCAGCAAGAGTAGTGAGGTCTGCTCACGTGCGAGGTCTGCTCGCGTGCGAAGTCTGCTCGCAAAGAGTACCGAGGTCTGCTCGGTAAGGGTGGTGAGGTCTGCTCACTGGAATGAGTAACTCTGAATGAAACGCGAGGTCTGCTCGCTTAATAAATTTAAGAACAAAAATCTCACTTTCAAAATATATAATATCAGCACATGTATACGGAGTCCACTCCCCTTTCTACGGCACCATATACTCAGCTGCAGCTTGGGTCGACTTCGCGAGAATCAGAGAAGAGCCAGCAACCAACTGCAGCTCGTACCGGCCGTGTTGCAGCGCTTTGACAACGCAATAAGGTCCTAAGAACCCATTTTTCCTGTGGATTGAGCTTTCTTTACTACAAAGACCATAGAGTCAACCGGGTAAATACGAGGCTCATGTCGACGCTGATTAACCGCGGTTTCTTGTTGCTGCTGCGTTCAGAAGCACGTTGCGTTGCCATCGCGCGCAGAGCTTCTCTATTCGGATAAGTACCTTCTATTGTGACATCACGCACAAGGTTCCGAACGACAGGCGTCATAGCATCAACACCGATCAACAAATTGAGCGGGGAAACCTGAGTGTACGTACGAACTACGAAGTACGAAGTTCAGAGAACCAAAAATGCCTAAGAATGAGGTCTTATCTACACTCGTACATGCTCGTTATGAAATACGCGAAAAAGGCTCGGCTGTACCTGACCGTGGTTGATTTTACTACGAAAAGTCACAGCTTGAGAAAGACGGTACGGTCTATAGCTAACTGGTGTATTATTGTTGGGTCTGATAGATATGCTTCGGGTAGTCACAGAAGAAATGGCTGTACCCGCTATGAAATGTGAAGTAAAGGCTTTAATCAAAGAAAGCAATCTATCTAAGTTAGCTCCAGTCAATTCCGTAGAAATGGGAAGCTGTTCTTCAGACTCATCAACAAATACTTTGTCAGGGCTAAGTAACCTACGGGTAACACACTGACTTTCACGAGTACGTGAGAATATTATGCCATCGCGATTAAGAACGTCTGTCCCTACTATCACTGGCATATTCATATACCTGGCATCAACTACAAGCAAGTCAACCTCTAGCGTAATATCATCAAATTCAATCGGTAAAGTATAACATAAAAAGTCGATTCTACCTCCCGACTACCGCCTTTCAAAACGCGAGAAAAGGGCTTACGCGGACTATTAAACGTTTTAGAAGAGCGAAAGACATTAACGATAGCGTTGAGCCACTATCTATTAGTTTATCGACTAGAACGCCTTGGATAACAGCTACTACTACATAGTTATTGAGACTACCTTTCATCTCACAGCAGAAATTAAAGTTAGTTTGGGTTTCGCGACTCAGATCTCATTTTTGCAAAACAAGTCTCAATCTCGTGCCCGGGTTTCTTACAAAAAGAACATATTTCTACGTTTGGCACATTCGGCACCGCAACAACTTACTGTAGGAACCGCTTTAGTATGACTAGTATTGTCACGTTTCAAAATTTTACTACATGAGGCCTGGATATGACCAGGTAACCCACAATTAAAACACTTAGCAGTATCATAGCGTTGTTTTCCTAGTACATCGGAAGGTCGCTTAAATTTGGAATTATCACTCTGATTTCGCGGCGTATTATGAAAACGAGAAGCATTTCTCTCAAGGCTTGGTTTCACGAAGATGGAGAAAAATTCGACTAATTTATTAGGCATGAGTTTTGCGTTGGTAGCGGATGCCCTAATTTGGGGGTCTGCGATACCACGAATGACAATGGATGAAATTAATTGTTCACTTAGACCGGACACAACTCGCAGACGGAGCAATGAACGCCGGGCGTAGTCAGCATATGTAGCATAACTATCAGAGGTAGTCTTCATTACATCAAATAAAATGCTTGCTACGTCAGGCGTTTTAGGACACAAAGGTTTAAATTCTCTTTTAAAATTTTAAAAGAGAATTAAAGCTGCTCCAGCTGCGGTCGGTCGTAACCCACTCATTTAACCACGACTTCGCATCCCCTTTCAAGCAATTACCTATCCTAGATAAACACTCGTTATCACTCCAGTTGTTGCTCAACTTAGCTCTGTCTACTTCCTGACACCACACATCAATATCATGTAAATTTGGATCAAAATTCGAAATATAGTAAGGTTGGTTAGATCTCGCCGCGTTATTAATGTTTCGGATCGCATTCACCAGTGCGTCGGTCATGTGCTCTGAAGAGGCGGCACTGCTAGATCGCGGGGCTGCCCCATGCATCCCCTCGTCACCTGCTGCCGCGGCTGACCTGCTGCCCCGTGTCGGCTGTGGTGGGGAACCCGTTGGCGTGCGGACCGCAGAACTCGCAGGCTCTACCTGACCTAGGGCTAGAATCGACGCAGACGGCGAAGAGAGCGGTTGGCTTTCTAACGCTTGTATCCGAGTTAAAATCGTATGCATCTGATGCCGAAGATCCACATCAGGAGACTGACTACGACGACGTTTACGACTACCGTGTCTACTTTTATATCGTGACCGTTTTTCAGACATTTAATCAGCAAAAAGTTTACTTATGATCAAAAAAATTGCTTTACTGCAAACTATCTACCTACTTATTAAGCCAAAACTATTAAACTTGAAAAGTAAAAAGGACAAATCACGCGATCACATTTTACCGTCAATTCGAACGTTAAGTTTTACCAATCGTTTATTCAAATCACTTTGTTTGATCCACCGTTAAAACTAATTTAAAAAAAAACCAAGAGAAAACATAATTACTTAACTACCTTACAAATAAAACAAGAAATAATTCTTAAACCGCGAGAAAACTTAAAACACTTCATATAAAACTCAACGGAAAATCTCACGTATTAATCGAATCTTATTCGTAACTACCTACACACACGCTATCTAAACTAAAAGTAAAATGCACTTTTCCACTATAAGTATGAAATGAATTTATCACAATCAAATTAACGTTTAACGGATAGCAAAGCGGAATGGACTACGTTAGTCGAATCTCACTTCTGATCTTAGGAAAATGCAACTAATCTTCCGAAAAATAATAAAATTGTAACACTTGTAATATTGGATTTATTTTATACAAAGAAAAGATACGTATCTAGCTTAACAAAATGATAACTAAAACTAAGTCTAAACCTAACACCGAAATAGACAACCGTCCGCGCCGCTCGTCAATCAAAAAGTGAAGTCCAACGTAGTGCCGCTTGCCGCGCTCGCGCTGAACTGCTTTACCGACATGAGCAGGGTGGTCGGCAAAAGCAGTCTGTTTTGCTCGTGGCGCCATCTATGGATTTACTTCGTCTCCAATAATAGTATAAATATGTTAACTTGTAGATGCGTGCTTAATATAAACCGTTGAACAAAAAAAGAGCTAACTTACAACAAAAAAATTCAAACAAAACCTAACCCACTAGATACTCAGAGCGAGAAATAAATTCCAACTTGAGCGGGACAGTATAAATCCGCGGAAGTACAATCGTATGGAAAAAAGATCCATGGAGCCGTTATAAATTCAACGCGAAGACCCGATAGAAATGAGAGAATTCACCATTAAATCTTCCTAACAGGCCGATAGGTGGCGCTTCGACTAAGCGAGCGCGGGAAAAACACATTTTAATAAGAGGTATGTAGCTACTTCGCTTTAGCACTCCGAATAGAGTCTTCGGTTTTACAGTTCGAATTTAGAACATCTACAGACTAGGGTTGATCATTACATTTCTTTAAAAGAAGACATCTGAAGGTCAGATAACTTTTAGAGAAAACTATGATCCTAAAACGTCAGCAATATTAAAAAGTAAATGACAAAAGTATTAAAAGTTGATGATCTTCCCCAACGCTGGAATCAAAGATTATACTTATTTGTTTAAAAACAATTGTAAGTCGTGGTCTGCAAGGTACATTATGCCGATCATAATCATAATCATCATAATCATAAAGCTTTATTTGTTAAAAACATGGTAATATGGTATTAGTACACTTTAAATTTTAGTCTTAGATTTTAGAAGGAATTAGATATTTTGTAGACTATCTGTGCTAAGTTTCGCCCAGATCCGTTCAGCTGCTTCACCGTGCACGTGAGTAACAAAAATGAACACTTTTGCATTTACAATATTAATTTTGTCGGATTAGCATCGTAAAAGCTACTTAAATGGCATTGAGCTTTTGTCGTTTAAACTTGTTATTGGCTTACTTTTGTAAAATGCCAAATCGTTGACATTTCAAACACATCAATTTAAAACGTATTTTACGACAAAGCACCATCCACACACAATACGTTTTTAAAGGAAATTATCTCATATACATAACTAACAATGTTGGAGTTCTGAAACCTGATAATGGTCTTTACTTCGTTGTAATAATGCCTAGTTCTCAGTGCTCTGACGGTTTAACACGTGTGATCTTTGATGTGTATGCGCACATATATCCATCATTATTTTACCTTTTCACAGTTCATAGAGCAATTACGAAATCGTCAGTACCCATTTAGACTCACAATTAACATCTATAACTCAATAGTTATGTGAATAGAACTGTCAATTTATGATAATAGTATGTAATTGAATTCAAAATTAAGTTCTAAAAGGTTGAACTTTGTTCTTAGTGCAGGCGTTTTTTATATCTATCTATGATTAATGGTAGTGTTAATGAGTTGATAATGACCCGTCATTGTAAGAAGATAGAAGACGTACTTGTCATTTTAAACTTACAATTGACATGCAATTGTTTTATTTTATAGATGTATCGTTAACTTTTGTTCGTTACTGTACCTAAAAATTTTTCAAGATATTTTGTGAAGGTAACTATTTCTATGTGAGTTTTTCATATGAAATCTGAAAATTACTTTTCAGGTTCATTCTTCTAGTTATCAAAAATTTTATTAGCATCATACTTTTATACTGAGAGCTAGAATGACGATAGTGCCTACCTAAGTGTAGTGTATATGGACGTCGTACTTAGCTTCCTATTGCTACTTTTATTTTTTTTCTTCTTCCTACTTAGCTTTTAGTTTTCTCTCGTTGAAGTAATAAAATGAATGATTTTATGTTAAAATAATGTTTGTAACTCAATTTTGATATACATAGGTTTAAATAGTAGGTATATGTAAGTACTATAAACACGATCGAAATGGAGAATGTACCTTTGAGATATATACCTAATTTAAAAAGGTAAGTATATTTTTTTCCCCAAAAGAACATACCTGTGTTTTATATTATGACAAATAATGAAATAACAATAAAAACTAAATTCCTCAAATGCAAAATAACACAACATCTAGGTTCTGGAGCTAAGTACCAAGATCCGAGCCGGTAAGCTCAGGGGGTGAGAGCGAAACGAAATGTGGCTTTAAAAATTTGGAACACAATCCGGCTATTTGTCTTTCCAACGTCTCTTATAAATCAAGGAATAAAGCAGCCAACAATGCTTTATTGCCGAAAAAACGGAGCAAGACGGAGGATAGTACCAAAACAGGCGTTGTGCATTATGAATAAATACATATTACTCGTACCTTGCGTGGTTGATAGTGATGCGTTTGAGTACGAAGGTTTAACGAGAGAGAGGTAATGAGCAATAGATGCTGTCTTTTATAAAATATCATTTTTTTCGGTTAAGGATTGTTTTTCGTTAGCTCTGTCTCGTGCTTTTTTGCGTCGTACCGCCAATAAAAAATAAGCTCTCAACGCACGCATTACCGATAATTATATCACCCTATGCTGCAATATAGAGTCGACAAAACACACTTGTACCTACACAATCTTAAGACTAAACGGGAACTTTAAAATATGAGGGAATGCATTGCATGTGTGATCCGCGAACTAAGTATTACTTTTAATTGCCTAAGACCTAACTTAACTTTAACGATTATTTTGAAAAGCTCACTTCATTGTGCCTTTTTTTTATAGTGAGGGCAAATACTATCTTTACGTATACCACACGGCATGTTGGACTCGGTCAGACACAGGGCCTGTCCCTCGCCGCGCCCAGCCCTCCCACCAAGCCTAATAGGCTTCGCGTCAGGGCTGGGCGGTTCTAACCCCTGCTCCGGCCCCCTACCGAGCTCGAAAGCTTGAGAGGGGACAGGACAGAGGGAGGGAGCCTCCTCACAATCTCCCCATAAGGCTACCCACTCAAGGTGGGCTGGCCAGATGGGGCGATCGAGAGCAGGCACCACTACCAACTAAACCCCTCACTACTTGCTCTCCGCCGTCAGTTTTAGGTACACCGACTATGCGGGGGTCGTGGTGAGAAGCACCCCCTGCCACTTCATTCATTGTGCCTCAAAAAATCTCTTGTATCTCAAAAAATTTCATCTTAATAAATTAATTAATAAAATTACAGAAATAATGCAACTGAAAGAATAAATGATGATGATAGATTGATTGAAAGTAGGCATTTATGCAAAAATAAAAAAAAATACACAAATACAAATCATTATTTCATACGCAGTTTTCATGCAAATTAATATGAAATTTATGATAACACAAGAGCATCCGGCGGCCATTTTTAATATCGTACGTCATTATTTAACACGCGTCACAGAAGTCCGCACTACGCGACGCGCTCGCAAAATTATGGCCGTGCAACGCACTATATCATACCAAATTTACGGGACCCTGAATATGATAGATTTTCAATCCACCCACCGTAATATACGACGAAAAACGCCGTCAAAATAGAGAAATAAATAAACCCTTGACAACCAATTAATAACTCGTAAAGTGTCACTTTTGAGAACAAAAAAGCATCGATAACAAAAAGTCACAGAAAAAGGCGCCCACAATGGCGGAATGAGGAGAAAAACGCTTGTAAAAAGGCTCGATATCCCCCATAAATTTAGGTGGATTCAAAACAAATCGCCCTTATTCATTACACGTATGACTTATTGCTTTGACGCTGAAATTTATAATGCACTCGAATAAAACACAAAGGACAAACTCGGCTGCATTCAACCAGAGTCACAAAACTCGAAAGCGGCAAAAAGAGAGTGTCTCTCTCGCTTCATTAGTCACGTTCACAAACAAATGAGTGGATTAAGGCTTAGGATAAAAAAATATTAAACGCCCCATTAACATTCCGTAACGAAAATATGATTTTTTGTGACTAATAGTGCGTGAAATGCCCCATAAATAACGCGGCGCGTAAACAATGTGACGACTTCTGATTTAAAAATAATTTTCGTTGGCTGTTGAAATATAATATATTTATCTAAATATTTTTTGATATTGAATTGATTCATGTAGGGTGCGTTTTACATAAAGTATAATATTGTATTAGTAAGCTTCTACACGCACCTATTTATTGTTGACTAAGAGCCGAGTTCACCATTGTTGATCGGTTAACACACGTTATTGTTGGCGTCCCTATGGGTAAACCGACGGATAACCAACGGTTAACATAACCGACTGTTGGTGAACTCGGGTGTAAGTTATCGTGAAACTATTATTTTTTAGACGACCTCCGTGGCCGAGTGATGTACGCACCGGTTTTATAGTTATCTCGTTTTCTAGTTCGATTCCCGGTCGGGTAAATATTGAAAACGAACTTTTCAATATCTCTTCGGGTCTGGGTATATGTGGAACCTACCTAATACCCGTCGTTGTTTCCGATTTTCATAATAATACTAGTGCTAAAGCTACTATACTTTGAAATTGGAACAATGTATGTGATGGTGTCCAATATTTATTTATCCATACTAATATTATAATTGTGAAAGTGTGTTTGTTTGTTTGTTTATTTGTTTCTTTGTTTGTTTGTTTGTCCGTCTTTCACGTCAAAACGGAGCAACGGATCGACGAGATTTTCGGTATGGAGATAATTTGAGAGCTGGAGAGTAACATAGGCTACTTTTTATCCAGGAAAATTATAAAATAAAAATGGTAATTTTGTATAGAAAACTGTTAAACTGTCATACTTCACACAACTGTCATTTCTTAGCCGCTTAAGAGAAGGTATGTCAAAGAGTATGTCCTAATCACTGACATTTTTGCCGCTTAGGATTTCTTTTTTTTAGTAAGTGACATTGTGTCAGGCAGGTGATACGAAGTTCGTGTCCAATAAAATTTATATGGCAAAACAACGTTTGCCGGGTCAGCTAGTATATTTATATTTATTCTGTTCATCATCATTTGTCTTTCCATCACTTATGTACTTAGGTATATAACTCTTCTGTGTCATTCAGTTATATTTTTACCTACTCCAACGTAGCTACCAAAAGCGAAACACCTATAAATATAAAGAAACCCCTATCTATATACGTCATCATGACCCATTAGACATACGAACCCCTTAAAAAGTAAAAGATAGGCCTACCAACCCTAAAGACATGCAAATCGAATCAGACCGAGCATTTGAGCATTTTATTATCCGATACCCACATAACGATACCTTCATCAACTCGGAAAACGCACGTCGAACGAACGAAATAAATGGCGCACAAAAGTGTGATCCAAGATGTACAAAATAGGGGGAAAAAAATTGTTCGAAATGATAAATTCCCCTCTGGAAGTGAAAAAGTGAGGTTTTATTTATGATATGGCAGCATGGCGGCCCCGGCGAAGGCTTTTATCAGATCCTGTTGGATGCGTTCGTATGCGCGGTTGGTGAGCTTCGATGGTGGCGGGGGTCACATAATCTTGTTTAATTTTAGAAGCAGTGTTTGCCAGTCCTTTTCTTTACCTACTTGCAAAATAGTTTTTTCTATAAATAAATAAACAAATTTCTTACAATCACACTAATCATCTAGCTCATAATTAGTTATTATTAAGAAACTGTGCTATGTAAACTAAATAAAGGATAAATATACTTATACTTAATATACTTACTTAAACACCCAGACCAAGTCAAATAGACATGTTCATGCACACAAGTATTTGTCTTGTTTAAGAATCGAACCCAAGACCTCCGGCGCAGAAGGCAGGTAGCCTACCCCTGCGCCAAATCGGTCGTCAATAGTAAAGCCACATGAGTAAAATCCAGTTTATTTACACATGTGGTAAAGCCATTCGTATTGAGTAACAGTATCATATTTGACGAGCCAGTCTGTTGGCGCAGTCGTAGCCTCCTGAGCCAGGGGTTGTAGGGTCGATCCCCACCGGTGACGAGCATTCAGATATGTGATGAGCATTTGTGTTTGTTCCATAACTGGGTGATATATAAGTATATTTATAATACCTCCGTGGTTTCTGTTATCCGTACCACAAGTGCTTAAGCTACTTTTATTTACTTTTATTTCGGAAACAGATCAATGTATGTGATGTAGTAGGAAATTTATTATGTACCTATGTATTTTTATGAACGCTCAGACTTATGCACACTTGATAACCAAAACCAAATCTAACACATCTGAACACTTTGTTACCAAAACTAATAGTAACGTAGTGTTTAGTAGCGATAAAAAGTGTGTTAAGGCCTTTAAGTCATGCATGAAGTGTAAACTTTGATAATATTACAGAGAAATTCGGATCGAAAACAAACAAAAAGGAGTAAAGTAAGTTCCCCATATTCATCTTCAGCTACTAGAATCGTTTTAAATCGGTTCCGAAGTTTCGTAAAGTGGAACTTTCAAACAAACGCTTTTGAATTTATTGCAAGTAGGTGCGAAACTTTTTACGGACAAGTATGTAGTGAATGTGGAATAATTTTAAAACCATTGGGCGTTTGTGCACTACACTGAATTTCACCGATCCGGAAAAAAACGGATGCTTGTGTTTTAATAATTAATCATTTATAATAGGAAGAATTTATTTATTTCGTGTAGTTAAGGGTTTGAAACATTGATACTACACGAACTAAATGAATTCTTACTATTATAAAAGATTAATGATAAACATACAAGCATCCGTTTTTTTCCGGATCGGTAAAATTCAGTGTAAGTAGTGCACAAACGCCCATTGCCTTATTGCGTTGTGGGAGTCATAAATGGGTATCAACGCCATCTATTACGTAAGGTAGTAAGGTTTTTTTATCGTACTATGTTAGCACTAACAATTTGTTTATTGATGTTTGAAAAGTAGCTTCCAATAAAAAATATTTATATTTATAAAATATCCAACTATCCTATCCTACTAAACTAATATTATAAATGTGAAAGTTTAGATCTTTGAATGTTTGTTTCTCAATCACGCCAAAACAGCTGAACGGATTTGTTTGAAATTTAGGACACAGATACTTTGTATCCTTTACTTTTTGTTCCGGAAAATATCATATTCCCGCGGGATAACGTCGTGTAGTCCACGCGGGCGAAGCCGTGGGCGGAAATCTAGTTTTACATACTTATTCTAAAAAAAAATTATTTTCTTAGATATAATGTAACTTGAAAAATTATTGACTGCGTAGGGAAATAAAATGCGATAATGGCAAACCTCATACATAAGTGTAGCACTAAGTCTTGCTATGAATTATAATTAGTATCAATCTAAGCTCAGAACAGTTATGACAAACAAAGACTTGTCTCAAAGAAAACTTATCATACTCTATTCCCTGCCACGCGACATCCCAAGACCTCAATCTGCAACTTAAATTAGGTGGCGTATAATTCCCCAATCTTACACAAATCACTTCCTCTTCCAGAAGTAATTGAAAATACATTACGCAACCAAATTAAATTGGGAGACTGGTACAAGTTAGAAAAGAGGCAGGTGGTGCCGCCGTCACCCCGCGAAATGTTTCGGCATAAAATATCGTTTCAATTATTTACGAGAAAGATTTATAGCACTTAGAAAAGTGCGCCGCGAAAAAACTGCGCGCCTTACCTACGTGTGCACGAAAAGTGTTTTTCTTGGGAAAACTTATAATGGGTATGAGTGTGGAAGTTTTTTTCGAATCTCTTTCCTATGGTAATTTGTTTTGAGTTTGCTTATAAGGATGTTATGGCGGCTTTATTGGGTGAGCTCGGTATTTTAAGTGGCTTTTACGTAATGTCCGTTTTGGAAATATTGCTTTTTATATGCATTAAGTTTTCGATATATTTAAACTTAATCTGATCAAACGCAACGAACAAAGTTTCGACAAGGTAAGTATTTTACTATTTTATCGCATCAATAGTTTACATAAACTTTGTTCCTTACAAATGTAACACTCATTAATTGCTACCATAACGTGTGAATTTCATTGTCGTGCTTGAAGTAAGCCCGGGACTACGTTAATACGGGACATAGCGACTCGCATAAACTGCCTCGTGTGTTTATTTTTCATTTACGAACATCGCTCGGCAAACACGGTGCCCCATTACGCAAGAGCTCGATGTATTACAATCTGGTAGCACTAATTCAGGCTCTAAATTTGTGAAAATTAAATTTAGAAGCTTGTTCCGATGTTTTACTCCTTCGTCGTGCTATGAGCGTCTTTTGTTTAGGGGTTTTAGGAATAGACTATTACCAGCTACTTGTTTCACTAAGTTTTTAAAAGGCCAAACATTTTTTCCTGTGTGCGAAATATGAATCAGTAGTAAAAAGCCTACTTGGAGCTGTAGCAAAAAATGAGTAAATAAAAAAGTGTTATTCAATTTTACTTAAGGACGAAATCTTATTTGTGTGAATACTAAAACGACCAAATCTCTCATTTCAGATAATATATCATCTGACATCTGAGTATACTTTGGAGTTTCAAACTCAAAGTTTTACCTACTATTTCTTTTATTTACAAACGGGGTAGCCTTAGCCTTCAATTCACCTAATGTTACGGGAAGATTTATGGCTGAAGATGGACGCGCACTAATCCTTAACACTGAGGAACTGGCTATCTTACCTTTAACTCCTGGAACACAACAATGCTGAACACAACGTTGTTATGGCATCAGATTTAGATATGATGCGGGTAATTGGCCAGTCGGACTTATAACAAGCCCTACCATCAACCAAACCGATTACAATATGTACCGACACTGGGAATCGAACCCGAGACCTCTTGATCTGATACTGGTGGGGTGTACCATTAGACCACAGAGGCGGAATATAATCGAAAAAACTTACAGAAGATTGAACCTTTCTGCATACCTTAAGATACACATAAGGCCTGGTTTTCTCTCTAGAATATGTAGAGCACACAGTTTTCTACCACATAGTTACCATTTAAACTTCACGACATCTTTGTTTTACTACATCTCTTCTCATAGAATTTCATAGATTTAAGAAAATAAGATAACTATCTTATTTTCTTAAAAATATATTTAGGGCTACATTTACAGAGTTTGATGCTCCACATAAATAACCTCTCCTTTTAAAAATGTTAACACACCACGTAACTTCTGTTTAAAGCCAAGGCTGTGATAATCTCCAGTAAAAAATTAATAGGATCTCCAAGCGCCAGATGGGATGCGCATTGTTTGAGGCCCTCAGGAAACACTCTTATATCCCTCGCAGGGTGCTTAAGAAGAAATTGCTGGAACATTCCACAAACCGCCTTTGTACTGTTAATGAACGTTTAGGTTGGAGGATGGATATTATCATTATTAAAAGTTTATGCAACCTCTTTTGACGATTTTTGGACGATTCTGGACTTATCATTCTTGACTGTTTGTGTAATGTGATGAAAGCAATGCTTCAAGATTGAAAACAAGCATTTAGAAAGCAAAATTATAAAGTAGGTTACTATGTACTTTTGAGTAATGTATTTATGTTTCTTAACTTAATTAAACAAAATAACACTTACCACCGGTTGCACCAAGTTTTTTTTACATTATACTTTTACTTTTACAGGGTTTATAGTTTAAAAATGTATGGGGTTTGACAGTTTTGACAGCAAAATTCAGTAACTTTTTACGAATTCGTAAAATGAATATTTTGGTGCAACCGGCTGTTAAATTGAAAAATTTGTAAACAATAAAATAAAATAGATGCAAGATGCTTTTAGCCACCTTTTAGCTGCCTCCATGGTCTAGTAGTACACACTACCGGTATCAGACTCAGAGATCCCGGGATCGATTCCCAGCTGAGGTACATAATATAATTTATTCATTTTAGTTTGTGGAAGGACTTGTTCAGTCCGACTGGCTAGCTACGACCATCTTATCTAAGTCTATCGTAGAAAAATGGAAAATGAAGTATTTAGAAAAAAACAAAACTGCAAACAAAAACTCATTTCCCAAAAACACGTAAAAGTGAAAAATAAATTGAATCATTCAATTCAAAGTACGAAAGTGCGGGACTTTTTCTAATTAATCTTGAACTTACTGATCTGATTGAAGTCGGTGTCAAGCCAAATAGATATTAATATTAATATGTATTTGATAGGTTACAATTTACACCACTCTGCGCATGAGATATTGTTTATTATTGTTTCACTATTTTGAAATGAAAATGAATTTTGAAATTGAATTTTAAGTATTCGTTCTTGTTACTTTCGGCTTGACACCGACTTCAATCAGATCAGTAAGTTCAAGATTAATTAGAAAAAGTCCCGCACTTTCGTACTTTGAATTGAATGATTCAATTTATTTTTTACTTTTACGTGTTTTTGGGAAATGAGTTTTTGTTTGCAGTTTTGTTTTGAAGGCGGTTTATTTTTTTTTGAAAAATTTTGTTTATTTTTCCTTTTTTAGTGTTAGAAATCTACTATAAGAAACCGCATAATGAGCAAGGGTAGCTTAATGTGCAACGACTATAGCCCATATCTAAATTAGAACACTCAGACAAGCACCACCCTCCAACTCTTAACTGTTATGCAGTTTGATTCCACAATCAGCTAACCTAAATTACTTGAAATAATACAACCTAAAGTTCTATTTGCGCTTGTAGTACTTAAAAACATACTTTAACTCCTAAGCGTTAATGAGTTTTACCTTCCATCATCAGCTTAACTAAATAACCTGAAAGGTAACAACTACAAATATTTACGTATCAACGATATTTAAAGAATTATCCTCCAACTCCTAACTATTGAGGAGTTGTACCTTCCATCACCAGCTCATCATCGTGAGATGATGACCACCAGTCGCAAATACTTGAAAATTACTTATGAACCTTAAAGGAATCGTATTGCGCCCGTAACATATTTAGTATTTAATTAATGTTTTCGATGGCCATATGTGGTCTTCATCATCAGTTACTCTTCACCAAATGGTGCTTACCGAAAGCAAGGGCACGAGTTACTTAAGAAAATACCAAAATCGCTATAGGTGTGCCTATAATATTTGAAGAGTTCCCTTGATTTCTCCAGGATGCCATCATCAGATCCTGACCGTATAACAATGGGACCAATTTGTAACTATATGCTTTCAAACCAAAAAATAATTTCTAAAATCGGTTTATAATTGACAAAGTTATGAGGTAACAAACATCAAAAAAAAAAAAAAAAAAATTCAACCGATCTGAGAACCTCCGCCTTTTTTTGAAGTCGGTTAAAAATAGACCCGTCTCACAACCAGCTCCGATGGGACCGAACCCACGACCTTTGTGAGACGGGTCGATTTTTTCTAAATACTTCATTTTCCATTTTTCTATAATAAAAATTGCATTGAGAATGCAAAAAAAAACTAAAAATTAAAATAACTTGCAATAGTAATTTCATCTTTAGCGATTGCCAAATACCTGGAAAGGTATTTCTTTCGCGTGTGAGGGTAGTAATATCTCCGCATTGATGAAATTAACGCTGACTATACAGCGAGTAAGAAGTATTGGGTAAATTCGACGCTTCTCGTAACGACTCCGTAGCTCAGTGGTTAGAGCAGTCGCCCAAGCGAAAGGTCGTGGGTTCGAGTCCCATCGGAGCTGGTTGTGAGACGGGTCGATTTTTTCTAAATACTTCATTTTCCATTTTTCTATAATAAAAATTGCATTGAGAATGCAAAAAACACTAAAAATTTAAATAAGTCTATCGCCATAACAACGGCAACGATATTTTCAGCATTTTTGTGTTCCGGCAGTAAGATAAAAGATAGCCACTTCCTCAGTGTTTGAGGATCCCGGGAGTAGTGCGCTTCCACCTTTAGCCTTATCTTTATTTAGCATCAGGTGTGGTGAAGGCCTTTTTTTTATAGTTGTGGATAAAAAAGTGGTTTTGTACAATTAAACCTTAACACACTACTTAATTAGATTATCCATACTCATATTATAATAAGAAAAGATTTTTTGTATCGGTAATATGTTTTTATGATTTTTTGTTTGTAAGGAATAAAGTCAAACACTACTGGACCGACTACGAACTCGATTTTGGAAATTCTTTCACCAGTAGAAATCTACATTCTTCCCGAGTGATATGGGCTATATTTTATCACGATATTACCATGGGAACGGGTACCACGCGGGTAATAATGATAAAAGCTTAACATTAATGTAATGCTTAACCAAGAATCCATCTTATAAACCGACAGTAATGCATATTTCGCAAACGACACATAATCGAAAAATAAGAGATAATAAGCATCGCAACAATCGGGTTCGTTGCAATTCTGAGCAAAGTGGAAAACGCACAAATATGTCTCAAGTAGTTTATTATTTTATTATAAATATTGATAAATCGCACTCTTAATAAAAAAACGACCTAACTCTAAAATTTGGTAAAATGAGTTTTAATAAAATAACGGCCTAAAAAAGCAAGCTCTACAACCCTGGTAACAAAAAACACTCTTATTCCTTCATTATTAAGGTAGAAAATTATTTGGGTCTTTATCCATCTGCCCCCGCGCGCGCCCCTTGCTCAGTCAAATACCGACCGATTCAGAGTCACGTCGACTAACGTGTTAGATGGTTCTGCGCATCAACGACCGATTTTGAGATACGTCGTTGTCTTACTAAAAACGAAGGTGAGTTTTTTTAACATGTTTTAAATAATATTGACCTGTTTTGCATTAGGCCATTGTTTTACCAAAAAATAAAGAAGAGTGGTTGACTTATTTAGTATTGAGTCGATATCTTTTTGAATATTGTAATAGTTTGTGTGACCAATTTTGAGATGCGTCTTTGTAATATTTAACATCTTGAAAAATTATTTTGATATTCTTTATTAAGTCTTTGTATTACTTGACTTCATATTTTTTAAATGACGCTTTAAGAATTGAGTCTGTATTCTACTAAAGTTAAATGTGTATAGGGCATAATAAGTTAAAATTCGTCGTTTTATTATTAAAGTCTTGTAAAATTACAGGGCCTATCTTAGTAATCGTTTATTTTGTTGTTGTAGCATTTGCTCTGTAATACAAAAACAACGCATTAAGCAGTTATTTAACAACATAAACTTAAATGGAAGTAATAAGCCATTGGTAAGTATTTTCTTTTATTGTAAGTCCTAATTTTACGTAGGCATAAGCGCTTACGTAGCGTGGTACTTGCCTGGTAAGAAAATAGCCACGTAATCGATAAAATAAGTGCGCTTGTGTTACATTGTAAACCAATGACTGCCTTTGTTTATAGTTATGTATTCTAATCCAATCCGGTAACTTACTTTAACACCGGGAGGGCGACCGACAGTCCATTGGTGGTGTCGGGTTCATCGTCCACAAGTCCCTTGTGAACAACGTGATCACTATCGGAAGTGTGTCGAACCGAGCAGGGCAGCGTACCTGATACTCAGATTATCGAAACGATATTCGGTGAATGTTATCCAGGTCTACGCTCCGACCTCGAAACACGACGATGTTGAAGGGGAGGCTATGTATGGGGAGATCTCTAAAGCCATGCATGGCTATAAAACCCACGACACGGTTGTGATGGGGTATTTCAATGCAAAGTTGGGGCAACGTTGCGGTGATGAGCTGAGAGTGGGGCAATTTGGAGTTGGGTGACGGAACGATAGAGGCCAGATGCTGGCAGACTTCATGGAGAGGGAGAGCCTCTATATGACGAACTCCTTCTTTAGGAAGCCCGTAAGCCGCAAATGGACCTGGATCAGTCCGGACGAAAAAGTCAAAAACGAGATCGATTTTATCATGTTGACGAAGAAGCACAATATTCAATGATGTCAGTGTGATCAATGCTGTTAAGACAGGAAGCGATCACCGTATGGTGAGAGGCACATTGAATATCGATGTCAAGCTCGAAAGATCGCGACTGATAAAATCCACGCTCCGACCAATACCAGCCCAAATTCAAAACCCCAAGTGCTTTTAGCTCAAGCTTCAAAACCGCTTCGAAGCCCTTGAGAATAGCATAGACGTGAACGATCTATACAACATGGTGGTGGATACTGTCCGCACGGTTGGGTCTAAGTACTATAAAACTCGCCGTTCCAAATTAAAGAATCTCTCCAGTCAGACTCTCCTCCTCATGGATCAGAGACACGAAATGAAGCTGCAGAACTCAGTGGATGCACATCGTTATCGGCAGCTCAATAGACAGATATCTAAGTCTTTGACGCGCGACCTTCGCCAATTTAATACCGAGCGTATTAAAGAAGCCATTGAGCGGAACAAAGGCTCCAAAGTGTTCGCAAGAGATCTGTCTATCGGGCAAAGTCAAATGACGAGGCTGAAAACTGAGGAAGGTAGTATCATTTCGTCAACACCTGAAATCCTGAGGGAGATTGAGAGTTTCTATGTACAGCTATATTCCACGCAAACACCTGTTGAAAGCAAGCCTAAAGACCCCGGAGCCAAGCTAACCCGACACTATACAGAAGATATCCCGGACGTCAGCCTGTACGAGATTAGAATGACTCTCAAGCAGCTTTAAAACAACAAGGCGGCGGGCGATGACGGAATCACAACAGAGCTTCTCAGAGCGGGCGGTAATCCGATACTTAAAGTCCCCCAGAAGCTTTTCAATTCAGTCATCCTTGAGGGCAAAACGCCAAAGGCATAGGGCAGAAGCGATGTGATGCTGTTTTTAAAAGGTGATAAAACTCTCTTGAAGAACTATAGACCCATCTCGCTTCTGAGCCATATCTACAAGTTGTTTTCGAGTGTCATTACGATTCGTCTCGCTCGCAGGTTCGACGACTTCCAACCTCCCGAACAAGCCGGGTTCCGGAAAGGCTACAGTACCATAGACCACATTCATACGCTGCGGCAAGTTATACAGAAAACCGAAGAGTATAACTGGACTATGAGAAAGCCTTTGATTCGATTGAGACTTAGGCGGTGCTGCAGTCTCTCCAGAGGTGCCAAATAGACTACAGGTACATCGAGGTGCTGAGGTACTTATACCAAAACGCCACCATGTCGGTCCGATTACAGAACCAGAGCTCTAATCCTATCCAACTACAGCGAGGTGTGAGACAGGGAGATGTCATCTCTCCCAAACTGTTCACAGCTGCGTTGGAGGATATTTTTAAGCTACTGGACTGGAAAGGATGCGGCATCAACATCAATGGCGAGTACTTAACACACCTACGGTTTGCCGATGATATAGTTCTTATGGCTGAGACCTTGGGAGACCTGATCACAATGCTCGAAGATCTCGGTAATGCTTCGCAAAGAGTGGGTCTTAAGATGAACATGGACAAGACGAAAATCATGTTCAATGCCCATGTTGCATCCGCTCCAGTTAATGTTGGGAACATTACACTCGAAGTTGTTGACCACTATGTTTACCTAGTACAGACGGTCCAGTTAGGTAAGTCCAACTTTGAGAAAGTGATCTCTCGTCGAATCCAGCGTTTGGGAAGCTCCGGCATATATTCGCGGCCGAAATACCTCAATGTCTCAAGACGAAAGTCTTTGACCAGTGTTTGTTGGCAGTAATGACCTATGGAAGTGAGACGTGGTCTTTTACTATGGGTCTCATAAGAAGGCTCAAAGTCACCCAGCGAGCAATGGAGAGAGCGATGCTTGGTATTTCCCTGCTCGATCGAATCAGAAATGATGAGATCCGCAGCAGAACTAGAACAACCGACATCGCTCGAAGGATTGCATCATTGAAGTGGCAGTGGGCGGGACACATAGCGCGGAGAACCGATGGCCGTTGGGGCGGAAAGGTTCTCGAATGGCGACCGCGTGCCGGACGACGTTCCGTGGGCAGGCCCCCAACAAGGTGGACCGACGATCTGGTCAAGGTCGCGGGAAGCCGCTGGATGCGGGCAGCGCAGGACCGATCGTTGTGGAGATCCTTGGGGGAGGCCTATGCCCAGCAGTAGGCGTCGTTCGGCTGACATGATGATGATGATGATTCTTTTTATTTCTCTTCGTCACTTAAAACAAAGATTAACCTAGTTTTTCTTAATAATTGATTTTATTTTCTAATGTGCCATAAGCTTTAAGCAAGACTGTTAAGTATTTCATAGGTTCAACACTTGCTATAAAAAGGTATATTAATTATTTTTCAGCAATATTTTTGTTCTGATTTATTCTATAATTCATAAATAAAGTGTATTTCAAAATTAAAGTAAAATTTTATTTTATTACCTAAATAAGTTACTTTATTGTCCTAATCGAAAATTACAATATTTTTAATAAGCCACCAAAATAGATAATATTTAAACTGAAAACTGACCTTATTAGTTTTATGTCTTAAAAGCTTTTGATTTCGCAATAAAACAGTGGCTTATTTCAAAATGAGCCAGTAATAGTCATCTACCACATCATAATGTAACTAAAGACACGTTTTCAGATAGGACAATAATGGTTCAACACTTTTTTGTAAAATAACGACCTAACTCTAAAGCATATAATAATTGATAGTATTTTACTGAAAATAAAAATAAATTATTATTATTTTTATGATAAAATGATAGTAAATATCTTTAAGATAATATAACTAGCTTTACTTTTGTGATACACCTAATAGATAAAAATTTATGGAGATTTATAAAACAAACACAATTTCTCAAATTACTTTTTCGTCGATTCCCGAAAGTTTGCAATTTCGTGATCGGTCGTTGTTTTATTACGAGTGCGAAATGAGGATACTTTACACACTATTTTATTGATGTTAGAATGGATTAAATACAACACAACATTAAAAATATGCTAAGAGACCATACGCCTAATAGCTAATAAACCGACAGTAATGCATATTTCGTAAACGACACACAATCGCAAAATAAGCGAAGCAACAATTACGATAAGCATCGCAACAAGCGGGTCCGTCGCAATTTTCAGCAAAGTGGAAAAACGCAAAAAAAATATCTCAGGCGGTTTAATAATTTGTTAATGATATATAAACTCATAAATCGGGGTGCGCGCGCGAATTTGTTTACAACAGATCCACATTTAAGATATCGCGGCTTTGTCGCTAATCTCCTAACAAGTTTCAAGCGGAAAATTTAAATCCTGAAGCGTAATGAAGAAAAACTGGGTGTATGTTTTTAGTATTGTCTCGCTTTTTTAGTTTTCAGCGTTAGGGTGGAGATTTGGTTTATAACGTTGTGGTATGCTTTTTTGGTAAAGAGTTATATTTGGTATCCTGAAACTGTAATTGATCTATCTGTGTGTGTGTGGCTCATTTTAAGTCAAATAAGTACCTAACTTAAGAAACTGGTAAAGGTGATATTTTTTAACGGAGATTATTTCACGTTAATTTCAATTAGAAAAAAAGTCAAAACTGCTGTTACCTTTAAAAATTTCCAGTTCAACATTAACTGAGTTACAATTTTCATCCCAAAATAGTTACAATAATCCTTTAATCTTAGTACGTTAACGCTCATGCCTTTCCGGCATTTGGTGTCCACATTTCAAATTAAGGATTCCTCGAAGACGAATTGCGGGCGGTGCCACCCCTGCATTATGCCCGGGCACGAACCGCGTGCCTCCACGCACAACCCTAGCATATAATACATTCAGTAAACTTTACATATATTTGTCCTGTAAATCCTTTTAATATATCGCTCTATTTTTGCTTGAGACGGCGTTTAATGAATGTTAATGCGAATTTCGTGAGAGGTGGCATTAAGTTTGCTTTGTGGAAAGTGTAATCTTGTGATGGATGCGGCGGAGGAGGACGATGCCTCACTGTCTTGAGGAAACTAGAGAACGGTGCTTTATGGAAGGTAGCTGTAAACTTAGCTAAGCTTAAAATAATAAAAAAATATACCGTTTTTTTGTTATTGGTTTTCTGTTATGTGTAATACCTACATATTATTTATAGCAGCAATAAATACCTGTTTGAAAATATTTTTTATCGATTTCCTCAAAAAATATTTATCCTCATTTTCATCATGATTGCTTTAGTGTTTATAGCACATTATCTAATATGATATCTTTTTGCAAGTCTTGCAAGTCTGATTGACGAGTGCCTGATAGTAAGTATGTTAGGTACCTATAGTAATTGTGTATACTTACTTAGTTAGATCCATTCTTCTTATCCATCCATAAGGAAGGCTTGTGCCGCAACAGCGAGGTTCATTTAAATGCTGATGAAGATAATACATTTACAGAGAAAATAGATAAAAATATGACCTCATACTGAATGTACAGAAAAACTTTCATTTTCTCTAGAAGGTAGGTATACCTTCCAGGGAAAATTACAGTTTTTCTTCATCTCCCGCCTGCAAGCAAGAAGATAAAGGGCTGCCAACAGGTACGATAGCTCCCAAATATTCAAAATGGCCGCCTAAACTAGAGAGCGTGGTATTCGCAAGTTACAATAACAAATACGTCATCGATTTCCCACTAAATCCCTCTCTGGTTTTCATAAAACTCGCGACAAGATAAAATGGCATCCTGAAAACGGATCGCGATTCGTAACGTGAAAATAGCCAGGGCCGCATTTGACATCGCAGATAAATTGATATTTATAAGTCGCAGGGCAAGTATACGTTTAAAGGGATTCCCTTTATTGCTGTATCGTAAGGGCGGAAGACTGCTTCCCGTCTCGCCCCAGGTTATTATGAAATATACCTTCTAACTTGAAAATGTCGAAGGTATATTTATTACAGGAATTATCGAAGGCCGGATGTGGGGTGCGGTTATTATCCTTTTTATTGGCATAATATTTAATTTTGGCCCGTTATCTAGGCTGTTTTTACACAGGTCACATATAAATCGGGATATTATTGTTTGGATCTGGGTGAGGTGCGTTTTTGATGGGGAATTAAATAACTCTGATTATCGCTGTTTTAGGTGCTGTCTGTAAATATCTTCTGTGTTATCTCATCTGTTTTGTATTGTATAAGATTTTTTGTGTTGTCAATAAATGTAGTTTTTTTTCTTTTTACTTTCTTCCTTTCTTTCTTTATTTATGTTTTCAAAAGTACAACACCAATTAATACTAATTATTATAGATGCAAAAGTATGTTTGTGTGACGCGCGTTTATTATGAATTTTGATGTTCAATTTAATGGTATTGAATGGTAAATTAAGGTATCTTTCTTTAGTAGTGAAATTAATATATAAACAATGAAATTACTCCTATTCTTAGCACAGTGTACATATTCATAATGTAGACTGTTATTTGTATGAAATAACCCACAACAGACCTTTGGAAATGAGACGGTGTCTTTTACTATGGGTCTCATAAGAAGGCTCAAAGTCACACACAAATTGTCAACAACTACAATTTCAGCCAGGACCAACGGCTTAACGTGCCTTCTGAAACACGGAGGAGCACGAGATAATAAAAATTTGGTTACCTATCCTGCGACCGGCCACTACGAAAGTTGCTTAACTTCAACAATCGCAGAATGAACGTGCTAACCACTGTACCATGCGCTCCTTGTGAATGCATACCCACAGTTTAATCAATGCTTTAGTCAACTCAGATTGCTATTTCATTTTTTTACTCTTTTGCATTTACAATGCAGTTTTATTGTTGAAAACGAACGAATTAGAAAAACCATCTCCCATCGGAGCTAGTTGTGGGACGGGTCGATATTTTCTAATACTTCGTTTTCAATCAGATTGCTATTATATTAGGTACAGTAGTAAATACTAATTACTTACTTGAAACTTTACCGTTCGGCGTAAATAATTCCGCTTGGTAAGTAAGTAAATAGATGTTTAGTCTAAGAATCAGTTCATTTAGGTATTTATGCGACCGCTTGTCTCCGGATAAGATCGGCTCTGTGTTTAGGGCGTAAATCAGGGAGGATCGGCGCATGCGCAAAAGAGATACCTAAAGCTTGTATAAATAGGTGTTACAATATAAATCGGACTTTAAAAAAGGGTAGTGTTGTTCACTCACCCATCTAACCTAACCTAAGCTACAAAAAATACAAATTCACACAGTTTTCAGAATTTTAGTGTGCAACACAATATTTTTTTTGTGGTGCTATTAAATAATTCCCTTAAAAATTGACTTGCTTGGTAAACTTAAACAACACAAGTAGGTACAAGAAAAAAGCTACTTAAACCTACATTGAATACACTTTTCAGTTTCGATTTCAGGACTGAAAATTAAAAAGGGAAATCTTCGTTAAGTTATTTTTTTTTATTTCGGATAACAATAATTTAGTAAACTTAAGAAAAGTTTATTATTATACACAACAAGTTATGCAAGTTTGACGTTATGAAGAGTTCCCTTTTTCATTTTCAGTCAGAAGAGATTTCTCTTTTTACTCTTTAATCAGTCGGCCTATTGTTTTATGCAGTAATCCTTCATCTCATCTGATGTTAAATGGAAGGCTAAAAGTTGAAACCTCATGCACTGTGGAACTGGCTATCTTATCTCTAAATGCCGGAACACAACAATCCTAAAAATATTGGTGTAGATGGTGGTAGGTAACCAGTCTTAGAACAAGTCCTACCACTACTAATACTAGCACAAACCCAGTGTTTTCAGAATCTATATAATTAATTCGGTTCTTAAATGTCGTGATCGGACGCAAGTTAACATCTACGAAATTTGCTAGTCTACATTACTTTTAGAATTTCACAATTACACGTATAATTTGGTACTTCTACAGCAGGAACATTAATAAATACAGTGATCGGCTGCAAGTTTCGGGACGGGTCAGAGGTGTTCGGGGCGGGCGGCAATTATCGGAGACAGGGACTTAGATGTGGCTGGATGTGGTTAGAAGATGGGTTGGTTCTTTTTACATTCCTATAATAATTACCTATCTAAGTCGTTGGCTTACCGTTCTTATGGCCGTTTTCTACAAAACTTATTAATCGCCTAAGTCTTTTCTTAACTACTACCCGAATAAGTGTACTCGGCACCTGAGCGACGTTTTCGAGCCAGGTGCCAAGTTAACTCGTCCGGGTAGTATTAAGCAAAGACTTTGGCGATTCATAAGTTTTGGTGAAAACGGCTATTAGTCTGAGTTTTACGAGCTCAACATTTATGAACCTTGTTGTCTTCATCTGTAAAACATAAGTTTCAAAGCAATGCAATAGTCCCAAAACTTGTTTAAAAAACACTGTATAATAAGGCTACAGTAAAAACATGGTTGGTAAGTAACTAATAGAAAAAATCTAATCTGTTAAGTGGTAAGTTAGAACCTACGTTTGTTTTTTGGTAAGCTAGAAAGCCATGCTTAATTTCATAAGTTATTGTGAAATTAAGCATGGCGTCAACCAATCGCTAGACGTAGACGTCCATTAGGTGGTATTCGAAGCTATGCTTAATCTTAATTTTAATGACAAGTTGTTTGTGTGCTTGATGAAAGAAACTTTATTTAAGAGTTCCATAACAAAACCGAAGATATGATATTTCTTTGAAAAAATCAAAACCAGCAGGCAAGGAGGGCGTACTTTTGTTTAGTTAATGAATAAGGTACCTGCTCCGAAATTCTCACTACTCTTCTCATCTCTAAAAACTGTTATTAGTTACACTTGTTACATTCACGTGTAATGTATACAATTTTAATGAAAACTACAATTTCTTCCAGCGCTGTACATCTGGGTGTACCGTCACCCGCACACAGTAGATAAAGTAAAGGCCTGGGGCGCGTCACCCCCTGATTTATGCGGCAGCCCTTATCCAAGATTACGATGACCGCATCCACTTGCTTAGTTTAATACTATAACTATACATAGAGCAATATAATTAAGCTATGTATTTCGCGGTACTATAGGTGTAGGTATTTGGCTAGTTGATAAAAACTAGGATATAGATGAACTACGATGACCTCATTGACTTGCTTAGTAATTTGAGATAACGCGATACTTACTACTTATGAGTTTGAAAGTGAATTTAATGATAATCATTCTCAGTTTTTACATAATACATGGAGCACTTTGATTAAGCTACATAGACTGTAATTCAGCTAAGTATGTGTTTTGCGATATTGGTTGTTTGAGAGTTAATTTGCTGTTAATGTAAACTCTGCTGTTTCAGTGGCTGGTGAATCATCTAGTGTATATCAATAAACAATCAAAGATGTGACTTTATAAATGTTAGGACTCTTAGTTACTTTATAATGTTAGGTTTACTAGCTATTGTTTCGATTTTTTAATTCTTTTTTATTGTAACATATCTAAATATTTGCTTACTGAAAACTCTGTTATTGTCAAACTTAATTATTCAACTTTATGAGTCGGTATTTATTGATGACATGACATTTTACTAGTGACTTTAACTTTGAACAGAACTTACAGGTTTTCAAATGAACACAAACTCACATAAATCACCAATCCTAACTTTTCCAACCAACTTTCCGAAAATCCGACAGTGCCCGAACGAATTTTCAATCCACCAAACCCCAACCACGGATGCAAGTCAAAACTTTCCCGCAAAACGAGAGTAATGTGTTTGAATTTGATTATAAAGATTTGTTAAATTTATGTACGGCTTGTTTGAAAGGGTGTGTATTTATTAAAATGCTAATTTTCTCTCCTCCGGCTTGGATACGCTATCGGGCCGCCGCACGCTTTGTATACCGCCTGCAGATTTATACCATACGTCGCGGCCTTAACAGTGGTTCTCATTGTTTTCTTGAAAGAGCTGACTGACGGTGAATACTCATTTCAGACAATAAATAAAATCAGAAATTTAAGATCATAATAAGCTTTTATTGGTTCAATTATTTCGATATGGCTTGGTATACAGTATTGATAGATTTTTTCTTTGTGAATTTTAAGCCTCGATGTAATCGATACCTGAAAATAATAGAAGCAATAGGTATAAAGGACAAGAAAACACGTAACTATTGGGATCAAAAATTATTTAAATGCATTTTATCGTACTGAGATATTAAACTCGAACGAAAAAATTATCTCTTACTGTTTATTTAGCTCCGCTGGATGCTGGCAGCGCAGGACCGATCGTTGTGGAGATCCTTGGGGGAGGCCTATGCCCAGCAGTGGGCGTCTTACGGTTGAAATGATGATGATGATGACTGTTTAGCTCAAATTTTTTCAATAATAGGTCATAAGTTTTATTGAATATTGTGGCGTAGACATGCTTTTTTATAGAGGCATGATGGTATTCATTTTCCCATTTTAAGTTATGATCGAAAATGAAGCGTTCGACATGTTCAGCGATAACTTTTCACGTGACACTTAGTAGGGGACAATGATACATAGTTCAACGGGTTAGGTACCCACGGAAGGCAAATTCAATCATGGTAGATTAAGGCCCCTTAATATTTTAATGCTTGACCACCGCCCGACCAGAATCGATGGCGCCCCTCAAAACGTATACGCGCGCGTTTGGGGGTGATATACCTCATCTGGACTAATTGGGGTTGCCTAATATGGCTTATGGACATATGTGGGTGATTAATTCGATTCTCGGTTGAGGTATTATCAAGCATTCGATTTAATAGGATGTTTAAGGTATATAGGATTTTTAAGGTTCTAATCCTTCGTGAGGTATTGTGTATTTTCTTGTAAAATTTCAATACCTGCTTTCTTTCTGAATTCGCTTTTACAATTTATTCTTAGTAAGTAGAATCGTAGAACCATTCGTTAAGGCATTATAGTACAACCTCAAAAGGACACAATCTTGTTGCAATTTTCAACCCTACAACTCAATAGGAATGCAATTACAGATTAAATAGTAGGAAGGCGAGCAAAATCTACATATCAAATTCGAGTTCGCACCGGATCGACCGCACACAATCGAAGCAAGCGATCTCTACGCCTTAACACTGACATTAACAATACAATTAAAAAGTCGATCAACAAATAACAATCTTCGCTAAAGCCCTCAGAAACTAGAATTAAACTCTAACAGCTTTAATATAAGGTTGTGGTAACATGAAAACGTGTTTTCCCCGTTGCAAAGTCCTGAGGCTACGCACGCGAAAGGCAGCATCTCAATAAGGTTTGTAAAACAAAAACTAAAGTTAAACTTCGTTTAACATGCAAATTTGAGAGTCGCCAAGACAGAATAAGCGTCGATACTTAATTACCGGTGTAATCGCTCAATCTCTGGGTTCATGTCGCGTGCACGGTAGCCTGGAAGGCCAAGATTCCTGCCTTTATCAAGCGTGCTCGCATCTCACCAAATATCATTAAACCTTATTAAAAATGCTATTTGATAATTAAAGATAAAATTGTGTCGGGAACCGGATGACGTAGTTTATTTATCGGGGTCGCTTTAAATTGATAAGACTAGACTTACTAAAGAAGACGCCATTTCAAATGTTGTCAGAAACATTGGGTTTTAAAGGTTGATGCCAAAGACTTGTTATCAAAGGTAAAAGAATGGAACAAAAGATGGCGGAAATTGAAAGCTTTATTTTCTTTCATAACAGTTAGATTTTCTTTAAATTAACAAATCCTGATGCCTACTGTTCTTTAGTGTTCAAATTAAGATAGCAAATATTTATAATTTTGTTACTGTTTTCGGTCTTTCAAATTTGAAAATCACATATTTTCCCTACAATGTAGTAAATGTTATTTTATTGTACTGAAACTAAAATAAATATTTTTTTCTTTTGATCGCATTTTTTCTTTTTTTATTTTGATTACCTGGCCATTTTATCATCAGTATCATGTGTCAATAATGTAACCTATATTGTTGTAAAGATTACTCCCATGGCAACCGTGAAATAAATTGAAACAAAAAGCAGTTTTGATTTGTTTATCATTCCCAACAAGCTTTAATGTTGCCCTTGCAGTAGGCAGGCATAATTTCAAGTTGTTTGCCCCAAAGTTATTCATAAGTCCTTTATTTGAAAGGTCAGGGAGTACATAAAACATTTGCCCTTTAAAACTATATCGAGTCTGCGAAAATTAATCTGCGACAACACGAAGTGCGACAAAATCGCCTTCAGATAAACAATAACGGCGCACATGACAAATGTGGCGATGGCGATTTACGGCTTATTTTTGTAGTTTTTATTGGGCGAGAGAGGTGATGTATCGCCGCTGCTGCGACAAAAACAATTATTGATTATTAAGGGCCGTGCGATGTCGCGCGTCGTGACTCCGGACCATTAGGGTACTATTGAGAAGTATTGTGACAGTATCAAACATGTTTGACGATTAATCATGTTCTAGTTACAAAAAGGAGAAACAGTTTTTTTATCCACAACGGGGTAGCGCTTAGCCTTCATCACACCTGATGATAAGTGGTGATCAGACTAAAGGACTAAAGGGAAGCGCACTACTCCCGGAATCCTCAATCACTGAAGAACTGGCTAGTTTATAGCTGTACCGCTCATTAAGAAGGCGTGGCGAGGTGGGGTGTGATTTAAAAAATGCAGTTGAAATTACTTTTGTAGTGACGCAAACACAGCTTGTAATGAACATCTAACTTCACAAAATATACGTTCAAAATTACAAATGAACCGCAAACAACTTTCACTTTATAAAATTATTGCTAAACAATACTTTAACTTCGTGTGTTGGAAAATTACGGCAATTATTCAGTTCGGACGAAGAGTCTCATTCCTTCGCTACCTATCTGCTGCCGAACTGAAAATAATCAAAACTTTTCTCATAAAAATCCAAAACAAAAATGCATTATTCATACTTGGCACTAGCTGAGCCAATATATCTTGGCCCCAGTGGCATCTCGCGAGAAACAATAACAAAAGGAAACAAGGACAGATTAAGGAATATCGTGTATCTAACTCGAGTGGATAGGTGTAGCGGAGCCCGAACGAAGTATGAAACTGTCTGAAAATATATAAATATTGTGTTTCGGACGCGTAAGTCCTATATGCCGACTGGCTATGACAAATAGGCGAGACACTATGACTAATATATTGTATGTCGTTTCTTATTTTGTTAACACAGTGCTGGCTACAAATAGCGAGGACACAACAGTTGCCGAGTATTATTTAAAAACAAACAGTTCTGTTATTAACTCTTTCTGACAATAAAATGTGCCTGGCCACAATGTCTGCTGCCAGAGGCATAGTTGTATTAATTATGGGGCCAAATCTGTTTAATTTATATTGAAAACGTTGAAAATGAAGTAGGTATTAGAAATAATCGACCCGTCTAACAACTAGCTCCAATGGGAATATTTTCAATAATAAAAATTGCATTGTGAATGCAATTTAAAAAAAAAAGTTATAATTTTCTACTTAGAAAATTAGATTAGTATATTTATTTAAATACTGGAGCTGGTGAAACCGAATTCAAAATTAATTATGGTCAATATTCGAGTAGTTAGAATTTTTGTAATAGCTTTTTATATACTTGATAACTACAACCTTGGTCTCTTCAACGAAAGAGTGAACAGGCATCTCCTGGGCAAGCATGCAACATCTTAGACCACATCCCGTTAATTTAAACACGATGGTGATCAAATGTCTGCCCAGTTTTATATAAAAAAACCCGCCTACTTCTAACTACTAAATTATGTAAAATTTAAAGTAAATGTCGATAAAGAAGATATCTCACATCTTAAGGTCATAGCCCATTTAGACCGCACCGCTCCCACCCAACCAAAGTATGAACAGCCAAATATGGACTTAATATCGTTCACTGTAGATGCATTTTACAGTAACAATATAAAATAGCGGACAGCGCGCGGTCCGCGAGCTTACCGCCGTCAGGCTGCTCGGTAGTTGATGCCTCGCTGACTGCTAGCGGTCGCCGCGCCGGCCGTCGCCGCCGCGCACCCTATAGAGGGAATAGCAGTCGACGCGTGGACAGCTGGGAGTCTGCTAGCTGTCGCCGCGTGGACTGCTGGGTGACTGCTAGCTGTCGCCTTCGTTTAGTGCGGTGTTGGGTAGGAGCGGTGCGGTATAAGTGGGCTATGACCTTTATTCCGCCACCTCATGATCATGAGCGTTCCACCGCGAGCGTTCTGAGCGTGCGACCCAAACAGTTTTCATGTTTTTTTTAGCCCTTTACAACCGATTCTATACGAGCGTGACGATCGTCAAATTAATTTTTTGGCGCGAAACAAATTCGTTTTTGTGAACGCAACCGGCATCACACGGTCGTGTCGATGTTTGGCGCTAATTTAAATAAAACAATAACTTTCTGTCACCTGCCAGTGGTCAGCGGACCGTTACCAGAGATGGCTGAATGTTTTGGCCAGGGTGCGCGATCACGTAAGTACATTATTTTCTTACATTTTACATTACATGTTCATTGTTTTTGTTGTAAATCGCTTTGATGATAAACAAACAATGAGATAACACGTTAGCAATGTAAATAATAGCGTTTTCCTTTTGCCTACAATCTTGGAAACATGGATCGTCACGATCGTGATGA
Organism: Crambus lathoniellus; assembly: GCA_949710035.1. Taxonomy (NCBI): domain Eukaryota; kingdom Metazoa; phylum Arthropoda; class Insecta; order Lepidoptera; family Crambidae; genus Crambus; species Crambus lathoniellus. The sequence continues at coordinate 12,693,316 of OX453307.1, forward strand.
TTCGGTTTTTATTGCAATATTCACAATTGTAAATTGTCAATTTCTGACTATAGTTTTTCACGCTATTAGTGAGTTTACAGTTCTGATTTTTAGTTTTTAGGTAGAGTTTTGCGGGATGTAGATATTTTAAACCTTATACAAGAGGAAAATAACTCTGATATTGAGGAGCTAGATGGTGATGGTGAAAAAGAGTTCGACCCTGTACTCTTTCAAAATATTCTTGACCATGAAAATGAAGAACCCATTTCAGAGGCAGACATAGAAGCGCCGTCACCAGTCCATCATCAGCTTCTTCCAACACCAAGAGCACAATCATCAAATCAGGTAATTTCCCAAAATTTGTCTACCCGACGAATTGATACCCAACGAACTGGTACCCTATAAACTGGTACATGGAAGCAAACTACTTTCAATGACAAGGAGCATAACTACCCATGCCAACCCTCGGGAACAGTAAGAACCCCTAGTTAGTATGTACAGGACTACTTTCAAGGCGATTTTTTTAAACTTGCTGCTCATTGCTCCAATATTTATCATCTTCGCAAATACGGAACAGAGCTTAAAACTACTTCACAAGAGATAGCAAAGTTGTTCGGTGTCCACTTGGTTATAGGCGTAATCCCATACCCTCGTATACCAATGTATTAGCGAGCTTCCACGAAGATGCCATTAATTTTAAACGTAATGAGTCGTGACCGATTTCTTCAATTAAGAAATTCCCTTCATGCTGTCGAATCCGATACGCAGCCGTTACCACAAACTGACCATTCTCCCCCTAATCCACGATGGAAAGTGCAACCTATCATTGACAGAGTTCGGGATGCCTGTTATAAGCTAGAGAGGGTATGTGGGTATTTTAGTATTGACGAGCAAATGATACCGTTCACAGGGCGATATCCTCTGAGGCAGGTGGTAGAAAATAAACCACGTCCAACAGGACTCAAGAATTTTGTCGCCACTACCAGCGATGGCCTCATGGTCGATTTTGAGATCTATAAAGGCACCAACACCATGTTTGGGAATACGAGTTTAGGTCTTGGCCCATCAGTTGTTCTGCATTTGACCAAGACTATTCCGCCCGGTAGCTGCGTACGACTGCGACTAGTGGTACCACTATCGTTATTTTACGACGGTTCCGTTAGTAGAGGAGATGAATCGACGGAACTTGAACTCTACTGGTACCATAATGATGAACAGGGTGCCTAATAGAGCAGCGATAAAATTTAAGGACAGGGTTATGTTTCTTGGCGAAAGTCATTTAGATTACATGTCTGAAATGCGTATATTTTGATAGATATTATATTGAACTTTAGACAATTAAGTACAAATACATAAATACTGTTAGTAATGCTGTCAAGTTATTCAATAAATAAATGACAAAGTTGATTATTATAACTTATTTCTTTGATTTTCAAACCAATTTCCTTAGAAGTCACGTTCGTGACGATGTCAAATTATTCCTGATTGTCACGATCGTGCGGGTTATTTTTACAGTTAACTAGGCGTACATATTTTTTTTTATTATTTTTTCTATATACTTTGGACCCTAAGTAATAGGAATATATAATTCATATAACAAAGAAACAAAAAAATATCTTCGGTTGTAAAGGGATATATTATTTCATATTGGGAGCGTTGTTCAAATAGTTGTGAAGAGATTAATCTACGTTCGATTCAATTTGGAAAAACAAAAGAAGTAACGCACATAAACTATTTTCGTTCTTCTTGAACCAATATAGGTAGTGTTCTGTATAGAACAAACCGTATTCAGTTTGCATCAGCGAAGTGCATCCAATACGTAAGGCACGTCCCGCCGCATTGCCTGGCTAGATTTATGCCCAGACTCGAACTCTATCAAAGAAAAACTTATAGTTGCCAACCCTACGCTCCGCGACAGTGCCGCGGTGTAAAGGAGTGTGCAGACTGATTGCAAAAACGCTTCTCTGAGTCTCTGTTATTTTCAAGATCCATATAGCGAAGTTACATTACTATACTAATGTAAAGACATTTATAGTAATATTACCTACCAAATTTTTCTACTTACTTATTAAACATTAATCAAAGTTACATTATCCCGCTTTTACTACGGGTAAAAACGGGATAATGTAACTTTGATTGTACACAGGTGTACATTTGTACACCTGTGTACAAATGTACACCTGTGTACAAATGCACAATCGTAACATTTGTACACAGGTACACAGACTGGTTAAACTTACAACACCCCTCTTTATCCTGTCGGGGGCTAAGAATAGAAACTTAAATACTCAAATAAAAATCTTTTTAAACACCTAAATCGATATACTATCTTAATATTCTTCTTAACCTACGCTAAGCACTATTGGATATTTGCTGCCATTTTTTCCAACGTATACTGCAATACGTTTCTCTTTCACATGTGCAATCTCCCTTATCCTACCCCAGCCTCATCCTGGCATGCGGCAGGCTGTTTAATACACTGTCAATTGCATAGTTGCCATTTGTCGATTTAAGTGCCCGATCTTATTCTCTGGATAATGCACGATATCTGCATCTCTTAATAAATACAAAAGTAGCACCCAACCGGAAATTCTAAAATTTTGATTCAATACAAAATGCTGTGTTGGTAGTTGCAAATCTGTAGATTAAGTTTCTTCAGAGCAAAAGAATTATACAATGAAGTCATACACAACCCAAACCGATGCACCTGTCAGAATGTTACTTAGTTAAGTGATAATACTACTATCCTCACTTTATGAAACTGGCATTATAAAGATCAGAAGCGACACTAGTACTTAAATATTTTAGGACATTTTAGGTCATTTAAAGGACCCTAGTTTTTTTTTCTAAAAAGCTAAAGCTAAAACTGAAAGAAGACGAAATAGTATAAGGTATTGGGTACCTATCAACGTACCGGAAATGAAGTTTATTAAATAGTACTGACTAATATGTTTAATATTTTTTTGTAAACGACACAAATAATAATGGTCATTAACATTACCTCCATATCGTTATGTCCACCAATTAGAAAAATGGCAGGTGAAAGTGAACTCAATATCGTTTAAAACTGAAAAACTGAAATCTTGCGAAAATACCTTAAATTACTTTCGGTCGGTCGTTAAAGATAAATTATAAAAATTCGGGGCAGTATCTAATGCCCATAATGTATTGCCAATTTGGTGGATGCGGCAAACAAGATACCTACCTTATTTTAAAAAAGCAATTAAAAATAAATGTCGTAAGCGTTTCAGTCGGGTAATTTTATTTTGGGGGTAAGTATTATGGCGTTATAATACCACTACTGTGTGCGCAGATTAAGTAGTACGTTGGCTCATCTTTGCCCTGTCTGAAATGTTTACAAACATATCAATAGTACCTATGTCCTTTATATTTTAATTCTATGTCTTCAATCAATCATACATTTAGCTAGATAATTGGTTTGAGTATAAAAACCGAATAAGAGCGCACATCAGGGGTGAGCTCTTATTTCACAATGATTTCTTTCATTTTTGACGAATGATCGTAACATTAGTAACCTTTTTCTCCGTTTCGAAAAAAAATATTTTTAAATTTTGAGTTTTAGTTTGCGAGACGGCATATAATGGTTTTGTTGAACAAAGTTAAGTATGTGCTTTTTAAAACTATAATTATTTCTCTGCGGGTTATAAGACTGTTATCGCAAGTTTAATATATCTTCGGAAGTAAAGGAAGGTTTATTTATAAACTTTGTTTACGAAGAAGATAAAGTACCTAAAAGAAAAATCTATGCCTTTTGCATCATATAACGACACTAGCTTTTGCCCACGACTTCGTTCGCGTGATTAAAATAGTTGTGCGTTTATTTTGAAAGTCACGGATTACCAATATAAGTATCAAGGTAAGTATTTATTATGTAGATTTTATTTTTTTGTTCCATGCTCACTTATCTTCTGACGTAGTGTTTTTACTATCAATTAACATGCACTATGAATGAAAGCTATCTACCCTCCAAAAATTGTGTCTCTACCTTTAACCTAAATGGAAATTCCTTTACAAACTGAAACACCTTGAAGCACCCTGTATAATGGGAATTTTCCAAAACCCTTTCTTAGTGCTCACCTACATCATAAAAGGTATCTGTTCTCCAAAAATGGTGTATCTACCTTCAGCTCTATTCAAATCCTCATACAAACTGGAAAACCCTGTAGCACCCTGTATAACGGGAATTTTCCATAACCCTTTCTTTGTGCTCACCTACACCACATGAAAGGTATTCCCCATACAAACTGGAACACCCTGTAACACCCGGTATAACGGGAATTTTCCAAAACCCATTCTTAGTGCTCACATACATTATAAAAGGAATCTACCCTTCAAAAATGATGTCTTTACCTTCAGCCGTTAGGGCTGTACGCCTATCCCAACAATGAATGAATCAATCAATTTAGAGTTTTATATATCACAACATTATTCTTAATTATGAAGACAATAATACCAATCACGCATGATTTATTAAAATTTTCATTTTCATTTCGCTCTTTTCACCCAAAAACCCATTAAAACGGGCAATGGGATGTGCATTTAAAATCATCAATGTAAACAATAAATTGCATCCACGTCTGAATGAATGAATGAATAATGAATGCTTTATTCGTCAGTTTTTAATCGGACCAGGACTTGGTAAACATGTTTACGCTCCGTTTTCTGGCTATATTTCTATTTTCTTGTCGAGGTATTTTCACTGCGTTGTAGCTTAGCTAGCGCAGAACCAAAGATCCACTGGATCGGGCAAAAAGGAGATGGTCCGCAGAAAACCTAGAATCTATATGGATTAAAGGATACCAATAGTTTCATTATATTTCACAATGTACCCTACTAAAATTGCAATTTCCAAATCAAAGTTTAAGATGAAATAATATTGACTCACACGGGCGTTTTTAAGCAAATACTTTACTTGAAATATTTCTATTTCAGTTGTTAGATACTGACGACGATAGGGTCTTAGAATAAAATGCATAGTAGGTTTTGCTAAGGTGTTTAATTATATTAATGTATTTTTTGTTATTCAAGCTCTCATAATATTTGACTTGAAAAAAAATTTGGAATTTCGAGTAATGCGATAGTAAGTCGTATGACCGGTTTATAAAGCCAGTAGGTACTACAAGTAGGTACTAGATCCGAATTCAGGCACCTGTTCTACTACATACTTACCAGAGCTGACGAAGCCAGCGCTGAACTGTCATCGATTTCAGCGATAGTCACTAGACTCTGTTAGCCCATCTAAACACAAAACTCATTGGCCAAGCCAAGGGTAGCAAGGGCGCTCATCACTTTACTCGTCACTGCGGGTGGAAAGTACAAGTAGGTACTTGTATTTTCCACCCGTAGCTAGTCCAATGTAGATCAGCCACTAAGTTCCTTCCTTCCTTCTTTCGTTTAAAGCTCAAGTGGCTGCCCATTAGACTTCGCCGGAATACCCACATACTATCTCTTCTTTACAACATATTGTCTAACCCATGTTATCCGCACTATCTCAAAGAACGATTTAATTTCCGTTATTGTTCCACCTCCCTTGCTCTTAGGTCATCGGAAAATCTGAGTCTCATTACACCTATGCATGAGACTTCCTTCTATGGCTGTTCCTTCACCGTTCAGGCCATTCGTCTTTGGAACTCACTTCCAGTTCCCATTAGACGGGCTCAGTCTTTGAACGTGTTTAAGAAGGAACTAAAAAAACATTACCTATCTATTTAAATTCCTTCTTCTCCTTAAAACTCTGTGCTTGCTCTTCATCGGTTTGCAGACATTGATATATTTATATATTGTTTATTGGTATATATATATACATATAATTTATATGTAATTTGTGTATGTTTATCATTATAGGTATTTGTATGTTTATAACTTCACATTTATAATTTCTTCAACTGTGCCACTACACCCCGCTTCTTGTCCTGTCAATATCTCCATACCATCGGGTTGTCTGGAAGAGATCGCTTTGAGCGATAAGACCGCCCTTTTAATGCTGTTAAAGTTAATTAAAATTGTTTTCTTTTTCTTTTTTTATGTACTGTGGTGTTAAAATAAAGTGTTAAATAAATAAATAAATAAAATAATAAGTTTAGTTGGCCTTTTTGTAAAAGGCGTATGCCCAACTATGTCAGTTGTTACATAATGAAGGTGACAGAGAAGATTAAAATAGCAAAATACTTTCACTGTCTGGGTGAATGCTTTGACCACTGATTTTCGTAGCTCGGCTTGGAGCTAGTTGTGAGACGAGTAGATTTTTTTATTTTATTTTCAATATAATTGTACAATAAAATTGCATTGTCAATGCAACAAAGCAAAAATAATTAGGAAAATAGAAATTTTATCCCAAGTTTAAGATATCCAGCTTCCTCGTCCGTGGCCCTTCCAGTCGACGCTACGTCCTCGCCGGCCACCACGCTATGTATTTCAGTCGTTTCTCTCTCGGAATATATTCGTTTTTGGTCGTTCTTTTCATGAGCTCGCTGAATGTGGGCTGGTCTATTCATTCTGCCGCTCCCGCCGGATCTTTATGGGGACTTAACGCGGATTATATTTGCTTCAACTGAATTCGGATAAATAACGGTATGGAAAATACGTTTTGTTTTCCAAAGTTTCTCTATGGAGTTTTTATTATGTCAAAAATGAGTTTTTTTGTGTTCTAATTTCATTCTACATACTTTATAGTCCATATACGTTACTTATAAAAAAGGGTTAACGTGAGTATCTACTTGTGTTTCAAATATATGTACCTACCTATAACTTTGCGGATATTTGCTGAAAATGTCGTACATAATTGTTCAGCTGATCGGGCTCACACTTTTCAGTTTATAATCAAATTCGCAGTCCTCAAAATCCTTTTTCTTAAGACAACCCTCATTAACTTGTGTGTAGGTACGTACTACTTGCGGACTCTACCCATATAACTGCAAGGCTTCATTTCATTAAGACATTTTCTCATTTTGCTAATAAAGACCATAATTTTACAAATCTTTCGTTTCATGAATCCCTACCATATCGAAAACGATACTTCTTGTACATCTTATATGAATTTGTTATACCAACACACGTATCACAAGATAAGGGACTTCCCCGGTTCATTAACAAACATTCCTCTCCAACCGACGTTTAAATTCATATTTCTTCACCTCAAATAAGTCACCTATTAAGTATAAATAAGCAGTTTAAAGGCGCTAGTTTCGCCGCGGCTCGGGGTTGCTTTACGGCAGTTTAATGTCCTGCCGGGGGCGAAGCCGCAATATGTTTATCTATTGAAGCCTGTCCGAAGGAGAATTGATTCGCCAGCCTTGGGATTTGCATTAAGGAAAACAAAACTTGTTTTCGAAGGTTGAACATCGCTTTTCCGATCAAGTTTAAAAGCCTTTTATAATAAAAATTAAGCATTTTTTGTTATATAGACAAATAATACTCTGAAAATGATTATAGAAAAATCTTTCTAATAAAAAAATTACTGATTGCTACTCAAACTTTTGATTCTCAAGATGTGTCAGTTTCACTTTTAACTTGAGTTGGAAACTAAACATAAAAATATCAAAAAAGCGCCATTATTATCTTCAGTCGTTATTTATCATCGTAAGAAATGTATTATCGGAAAATAGAACTGGCTCACATATTCTTGACGTAGAAGGTAAGGAAGGTCATTCATATATAATAAGAACAGCAAAGAACCCCATATTGATCCTTGGAGTACTCCAAGTACATTACATTACAACTACAGTAATAGGGATTCCGATAGATTTAGTTCTATTGATAAATGCCTTCTGGATTTTTTTCGTACAAAGGACAACTGAAGATACTATCATGACATGACTCAATGATTAACGAGATAAACAAACCATTTAACTTCCTCAGAGGATGTATAGGAAGTGAAGCACGCACCGAGAAACAGCTGCTATTATTGCCCATTTAGTATTCAAACCTTATTTTTGTTTCGTCACTTATTACAAATAGCCGAGCGAGCACTCTATTAAGATTCTTCGTACACAGAAATTTATAGTGTGCTCCGTGGCTCAGATTAAATTGCGGTACAACAAATAATATGTCCTGGATTTTTCATCAGTTTTTCGAGTCAGCTGTTCAACCACGAGTATACCATGTGGAATGTTAATTGTCAGTTGAAACGAAACGCCGGCAGTTTTTCACTTGCGTACTAAAAATAAAATCGTGTGTACATGGCATGGTTTAAAATTAAACCTGCGGTGATTTCAAAATCAGAATGCATAATAAGTTAAGCGATGACAATTTCGTAAGTTAAAATGTTACAACATTTTCATTCTATAGGGCCTTTTTATACTTTTTGATATCTTTTTTGTGATTATATATTCTTGAAAACAACTCAAATTCCAGAAGATAAATTTACTCATAGTCAACGATTTGAAAGAACCATAATACGTAAGGCTTTTGAGTTTTACCGACTATGACAGTCATATTGCTTATTGATTTTATTGGTATACTTAACTATTTTATTAAAGAACTATTCATAAATCGATTCAAACAATACAACCATTTTAGTGTTGGAATAAAACTTATACTGATAATATCAATAAAACAGTCAGAACTTTCATTAGAGCCATATTTATTTTATAACAAAATATAAGGTTTCCCTCATTATTTTTGATTCATCAAAGTTGTTAAAGTTAATTTCGCCGCTTCACTAAAAATTAACGGTTCGTTCTCTTCTAAATAAATATTAAATTCGGCCTCTGATTTATGGCACGCCGTTGTCCCTGCGTATAATTGTGTTTCCTATTTGAAAGACAAAGGGAAGGGTTCACTTTTGGCGTATTACATAATAATTACGTCTAACATCTACAAAAAAGGAACATTTATTTTCATATTGTACAAAAATGATTTTTATTTTTTGTTTCATAAAATAGGATTTATCCGGCTCGAAGGACCAAAAATTTACATTTATCTAATTAAACGTCATTTTCTTTATACTGTAAACCACAATAATTTTATCTTAAACGATATTAAATTAATTCCTTCTGTTTCATTTATTATAATAATATAAGCACCAATTGGGATCTCAGTGCACTCGAGAGTACTAGAGTAATTAAAGTGAGCTAATTAAATTCTTTCATTAACCTATGCAAACTTCATAAATAATTAAGTTTCAGGCGCATAATTTCAAAATACATCATCTCTGAAACGGGACATGCAAATTGTGAGCGTGAAAAATAAAAGATGATAACGTTTTTATACACTTCCGTCGGATGAGGGGTGCTGGACAGTGTAGGGGCCTTTAAACCTTACGATCAGGCTTTTTTGACCATTGACAGAAATAATAACAAGTCAATGTATCTATTTTCACACAATTGCCATAAGTTTAACAAAATCACCCAGTTATTGCCGAAGGTCACCTTGAACATTAAAATAAATTGATTACAGCAATCCTAAAAGTTTTTGTGAAAATCTCCTGTATAGGCCAACAAGTTAAACTGTATGTCATATTGTTTTATAACGCATAAGTCATAAAGTGTAATATTTTAAGGTTCCATCAGCGCGATTTGATTTTCACTTGATAATAAAACATAAATGAAACAGTATAATCACTTGATTGATAAACATATATTAACAGAATCTTGAATTACCTTACCCTATTATTAAAATGGCCTTTTAATCGACTTGTAAAGATCAAATCAGTTTAATCGTTACGACCGCAGCACCAAAATCGTATGTCCTAAAAGCAATCACCAAAAATTATAATTTCAACAAGCCTGTAGCGAAGAAGTGCTGAAAGGGTTGCCGTGACAAACGCGGCGTTAAATATTTAGGCATGTGTCGCGACTTTACGTGCGAATGCGCTAATTAGCCGACTGGATGATTTGGTGAGAGGAAAGCTGCGCTTGAAAGAGGTCAATGAACTTGGATTATTTGCTGATTGGTAGAAATTGCCTTCAACCTGTTGCTTGTACTTTTTTCTACCATGAAATCGAAAAATCAAAATCAAATATTTATTTATTCATCATCATCATCATAATTTCAACCGTAAGACGCCCACTGCTGGGCATAGGCCTCCCCCAAGGATCTCCACAACGATGGGTTCTGCGCTGCCCGCATCCAGCGGCTTCCCGCGACCTTGACCAGATCGTCGGTCCACCTTGTAGGGGGCCTGCCCACGGAACGTCGTCCGGTTCGCGGTCGCCATTCGAGAACCTTTCCGCCCCAACGGCCATCGGTTCTCCGCGCTATGTGTCCCGCCCACTGCCACTTCAACTGAGCAATCCTTCGAGCGATGTCGGTCGTTTTAGTTCTCCTGCGGATCTCATCATTTCTAATTCGATCGAGCAGGGAAATACCAAGCATCGTTCTCTCCATTGCTCGCTGGGTAACCTTGAGCCTTCTTATGAGACCCATAGTAAAAGACCACGTCTCGCTTCCATAAGTCATAACTGGCAACACACACTGGTCAAAGACCTTAGTCTTGAGACATTGAGGAATTTTGGACGCAAATATATGCCGGAGCTTCCCAAACGCTGCCCATCCGAGCTGGATTCGACGAGAGATCTCTTTCTCGAAGTTGGACTTACCTAATTGGATTGCCTGTCCTAGGTAGACATAGTGGTCAACAACTTCGAGTGTAATGTTCCCAACATTAACTGGAGCGGATGCAACATGGGCATTGGACATGATTTTCGTCTTATCCATGTTCATCTTCAGACCCACTCTTTGGGACGCATTGCTGAGATCTTCGAGCATTGTGTTCAGGTCTTCCAAGGTCTCAGCCATGAGAACTACATCATCGGCAAACCGCAGGTGTGTTAGGTACTCGCCATTGATGTTAATGCCGAATCCTTTCCAGTCCAGTAGCTTGAAAATATCCTCCAACGCAGCTGTGAATAGTTTCGGAGAAATGACGTCTCCCTGTCTCACACCTCGCTGTATTTGGATAGGATTAGAGCTCTGGTTCTGTAGTCGGACTGACATGTAGTCTATTTGGCACCTCTGAAGAGACTGCAGCACTGCCCAGGTCTCGATCGAATCAAAGGCTTTCTCATAGTCCACGAACGCCAAGCATAGTGGCAAGTTATACTCTTCGGTCTTCTGTATAACTTGCTGCATCGTATGAATGTGGTCTATGGTACTATAACCTTTTCGGAACCCGGCTTGTTCGGGAGGTTGGAAGTCGTCGAACCTGCGAGCGAACGATTCGTAATGACTCTCGAAAACAACTTGTAGATATGGCTCAGAAGCGAGATGGGTCGGTAGTTTTTCAAGAGAGTCTTATCACCCTTCTTGAAGAACAGCATCACATCGCTTCTGCCCCATGCCTTTGGCGTTTTGCCCTCGAGGATGACAGAATTGAAGAGCTTCTGGAGGACCTTAAGTATCGGCTTACCGCCCGCTCTCAGAAGTTCTGTTGTGATTCCGTCATCGCCCGCCGCCTTGTTGTTTTTGAGCTGCTTGAGAGCCATTCTAATCTCGTACAGGCTGACGTCCGGGATATCTTCGGTATAGTGTCGGGTAAGCTTGGCTCTAGGTTCTGTAGCCTTACTTTCAACAGGTGTTTGCGTGGAGTACAACTGTCCATAGAAACTCTCAATCTCCCTCAGGATTTCAGGTGTTGATGAAATGATACTACCGTCCTCAGCTTGCAGCCTCGTCAGTTGACTTTGCCCTATAGCCAGATCTCTAGCGAACACTTTGGAGCCTTTGTTCCGCTCAATGGCCTCTTTAATACGCTCGGTATTAAATTGGCGAAGGTCGCTTGTCAAGGACTTGGAGATCTGCCTATTTAGCTGTCGATAACGAAGGGCATCCGCTGAATTCTGTAGTTTCATTTCGTTTCTCTGATCCATGAGTCGGATAGTGTGGCTGGAGAGTTTCTTTAATTTAGGACGGTGGGTTTTGTAGTGCTTGGACCCTACCGTGAGAACAGTATCCACCACCATGTTGTATAGATCGTCCATATCGATGCTGTTCTCAAGGGCTTCGAAGCGGTTTTGGAGCTCGAGCTGAAAGCACTCGGGGTTTTGAATTTGAGCCGGTATTGGTCGGAGCGTAGATTTTATTAGTCGAGATCTTTCCAGCTTGACGTTGATATTCAATGTGCCTCTAAGCATGCGGTGATCGCTACCCGTCTTTACGGCGTTGATGACAACGACATCATTGAGTATTTGCTTCGTCGTTGACATAATAAAATCTATCTCGTTTTTGACTTTACCGTCCGGACTAATCCAGGTCCATTTGCGGCTTACGGGCTTCTTAAAGAAGGAGTTCATCATGTAGAGGTTCTCCCTCTCCATGAAGTCTGCCAGCATCTGGCCCCTTTCGTTCCGTTGCCCAAATCCAAATTGCCCCAATCTCAACTCATCACCACAGCGTTGCCCCAACTTAGCATTAAAATCCCCCATCACAACCGTGTAGTGGGTTTTATAGCTATGCATGGCTTTAGAGATCTCCTTATACATAGCCTCCACTTCGACATCGTCGTGTTTCGAGGTCGGAGCGTAGACCTGGATAACATTCAGCGAATATCGTTTCGATAATCTGAGTATCAGGTACGCTACCCTGCTCGAGACACTTCCGATGGTGATCACGTTGTTGACAAGGGATTTATGGACGATGAACCCGACACCACCTTGGGACTGTTGGTCGCCCTCCCGGTGGTATAGTAAGTTACCGGGTTGAAGGGTAATCGAGTCCTCCCCCTCTCTTCGGACTTCAGATAACCCAATAATATCCCAATGCAACTTACTAATTGCCTCTTCCAACTCTATAAGCTTCTCGTCGAGCCTCAACGTGCGCGTGTTGTAGGTTGCCAGGTCAAGTCGTCGGTGTTGGTAGCCGGAGCCTACCCGGGGATTCTTAGCACCCCCTGCCCCGCCGTTACCATAGCCGCTACCGTAGCTAGGAATAGCGGGGCCGCCGGGGACTGGGGGCCGATTTTTGTTATGTGTATCCATATCGAGGGGTTTTGCCATAATCGCCACGCTTGGCAGGCGGGTTGGCGATCGCAGTATGGCCTGCTGTTAAATGGAGACGCTGCTGCCCATCTCCTTTGGCAGTTTTCCCTCTGTCGGCTCTTACGACTCCCACGAGAAGAGAGGGGGTAGTGCTATTCTTTTTATGTGCCGGCACTACACGGCACAAAAAGATTCACATAGACATAATAAGTATGTACTTACGAATCGTCAATATTTTCCTACCACCCATTCAAGACTTTTTTAACTGACAAGAAGAATCGGCGCAAGAAAGAGCATGATCATCATCACCAAAATGGGTGATGGGGGTCAAACAAACAAATTTTGACTGATTTAGAGTTGACATACTAGATTATTGTTGACTGGTTTATTTACACTACGGCCTTATTAATAAACAAGGAATAAGTTTACACCTAGTTTAAACCAAAAATATTGCTTAGCAATTACTCTTTAATTTTGACGTTTTAAAGCGTCATATTCCTAAGCAAACTCTTTGGTTTAAGCTAGGTGTAAACTTACTCTTCGTTTATTGATAAGGGGGCATAAGTTTAAAAGGCAGTGAAGCTTCATTATACAAATTGAATGGTAGTTAAACTGAAGGGTAAATTGTATTACTTACATATACCAAGATCGATTTCAATATGTCAATCTGTCTCGCTTATCAAGACAAATGTCGAAGTAATCTTCATTGCAGTGGTAACGAATGTTCAGTACATTTACAATTTGAACAAACTCAATTTACGTAGGTAATTAAAAACATGTTTCCATTTATTTTAAGTATTTATATGTTTAAAAGCTTACCGTATCTTTAATGAAATAGGTATTAAGCTAATAGTAAACAGTCAGTTTACACCATACCCCATAATTTAACCTTAAGAATAATAATGGACGGCCGTCTCCACCACCACTTATATTTCCCGGGCATATTTCTTAATTACGCGCTTAAGAAGCCAACCTACAAATTACTCTTTGATACCGGCCTAATGAGAAAAATAGTCGACCGATTCGCTAGCCGTTAAAAAAATTGGACGGCTACACTAAGCCGGCAAGACGTATGGCTGCGAACGTGTCTCTCGAGGTAATTAGTGAAGATACTAATTTACATTTGTATTCAAAATTCGAGCCCTCTCGCCATTCCTCTCGTCTGTTTATTCTCAGCTACGGGTTTTTTTTATTTTGTTCTGTAAAACGTACCGCATTGCTGTGTTTTTCGCGTAAAAAATTACACGGCTCTCCCTAACGAATGTTTCGGGGACATTGTTTGGTAAACAACTTAGAGTGTAATAAATAGAATTTTAAAATCTGTAGCATGCGTACTGTTTGGTCTGAAAGAATGTATTCAAAGGATTCCGAATTGAAATGAAACAATGAACGAACCATTTTCATCTGTAAGAAGAATTTATTGTGGCTTGAAAAATAAAATATAACCTTGTTATGATTCTAATTCGTTGTACTCGTAGTACCTGTGTCCAAATGCAACACACACATGTTAGGTACACGTACAATAACGTCGATTGTTAAAGGATATAACTAATATTTTGGTTGTATAGTTGTTGTAACATGAACTCTTAGTTGTATTAAAATTATTAATTATGGTTAAGGTGCGGTATTCGATTATTTTAAATATTTTCACGTATCGTTTTGTTAAAGCCAAATTGTAAATAGGTATACGTTTTTCTTAAAACCTCTTTGGTGCCGCTGCCTTAGAGGAAATTAAAAAAGAAAAAGGAAAAAGCGGCAGATGATGTTTTGGACACGAAAAATGGCGGAATGTTGTAAAACTAATAATTATTGAATAAATGTTGTTGAAATATTTAACTGATGTTTGAACTTTGGCCTGAAGCTTAAAGTTCAGAAGGGGACACGTAAAGGATATACAAAATTTCCTTCCACGCCTGCAAAACCAAAGTTAAGTGAACTTGTTGCATGTTATTATATAGCTAAAGAAGATAGTTTTTATTGCAAAATAAAACTTTAGCGTAAAGTTTCAAGGCAATTTATGTTGAAAAAGTATTGAGATCGCATGATTTATGTATTTGACAATAATTATGCTCATTTGGTGTTATTTGATTGGAATGAATTGTGAAAAGACAAAATTGTTGTACTTAGTGTGATTTGAAATTTGAATTGCATTGATTTTTTTTTTCTGTAAGCCTACAAGATTTTAATGATAAATAATAAAATCTGTGTTATAGTATTTTAATGGAATCAATGACAAAAAAAAACGGTCTAGAGCGAGTCGGATTCGCGCGTCGAGGGTTCCGTACAATCATGTGAATGGGTAAAACGTGAGGATGTTTTCATCGGCGAGGCTATATTCGTCAAAAAATTTGCGGTGTAGAACTATTGCAGTTTTGGGTCGGCGCCATCTCTTGCCCGATAGTAGAACTAATGTGGTTTTTGTTGCTTATTTCTGAAAAGGTTTGCTGTTTGGAGACGTCGTTTTATTTTTCCTGTAATCATTACATAAACTTCTGTCTGTTTCTTCTGTTCTTCAGAACCTGTTGCAGAAAAACAATGAAATATTTTTAATTCTCTCTTATTTGCGGAATGGTTTGGCAAACGTCTTCTTAAACAAGATTTCAAGTTGATGGCATTAGTGGTTCTCGAGATGTCCAGCAGTGACAGACAGACTGAATTGCACCATAAGGGTTCCTTTTTAACATTTTGATTTGGAACCCTAAAAAGCAGCTGCAGCTGAGCGCTGTATATCTAACCATACCATCGATCTCGATTCCCGTTCGGAATTACAGCTGTCATTATGTTCCGTTCAAGCAGATTACAAACTTCCAACAGTTGCTAATAAAGTTATTGTCAAGCTGCTACAACTTGTGATAGTATTTTTTTTATTGTAATAAAAGTAATAAATGAACCTAAGGATCCTGATAGTTTAATTAAAACAAAAAAACCTTTTATTTAATATTGTTGGCAATGCAAAGATGTTGATCAAATATAACGAAATAGGTACATACTAATTTTATTGTTTTCTTTTATGATTCAAAGCTATTCTAAATGTAAAAATAACGTTATGCAGCAAA
Source organism: Crambus lathoniellus (assembly GCA_949710035.1). Classification (NCBI taxonomy): domain Eukaryota; kingdom Metazoa; phylum Arthropoda; class Insecta; order Lepidoptera; family Crambidae; genus Crambus; species Crambus lathoniellus. Next base: position 12,709,286 of record OX453307.1, read on the forward strand.
TCAAAATTATTATTGCGTTATGGTTTCGGTTAAGTATCCTGTTTAGGTACAAGTTAAGGATTCTATAATCTTGCTTTTAATAAATGTAAGATTTATGTAAAATTCGTGAAAGTAAAAAAAATCATTAAGTTAAAATTCGGCAATTGATAATACAGAATAAAATTGTAACCGTCCAAAAAGGAATTTGCCTTTAATAATGAGCCGTGCGCGGATGAAAAAAAGATTATGTAGATGGCGGGTGTTGAGTGGTTAGTATAGTTTATTTTTATTGGATTAAAGAGAGAGAGTTTTTGACGGAGTTTCATTCCGGGTTCTTCTTACATAAAGCCGTTTTTCTTTTGTAAAGGTTTTTAATTATAACAGTTTGATCTATGCGTTTCTCTAAATTCCAGAGACAATGATGGCAACGACACACCCGAAATCAAGGGCTAAAATGTGATGATGCTCGAGGTTAAGAGCTGGTATATGATGATGCCTGAGGACAAGGGCTAATATGTGATGATGCTCGAGGTTAAGAGCTGGGTTATTAGGATGCCCGAGGATAAGGGTTAATATGTGATGATGCTCGAGGTTAAGAGCTGGTTTATTGGGATGCCCGAGGATAAGGGTTAATATGTGATGATGCTCGAGGTTAAGAGCTGGTTTATTAGGATGCCCGAGGATAAGGGTTAATATGTGATGATGCTCGAGGTTATGAGCTGGTTTATTGGGATGCCCGAGGACAAGGGCTAATATGTGATGATGTTCGAGGTTAAGAGCTGGTATGTGATGCTGCCCGAGGTGAAGGGCTGGTGTCGTGTACCGGACGACGTTCTGTGGGTAGGCCCCCTACAAGGTGGACCGACGATCTGGTCAAGGTCGCGCAAAGCCGCTGGATGCGGGCAGCGCAGGACCGATCGTTGTGGAGATCCTTGGGGGATGTCTATGCCCATCAGTAGGCGACGTTCAGCTGACATGATGATGATGTATGATGATGCCCGGGGTTAAGGGCCGGACCGGATACAGAAGATGAAGTTGGTGAAGGCTGGAGCGAGACTCCCATAGACTCCCTAGTCTATGGAAGAGTGAGACGAAGGACAAACCGGTGTTTTTACGAAAGGAACGTTGCGAGTCAATGCAACCATATTATTTGAGCACGGGTTAATTCTGGTCAAGCAAACATTATAGCTGAAGGATTGTCTATCTAAACTTAAGTAAGTATTCCAATAATGTTCTGTGTACGACATTGATTGACTTATGATTTTCCGTTAGTACATGCATGTTTTGTGCCTTAAAGAAAAAAACGTGGATCACCTAAGATGTGATACAAGTTACAACACGATTTAGGTATAATATTTAATCGTATGAGAGGTGTGCCCGTATGAACGCCATAGAACAACGACCGCCCGCGTAGTTACTTTGTGGCCATAGTATCACTTGTGGTGGCTTTGCGACTTGTAGATCGACATAATATTCGACTTGCAAACATTATTTTCAAATGCGAAATTTTAATTATTTGAATTCATATAGCAAGTGATTCGGAATAATGGGTGTTCTTTGAGGCTAATGGGGCAGTATGACCTTTTTCTCCGGGTCATTATGAAATTGATGGAGTAGGCAGTACTATCGTCACAGCCATTAACATATTAGGTATTGTCAGTGTGAATTAGTTTAAACTTCTTGAGAAGGCTGCGGTGAAAGTCTGTTTGAATAACTTTAACGATACTTATTCCATACCCAACTATGTAACAATATAAGAAATATAATATGAAGCGCTAACAAGTTCTTTCCGTTATGTATTGTGAAGTTTGAGCAATAGCAAGGACTTATAGCGTGCTATATCGTCGAGATCCTCGGGGGTCGGATAAGACGCAAGTTTGTGCAACGGTAAGGGCGTTAAAAACAAGATAGACCCATAGCATAGCTTCAGTGGGACTACAGTGGTGGTAAGCAAATGCATGAGATTGAGATGGAGATTCAGAATTGAGATTGCGTGTGCGACTGAGATTGAGGTTTAGATTGAGATTGTGAATTGAGATTGAGAATTGAGATTGAGAATTGAGAATTGAGAATTGAGATTGCGATTGAGATTGAGATTGAGATTGAGATTGAGATTGAGATTGAGATTGAGATTGTGATTGAGATTAAGATTAAGATTAAGATTAAGATTGAGATTCAGATTGAGATTGAGATTGCGTGTGTGACTGAGATTGCGATTGCGATTGCGTGTGCGACTGAGATTGAGATCGAAGTTTAAATTGAGATTGAGATTGAGAAATTGAGATTGAAATGGAAAATTGAGATTGCGATTGTGTGTGCGACTGAGTTTGAGGTTAGGATTGAGATTGAGATTCAGATTGGGATTGAGATTGAGATTGAGATTGAGATTGAGATTGAGATTGCGACTGAGATTGAGATTGAGATTGAGATTGAGATTGAGATTGAGATTGAGATTGAGATTGAGATTGCGATTTAGATTGAGATTGCGATTGCGTGTGTGACTGAGATTGAGATTGGGATTGATATTGAGATTGAGATTTAGATTGAGAATTGAGGTTGAGATTGCTTTTGCGAGTGAGATTGAGATTGAGGTTTAGATTGAGATTAGATTTGGATTTGGTATTGCATTTGGGATTGCATTTGGGATTGGATTCGGGATGGGATTTGGAATTGGATGCGAGATTTAGATCCTGGATTGGAACTGGGATCGGATCTGAGGTTTGGTCCAGGATTGAATTCGGGAACTGATTCGGGATTGGATTCGAGATTTAACTTGGGATTTGGGATTGGATTTGGGATTGGATATGGGATTGGATTTGGGCTTGGATTTGGGATTGGATTTACGATTGGATTTGGGATTGGATTTGGGAATAAATTTATGATTTGATTTGGGATTGGATTTAGGATGGGATGTAGGATTGGATTTGGGATTGGAATTGGATTTATGATTGGATTTGTGATTGGATTTGGGATTGGGATTGGATTTGGAATTGAAATGGAAATTGAAATTAGAATGGGAATGGAAATTAGATTTGGAATAGTGTTTGGAATTAGATTGCATTGGATTGCATTATGTTGCATTGTATTAGGAATCCTAATTTAGGATTGAGATTTGGATTGGAATTGGAATCTGAATTGGAATTGCAATTGGAGCTGGAGCTGGACCTGGATCTGGCACTGGAGCTAGAGCTGGCGTTAGAGCTTGAGCAGGAGCTGGAGGTGGAGCCTGAGCTAGAGTTGGAATCTGAATTGGAATTGAAATTGAAATTGGAGCTGGAGCTGGACCTGGACCTGTAACTGGCACTGGCGCTAGAGCTGGCGTTAGAGCTTGAGCTAGAGCTGGAGCTGGAGCCTGAGCTGGAGTTGGAGTAGGCACTGAAGCTAGGGCTGGCGTTGGAGCTGGAGCTGGAGCCGGAGCTTGAGTTGGAGCTGGCACTGGAGCTAGAGCTGGCGCTGGAGCTGGAGCTGGAGCTGGAGCTGGAGCTGGAGCTGGAGCTGGAGCTGGAGCTGGAGCTGGAGCTGGAGCTGGAGCTGGAGCTGGAGCTGGAGCTGGAGCTGGAGCCGGAGACGAAGCTGGAGCCTGAGTTGGAGCTGGAGCTGGAACCGGAGCTGGAGCTACGTTGGAGCTGTAGTTGGTTGGCGTTGGCGCTGGCGTTATGGTAAAATGGCTTTATAAGGTTTTGTTTATAGCTCATGATAACAGCCAATCACTATTGTTTTATTAACAAAGTAGGATGAAGAATGGAGAATAGTCATTTACTACAATAAATAAATAAATGGCATTATTGGCTTGCTGAATTGCCCGTTAACATGGTTTAATCACGCCCCCGCACATAAGCCCGTCGTTCGTACGCTGGCCGCCTCCGCCGGGCCTCCCAAACGGGTCTCACCTGGCGGGGCAGACCGCGCGACGACGGTGAAGAGTACTGACTGGGGTAGGTCCGATGACCGAGTCAACCGTGCGTGAGCACCCCGATGAGCCGATGCGCTATAAAGAGGCTCGCGCCAAGAAATAGTCACCCGAGATGAAGAAGACAAGGACTTGATTTACATTGTGTTAAAATCATATAAGGCTCTTGCGAGGGCTTTTGGGCAAAGCTTCGGTGGTGTGGTGTATTTACAAACATCCTATAGTTTGGATTCTCTTAGATAAAATTGACATTGTCTCATGTCCCAGAGATAACTATATAAATGAAAATAGAAACATTGGTATCAGAATTATAACGGTAGCTTGAAAACGTCCCAAGATATAATATCGCCACTATTTCGACGTTGGTATGCAACGTTAAAAGTTGTAAAATATATCGCCTACTGTGTTTGTTTATGGAATTCGTTTCTAAATTTGTTAAACATTATTGTACTATTCAAATCAAAGGTGTTACTTATTTTATTGAACTAAAATGTTGGCATTTGTAATAATTATTTTGTGTTAAATTATTGATCTGTAGTTATGGTCCAGGAAGCGGTCGCGGGCGGCGTGCCTATGTTAATAGAATTTATTGGAAATAGATGAATTATTTATTGATTGTTGTAGTAGTTAGGAAGTCAGCATCGCCTAACGCGGTTGTTCTTGTAAAGAGAAAAACGCCATTATGGATGCACCATTGTCGGCTATGGATAAAACTCAACCTTAGATGAGTTAAGATCAGGACATAGATAGAAGTTCTGGTGATGATGATGATGATTATGACAATAATTTTGAAGATGATCTAGACAGACTATTTGGTACTGATACAATGTAAGTTTCAGATATAAAAAAAATGTTCTGGTTAATCGAACGATGTATTTTATTAGCGTTTCAGGGCAATAGTACCTACCAAAATGTTTGATGCATGGGATTCACATTTTTCTTATATTTTACGGAATAGTTCTGTGGTAGTCTATGCACCGACTGCTTTTGACATTGTGATCTTGTAAATGCAGGTACTAAGGAATAAGACATTTTATTGGGTGACTGATAAATATGTGCACCTAGGTATAATTAAACATATTTTAATTGTGTAAATGATGATGTTAATGATTGTAATCATAATAATAGTTGAGGAGCATGGCAGGTAGGTATTAATTGTGAAAGTCAGGTAAGTACTAAGTGTAACAAATGGCTAAAAATAGGTAGGTATAAGTTTTAAAAAAATACGACCAACTGCATTGTATTGTACCCTAGTTACGGTGAATTGAAAATTGTAATAATAATTAAATGAGCTGGCCTACTTTGTGTAAATAATTTGTTCTTTGATTTTGTATTCGCTGAAAGTATAATGTTTTTCTTTGCTTTGCATAAAACGCGATGGGACTCGCGTCTAGCAGGAAGGCCGAGCTGTTAGGTACACGTACAATAACGTCGATTGTTAAAGGATATAACTAATATTTTGGTTGTATAGTTGTTGTAACATGAACTCTTAGTTGTATTAAAATTATTAATTATGGTTAAGGTGCGGTATTCGATTATTTTAAATATTTTCACGTATCGTTTTGTTAAAGCCAAATTGTAAATAGGTATACGTTTTTCTTAAAACCTCTTTGGTGCCGCTGCCTTAGAGGAAATTAAAAAAGAAAAAGGAAAAAGCGGCAGATGATGTTTTGGACACGAAAAATGGCGGAATGTTGTAAAACTAATAATTATTGAATAAATGTTGTTGAAATATTTAACTGATGTTTGAACTTTGGCCTGAAGCTTAAACACACATATTAGCAACAGCCTGAAAACGAGCTGAAAATATTTTATTTCAGTTATAAAAAAAGAGTATTCTAAAGAAATAATTAAATCATATATACTTAAATATTAGGTAGATAATCCTCTTTTCAGAATTTTAGGAACATTATAATAATATGTATGTACTGCTCAAGACAAAGTAGCGCCCATCCGTTAGCGTTTTTGTAACATTAAATAAAACTAAACAGACCATGCCAATGGCTACCTATATAGTCTTATTTTTCAGCCACTAGTTTAAAATTATTTATTAAAAAAAATGCAATAGGTACGTAAAAGTGTTTTGTAATAAATGTAGCAAAGAAACGGGGTGGGCCCTATTTTGTTTATCATCATCATCATCATGTCAGCCGAACGACGGCCACTGCTGGACATAAGCCTCCCCCAAGGATCTCCACAACGATCGGTCCTTGGATTTTTTTTTAGTAGTTTAAATTGTCCTCTACTATAAATAAATCAATCCTTGCCTTTCTATTCAAAAACGTTTGTTTGCGAAAGTTCTTAAATGTTGTTTCAGTTTTTCAAAAGTTTAGCCCTCATCTATTTCTCGTATTGATCAGTCTCTTTTGTAGAATTGACCCTTCGCCAACCAAATCATGTTTACTTATGATCCGCAATCGCATCTCCACATCGCGAAACCTTCGCAACTGGGTGAACACCGGCGTTGAATGTAAATGTTCCACCGTCCGTCTGTTCGTAGTGTTCGTTAACAATTCCAGGCGTTTGCTTGTTTTCGTCTTCATTCGGTCCGTGACTTGGGTCGGGCTTCTGTGTTTTTCCACTGTCATTAGGATTAACGTTTACTGGGATGAAATTATGAGCACCACTTGTTTTTGGGATTCGCTGTGATTTAGTGGCTAGGTTAAACAAATAATGAGGTGGAAATGGCTTTCCTCTCTCTCTTAATTGTAGAATTAGTTTTAAATTTAACGATTTTCTCATCACAGTTTTTGTATCAAGTAGTTTCCTCTTCAAGTCAAACGTAATGAATGCCTAAATCATAATTATATGATATCTTATCAGTACTTACCTAAATATTTGAAACAAATTTTTCAGCGAAATTTATCATGTTTCGTTGATTATTACTAGTATTAGAAATTACTTTAACTGTTTCACTGTCAAGCAAAATACCTAATAAATCATCAATAATAATAAATCATTAGTTTTTTCACAAATGTTTGTATATTTATAGCTAGTAATAAAAGAATTGCTTTGTAATCTAATACAGGTGATTAAATAGAACTACACGAGAAAATTGTATGACACTTATTTTTAATAGTTTTACAACTTCATGATTTCTAAATTGAATTGAGGGTCCAAATCCTAAACCCATTACCGCATTACCAAAGCCTCGAACAAAAGCAAAACAATATTAGTCGAACGACGATAATGAAAACATGTTGTTTTTAAACCAGCTTATTAAACAGGACATGAATAACGATCGCACGCATTACACACACAATAATAAACGAAAATAATACGGAACCAGCCATTAACGGAAGCACGTAAAATCCATTTGGCGTTTTCATTTCAATTTTATTTAATTAAGGCTTATGCGGTGTGTTTGCGTGCATTAACGCGCCTCCTCTCTGTTTATTTACTAGTTGCTATTTTAATGTTATTTCTATCGTGGAAACTGACCCTAACGACCTTTAAAATTGTAAGTAGATATTTTGTGTAACTCGCTGATAAAGGACACCATTAGTACCTATCTATATTATTATTTAAAACAATTATTTTAAATTTTTTTATGACATCAACTGAATAATGCTTATTTTCAATTATATTTTTTTAACGATCAGGCTTATCAGTTTTACTACAAATACCGGTCTTATTACTCTCTACGACGACTAGTCAAATAAAAAAATATATTTTCTATAATCACACCAATTATCTGACCCCGAGTAAGTTCTTCAAGACTTTGTGTTATCGGTAGGTACCTACTAGTTAACGGATAAACATACATTAGAAACACCCACACTATGCTAATACAAACACTTTGTATTCATAATAAAACTTTGTTTCATATAGGAATCGAACCCATGATAACATGATCGGCAATCCAAGACTGATACGGTTGAATCACTACACCAAAGTTGTCGTCAAACAAACTACGAGTAGTTAAAGTAAGTTAATGTGATGTCTGGTGTATTATTTTTTTCACTTTTTGCATTTAGGTACAATGCAATTTATATTATCCTACTAATATTATAAATGTGAAACTTTAGATGTTTGGATGTTTGTATGTTTGTTACTCAATCACGCCAAAACGGCTGAACGGATTTGGCTGAAATTTGGGACACAGATACTTTGTAGCCTGAAGAGGAACAGCTAGCTATTTTTATCCCGGTAAAATATCACATTCCTGCGGGATAACGTCGTGTAGTCCACGCGGGCGAAGCCGCGGGCGGAAAGCTAGTTGAAAATAAAGTATTAGAAAAGACTCACTCTCTTGAAGAGCATTCGCCCGGACAGTGACAGGTCGAGGGTTTGGGTCCCGTTGGAGCTACATAGTTGTGAGACAGGTCGATTTTTTCTAATACTTCATTTTCAATATTTTCAGTGATGTCTGGTGCTCCAACAGGCCTCAACTTTAGTCTAGCGCGCTGTCCCACTATTCCGATGAATCGCAAAACAATAGGAATATCGATATGACACACATGATGTCACCCAGGCGCCGGCCAGAAGTGATTAGCAGTCGCTGCGGCTGACGACGACGTGACCGATCAGCAGTAGATACCGATCGGATGTCGATGCCTACCGCAGGCCGGCGTTTTGGATCACGTTCGGGTATCAATCAAATGATTGAGATGCAGATATCAGTTGCAGTTTGACGGGCTGAGATTTCGCATCAAAGAATTCAGTATTTGTCAAAATTTTAAGTGTCTCAATTCCAAACCATGGATAACATCCATGAACGAATCTAGTCTCAAAAAGCATCATTAATCTGAAGGGTTCACATGCAGACTGTACTGTCAACGAACATAGTTTTTGAAAAAAAAAAAAAACCGCCTTCAAAAAAACCACATCAAAAAAGTAAGAAATAATTCCTCACCAAATAAATAACGTAAGTACTTTGAAGTCGGGCGTGAAACATATACAATTTTTTTGTTGTTTTTTTTCAAAACCCGCCCGACTTCAAAGTACTTACGTTATTTATTTGGTGAGGAATTATTTCTTACTTTTTTGATGTGGTTTTTTTGAAGGCGGTTTTATTTTTTTATAAAAATAATTTTTATTTCACTCTTTTTAGTGCATCGTGCAGGCAATTTACGTGTTTTCTGGTAAATAGGTATGTAATCAAACTGAACACCTCCTTTTTCGAAGTCGGTTAAGATACCTTGAGGTATCCACTTTTTAACAAAACAAGAATCATCTAAATCGGTTTATAAACAAAGGAGTTATGCCTAAAGATACGTATTAAATTCACATTAAGTGGTAACGAAAACGACAGTATTTTCAAGATTTCCTGAAAACTACTGAACGGATTTCAAAATTTCAAAAAATGGGACCAACTTGGAAACCAACCTGATGTAATAACGTTTGAACCATTTCAATCGGTTCAGCCGTCTTCGAGTAATCGGTGGACATACACAAAAAAAAATAAAAAAAAAAAACATACATACAGACGAATAGAGAACCTCCTCCTTTTTGATTTAGAAGTCGGTTAAAAATAATGACTTTTCTTTTTCACAATATAAAAGACTCTGTTTATAGCTTACCTTCCGCAAAAACACAGCATGCAAGATGCATCGCCTGCCCGTCCACAAAAAATTGCACATGCACACCACGAAAATACTGGTTTTTTCGTAGTGTGCATGTGCACAATACCTGCATTTAGCAAGACAGCATATTGCACCTTCACCAATTAGACTACTCTACACGTGTTTCACCCCAACCCGGAGCACCATCACGAGTTAGGTCTTGCGAAAACCAGCACCGAATTTCGTGCTCATCATGATCATCATCTCAGCCGTACGACGCCCACTGCTGGGCATAGGCCTCCCCCAAGGATCTCCACAATGATCGGTCCTGCGCTGCCCGCATCCAGCGGCTTCCCGCGACCTTGACCAGATCGTCGGTCCACCTTGTAGGGGGCCTGCCCACGGAACGTCGTCCGGTTCGCGGTCGTTATCTTCCATGTTGTGTTTTTTTGTGGAAGTAAACTACACTTTTTTTTCACAATGGTTAAGGACATCTGCAGGTAACGCCTGATTCAATCAAATTGTTTTTATATAACACCCAAATAAAATAATAAATAGTTTTAAGAGCCTCCTAAACTAAGCCTCATTCTCAAATTAAAACATAACAATAATGCGCTTTTGAATATAGTCACACATTCCTGTCTGTTCCAATGACAGCCGTGACAGAGGAGCCATAGCTGTCAATGCCTATAGACTGTCGTTTGAAAAATGTTAAAGTTCCAAAGATTATCACCGGAACAGTGGCCCGATTCTGCTAACGTTAAGTCGTAATCGTGTCTCAATCGTGTTTCAATTGTTGTGCTTTTTACACACTAGTTACATGAATAATGACAGTATGATGTGATGTGAATGTAGTGTGTGGTGTGACCATCAATAGTATTGTGAAAAAGTTCACATTTCTTGTAACTAGTGTGTAAAAAAGCACAACAATTGAAACACGATTGAGACACTAAGGTAATTAAATTACCCTACTGAAATTCTATTCTATTTTATAGTGCGAGCACATCAGTGGCCCGATTCTGCTAACGTTAAGTCATAATCGTTTGTCATGTGCAAGTATAATATTTATGTCAACATTCTTTCTTAATAAATGTGCCCCTATTACAACTGCATTTGTTTCAAACAAAAGCGCATCATAAGAACATTTTTACTCGTAATTTACAAACCCTTTCCACTATCACATGCAAACAAATTGTCACTCAATATTTATTTTGCGTAATCGTTTTGTAATCACGTTGATCAAGATAAGCTCACTGATCTCTGTACGTGCCACCAATAGCCTATGACACAGTGTCTCTGGCATTCGAAAGAAGGATTGCGGACCGAAAAGGCTAGTTAACATTCAAGATAGGTCTTTGGGTGAGGATGATTGACCAGCGCTTTGGGCAGACTGTGGTCTTATACAATTTGCTAATGTAGTGCTGACATGTCCTTCTTGTGAATAATGATTACTTTGATTTGTGGATATAACTACCAATTAGTTGACTAAGTCATAACTTCCTATTAACTTGTCAAATCTATAACGATTATAATTAGGATGGTAAAGTGTTAGAAAAACAGAAATTCTACAACTTTAAAAAAACTTAATATAACCAAAAATTTAAATGATACTGTGCATGATTGTGTCTTTTTAGGCAGTCGGTAAAAAACTAGTTCTTCATTTTCATTTAGTTTATGTAAAAACTAGCTTTTCGCCCGCGGCTTCGCCCGCATGGACTTTACGACGTTATCCCGCGGTAATTTGATATTTATTCCGGGATAAAAAGTGGCCTATGTTCCTCTCCAGGCTACAAAGTACCTGTGTCCCAAATTTCAGCCAAATCCGTTCAGCCGTTTTGGAGTGATTGAGTAACAAACATCCAAACATCTAAACTTTCACATTTATAATATTATATAGTAGGATGTTATGTCTAGTTTTCCTAGATCCAAAAGTAGATTAAAACTACATCAGGTTTTTAAAAGTGTTAGATAATAAAGCTACTAACATTCCGAAAATACGAACCTGAAAATGTACTCATAATGAAAAATTATTTTACAGTTTTTTTTATTTTTTAAGCTAAACTTGCTCATTGCTTTCTTAACTGTACTCACCATACTTTTTATGATCTAAGTATATACGAGTACAGGTTCACCGCCTTGTCAAACATTTTTTTAATCTTTTCACAATTCAAAAAGACGGTTTGCAAAAATGCGTTGGTTATCATGAAGAATTTCTTTGCAACACCTCAGGATAGCGGGTGGTAAGGTTGGACAATATCTGTGAATAATCTTTGCACCTTTACAACTTAATAACATGTCATTGATATAAGTCCGCTTTGGTTAAAGTAACTTTTGAGACGCTTGTCTTAAGGCTTGTTTTACCTGCAGATACGTTTCAGGGGTAGAATATTTATATTGGTATGTTTCTATAGTGAAGTGGAACAGTAATTTATCGTCGTCTTTGCAAGGTAATTGCGTAAATCATGCATTTATGACAGCACCGTACAGACAGCCTTGTCTGCCCGCAATATTCATAGTTCTGCGGTGGTTTTGTCATTACAAATAACACAAACAAGATTTTTGACAATGTCCAGAAATTGGTATCGATATTTTATGCTTTTGTTACTTCTTTTAGTTAATTGTTACAAAATTATTTTAGGGTATTTTTTGGAAATCTGCTCTTTAAAAAAAACTTCAAGCACTTCATTGAACAAAATTAACGTAGGTTGAAATATGACGTGGGCGTAAAGGCTTCGTATTATATGAGGCAAATTATAAGCCTCCCTTATCGGACTTCAGTCAATGTGCGCACTCTTACCATCATCATTTCGCTTTCGCTTTGTAATTTTGTTATATTTTTAATTTTTTCTGCAAATTATTTGTTATGTGTTTAAGTTAAGTTTTAGTTATTATAGTTCGAGGTGGGCGCTAATAACTGCAACTCAGTCTATGACTAACGTAGTTATTAACTTTGATTATGTTGCTGTATAGCTATAATTTTAGACACTAATAAATATTTTTGATTTTTTTTTTGAATCATGGAGAAATAATTGACCTGTTCAAACTTAACCCGTTTAAGCAGTTGCAGAAAAAATAATTAAGTCTCGTAGAAGGGCGTCAGACGTCACGTACAAAGCTGGCTCTAGTTCTTTTGCTTTATTTAAGATGACTTTTACGTTAGTGTGCGTTCATACAGATAGTGTAGAATGAACATTAAGGCTGACTGACGTGATGGCCTGACTCTACTTTTTGCTGTCACACACACTGAAGAAGAAATCTTGTAATGGCAAAAGATCTATACTGGCGCCAATCTGCCAGCGCCGAGTAAGCAGTTCGGAACTTGTCGGCGACATTCGTAGCTTATCAGCGCAATCAGGAGACATATTTCCGTAGCGCTCGAAATGAAAATTGAATATGAATTGAAAACGTATACGTCGACCATGTCACCATGATGTCACTAATGTGCCCAACTGAAAACCAGTGCAGTAAGCAAGCTTACTGTGTATACTGAGTTGGATGCAGTTTTTGGCATCACGTGACAGTACACAGTTGTAAATGAATTTACATCATACTGCTCGGTAACTAGGATTTACTAGTAAGGTAAGAGGCTGTGTAAGTTGGCATGTGCAACACAGTGTATTGTTTAGATAGAACGTTCCATTTTCAAATTACTTTGCAATTCAAGCAGGTGAATGCTTTAATTGTAAAGTAACTTTACCATTCAAGCTATGCAAAACTCCTTGGTCAAACATATTTTTTTCATAAAATGATAAGAAAACTATTTACTGTGGAGAACAATGAAAATGGCGGTCAAAATACGTACATTTACAAGTTTTGGCAAATTTTGAATAAATATTTTCTCTCTTATAAAAGAATCATTTTGTCATAACAATATAAATGTTTTATTTACCTCGCATGAATGATGTAAAGTAGAATGCTTACCTCGGTTGCAAGTAGCTATTACACCCTCGAACTATATTCGCCCTCGCTCGTTTCGCTCGCTCGGGCGTCTAAATATCTCGGGTGCACTCGATCCTTTAGCGCCCTTTGCGAGCTGCGCTCGCACGGGCGCCAAATTGGATCTTGTTCTGTAATAGCTCGCTTACGTTCCTTGTGTAACAAACTACTATAAGTTAGTGTCTTTGTTATGTTTTCTTTGTTATTGTGTAGATACTCGTTGTGTGTGTGTCAAAATAAATGTCTTTTTAATACAGTTGCTCAAAAAGTGGCGTATTGCAGGGACGTATAGCGTTCGGGATGTGGGCTATTACACACTCGAACTTTTTCTTTACCTTTCCCGAACTCGTGCGTTTTCTTTCCCAACTGTCAAAATATTGTCTATTAAAAAGAAAAAACCAACCACGAAGTTTTTACTAAAAAAAATCATAGAAGTTTTTATGATTCATGCAAATATTTCTAAAAAGAAGCTACTAATTTGTTTCAATATCAGATTTAAAAGTAATTTTAATTATACATTAAATTAATATTAGTATCGGCCAAATTAAATTTATGTATATAAAAAATACATAAAATTGGCTGTATGACCACAGATTACTAAATATGGTATGACGTGCACTATTTACCATAGTATCTGCTTAAAGGAGTTTGCGCAAGTAAGTGAAAAGAAAATGAGGGACCTTATTTCTTAATTTTCTAAATTAGTTTTTTCTGGTTTTTATTGTGGTAGGTACTTAGTATGGTGGAATTAGTGCAATAATGTGGCTTTAATGGAAAACGATGTGGTAAAAGAGAGAAATAAGGAAAGGCGCTCCTGTAGGATTCGGATTGCTTTTGTTAGGTTTCATTTCATTTCATCTCATTTAATTTAATTTTCATTTCATATCAATAAAAAAAATCTACTGAAGCCTTGGCTGTATGATCATAGTTTCCTTTGCCAACCCAGAATGGGTGATGAAAACAAAAAAAAGTCTCTGCTTATATTCTTTTACGATTAGTTAGTTGAGTTTATTGTATTTTATTATTTTATTAAATTGCTTAATTTTTTCGCAACTGTATTAAAAATAGTTGTTCAGTACACGTGCGGAACCGTCATTGCAACTTGTTCCGACTGTCAACCCTCACCTTCGGCTGCGCCTCGGCTCGGGTAGACATTTGTCGGAACTCTTTGCAATGACAGGCTTTCCGCACTTGTAATGAAATCTACTATTTCTTTCTTTCTTGCTTTAAACGAGTCGCCTACGAAATCCAATTTTATTACACCCGTTTTCATGCATTTTTGTAGCATTCGAAATCCGTGTTTCCAATAAATCACAGAGAAACTTTAAAATTATAGTAAAACTAGCGGCCGCCCGCGGTTTCACCCGCGTGGTTCCCGTTCCCGTGGGAATATCGGGATAAAAAGTACATAAAAACCTTCCTCTTGAATCACTCTATCTATAAAAAAAACGCATCAAAATCCGTTGCGTAGTTTCAAAGATTTAAGCATACAAAGGGACATAGGGACAGAGAAAGCGACTTTGTTTTATACTATGTAGTGATGCATACACAAACACTTGTCATAGGTATAATTGTCAGTGATCCAATAAGCTTTCTACGTGTACCTATACGCCCTATGGTTTGGCGCATAACTTAGGTTATTTTTTAAATTGAAGGTCAGTTTAAAAATTGTCGATCGAACTAGGGATTACTTTCACAAGTAACATTTTAATCTCTTTTACCAGGATCTATATTTTCTATTAGCAAATAACCCTTAACCGTAAGAGTGACTTAATTAGCGATCGCTCGGGGCTCGCGCACGGGCACCGTATCTTATCTGTGCACGACGCGCATGTCGACGCGCATATCTTGTGCGCTTGTTGCGATCTTGAAGACGTGCAGTTTTCACGGAGGATGCTTTTGGATGGGTTACCTTTTTTGATATGATTTATTTTTTCTGTTTAATTATCGATTTGTAAACTGGACGTTTTGCAATTCAATTTGTTGTTGTTGATGTCTTTATCCTTTGTCTTTATTACTACCTACTTACTACTATTGGCGATGGCATCTGAAATACAGTGTAAAAAAAAATTATGCTACATCGGATGTCAACGTAAGTATCTAATTTAATTAAGTATGTTAGGTACTTTAACTTCAAGCTGTTGGTATAGCGTGATTTTTTTGCTATTGTAAAAGCTTGTGTTACAAATTTTACAATTAAAATTTACTTATTATTAATAATAATCAACTGTGGCAACTCTAGTTTTTGTGTGTCAAGCGTCATAAGTTTAAGTAGAATTATCAATTATTGTATTTTGTTTTTCCTAATTTATTTTTCACCCCAAAAATTCAACATTGACCGTGTGAATGTTGATAGGCGTTCCTTTTTATCTAAAACTTACTAACTAAATAGGCCTTACTCAACCTTGGGTAGGCGAACTCAGGAAAAAAGGCATATCGAACCTATTCAGTATACAGTGTATTAAATAAAAAAAAAACAACAAAATCACCACTGCTTTGACTAATAAGTTCTTCAGGTCACCGCTTCGACCACAACAATTTCATTAGATTTTAATTCAGGCTGGTTCGCTTGACGTTTATTACCTCTATGGCACGTGGCTCAAATCAGCACATGATGTGGATTAAAGTATGTTTATACTCCAATCTGACTGACATTGCAAGCTGTTACCAAACAGTGTTATTTTGTTAAAGAACTACCATATGACTCACTTTACACAACTTCAATACTTCCAGGTCGCGTATACTTTTCCATGGCTTTGAGACAATGATTTTATCATCACAATCAGCCATATCAATGTCCTCACTGCTGTGCTGGGACACAGGCCTTCCTTATGGATGGACTAATGTACCAACGGCTTAACGTGCCTTCCAAAAAGAAGCTTGATATAATACATTTTTGGTCACCCATCCCGTGACCGACCATTGCAAAAGTTGCTTAATGTCAACGATCTGTTATATCTGGTAATTACAAGGCTTATTGCTGAGAAGGTGCTAGACGTGCTGACTGGCCAATATGAGCCCGCAGCCGCGAGGACGCGCATTCATATTAGTCACTTCCTAATCGTAATAAATAGTAGTTTTCAAATAATTTCTTTTTTTTAAAAGACTCTGGCGAGAACCCTTACAACAGATCGCAGGACTCCTTGCAACAATTTCATTAGATTTTAATTCAGGCTGGTTGGCTTGACGTTTATTATCTTATCGGCGCACGCGGCTCATGTCGGCGCCGGCGCAGGATTTATGCGCCAACTACACGTTGCGCGATATTGTTCGACGACGGCTTCATTAAATTGTTTTATTAAACACTTAATCGTTCATTGGCGAGCAAAGGTTATGTACTGTGTAGAGCGTGATTAATCATTGTGGTATTCTAGAAAGATTGTTGGATTTTTACAGACGGTTATTATCGGTTTTCTACAGACTTTGGAGAGTGTGCATCTGAATTGCATAACCTCATTCCTTACAATTATTGGATATTCACCATAAAACATTTCAGTAACGTGCACTATGTGACTAGACATCAATAGCAATTTGTCACTTTGCATTTTCAAAGGGAATCAGATCTTACAAAGATACAAAGAATTTTAAAACAAAAGGTGATATAAACCAATTTGTTGTTTGAGTTTCAAAGCTCGTCAAAAACTAATGTCACGACTAGAAAATAAATTTAAAATACATACTCTAAAGCAAAAAATAAGATCGTATAAAATCGATGATTTATTAAACATCACATTGTAAGTAAAATCTTCCGCTTATAACTAAGTATATTTCTCCCATTATCGGTATACAAAATGACACATAGCCAGGCCAAAAAGGATTCGTCGCTCGAGCAGATAGCTGAATAATAGCCGTCCCTCTCCAGGTGGACTGCAGTCATTACTCTTGCGGTAATCCGGCGAATACACCAAGATTTACGGCACCCCAAGACGGACCGCCAAATTTAGGCCTGCCCTAAAAAATGGGGCTTAGGCCTCTACAGTTATAAATAATAGGAGATCCGGTCTTACGAATGGGTTCTATGAGAGTTTTATTTATGTTGGATTGATTTATTAATTTGGATACTGATGATGGTAAAGCAATACCTGCATTGCTTTACAGGCCTAAAGATCACTAAGGGTTCTGCAAAAATAGGACTAAAGAGCCTTATTATTAACCCTATAGGGCCTCCGAGAATTGTTTGCATGTAACAAACACCACATGATAAGTAGTTTCCGTTTTTTCAGCAGCTTTATCAATCCAGTTGTATAAGTTCAGACCACTGTCTGAGTGGCAAATCGTTCAGCCATTCCTATTATAGCTCACAGGAATCTCATCAAAGCTACAAGTTCTAATATTGATATACCTACCAAGACTGATGTACCAAGATCTGCTGATGGTCCAAAGAAAAATCATAATGCAGAATAAAATAAATAGTTGGTAGCTCAAAATTTCTCGCACATAATAACCGTTTACCTAATAATATCGATAAGTCAAATTATAATATCTAGCCTCTATTAACTAGGTACTGGTGTCCGTTATTTCAACAGTTTTAACTATCAAAATAATTGTAACTTCAGTCAGTGCCAAATCGTTTGGCCATTCTTCTTGCAGCTCACAGGCATGTCATACAATTTGCTACAGAACCTTAAGCATGATTTTTGTGACTGAATTGTTACACAATCAGAAAAGCTTCATCGACGAAAATTTTTATAGCATGTATAAAGTCAAAGTACCTATAATATCCAGCGACTATTAACTTGTAAGTAGTTTTTCTGATTGTGTAACAATTCAGTTATTCAGTTATTTGAACAACTTTATCAATCCCGTTGTAAGCTCTCTCTCTCTCTCTCTCTCCCAGCTCACAGGCATGTCACACAATGTGCTACAGGACCTTAATATTGACATAGGAAATTCAAAAAGAAATAAAAATAAAATGATGTTAATTTACCTCTAAATATTGAGTGCAGTACAATCCATACTAACATTAAAAAATTGAAAGTATATTTGTTGTTTGTCCGTCTTTCACGTCAAAACGGACAAACGGATCGACGTGATTTTGATATGTTGACAGTTCGGGGACTGGAGAGTGACATAGGTTACTTTTTATCCCGAAAAAATATCAGAATCCCGCGGGATTGTATGACAAATCGTTTAACTGACGTGCTAACAAAACTAACCTTAATTCTATGGCCGTTTCCAAAGACTATGCAATCACTGACGTTTTAACCGCTCTGTAAGCCTAGCATGACCACCCAAAACGTGATATGTATCGCATGATAGAGCGACTTATCGAAATTCAAACGTCAAAACCCATAGTCTTTTGACAGTCAAACCGGATAACTTATCATATCATATCGAATTTTGTTGGTCATGCTAGGGGGGGCTGGAGTACTTTTAATACTTATGTAACATTAGTGGCAGGCAGAGTTTAAAACTTCTTTGCTGAATGAAAATCTTTATTGGATGTAGGTGAAACGAAGTTCACCGGATCCACTAGTTAACTTATAATATCTTCAAGCCATAGTATAATGTTTAGCGACTATTAACTTGTAGTGTCCGTTATTTGAACAGCTTTATCAATCCAGTTGTAAACTCAGTCAATGGCAAATCGTTCGGCCATTCCTCTTCCAGCTCACAGGCATGTCATACAATTTGCTACAGGACCAATGGCCACGGTTGCGTGCGCGCACCTATATTTCCAACGTGGACATATTGAGTTATCTTAATTAGCAGCAGGCGAACCACCGCAGGCGATCCAGTTTAGATGTAGATGTATAGAGCTGCCTTTAATTGTAGCAGATATTTTAACATCTGGTTTAAAGTAAGATGCTAGTAAACGCGAAAGAGATTTAAAAACTACATAAAGTTTAATATAAGATTTTAAACTTTCGCGTTCCATTATAATTTTAAACAAGAGTAACGGGACTCAACGCGACATTTATTATGAAGTACATATTATTATGTACTTACAGCTTGACGTTTCGGCTGTGTTGCAACAACCGTGGTCACAAGCAGACTGGCGGTGGCGGTCGCGCACCGCCAGTCTGCTTGTCGTTCCCGACCCGTGGTCCACCTGACAAGTTCACCTGGGTGGACTACGGGCATTTGTTCTGACCCTTGGTACACCTGAGTGGATTACGGACACTGACGCAGACCCGTGGTTCACCCGGGTGAGCTACGGATACCGACGTGAACCCGTGGTCCACCTGGATGGACCACGGATACTTACTAAGATCCGTAGTCCACCCTCCACCGGGTCACCTCGTCGTGATGAACTACATATGCACTGAAAAGAGTGAAATAAAAAATTTTTGTTACATAAAAGAACCGCCTTTAAAAAAAATGCCATCAAAAAATACAATATTAGAGGTATTATTTATTACTTTTTGATGGCTTTTTTTTAAGGCCGTTCTATTTTTAAACAAAAAATTTTTTTTTTATCAAAAATACTTACCCCATTTCTATCCTAAACAGTTTCATGTTGACTTTGAGCAAGGTGCTAGAACTTTGAACGAAGTTTGCCCCCCCCCCCCTTTACCAAATGTGCATATTTGCGGGGGGGGGGGGCAAATTTGTTTAGGGGGGGATCTAATCTTATTTCCCGTGGTACAATGATGAATGCAATAATTTTGTATTATGTAAAATTGTGTGCCAGGAGGGGAGGGGGGGAGGGCAAGCACCCCTATTGCCCCCCCTCTTGTATTTGCCCCTGTTGCTCAGTGGTATACTTTTAGACCAATGGATAATAAAGTTTATAGTAGTGTCCATGGTACACCTTTGAGGTGTACCAAGGGTCATACTATTTTCAAAGTAGCAATAGACCACCTCTCGAGTGAACTACGGATAATAAAATTTATAGCGGTGCCCTTGGTACACCTCTTAGGTGTACCAAGGGTCAGAACAAGTCTCCGTAGTCCACCCAGGTGAACTTGTCAGGTGAACCACGGGTCGGGAAGGCTGCTTGTGACCACGGTTGTTGCAACACAGCCGAAACGTCAAGCTGTAAGTACATAATAATATGTACTTCATAATAAATGTCGCGTTGAGTCCCGTTACTCTTGTTTAAAAATACATAAAGTTTTAAATAAATTAATGGAAAATTCTAAAGTTACTTAACTGTTATTTAAAGTGATACAAATTAAGGCAATAAGTTATATTGTCACCGGAAATTATAGGTTAGTTCGTGGTTATTTTTTTAGGAAATTTATAAATTTACGGTTTTTATTATTTTCCAGTGACATATATATATTAAAGTAGAAGTTAAAGTGAAAATCAAACATTTATTTATATATAATTTTAGTACTAACATAATATGTTTAACCGTTGTTTCAGAACCAGCAATGGCTTCCTATACTGAAAGATGATCAACGAAGAAATCAAATACCTCAATAGAAATCAACACAATTTTACACCTAACATCAACCCAGTTAACAAACGGTGGTACCTACAGCGACACCATTACACATTTTGGGACCCGGTAACTAGCAAAAATATCCATGACAAAATCCGGTCAAAAGTTAAACTTCTTCAACTTACTTAACCGTTCAAGGAAAACTATTTTACCATCAAATGTTCGTACTAACGTCTACTTATAATTTATTGTTTCAGGACCAGTGGCTTCTTTTAAAGAAAGACGATGAACGAAGAAATCAATTCCTCAATGGAAATCAACACAATATTACACCTATTATTATTATCATTTAGAAAGGGTACGCCATTGAAGCCGAACGAGTGATCAGTCACCTTGGTCAGGACCATTTCAGCCAGTTCCCCAAGTCCCCTGAAAGCTGAAAGCAGGGGGAGGCGGGTTATCATTTACCCCACCAGCGTCGGACCCTCGAACCTACCTGAACGCTTATTACACCTAACATCAACCCAGTTAACAAACGGTGTTACAGCGACACCGTCACACAATTTGGGGCCAAGTAACTAGCAAGATTATCCGTAACAAAATCCGGTCAAAAATTAAGCTTCTCGCCGTGGTTTATGCCGGAATTAAGGCTCCCATGAAAGGCTTATAATTAACGACCTAATTAGCAACGCGAGCCCCGTTAGTGAGGCACCGGGCGTATCGTGACGCCCTGTGGTATCCGATTTTGGTACTAGTTGAAATATATTCTCGTGTCGGTGGTTGTTGTGAGACTCATATGTGGAAAAATTATATTAATTTTAAGATTCTAAGGTTTTTTTTGGAATTTGGTTATCAGTTTGTGAATCCAAAATTTGCAAAATGCATATCCGATAGATGATTAGGTATAGGTAATATCTTCTTTTCCGTCTTTATAAAATTTCGTTTACTTTTACCTTTACAATTCGCATAGATATGTATACGAATTTTAGCCAGTTCGTTTCCTTGATGTGAAGAGCTTATTTAAAAATAATTCCACCCTGTTTAAGATTAACTTTTTTGTTCATACTGCCTGCACTTTAAATAAATCATTTGAGTTTTAATATAATAATCCTTAAGCCTTTCTCAAACAGAAGTACTTTCTTAAAATTTCTTATGTACAGTCAAAGCAATTAAATCGCAACTCACTTTCATTTTACAACAGATTAAAATTCAATAAGGTCGAGATTACAACCTTTTGACATTGACACTGACCTTTATTACTTTTGACTTATTCAAATAAACTATTAGCACAATGGGTCATAATTCAATTGGTTCCACTGTACTACAAAATATTTTATAAATTGAATTACATTTAGGTCTTAAAGTGCCTTGCAACAATTTATTCTTAAGTAAAGTTTTCTTATACCAATTGTGTTTACCTTTAATCTTCTGCCTCAAATTTTCCATACTCGCTTCAAATAATACCACCTAACTATAAAGTTTAAAATCGCGCAGCAGAGGAATCGAACCTCACATCCCGTTTCGGCCTGCAGCACGCTTCCTGTTTGGCACGACACCACGGCTACTTTCAGCAGAGACCCTGTTCCAACTTGTCTACACTATGCTTGTATTTTTATGTATGCTATGTAAATATGCATGGGTTGTTATGTAAAGATCAGAAATTGTAAGTATTACAAGTTGAGAAATGATTTCAAAAGACCATCGATTTTTCAAAAGACAAAACCTTTGTTTCAGGTCAGTCAATAGTTTGATTTATCTGATGGTTTTAATTATGAAAGTTGTATTTTGTATTTTATTTTTTCATTGCTGAAAATAAGGTTTGTGAAAAAGTGGTAGTAGCATTAGCACAGATTACTAAATAGTTACTGTAGGTATTAGTAAATTAGTTGTATGTACGTACCTCGTAGATTTGTTTAAAAAAATCGGCCAAGTGCGAGTTGGACTCGCCCATGAAGGGTTCCGTACCACTTACCGTACTGATTGCCTATTCCCAGCCAAAATACCACTATCATTTTTCGCCAGAAAAAAATAACTTTGTTTTCCATAGTGTTTGTATGAAAGACAAACTTACATTTGCGGTTTTTGAAAATGTGTTATATCTCAAAAATTGCTTCCTATATGTTATTCAAACCAATTTTCGTTGAAAGTTTTATTAAGATCTACAACATATATTTTTTCTAGATTTTTCACTTTCTTATTTTAAAAGTTAGAGGGGGGGGGGGGGGGGGGGGAGACACACATTTTACCACTTTGGAAGTGTATATCTTTTAAAATATTGACTTTGATAAAAATGATAAAAGAAACCTAAATATTATTTTTAAATACCTATCTAAGGACACCCCACACTAATATGTTTTATGAAAATATTTTTTTTCTGTGTCAGTTCCATGTATGGGCCCCCCCTTATTTTTTTTATTTTTCTATAAAAATCCTAAAGCGGTTCACAGAATATATCTACCTACCAAGTTTCAAGTCTGTAGTCGTAATAGTTTTTGAATAAAGTGGCTGTGACATACGGACGGACGGACGGACGGACGGACAGACAGACAGACAGACAGACAGACATGACGAATCTATAAGGGTTCCGTTTTTTGGCTACGGAACCCTAAAACACGTATACCTAATTGCTCATGCTAATTAATAAGGGGTGTTTTAGATTTTTTTATATAAAAACTATAAATCAGTGTCCTTTGACTTTTTGCAGAAGTGATGTTGATGAAGTCACGGGTACCCGTGACAACTAAACCCGTGTAAACTATAGCGATTATGTACTTTCTCGCTATAGTTTTCTTTAAAATTTTCCACATTTAAGGCAAGTCTAACGTGCAACTTTATTATATTATTCCAATATCATGGTTTGACTTGCCTACGATTTATCATGCTTACTATGAAATTGAGTCACGAAAACTTGTCAAACTTGTTTACGAGATTAAATATGTCGAAGATTCGGATAGAAATTTATTAGTTATGTAAAGAACTTTTTATACCTAATAAGGTCAAAGGTTATTGCATAGCTACTAGATTTATACAACAACTGACATTTGCTGCTTGAAATTGAATAGTACGCGATAAATACTAGGATTAGTCAAAGTAGATTTAGTAAATGATTAGGTTTACGGCGTGTTTGCAAAAGTTACTGTTTCGCAAGTTACATTAGTTAAGTGAAGATTAAATAACTTGTCAAGTATTTTATTTAAAAAAATATGTAAGTAGTTAAAAGTTCTGACAATTTAATTAGTTGACATATTTTACTGTAAGTATACATAAAAGATGTAGCATTTAAATGACTTATTAATTATCCCTGTTATGTATTGGTAGAATTTTGCACCAAGAGAATAGTAAATAGTTTAAATATAATAACCAAGTAAGTAGAGACTAATTAAGGAGGGTTAAGAACTAATTAAGAAATATTAATAATAGAAAATTTAATTCTCCAAATCATTGTGACAAATGTTTTCTGGCTAAAATGCACCTAAACGAAGATATAAACGAAAATTTTAGCATAATTTAAGACTATTCTAACTTTGTAATTTTTTACAACTGAACTTCGTCGCCATATAATAAAATGTTGTAATTATTCACTAGTATATGATTAATACGGTTTCAAAGCGCTACGACTCTTTTGCACCTTATTCTTTAAAAGTTTGACAAATTTCTGGAAAACGATTTTTTCTAAAGTGCATTTTTTTAACTATCTGTCCTAGTAACAAAATTTAAAGTGTTAATTATAGAAAATTTTATTCTCTACAACATTGTGAAGACTCTTCTCTGGCTCAAATGCACCTAAACGAAGAATTAAGCGAACCTGAAGAAATTGCCCTTTTTTCAATATGGCGGTGGGAGCTGAGGACGAGGAATTGTGCATTTTGCATTATAAATAATCACTAACCATCCTAGACAACATATCAAAAATTCAAAACAACCGGACCACTTGTAAGCTAAAAACCTCTTTTCACTGGACTATAAACTGTGTCTGACAATAACCAAGGTATCTGAAATTTTATGGATAGCTACGCAAGCCTAAGAAAGTACCTAAGCAACTAAGATAGCTAGCAAAAAAAAAACAAAAACATAGCTAAAGTTATACAGATATATATGCGCCATAACATAATAATAGAAGGTGAAAATAAAATGCATGAATTACAGTAACAGAATTTTATTTAATGCAAATCCATTTCGCACTTTAGCCGACATTGTACAAAAGAATTATTAATATCGCTCCCATCATAATGATACGTAAACAGGTAATACAGTATTACACGACTCTTCACACATACAATCATGAAACACAAAACATTAAATCATCTCTACGCTAGAATCCCTCGAGCTTTTAAGTATTTTCAATCATAAATCACTATTTAATATTAATTAATTATGTTACATTACTACAATTGGGCCTACCTAGTATTTACGTATGACAAATGCTTCGTTATACAGAAAATTACGTATATAATTTATGAGCACGCTTCCTGTTACATACAATAAATCAATAAATTTGTCCAATCTGAAAATTTACAGGGTTACAATTTCAATTTTTCAATAAAATTTACTGTGACCAATGGTACTTTTTTTATAGAAACAATATAGAAATACTTTTTAAGAAGCTAGATACATAAATATATTTACAATATTTAACAAAATGATGAGATAATTTTGACGACGATTCTTTCAAACTGATGTTTGTAAGTATAATAAGGTTTTTTTATTGATGTTCAAGCGACGTAAATTAAAGGAACTTTTTAAAAGTTAAATTAACATTAATACGTGCACTGATGAGACTGTCATACTAATCTATTAATACAAAATTATTTTGGCACTTCGAAGATAAAATAAGAAATAAAACAATAACACGAAAGAATCCCGTCCAAATTCCTCTAACACTCTTAATTACAGAGATAATATTACGTATATGTTTATAGGAATCCAAAAATATTACAGCTACTGTATCTTAAAATAAATTACATTATGCTTACTTTAGTTAGCTATTCGTATACTGGGCACAACTAGTTTTGATTCTTGTGTCATTTTCATGTGACTATAGATAAACTATTTGTCTAAGAATAAGTTAATCTATCGACTAATAAATGGAATATTTCTTCATACTAAAGCTTTTGCAGTTACGTATTTAGAGTAACTGGTGTCACAGGGAACAAAATAAATTATTGTGTAAGTCATTGCCAACTTTCCATAAAGTTGATTCGCTCATAAAAATCGTACATCATTAAATTTACTTGTGATGTATTTAATAATCGGTTTGAACACAAAAATGTTTTAGCAGTTAAAATTTAAGACTTTACATAAAATATAAATGTTATTATCAATTTCATAAAGTTTGTCGATGTAATGTACGTAAGTTACATTTGAGACGATTTTAGCCGACAAGTTATTGTATGTTATATACTCATAGCGTAGTTAAACGTAATAGTTTAACTACACTATCAAATTAATTGCATCATTGTAATGCATATATATTGTAATTTATCTTGTCCACGTGTCCACCAGTGTTAAGTAAAGTCGACTACAGGTATTGCTACCCGTGTTATGTATCAGTTACAAATACATTAGACTTACTATTTACATACGCCGTTTGAACCACACTCAGTTACATCTAGATGTCTGTGAACAACCACGTTACCATAAAACTGATAGGTGTTTTGTGACGTTACACTGGGAATTTTCATACAACTAGTTCAATGTAATACGTTTTTTTTTACTTAGTAGGTATTTACAGTCGATGTCTGAACCAAGAAAAGTTCCTACTCAATATAAATCAAGACCTTCAAGTGATACCTAGATTTGAATAAAAATTATGAATTAGTTTTTATCTTTGTTATGTTTAATAAAATTAATGGAAAAGTCCGAATAGTAAATTTAAGAATAAATCCTTAGTTTAATAAAAAATGATTTTGTGGAAAAATATTTTAAAAGCCTTTAAGACATTTCAAATCGTCAATTTTTTGTTTTAAAACAGTTTCATACATTTATTTACTAAATGTAAAACATTATTCTAATTCCTCGCTTCAGACATCGACTAAGTAATATTACTTACATACATACACATCTTAGTTTGAATATGAAAGTAATGCTATAATACCTACATATGTATTAAAGCATAACATTCATATTCAAACTAAGATGAACTACTGTTCTTTTGATGTTTGTTTTGAATACTTTAACGAAAATAACCAGTAACATGGTTGTTTCTAAAAATGATTGTAGACCCCACGTGTTTAAAAATAGGTATTTATACAAGGAAAAACATCGGGAAGCGCGATGTCGATTCAATTGAAGTTATTCGTATTCCTATCCAATATTAGTTAAATAAGATTTGTGAACAAACCACGAGAATCTATATTAGTTTGTTTCAATCACGTCAAATAAATTAGCCATTGAATGGTTTACTACCATAGTTAGTACAAAATAAAAATCTCATACGTATGTCAGTTCTTGTTTGAAGAATTAACGTTTTACAACATTATTCAATAACAATCAACAACAGTACAGTGCCCCACTACTGCTTACTCATAGCATCACAATAAAAAAAAAAAAAAACCGAGTAACAATTCTACAAAAATATTAAAACCATATCACAGTAGAAAATTTCTAAAAAAAACGAAGTGGAACTATAAAGAGCTGTAAAACCCGTCGAATCGACTGCGCGTTTTGGCAGATAAAGTGCGATTTCGAGTGAGCGATAGTGGGGCGCGATTCGCACGATAAATAAAAACACAATTCCATTTGAAGCTCGGGGCTGCGGCGCGGCGTCCGTGTACCTCAGCAGGCGTCCAAGATTTATACACGGAGATGCGGACCAATATATCACGGGAACGCGGGAACCCGACCTATTCCTAGCCAGCAGCCACTGTGCCGATCCTGCGATAGCAGATTCGCCAGATAGCACGGTACTAACGCCACTTGACCCCCTCCACAACTTCACACTCCCATCTCTACATTAGCTTCTATGATCCCTAATATATTCATTCACAAGTTAAGGTAAGCGATAAATAAGCGGACACCGAACCGCGATTTTTCATCCGAGCCTCATATAATTTATAGTCGACGATGATATCGCGACTGGTTCTTTTATTTGTGAAATAGTGATACGCGGAGTGTGCTCGGTAAGCGGTACTAACGGGAAATTTTGACGATAAATCACGGGCAGTCGATTGCCTAAACGCTCGCGTGGGCTAGCGGAAAAATTTATTCGATAGCTAAATTTGATATCTTGATCTCGCGGAGGCATGCCACGTGGCATGCGGGGAGCGAGCGCTGTGAGCGCGCTATTCCGGTGAGGCCCTACCACCTACCAAAGCATGACAACGCTAACGCGGCGACCACCTGGAACAAAAGAAAAAGCAAATTAATCGAAATGCCAATCATAAGAAATAATAAGTAGCGTGCTCCCGGATAAAATGAATCTAACAAGCGTGCACTCTGCTCATGGATTACGGTATCAATTGCTATGCAAATCCATTTGAATCCCGAGGATGTATAACTTTAATGTTAGCCTACGAGTACAAATGCCTTCATCTCAAAATGCGTCCTCATAAACAAGAGCGGGCTTAAAATGCAAATAATTTCGCGCGAGCCCCATGGGCATGTTAAAACAAACTCAGCATTCTAACAGCTTTCCATTATTTATCGCTTACGCTCACGGAAAGGCGATTTTTTTTCAGTTAAAGTTAATTTCTAGCGTAATGCGTATTTGATAAAAGGCTGTATCTCTGGCAAGCAGGCCCCGACGAGCCCGGTCTGAAATTAAGATGTAACATGATGCGAGAACGAGCAAAAGCTGCTAGATTTATTGCTATACCACTTTGCATATGCTGATTTACAAAGACGATGGACATAATATCGAGCGGTTGCGTGTGAGACAGCGATAAATAAAGTGCGCTACGTTTCTCGATACTTATTAGACTTAGGAATTTTTTTGTTATTATAAAAAAGATCAAAATTTGTTGGTATTATTAAATTACCTAAAAACTTCGCATAATTTTCAGTGTTTAAAAAATGAATAATAAAGGTAAATCTCCTTTACTCCTTTGCTTTACGTAGATAATGTAGAACATGAAAAGCAATGAAAATTGCAAATTAAAAAAGAAAACCCTTAGAAATCAGACACCACATTTTTCTAGCGGCGAAACTAGAATCATCACTGAGACAAAATCGTGATAACCAATGAAACCTAACCCCAAGGGGGTAATATCTACTCAGAAGCATTATTTTATTGCTGATACAAGCTATTCGCGAGCGAGCGGGACGCCTAGCGGCTGTCTGCCGATCCGCACTCAGCAGAAAGAAACAACAGAATCGTTCGTGCGCGCCAAGCCTTACAATAATGTCTTAGTCGCAAGTGTGAGCCCGGCTTAAAATAAGCACTTATTTAGCATGAATATTTATACGATTTCCGTAAACGAGTTTTGATTTGTGGGACCGAACGTTGGGACTTCGAATAAGAAATTAATTTCAATGAACACGATGTGTTTTTGTTTTTTTTTTCTGACGCATATTTTGGTATTGGTATTTAAACTTTTTAGACTTATGTTTGTCCTAAGATTTTTCTTCGAGAGCTTTCTAACAATTTTGTTCCAGTAAAGTACGAGAGAGACAAAGTGAAAAGTGTTTTAAGAGAAAAAGGTCCACGTACGATATACGTAGAGGATCGTAGCCAAGGAAAGTAATAAAGAAGTGGGACGCCAACCGAATAATTGATACGATTATGTGTTACTACTACCAAGGAGATAAGGGCTTGTTATATGCGACGAAAAAAAATAGCAACAACATTTTTTAGAAAACAACAGTTGTTACAAAAAAAATTTTAGTTTACTTATTGTTGATATAGTGTCAAATGAGATAAGAGCTGGTTAGTTAAATGTGCTACATAAAATATCCCAAAAATTTCATATTTATAAGAAAATAGCAAAACGTATTTTGTCTAGGTTTTGTTACAGTTGTTATAGTATCAAAGGTCATTAAACTTGAAATTATTTTCAGCACTAATTCAGTGCAAACATTACGAACAATGTGAGTGCGCAGTCCATCATGTGTGAACGTTCATAAATCGTGGTGCGACGCAAAGCACTGAAATACACTGCAACCAACACCGACTAAATTCTAGATATTTTATTTAGTCAATAAATGTTGATGGTTTTGTTTTAAAACAGGCAGTATAATTTAGAAATTGAAGTCCTTAAAAAGGTACCTTGCTAATATTATAAATGTGAAAGTTTGTATGTTTGTTAATCAATCACGGCGAAACGGCTAAACGTATCTCTATAGAATTTGGCACAGAGATAGAATATAGTCTAGAATAGCATATTACATTTTACCCCAGGAAAATATCTTATTTTCCACGGGCAAACATCGATTAGCTCAAGTGGGCAAAGCCGGGAGCGGAAAGCTAGTACCTAAATAATAAATGAAAATGCATATAAAGTTATCAAAGTAGAAAAGATGTTAAGAAAGTCAGGCTAGCTTAAAATAACATTAAGTCCATCGACAGTGAAAGGACAACCCTGCTTCTTCAAGTGTACAGTAGTTAGGTTATTGTGAAATAAAGAAACACTTAAAATTACCTGATTTTGTGAAACTTAAAAATTATATACAATCACTACTATGTTGTGCTAGGTAAAACTATTAATAACTATTTTATTCTAATGCTAAACATGTTACCAGTGTGAACACCAAGAACAATGGAAGAAGGGTCCGCTCCGTCAAGTGCGAGCGGCCATAAATCGTGCGGGCGCGCAATTCGCTGAATTACAGCATGCGCGCCGCGGCGAAATTAGCTCCGGAGATAAATTGAGGAGCCGCTAAATAAATTATTTGGGAAAACCGAGAAAAAACGGCGTCTTCCCTTGATAAGGGTTGGCCTGTAATGAACAGAGCTGGGTTGTGTTGCAATTATTATGGTGTTTTATACAGCGCTTATGGAGCTTATGGTGATGTAATGACGTTGAAAAAGTACCTACATTTAAGTCTAATGAATCACCTACTTTAATATGTTTTCGGTCAGTTTACTCTATAGGTAAATAATAATTCATATTTTGCTGAATAACACCATACCTACGCGCTGCAGCAAAATTAGCTCTGGAGATAAATTGAGGAGCCGAAATAAATAATTTGAGATAACAGAAAAAATACAGCGCGTCTTAATAAAGGGTGCGTTTGGTTTCAACTAAGTATTATAGGGTTTCTTTCATGCAGCGCTTTTGGGACTTATAGTGATGTAATGGTGCTGTCTAAGGAATCATTTACTTTTATATGTGTGTTGTCAGTTCACTCTATAGTAAATAATAATTTGGTGAACTATTATTGCATGTGCACCAGAGTGAAATAACCTCCGGAGATAAATTGAAGAACAACTTAATAAATTATTTGGAAAAACCGAAAAAAACGGCGTGTTTCCTTGATGAGGGTTGGGTTTGAATGCTGCAATGCACAGGCAACGCTGTGCTGCGTTTGTTTGCAATTAAAGTGGGGTTCTAAACAGCGCTGAAAAAGCATTCCTAGGCCTATGGAATCACATACCTTATGTTTATTGTCATTTCCATCTATAGTTAAATAATAATTTATTGTGCGCTAAATTACAGGCGAAATTATATCAGAATACAATAACAAGAACTCTTAAATAAATTATTCAAGAGAACCGAAAAAACCGCGGGCGTCTACCCTTGATAAGGGTTGGCCTGTAATGAACAGCACTGTGTTGTTTGTTGTTATTATAATGTCGCTTTAGACGCCTATGGTGCTATAATAGTGTAGAAAAGCAAAACGGTTTTTAAATTTGTATTAATAAGGTGTAATAAGTTAGAAATTAGTTTGTTTTAAATAGATAACGGATATTGTGGTCTGTGTCTGTTTTTATTTAACACTAGCTTTCCGCCCGCGGCTTCGCACGCGTGAGCTACACGACGTTATCCCGCGGGAATGTGATATATTTCCGGTATAAAAAGTAGCCTATGTTCCTCTCCAGGCTACAAATTTGTCCCAAATTTCAGCCAAATCCGTTCAGCCGTTTTGGCGTGATTGAGTAACAAACATTCAAACATCCAAACATTTAAACATCCAAACATCTAAACTTTCACATTTCTAATATTTATTATATATTAGTAGGATAAATTTGGATTACGATTTCATTTAATACCTACATAATACTTGAAGATAACATAAGTAACTCGGAAATAAAGGCCCTTGGTAAGGGTAAGAGTGTAGTGAAATGAACAACTTTATGTTCAGTCCCAATGACTTGTGTCATGTGTAGGTACTTACGTTTTACTAGATAAAACTATGTGATACAAACAATACTAGTGCATACTCATTAACATATAAAATATTTAAGTTAATAAACTTAACGCTACCTGCATTTCTTAATTAACACGTCAGTCTTTCTACTTGCCGACATTTAAATCTGGTGCAGTTAAGTGACCAGCTAAATTAACACTAAATAGTCGTTAACTGGCTGGTTCTCACGCCATTATAACGGTTATGGTATAACTGAGCTGTTTATGACGTGTTAAATGTGCATTTTATGAACTTGATACGTCATGTAATTTGCAAGAAAAAATGCAATAACAAAAATAATTAAGCAGATAACAAATTCTACTTATTATTTTACTGATACAGAACAAAAAAATAATAACAGACAAACTATTTTAAGCACAGACAATCACAAAAGTATCAAATTACAACTAAACAATGACAAATGCAAATGAACATCTGACACTAAATTGCATTTGTTTTGAGCAGAAACAATGACGTCACACCCAAAAGCTATTTAAATTTAAAATTTGAACGGGGAACAGAAAAGATGATTACAAAATTACTTTATAAATAAAATATTCGAGTGATTTTTCTTATTCGCTGCGCGTAAAGGCTTGTAACACCCTTTCTTTCAGCGGGATTAATCTTAGTTGTGTATTCGGGATTCAGTCGGCAATAAGAAAGATGCATAGGTGGGCTTAGGAGGGGCGGGAACGGCAAATTGTCTCAGATTCCCACCCTCGCAATCGGGATAAGGATTTTATTACATTCGTTAACGCGTATTAGATTAATGTGTAAATGGTATATTTTCGATGTAAATTAACAATGACAGAGTTCAAGGCTTTATTGAGAGCTGATGCAAAAAATAATTTATTCATCAATCAGTTCATTCCATGTCCAGATTTAATAGAATGTTGGTAGTCACATGCTTTCCAAATGAGAATAATTTGTGAACGAAAAACAAAGCTTTTATTTTTAAATCATTCGCAACAGCAAAACACGTATTCAAAATAAAATCACGCATCAAATAGAGGAGGATACATCAATTTTATTTATAAAACATTCGAAATTCGAAACAACAGAACACATACTAGAGTTCCGAGCTCCGACCATATATCGCCTCTTTGAAATTTGGGATCCATATTTAAAAAGTCTTGGCGGGGTGGGGCCCACCCCACCTGCGCGGCCATCAATCCATCCCCTCGGCCGACCCGCGCCATGCCGCTGTCTATTGTTTGTGGATCGCTACATTCCGGTTTAATGTACTGCTGTACTTTACCGAAATGTTAAGTTGATTCCATTTTTGAAATTTTGAATGATAGGTTGCGGAAGAGGTGGTAGCATGGAGCTAGACTTAATACTGAGGTAACTGGAGTTTTCATACTGAATAAAAAACGTGAACCCAGCAAATTTGACATTTAGTATGTAGTGGCTGTCAGTTGTCTTGTCTCATATGACCATACGTATTTTTTCAAAGTGTAGGTGAGACGGAAAACAGCCACAGCGTAATTTGTGGTCACAAAAAAGTGTTAGTACTGCACTCTCCAGTTACCTCAGTATTAAGTCCAGCTCCATGGGTGGTAGCTTCTGTTTTGTTTTTCTTTTTGTCTTTTATTAAAAAAAAAAATTATTTTAGACCTATTTTTTATTTTAGGTTGACCGTTGTATACCTACTCGTATTAGTAATGCAATGCTATCGTGCACTATTAAGCGGAAGATAGGTAAGCGATTCGTCTTCTTTAAAATTTATTGCATAATATTCTAATACAGTTTCCTGTACAAGCCATATTAATATTAAAGGGTAGGTACACAAGAGATTTTTTCCCTTGCCACCCCTCTCCCTTCGCGCTCATATATCAGGATTTTGGACGGGCGAAGCTAAAATTTTGGACGGTTTAAGCCGGGCGTAAATTTCGCGAAACATGACACGATGGAAAAAAATTCGACCAAAATGTTACTTCAAACATTTGCTCGCGTTAGGGATAGAAATTAAATTTATTTTTTTAATGTAATGTTACTTTTTATTTGTGAAAGTAACACGTCGTTTTGTAAACATTATTACGTAATATTTGGAGGTGGACTAAATGATGTGACATAATATGTTTTGGTGATTTTTTCTGTCACATTTATCTCTCTGCCCCTAATCAATTTCTTTTGAACATTAACGTGTACGTTAGGTGTGTTGCCATGTTGAACTTTCACACTTAACAGATTAATTTTATTTTTGGGTTGGCTAATGCGAGCGACGTGCGCAGACTGATCTCTTTTTTTTCTTGCGGGTATTTCCGACAATTTGTTATGTGCCACCATTAGGCCAAGCATTTGAGGGTTGAAAGTAGAACTATTTTGGGCTTCACACGTCGTTATACGTGTTTCGTTAATGCTTTATTAGGTTGCGATGTTGCTTAAACACTTATTGATGGGTTGCAATAAGGCATATGGTATATTTTAACAGATACGTTATTTACGAAAAGAGTTGGAAGCAAAATGCAGATAGGTGGAATAAATTAAAAACGCAGACATCGCAGAAAAAAAAAGTTGTAGTCGAAAAAATAATTTCGTTGCCAAATATTGGAACGAGAAAAAGTATTTAATCCGAAAACTTTAGTAGGTTGGCGCTTGGCAGTAAATCAGCCAGTCGTCGTCGGCGTCGATGCCAAGGAAATAAGATGAGGTCGCGTTGGCAACTATACTAACCGCGCGTCGTGTGTACTTACATGCGATGCTACGTATGCAAGATCTGTCATTGTTACACGACTGTCGCAAGTTCATTTTGTTTATTTTACTTACTACTTAGGTTGCTTTCACAGCTATCCGGGAGAACCGTACGGGTTGCTCCCGTTGCCTAGTAACTAACTACGTTGACAATTATATTTCAAAAAGATTTATTCATCTTATGACAAAAAAAATATGTTTATAAAAAAATAAAACCGCCTTCAAAAAAACCACATCAAAAAAGTAAGAAATAATTCCTCACCAAATAAATAACGTAAGTACTTTGAAGTCGGGCGTGAAACATGTACAATTTTTTGCTGTTTTTGTTAAAACCCCGCCCGACTTCAAAGTACTTACGTTATTTATTTGGTGAGGAATTATTTCTTACTTTTTTGATGTGGTTTTTTTGAAGGCGGTTTTATTTTTTTATAAAAATAATTTTTATTTTACTCTTTTTAGTGTATCGTGCAGGCAATTTACGTGTTTTCTGGTAAATAGGTATGTGATCAAACTGAAAACCTCCTTTTTCGAAGTCGGTTAAAATACCTTGAGGTATCCCCTTTTTAACAAAACAAGAGTCATCTAAATCGGTTTATAAACAAAGGAGTTATGCCTAAAGATACGTATTAAATTCACATAAAATGGAACGAAAACGACAGTATTTTCAAGATTTCCTGAAAGCTACTGAACCGATTTCAAAATTTCAAAAAATGGGACCAACTTGGGAAGCAACCTGATGTAATAACGTTTGAACCATTTCAATCGGTTCAGCCGTCTTCGAGTAATCGGTGGACATACACAAAAAAAAAAAAGAGAAAAAACATACATACAGACGAATAGAGAACCTCCTCCTTTTTGATTTAGAAGTCGGTTAAAAACAACGACATATGACAATTAGTACGCGCTGACATTTCAATACTATTATTGAAATAGAATTTCTAACGTTAATGCATTGCGAATGTCTATTATCATTTTAAAACGAAATGGTTAGGAAACTAAATTCCTTGAACATCGTTACACAGCCACGCAGGTTGGTCCATACAGCCCAACTATTGCCTGATTGCAAGATTTATCATTGTTACACGAAAGTCCCTGAATTATTTGTTTATTGTTTTAGAAACATACTCGAGCGCTTTTGAAACTTATAAAAGCGATTCCATGATGTCAGAGAAACTCTTAAAGAAACATATCTTATTATATAATGTTATTGTTTAATATACTTCAAACACGTTGAACGCCATACGAAATACTGAGTTATTTTATTTGGGCCATTGGGGACACGCTGTGGCCGACACTGTTATGTTCCATTCAGGCCGTGGGGGACACCCATGACCGCAAACATACCTCTTACTTGAAACTGAATTTTCAGACTTTTGGTTTCAGTTTGGGTTCTGTCTTGTATTTTAAACAATGTGGAAGGGATTATAGAACACTAAGACCCCAATAAAACTCAGCATATTTTAAGTAGTTAAAAAGTTATTTTGGGTTTTGATTTTTCTCATCTAAATATTGAAATAGAATATTATTAAGTATATTATTTTATTTATTGATAGAGAATAATACTACAATATGCAAACTAACTGCCCTTAACTGTTTTGTCCGTCATTAGTACCTTCTAGCGCGTGGGCGACGATATGACCCGCGTGGCCCTGTGAGAAGAAAACAGCGTTTTTTTAGTACGGGCCATAGGGGACACCATGTATTCGACGTAAGTTTTTTTCGATATTATTGAGAAAATCTGATTGAATTTAAACTAGAATACCTTTCGTCATGTCAGCCGAACGACGCCCACTGTTGGGCATAGGCCTCCCCCAAGGATCTCCACAACCTGTACCTTTTATTGGTGTTATTTATCGATTTCATGAATAAAAGTCAAAGACGAAAATTGGCCAAATATACTGTTTTTGTCATGGCCTAAACGGGTATTGCACTGTCGCTCACATGGTGTCCTCCATGGCGTTCAACGTGTTAATTAATTAGTTAGCTACTTTTCATGGAACCCAAATTAACTTGGTACTAGATAAAGGTAAGTACATTATATGAGCAATACTTTTTGCTTAGTAAAACATCTGACAATTTACGATGCGACAATATTTCATGTACACGAGGTGTAGTCTGTTTTCAGTGAGAAAATTACACGCTTCATCCCAACGAAGGTTGAGCACGAAAACAATTTGCCGCCAAAGATTGGCCTCCACAGGTTATATTACGTCAGGTCACGTCATCCGACCATAAACTATTTTTCACCATCGTTATTTAGTGTTGCCCGCTCTCCACACTTTTTATTTCTCCCCATTTCTATGGAAAAATAGGAGCGCGATTGATCAAAGTCGGAGATGCTCGTTACCAAAATCACGTTTATCATATATCACATTTGTCTAAGGCTTTAGTTAGGTTTCCTTCAAATTACATAACGTTATAACTTCAAAATGTTTATATGGAAAATACGACATTAAATGTACTTGTTCATGGTTGAATTTCCTTTGCGTGATTTTCGATTTTAGACCAAAATTATAAGGAAAGTGGTATGGAAGAGTCGCGAACCACACACGACGAATTACGAGCGAACCAGGGACGCGGCTGAGTTATGTGACCGCGATATATAATATTTATGAATTATGTTTCAGAGTTTGTAAAAACCGGTTTAAGTTCCGATGGTGGAAGTTAAAAATATTAGGAAAAATCTGGTACGGGACACCGAGTTTTTAATTAAATGGAAGTTGGACAATATCCAGAAGGATGTCTAAATATTCTAAATGGGATTAAACGAATTTTATCGACCTAATACAGCTTTTTAATATTGTCTTTACGAATTTATGACTTACTAGCTTTCCGCCCACGTCTTCGCCCGCGTGAACTACACGACGTTATCCCGCGGGAATGTTATGTTTTTCCGGGATAAAAAGTAGCTTATACGTTCCTCGCCAGACTACAAAGTATCTGTATCCCAAATTTCAGTCAAATCCGTTCAGCCGTTTTGGCGTGATTGAACAACAAACATCCAAACATTCAAACATCCAAACATCTAAACTTCTACATTTATAATATTAGTAGGAATTAGGGTTGGCAGTTTATCACCAGTTTGGAAAATTATATAAACCACCTAATCAATTCTACTTTTGTTTTATTTCTTACTAGCTTCCGCCCGCGGCTTCGCCCTCGTGGACTACTTGACGTTATCCCGCGAGATTGTGATATTTTTCCGGGATAAAAAGTAGCCTTTGTTTCTCTCCAGACTACAAAGTATCTGTATTCCAAATTTCGCCAAATCCGTTTAGCCGTTTTGACGTGATTGAGTAACAAACATTCAAACATCTAAACTATCACATCTTCCATACTTACAAATAAATATAATTGGAGTGTCTGTTGGTAACATTAAAATAACCGCTTTTTAATACATGCATATGATTATATATACGGTACATATACCAAAATGACATGTTTTTCAATTTTTGTCTGTCTGTCTGTCTGTCTGTCTATCTGTCTGTCGGTCTGTCTGCCTGTCTGTTTGTTCCGCCTAATGTCTGAAACGGCTGGGTCGATTTTGACGGGACTTTCACTGGCAGGTAGCTAATGTAATAAGGATTAACATAGGCTACTTTTTATCGCGGAAAATATCACATTCCCTCGGGATAACGTCATGTAGCCTACGCGGGCGAAGCCGCGGGCGGAAAGCTAGTTTATAATATTAAAGTAGGATTATTCAGCATGGCAACTTTTTTTCACAAATGTGTTACAGTTAGTTTTCGTTTCTATGGTTTTATAATTCTACTCCATTTTAAATACAAGTATATTCTGCGCTTCGCAGCTCTATACCTATAGCTTAAGGAAAATTTCTTCAATTACGAAAACCATTAACATTTCCCGCGTTTCCTATTAAAATAGCAAGAAACTCCGGTCTTGTATTACTTAGTATTGTTATTCTGTCTTAATTTATTCGTTCTCGGCGTCATGATATCATCATTTAAGTATCGAAAGTGTGTTAAAAATCTATTTCTGTTATGAATTTATACATTAAACATACATTTAACTTAACGTAATACTGTACGGATCTTTTGATATGTTGAATTTGTCTCTGAACAATGTTGCCATGAGTTTATTATCCTAACTTATGGATGTTTGTGACTTATGGTTGAAATTTGGCACACAGATAGAAGATAACCTGGATTAAAAAAAAAGAAAATTTTATCCCGATTTTCCCACGGAAACGGAAACCAAGTGGGTGAAACTGCGGGCGGCCGCAAGTTACATATAGATAGGTATTACTGTTCCTGTAATATTCCGCTCTTCACAATTTTCGCAACTCACCAAAAATAGGTTCTCGAAAATTTCTAATATAAGAAAAACATTATCTATATTTTTAAATAGTCTTCGGCCAGTAATGCTGTCCCATTGTGACGCAACATGGCGCATATTCAAGCAAACGCACAGACAGGAATAGTTCCAGTTGACAAGTTTACTGCCGCGCCGACGCGGAATTAAAACGGGAATATTTTATTCGCGGCCGGAAATTTTTCGTAGGACTACGACTGATCTAGGGTTGAGTTTCATGGGAAAGAGAGGAAAGTTGAGAGGAAGATGGTATTAGAGTATCCTATCTCAACCACAGACTGTATGATTTCTCAACTGAATTATGATGTAGGTACTTTTTAAAACAAATTCATCTTTTTTTTTAGGTGAATACGAAAGCTGAGAGGCGTACCTCTCATCCTATTTAAAGTCAGTTTGTGGTCTTTAGGGTACCGTAGCTGAATGGCAAAAAACGGAACCCTTATAGATTCATCATGTCTGTCTGTCTGTCCGTCGTCCGTCCGTCCGTATGTCACTCACAGCCACTGTATTCCAAAACTATTAAAACTACACAGTTGATACTTGGTAGATGTATTCTGTGAACGGCTTTGCGATTTTAGAACAAAAGTAAAAAAAAAATTAAGGGGTGCTCTCCATACCTACATGGAACTGAAACTGAAAAATACTTTTTTAATCAAACATAAATTATTATTCGTGTGGGGTGTCTATAGATAGGTCTTTAAAAATGACATGACAAGGTTTTTCTAAACCATTTTTTCTCAAGGTCAATCTTTTGAAAGCTAGCGACTACCAAAGTGGTAAAATGTGTGGGGGGACACACCCCCCTCTAACTTTTGGAATAAAAAAGTGAAAAATCTAGAAAAAATATATGCTGTAGGTCTTAATAAAAACTTTCAACGAAAATTGGTTCAAACGATGTATAGTAAGCACTTTTTGAGATATAACACATTTACAAAAACGTAACGTTCTCATTAATACAAACACTATGAAAAACAAAGTTATACTTTGCTGACAAAAAATGACAGTGGAATTTTGGCTAGGTATAGGCAATCGGTACGTTAAGTGGGTACGGAGCCCTTCATGGGCGAGTCTAACTCGCACTTGGCCGATTTTTTGGGACTCAAGTCATCAGCAAACTATATGTTACTGAGTGAAGAGTTTCTAAACAATTACGCCTTTAGTCAACTCCAAAAGTTATTTTCACTTGGGTATAGCATTTTTTTATAAAGAGTAGGTAAGCAAAGGTAAGGAAGCACTAAATACAATTTTAATAGTTAACTGCTTAAACTGTGTATAACTAATGTTGAATTGAGCAATTGTAGAATCTAGCCAACATTAATTTAATGCAACATATTTACCTAGTATGTAAGTAAGTACCGACCTTACTACAACACAAATTTAAAAAAAGTAAGCCATATTTTGTTTTATTATTTATGAGCAGGCAAAGGTACAATATCTCATTGTCTCAGACATCTGGGCATAGATGAAACCGATAAATATAAAAATAAATAGTTAGCTTCAGTCCGAACGAGTAACTAGTTTCTGCGGATATTTGTCTCAACAGAAGCTGTTGGGATGGGGAGACGATATTAGGGCACCCGTATACTTGCGACTGTGAAATACCTATAAATTTGAAAATGAAGTAAGTATTAGAAAAATCGACCCGTCTCACAACTAGCTCCGATGGGACTCGAACCCACGACCTTTCGCTGTCTGGGCTAGTGCTCTAACCAATGAGCTACTAAGTCGAATTTTCAAATACTTCTAACGCGCTGTTAGCGAACGTTTATTTTATCAATGTAAAGATATTACTAATATAATTAGTATAGTTAGTAATAATAATTAGTAGTATTACTACCCTTGACACGCTTCTCATAAGTACCTACTTCATACTTACTAAGAATAAGTTATTAAGTTTTTGGAAATAATTTGTAGCGCTATTGGATTTGGAAGCACGATTTTAAGTCAGGCTTTAGGCTGGGTTGTGTTCATGATTAACATTTTGTTTATAAACAAAGTTGAAACAACGTGTTGCTTGCAAACTATCATCATTCTTCATCAATATTATTGGTGAAACATTCTTCAATAAATGTTATAGAGTCAACTCTACTTTATGGCTCATGGCTGTTTGAGCTAAGTACGACAAAGTCGCGGGTCTGTTAGTAAAATAGGCACTCTGGCTCAGTCGCAGCAGTGGAGCCGCCCTACCGAGGGTAGCCGGAGTTACGCGGGCAAGAGAAGAGCGCAACAAGAATAATACAAAATGTTTTTCATTTTCTTTATGTCACCCCCGACAGTCGTAAAGGCATTAAGCGTGACCAAAGTTTTGTTTGATACGAAAGATATAAGCGAACGCAGCGTCTACCGGCGTGCAACACTGTACTTTATGCTTGCATAGAAAAATTTCTAGTGATGTATGCAGAAAGTTTAAAGGTGATGATAAGAATGTTTGCTGTTGAATTTGTTGTAAATCTTGACAATTTTATTACAACTTTTTTAGACCAACGTTGTGCTATTACATTACAACTTTACAGAGTTTTGTTGAATTGTGCTAAATAATGCGCACATTTTTTTTTGTTAGTTGATATTCTGTTGGGGTTAAAAAGCTCAATCAATGGCACAAGTATCCTACTAATTAAGTTAAGTATTAAATTAAAATAAGTAAATAATTTCATTATCTACTTTTGAAATTGAAGTCATTATTAAATACTTACTTAAAAATTCACCCATTCCGCATTATCAGAGCATTTGCCACTTGTATCAACTCCCAACTAAATTGGTACAAAACACTCCTATATAAACCAATCTCGACTCCCGATTCCCTTTCGGGGTAACTTATTCGTGGGGAGTGTTTCCAGTTTTGTCACGAGTCAAGAATTCGGGGAGACTCGCCCAACACAACAAACTGTATGTTCATTAAATTAGATCGTTCTTCTTTTGTTCGGGACATATTCCCAAGACAGTAGGAAAATGATGTGATTTAAAATAAAAATTTGCTGGCAACAATATACATATTAAATAAAAATGTAACTCTTTTAGCACTCTTAAAATAAAAGGAAAGGTAAAAGAAAATACTAACATGAATGTTTGCAGTTGCCAGTTTTGTAGCGACTTGACGAACTTGGTGAGGACTCTCGCATTTAACAAACTGTACTTACGATCATTTAATTAGAACGATCTTCTTTTGTATCTCCATATAAATAAATAACCTACATGCTATTCGATATTTGAATTAGCTTTTAACGATACACTTATAAGCGAAAACATTTTCTACTTATTTATTATGAAATCCCATTTTGGTACTAAGGGCATAGACATAAAAGTAGTAATAGGCACTCATAGATCGATGTCAAAAATAAGAATTACAAAAGACAAATAAGTACCTAGTCTACGAAATTAATTTAAATTGAAGTATATTTATAAGAGACAAAACGTGTTAAAAAATTCCCATGAGATCGCGCGACTTGTAATATGCATGCCATTAAAAGTATATTAAAAAACATATGTCATGGCGGCGCGACCCACTAAGATATAATGGACATAAATCTATCATGCAGTACGTGAGTAGATACTAAATATACTGATACTCATGTGTACGAAATATAACGCGTGATCTAAATTAGGTGGGGTGTTTGGGTAAGTATTGTAGTAATATTAGTAATAGTAATATTTATTTGCATAAAACACGGTACATTCAGTTCTTAAATTGTTCTAGTAGACGTCAATAAATTAATGTCAAAAATTAACATGTCAAACCTAAGATGTCCATATTTAAAATTTCAATTAATTGTAGTTATATTAAGAGAAAAAAAAAATTTAAATAGGATGTCAATAATTGATGTCAAAACATAGGTACATGTCAAATTTAAGATGTCAATATTTAAGATTTCAATAATAATTGTACATAAAAAAAAAAGTAAAGAAAAGAAAAAAGTAGCATAAGCAGTCATAAATCAATCATGTAAGGTAGGACTTTAGTTATTATACTGTTCTGTAAAACCAAAATGTTAGGAATATACTCGTACATATTAATGGTGCATCAAAAAGCAGATTTATTTTTGTGGTATTTTGAGATATCAACTTAATATTTTACTACATACCTAGGTATAGTGATTTATCTAACCGTGCCTATCCTTTTTAATAGTATCTCTCTAACGGCCAGAATTAATAATCAATCTACAGATAGGGATTAGGCATGATTCAGATTAGTTGCTATGCGACGTTTGATATTAACATAGAATTAACGACAGTTGCCTGGGTGTTGCTAGGTGTTGCCTAGCAACTAATCTGGATCATGCCTATCCCTATCTGTGGATAGATTATTAATTCTGGCCGTATGAGGATTAAGTGCCTATTAAGTGCCTATCCCTATCTGTGGATAGATTAAGAAGGCTCAAAGTCACCCAGCGAGCAATGGAGAGAGCGATGCTTGGTATTTCCCTGCTCGATCGAATCAGAAATGATGAAATCCGCAGGAGAACTAAAACAACCGACATCGCTCGAAGGATTGCATCATTGAAGTGGCAGTGGGCGGGACACATAGCGCGGAGAACCGATGGCCGTTGGGGCGGAAAGGTTCTTGAATGGCGACCGCGTGCCGGACGACGTTCCGTGGGCAGGCCCCCTACAAGGTGGACCGACGATCTGGTCAAGGTCGCGGGAACCCGCTGGATGCGGGCAGCGCAGGACCGATCGTTGTGGAGATCCTTGGGGGAGGCCTATGCCTAGCAGTGGGCGTCGTTCGGCTGACATGATGATGATGATGATGATGAAGATTAAGTATTCTTTATAATAAGTTTTTTTCCTTCGAAATAAGAGGAAAAGTATAATTGAAGCT
Source organism: Crambus lathoniellus (assembly GCA_949710035.1). NCBI lineage: Eukaryota > Metazoa > Arthropoda > Insecta > Lepidoptera > Crambidae > Crambus > Crambus lathoniellus. The sequence goes on from OX453307.1 coordinate 12,753,070, forward strand.
TTGTAATTTTCTTTCTGGATAGATTTTCCCATACCTGCGTGTATTGCGTAGAATTGAAGTTTTTCGGTTATATCCAGTATTTGTAACTAATAATTAAAAAGTAATTAAACGTCATTTAATGTTATTTCTATCGGTAAAGAGAGGGCCGCTGCATTTAATGGGAAAAGTTTTATACTGAAGTGAAATACTGAGACAATTAGTTTGAAACAAGGAATATTTGGGTTAACTTTATCTACGTTTAAAATACAGTAAAAAAAACTTAAAAACGTGTTTTTAAAACTACGGAAACTAATAAATAAATAAAACTAATGGGGCTATTCACAATACACGACACAAATAAGCAAAAAATATACCTAGAGTTGGTTGTTCAAATTTAATTTAATTTATTATAGTATTTTTTTATAGCCGCTATACGATAGGTATAGTAGGTATGAATAGTAGTATGACTAGGTGACAGATGTAATTTAAAAGTTTAATTATTATCTTCTGGAAATACCCCTAAATAATTTTTTCTATCTAACTTTTCAGTTTTTCTACAAAGGTTATAATTAAAGAGGCGTTATACTAATTTAGACGATCCCAACCGCACCTTTTCTGCGCACCGTACCGGCGGCACAGACCAGAGTAATTACTAAATTAGGTGACACAGGAAGACAAACCACCGCGAAATATGCCGCCGGCGAACGTTCCGGAAAACGCAGTGTTTTGGAGCGAAAACTCCGCCGCCATTATTGACTTACTGAGAAGGAACGGTTATTAATTAGTTTTGAGGCCATTTCTCAAGTTCTGGGGAAGCTGGAAAGAATTTATTAGACTGTGAAAATTTTATAGAAAGTCAATTTTATGTATATTGGACCAGAAAGTAACCGCTATAAACAAACATTTTACGTATTACGTTCCTCGGAAAATCATTACATTTATTTTGTAAATAAAGACATTCTATTCTGGCGCTAGCTAACGTTTTAAGAGTGGTCAAATTTCACAAATCAGTATATTTTCATTGGGTATTGATTCTATAAAAATACCTTTAACATAAAAATACACTTGTCAAACTTACACTTAGACATTACCTATTTAGGTACCTAGTAATATGTGACATTACTTTTAGTTATGACTATATTATAAACTTTTTAAACTAGTAAGACACTTCACACAGCCAATAACAACGCTCAGAATATAAAAGATACTTAGCTTAAATTCTAAAATTAACCTAAACTTTCTCACTCGCACAGATTACAGTGTCACACACAAAAAACTCGTTTATTTAACCGGAATCACGTACAAGCGTCCACTAAACGATAATTAACAACGTCAATTACTTACGACTACCGGCACTATCGCAGGAATGAACTAACGTCTGCGACCCGGAGCTACCTGTGGCTCCTAATAGCCCGGTAATAATATTTTATGGCCATTACAAAGGTAACGTGGATAAAACGCTTTTACACCGTAAAAAACCAGCGACAATTGCTTTTAACGGAATACTTTTTGCGAGACAAAAGAACGCTATTGATGCTTTGAACAAAAAGCACTGTTTTGACGTTCCTTTTTTTAAATTTGTCACGTCTTGCATAAAAGAGGTTGCGTAAGTTTTTATTTTATTCTTTTTTTTGAAATCGGCCTTTGTAAAAAAGTTCGGTTATCTTTGACCGTTGTTTGAATGTTGAATGTAGGTAAGGTAGGTTTTTGAAAGCTGTTTCTAATGAGCGATTTTCTGAGAAGCCATTTAAGAAAAAAAAAGGTTCCAATTGCTTCACTAGATGGCGTTGAATAAGTATGTACATGTCTATGGTATATTTTGGTATGAAACATATTTAAATTAATTACTTTTTAACAACCCAAAGGAAACTAATAATATATTAAATAAGTACTACTGTGAGGAACAGAAACGAAATAGGTAAATTTAAAGATTTAGGTAAATATATAACATCTGTCTGACGTTCCGTTTTACGTAAAAAAGTCGCGTCAAAGTAAAATTTATAACGTTCCGTTCCTTCTAACTGCATAGGTGGGACAGCGCCATCTAGTGACTTAGCTTTCAGAAAATCGCCCATTAAAAAGAAGAAATGTTAAAACTTTTTTGGAAACAAGCTCCAACGACGAAAAAAGGTAACCAAAGTACCTAGTTTGTTAATTTAAAAAAATATACTTATGTTAAACTTAATTCAGAAAGATCAGAATTCAGATGTTTCATAACTTGATAGCTGTTGTAAGCGCGATACTATTTAACATTTCTTTCTAGCATTATTTTATAACTTTTTTAGTTTCTTAAAATGAACCTCCTTGGAGTTAATCTTAAAATCACGAAATACTGTTGTCGTAGTATCGTTCTAGGAAGTCTAGGAAGGGATGGGGATGTGCCAAAAAGAGATAAAGTAGTTTTATTGATCTACACGGACGTTCGGGCGGCGCGAGTGTGAGTTGAATGAAACGAAGATAACTTGCCGCCCCAAGTTTTTTTGTCCCGTTCCCTCTTCTGTATTTTGGAAACAGCCATCCCTCTCGGGCCACGTGACCTAAGCAGGGTGTAACTCACCCTACAGCGGCCATAACTTACTCATAGCGATAGGCGGTACGGTCGCAAAAAACATGTCTGCCACTTTTTATTTTTTTATTTAATTATTAATATGATTTTTGTGATGAACTTAAATTAGTTTTTAAATCGAAGTCTGAGCTGACTGGTTAGCATTGTAAAATTAAAATATGTTTTATCGTGTTTTTGTCGCATCAGTAAAATAGAAGTACTTAAATCTCTAACAGTTAATAAATTATCCTTACCCCAAAATAAATAAAAGGAAGTTGATTTTATTTACAACTAAAATATGTAACAAAATACACACAATTTAAGTATATTATTTTAATAATTCTGCTTTATTTGAATTAAGAATTTCATCAACTCACCAATTTGTTTAACTCGAAATCCGTTGCCAAATTAAAAAAAAACTAATGTAGTTTTAATATCATAACCTTACCAGCGTATAACTTTTTATTTGGAGCTGTTGGTTCCAAATGTGCATCACATAAATTATGGCGCTCCTTCGGTTCTTCTTTCTCTGTCTTTCTCTTTTTGTTTCGTTCCCGCGCTTTATTAAACGAGTAGGTCAATTCACTGGGGTACTACTATATCAAAATATAGATTTTCTGCTTTTATTAATGAGAAATCTAATGCCAAATCACCTTTATTTTTTGGTACACGAATTGAAGACTTATAATAAATATGTAGTGGTTGGTACACAGAATAATATAAATCAAATATTGTCATTGTAAGTAGTCTAAAAAAATGCTCTCAAAATTGAAACAAAGAGCATATGAGTACATGCTTAATGGTAGGTAGGTATAATTAAGTATGAGTGCTTTAAAAAAAATACCAAAAAAAAACGACTCTCTTGTGTAAGTACTTACTTACATAAAAAAAATTACACTCAAACTCAGTTAAACAATAAATTAAACATAAAACGTCATTGTTATACACTAATAAATAAATCAAAAGATGTGCAGGTATAGGTAATATAAATAGACAAAAAACTGTTCAAAGACTTACGCCAATTGAAAATAAAAATTCAACGCCAATAAAACAATCAAAATTTAACGACGTATAAAACAAATTGGCCCACCCACAAACGGTGGCAGTTCATAATTGTCTGTTTACAACAATCAAAGTGGAGAGGCACTAAGCGCAATCACGAGGTGTCGGTGCGATCGTAAACGTCAACTTAACGATTACGATCCTCGTAAAACCGCCATAAAACAAATAATTAGCACCTCGACTTGCTTGCCGCGTGCTCCTTATACAAACAAATCGATGAGTTATATGTGTGTATGAGTAACAAAGTTGAGTGTTTGTGACCCTATTGAAGTTCGGGTAGTAGCGACATCTGTTGGTGAATAGCAGAACTACAGGCAGTGTTTTGCGAAAAATCTTTAAAAGCTCTACCTACATTTTTATTGAGCAATTTATTTCCAGTAACATTTTTTAGTTAACAACTATAATGACTCGCAAAGAAAAATAAGTAAATCAATCCAGTTGTGGCTGTATAATTATTATTAAGTAGTTACTTTATATTTGATTGCTTTAAAAATAAAGCTCTACTATAAACTCTGTAATCAAATTTTGCCTATAAAAACACAGCTTTACAATATATTTATGACTTTACTTAGTTGATTGGAAAAGAAGTACTTAATTGTAAGTAATGCTTATAATAAATTTGTTAATCCCTATTGAATAAAGGTATTAAACTAAAGAAAAAAGCCCGAGCGCATCAACATAACTCAGCATGCCTGCCGCATTGACAACTCAACATTCATTCGAATGAAGTTTTATAGCGTCATAAACCACCAGTTGTCGTAATAAAGTGATTTATCCATAAAATAACAGCTGATCGCCATGATTAGGCACAATACGACCGACCTCATAATTTTACAGCCAATTTACAAACAATAAAAGTCGTTCTCTTGTCTTACACGCCCATTCGCCCTCCGATATCTCCATATTCGACGAGCGAGCGTCGTAACTTGCGAGTTTATACCCCAATAAAAATAAAACCATAACCTCCCTTCGAGCTTAAAGCTCGCGTCGAACAACTTACACCTGTCTATAGAGGGCGCTCATCGCTTAGCAGTGTAGCGCCATCTGTGAGTGAAACGCTGAAGCTTTTTATGGCCCATTTGAGGTCGTCACATCGTAAAATAGATGTTTTATGGCATCGGTTGATGCCGCTAGTGTAGCTACGCAGGCATGCTTGCGGACGATAAGGTGCTTTTGGATTTTATTTTTACGATACTGATTTGCTATTTAGGATTGGTAATAAGAATTTACGCAATTAGGCCCTAATTATAAAAATCAAAAATATACCTACTACTAATATTATAAATGAGAAAGTTTAGATGTTTGGCTGTTAGTTACTCAATCGCGCCAAAACTGCTGAACGGATTGAGCTGAAATTTGGGACACAGATACTTTGTAGCCTGTAGAGGAACATAGGCTACCTACTTTTTATCCCGGAAAAATATCACATTCCTACGGGATAACGTCGTGTAGTCCACGCAGGCGAAGCCGCGGGCGCGAAGCTAGTTATAATAATTGATAAATCAGATTCAGCTTAATACTTACGTTAATTTTTGATTAATGTATTACTATAAATATACCTTGTTTTATTTGTACACTCGACAGTACTTATATCAAGTTAAATCGTTGAAATGCGAAAACAGCTTTTATTACGTAGGGCATAAAGGCGGTCTTAAGGTCAACATGTATAGTCTGATGTACTGCCGTGTGTACCTTGTGTTCCTTGTGTTAAGAATATTTGTTGCGTCTATTTATTATTTTTTCCCTCTACCTTTTACGGCAGTAAACCAAAATTACCTTATTACCTACCTCTTGTTTTATTATAAAACAAGATGGTAAGTATACAAAAACAACATTACCCAGTCCTAAAAGAATTCGAGGTAAACCGGCAAGAATTCAAAAGTGTATTGTCGTGTTAATATGAAGTGCCTCGCAATATACGAACTGTAAATTGCATCATAAACATTACCCGTGGAGCTTCCCGAGCTTTCGATGACGTCGACACGAATGTTGCCTATTTACGCCGCAAATACGTGCAGCGCTAGTGGGCATAGGATGTTTATGTGAATCGCGACATCTAGCGGCGGGTGGATGAAGTTTTACGATGTGTGCTTTCGATTGTTCACCACAAACTTGAATGATGCTTTCACAAATAAAGCTTTCAAGCTTGACAACAATAATAAGTTTTATTCCGTACACGTTTTATATACAGAATAGTTTTAATCTATAAAAAGTATATTATGTGTATATAATTATGTTGTAATTTCATTATTTTAGGGTACTTTTATGGTGATTCGAAATTAATAACATGGTACACGTCAAATACAGTCAAGAGATGGCGATACTGTACTTTTGGTGTCGATAGAGCTTTCATTTTATTTAAAAGCTTCGCTTTTCATTAAATTCGTGTATTTATATTAGAATACTTTATAATTGTATAATTATTATTTATAATTTTAACTTATTACATTGCGTGTATAACATGCAAATGTAGTAAAAAAGAGTATAAGAGTACCTACCTATTTACACAGACGCAAATTGCAAGAGTTCTTAATTGTGAGAGTACCTACGAGTATTTACGTTTTATATTGACTAATTATAATAACTTTACTCAGATGAAATAATTCTATGATCCGAGATTAAAATAAAATTTACAGTCAAAATTAATGTTTAGTTTAGCTGCTGCTCTTCGGTACTTACTTATAATAAAAAAAATTTTACTTCAGCAATTTTGAAAATAAACAAGTCACAATCTAATCATACACAAGAGCTTACATCCGATACTAAGATAAACTCAACTCAAATCACAAAATAAAGACCCTTACCCCAAACCCAAAATCTAAACTAAAGCACAATAAATTTCTAGCAAAAAGTTATTCGATATGGAGGTAATTATAAAGCGGGCTTGAGTGACAAATCCCCGAATAAAACAACAGGGAAATAATTCCGGACATAAATAACCCTCGGTGTGAATAGAATAGCAATTATTTGGTTGAGTTGCCACGAGGCGTTACCATTGGAATTAAACTCGAACGACAATTTTGGGGCGTGGGTACTTTATTCCCATTTGAGGAAAGGGTTGGGAAAATGATAGCTTTATGTAGGTAAGTATCATGTCTTATTTGAAATGAGTATTTTTTTGGAAACACTTATACACGTTGATTTATTTGAATGATTATATGACATACCTACTTAAAATTATGACAATTTCCATTACACATGTGCTTAAGCTTGATACTATAGAATAGAGCCAAAGCCAATAATTCAATGTCATGTCTTTTAATTAAAAAGTAGCCCTGAAAATAAAATGTGGCTATATGAAAATATTTTTACTTTTTTGCATTCACTATGCAATTTTCATTATTGAAAATGAAGTATTACTTAGAATAAATCGACACGTCTTACAACTAGCTCCGATGGGACTCGAGCCAACGACCTTTCACGAGCTTTTATCCTGACCGTGGCTTATGGAAAAGCAATTATTTGTATGATAAGGATTTTATTACTTCACGGTCAATTTGGTAGATCTTACTTTGTTATGCTCAAGAAGTACCTAAATCAAAAATTGAAATGGTAAACGCATGGGACGCACTGGCTAATTCACAATTATATTGAAATAGGTACAAAAAGTATCTGCCTCCCAACTAGTTCCCGGTAAAACTAATAAGCACTGTCTAATACTCACATGTCATCTTAGATTTCTGCACTGTCTAGTTTTAAATAGTCCAATAATAAACGATGAATGTCCTATTGGACTTTCCGTGCAAAACTACTTACCCGAGAAATAACTCATAAAAACGCGAAAATGTTTATGACGACACTCGATTCAAACTCGAAAGTGACAACACAAACAATGGTACTTCTAAAAGGTAGCCACTCTTTTAAGAGCCCCGTCACACTTCCAGCCCTTAATCTTATTGGGTCTCAAAGGGCTGTATAGTCTCGACTGCGGGTCTATTCACATTGGTCAGTAAATAAAGGGACTCAGTGGGTATGTGTACTTATGTACGACTACCGTTATGTTGTTTAATTAACGTTGTCACGTCTTACATTTCGTAAAGCCCATTAGTAGCAACTGGAATTTTAACTGTGCATAGTTTTCATTTGTTTCGAATTTTGGTTAATTAGATATTCTATACATGTGAGTGACATTTGTTTAGCAACGGAACACATTAATTTTGGGAAAGGAATTTGTGTAGTTACACTATTATCTAATAATTTACGGCTAGTATTTTCTTTACATAGGTAAATGATGAAAATATTGAATTGTGAATGCATAAAACTAATTTAATATCATAATACCTAGTAAATAACGTTGTCTATAAGGTTGACAAATGAAAAAATAGGAAAGTTTATTGAAATTCACAATTTTTCCTGTGTATGTATGCGAAAGAAAATAAGATGATAAACTTACAGACGATAAAATCACGCACAAGTCCTAACTTTAATCAAACCTAAACAATACCGGGCGGTAAGGTACCCCCGAACAATAAAGTAACACGAATAAAGATAAATTAGCGTATCTCTACAAGACGAATAGGGGTCGCAAAGGCCCCGGTGGAAAAAGTTGGGGAGTTCAACCCTTCTTATATACTCACGCCCTCTGTCGCTTTTTGATGAAGCTTTTGTTCTTACTCACAACAGATACGAAGCTTTTAATGGGGCACCTGATAAACGCATATTTTCAAAGACCTACACCAACCTGGAACTTGGAACTGGAAATTAGCCCTAATGCTAATATTACACGGTTCAACCAAATTGATTCACTTTGGTTGAAATGCGCAGAAATTCAAGCGCAAATTGACATAGAATGATTCACTTTTACGTTTGCATTGTCCAATTTTGTTGCTTCATCCAAAATGAAAGGCAAAAGTGAACAGTGTATTTCCGTTATAAGTAGGCTCCTATTAGATTTTAGCAGTCTTTTACGAAGTCAAAGTCTTTACTATAACTAACTACCTACCTAATTTTCTTACTAGACAAATCTAATTTGAAGCCAAGAGTAGGAGTGTGTATTCAAACATGAAGTCAACCAATATGAGCATTTTAAGTAGTTACCGAAAGGTTGCTGATAAAAGTTCTGAGATTAGCCTTTAAATGTTTTTTCATTTCAGTATGATACCTATGAATGAAATGAAATGAAAATTCGTAAGATCAGGGTGCCTACCATCAACTTTAAGACAGCGATTCAAAAATAGCGCGATGCAGAATAGGTTCCTAAAATGAATTGCTTTCTTTCGTACTATGACCTTCTTAAAACTGGATCGCAAATGAATTGCTAAACGTGAATGACCGAACGATTTGTGTCCTTATTTCTTCTACCCGTCTCTTTCACTCGATTCTGTCATGCCCGGAGAGTGAGAGGGACGGGTATAACCTGCAGGTGTCATGTTAGCTTGGCCGAGTCATAAGTCAAATAAGAGTTCTTGACAGCTTAGCGGCTGTGAAATGTCATTGAATGATCACTGAATCGCTGTCATTTGATATTAAGCTGTCGTGGTACGAATAAGCGAAGCAGATCAGTTTAGGTCCTAAACAAAACCGCAATAAGAGTTGATGGTAGGCACCCAGGTACCTTAGTATGCAATAATAAGATTTAAGTATTCTTTAAAACTAAACCAACGTCAGTATTTCACCAGACCTTTGTTTTTCTATGAATAAATAACTAACGTAAACGGATATTTGTAACTGAAACCCGTTATTAAAACTACTAAATAGGTAAGAGTACGCAAGCGGAACCAACTGGCATAGGTATTTGATGAATGCAGTACTACTGTAGTTCTGATAGAATAGGAATTAGTTACAATGTGGTTGATTTATGTGCACTTGTTTACGTGCCTATGCATTTAAATATTAATGTACAATTAAAAAATAAATGCATCTTTAGTAAGTATCCTTTAAAGTAGCAAAAATTAAAAATCTCCTAATACTAGAGTACCTACCTAATATACCTATACGAATCAAATACTTTATAAGCTAGGAAAATAAACTAAAATGTTGAAAAATCTGCAAAGATTTGTGGAAGTTAAGTTATCATTAGATATTTATGGCTGTAAAAAGATTGCTTGAGCTGCAAAAAAAATAAAACCGCCTTCAAAAAAATCACATCAAAAAAGTAAGAAATAATTCCTTACCAAATAAATAACGTAAGAACTTTGAAGTCGGGCGTGAAACATGTACGATTTTTTGTTGTTTTTGTTAAAACCTAAATTTTTATTTCACTCTTTTTAGTGCATCGTGCAGGCAATTTACTTGTATTCTGGTAAATAGGTATGTGATCAAACTGAAAGCCTCATTTTTTGAAGTCGGTTAAAATACCTCGAGGTATCCTCTTTTTAACAAAACAAGAATCATCTAAATCGGTTTATAAACAAAGGAGTTATGCCTAAAGATACGTATTAAATTCACATAAAGTGGTAACGAAAACGACAGTATTTTCAAGATTTCCTGAAAACTACTGAACCGATTTCAAAATTTCAAAAAATTAGACCAACTTGGAAACCAACCTCATGTAATAACGTTTCAATCATTTCAACCGGTCCATCCGTCTTCGAGTAATCGGTGGACATACACAAAAAAAAAACATACATACAGACGAATAGAGAACCTCCTCCTTTTTGATTTAGAAGTCGGTTAAAAATGTAGCAACATTAATAATAAGAGGCTGACGCCCGAATTCTCGAACGCAAATCATCTTTGGGAGCGTTCAAACATCATGGCATCTCTTTCATTCGTTTGACATTTAAAGTGACAGGGCGATGTTTGAGACGCTCCCAAAGATAAGTAGCGTACGAGTATTCGGGCATGACAGAGTCAACTAGCGCCGCCAATCGATTTTATTTTATTTGTTTATAATAAGCCTTATTGCTAAAAAAGGAATTAGTCAACGTATTGTGATTTGAATAACTTTACACAATTTGAAAAGCATTCAAACAGTTTTAAAACTGGATTTTGTTAAAAGTGGCCACTTTTGGTTCCAACAATTGAACGAATATTTTAATGTTAAAACAACGTAATTCACAGGAACTTGACTGTTCCTTTTTTTTAAATTGGGCTTATTAAGAATAAAATTTATTCTTTAATAAAATAAAATCTATTGGCGGCGCTAGTTGGCTCATGCCAGCCCCTAAAGAGTTTCATATTAGTCATTATAATAAGTTCTAAAAATGACAACTATTTTGTTACGTATGGAAAATAAAAAGGTGTGATAAAATACTACTAACTAGAAATTATAGACGTTGCGTTGGCCAACAAGCAATAGAAAATCTCGTCTTACCCATTGGAAATATTATTCTTACAAGATAAATCAGTCACCGAATTCCTGTTCCGAATTCTGATTCGAAATCCTGATGCTGTTTGCAAACTTTGGAACTTTCAGTTAGATCTTAGCAGTTATAGAAATGCATTCGATCGCAAGTTCGGACTTGAAACTTAGGTCTTCCATTCTACGCGGTTAGAATGTGATATTTTATTACATTAAGTAGGTATTTATATAAATTAAATGTCAGTTCAACTAAGTACTAGTTACTGAAGTACCAGGTGACATAAAAAAATAACTTTGAATAAAATCTTGGGTATGTGTGTAATACGTTTGGCACTACCAAATCAACAACACCAGCTGGAATTTTTTATAATAGGTAATATCTTGCTGACGCTTGTTAGGTATCAAGCTACACGAGTAAAATGTAATCAAGCTACACGAGTAAAATGTATCTACCTAGAGCAATTTAGGTGCCAATTTAGTAACAAAATCCTAATAAAATAGGTGCGATTCGCATAAATTTTAAGCGACGCATGCGCAGTGGCAACGTTCACTCAATTAACTACTGCGATTTCAATTAAAACGCCTCGCGCGATTTATGTGTTTTCTAATTTATGCACTTTTGCCGGCTCTGGGACGCGCGCATTGGCTCGCGACTATTGTTGTTGAACATTTAGCTAAATATTTTATGGAAAGTTAGATGACATGTAATTGTTGTAGAGAGATAGGTAACACTGTTTGGTTGTAGCTGCACCTATGTATCAATAAAGAAAAGTATCTTTACTTTTATTTTTACTTTTTTGCATTCAAAATGCAATTTTTATTATTGAAAACGTTCACCCGGACAGTGAAAGGGTTCGACTTTCGAGTTCGAGTTCGAGGTTCGACTTTTTCTAATAGGTAGGTACTAATAATATTATATTAATGAGAAAGTTAAGATGTTTGGATGTTTGTTCCTCAATCACGCCAAAACCGCTGAATGGATTTGGCAAAAATTTGGGACACAGATATTTTGTAGCCTGGAGAGGAACACAGGCATTTTTTATCTCGGAAAAATTATCACGTTCCCGCGGGATAACGCCGTTTAATCCACGCGGGCGAAGCCGCAGGCGGATAGCTAGTACCTACTCATTCAATATTTTCAAGTATCTTTACATTATGTATTGAGTGTTGTCTTATGCCATTGATAAATTAAATTTTCTTTTCTTCTCATCATTGCTTTACTTAATACTGTTGATTCGTACTCCTAATAAATAAATAAATAATAAATAAAAAGTTTATTTCCACCAAAAGTTTTACATAAAATCTTACAAGTTATAATTCATTTAAATGGTTATGAAACTCCTATTCGTATATGAAAAAGTGGCTAAAATTAAATACATTTTAAGGTAACATACCTACCTTTAAATGTATTTAATTTTAGCCGCCTTTATTTCTAACATTATCAACATTAAATCTTAATTTGAATACCTGAACATGTTAATCTGCTACTGTGTAGCGACTAGATAGTAAAGATAGACTATCAACTCAAAAGGCTGACCAATCATATTCATTACGCGTGGAAGCAATTACGTAAGTAATCGGTAGTTATCTACCAAGTGGCCAGTAACCTGCCACTCGAGGCTTATACCAGTAAGCGCCATAAGCGATTTAAGCGAAACCACGCCCGGCAGAAAATGTCACGTCAAGTTAAACACGTAGATGCGTGCTTACCGTCCTTTAAACGTTATTTACTGACAAAAATAGGCTGAGGAAATTACTTGACATAAAGATAATTTTGTTTATGAAAAGTATGTCGTATATTTTAAATATTGAGTTTGTCTGTAAAGTTTGATGGCAAAATGTTTTATATTTTTAAATCTGGAGTTACGTGTTACCAACTTACTTCATAAACTGACATTTTGCGTATAGCTAATTTTACGTTCAATTATTTCGGTAGCTGTACCATTATACCTAACCATTAGGGAAAAAGGCTCAGTTTAAAAAGTGCTAGTAAGTAAGATTATCATCTGCCTTAACTTTATCCAATTATTTTAATGCGAAACAATGCGAAATCAATGCAATGAAAAATTACAATGATAATAAAAACTTGTGGGAATCATCACATAATTCCTTTGACTTAAAATGTCTTATCTAGTGCAATGTTTGCACCACCATTACGTTTTTTCTTTTTTACGATTAACTCTTGACTTGGTGTTTGGTAAGATAATGGTATCCATAGTTATCTCTATAATTATACTAATATTATAAAGGGGTAAGATTTGATTGTTTGATTGTTTGTTTGTTTGCATCGAATAGGCTCCGAAACTACTGGACCGATTTATAAAATTCTTTGACCATTAGAAAGCTACATTCTTCCTGATTGACATGGGCTATCTTTAATCCCGATATTCCCACGGGAACGGGTACCACGCGGGTAAAACCGCGGTGAGCCATTGTGAATAATTTCAGAAGCAATCTTATTAGGTAGTTTAATTAACTATACATTTATTTAGTAAGTTTATGTCACATTAAAGTCTCCAGAATGTCTGCAGATAGAGTAGCACGACAAACATTTTTCTCGGAGCTGCAAAAAGGAAAACGCAAAATGGAGACTCTAGGCGCTTTTAAGTAATTAATAATGGCTACAACTGAAAATCTGCATTAAATTTATCGAAGCTTCCTTTACTGGCTTGGCTTACATCTCAATCAAAGGTGAAGGACATCCTTTTTTTTTTGTAAAAGTAATAACACAAGATAAAAACAATGATTTGTTATAATTTTCACGTCAATACTTACATTGAGACGCTCTGAAAGCGTAGTTGCACGGTTTTACAGCGTCGTAAACCAATAAAATGAAGTTGGCGCGAACAGCCAATAGATAATGAACTTTTATGGTCAGTTTTACAATCGCCCCACTGTGATTGTAAGTGGCTGGAACTTGTGTGATTGTAAGTCGTAAACCAGTATCTCATTGCGTTACCGAGCTTTTGTTACATCGATGAATTGGATACTACCTATTAGTTTTTTAATTGTTTAATGACATATTACTTAAATCAATTTATAACATTCTTATATTAACAAAGCAAGCTTAGAAGTGTCTTGAAAACTTTAATTGTTTTTTCACTTCTCATGCTCGTAAAGTTCGTCTTTATGTTGCGTATAGGCTGCATAAAATCGCTTTTTATGCTCTAGTGCATAAAGTAAAATCTTCGTCTAAGTCTCAGACTCTAAGACAAAGGTCGCCAGGTAAACATTCACACACGCAATTAAACTTCGTTAAATAAACTTGTTATTTCATTCTGTTTCTTTAATTTTGTACACAATCCATGTTAAATTACTAAATTAATAAAACTAGGCAAAATTAATGAGTTTTGTAAGAAATAAGTATTTCAAGAGCATTATGGACTACGATCTATGCTAAGTCACTGTGCTGCCACTTCCACGTATAAAAAAAGAAAAATAAAGTTTTCCCGCCAATATGGCGAAGTCTTTATTTTTTCTTTTTTGCAATATTGTTATTTATTTTCCTCACACTCGAAGTGAAAAGCAGAGTGTATAACTCGTACATAAAACCCATTTTACCCTCGAATTGACTATCCATCCTCGCCTACGGCTCGGTTGGATATATACGTCTCGGGTAAAATGGTATGTTTTATGCACTTGTTGTACAATCTACTATTTTATTCACAACGGGGTAGCACTAAGCTCTCATCACACCTGATGTTAAGTGATGATAAGGCTGATGGTGGAAGCGCACTACTCCCAGAACCCTCAATTACTAAGTATGTATCCCCACTGTGAATCGAACCCGGGACCTCTGCGTCTGATATGAATAAATAGACAGTCTTTCAGTCACATTCACATTAGATATTTGTCCTATACCTACCATTTCTTGCACCTTTAAGAAACCGATAAAGTTTTATAAATTTAATGCAATTGTAAACATGAACATAAACATTTTTTTTGGCACAGATTTAATTCACGAACTCAATTTAACTCCTCGTACAAAATTGCTGTTGTTTCTGCATATACTATTAATAACTTCGGTTAAATTTCGTATCAATCGTAAATTTAGAATGGCCGAGTAATTTTATAGGGGTTAACTCGATAACGGTTAGGGGTAGTTTATTGTGTTTATAATAGCTCGTATGTGCTCCACTTTATTGCTATAGAGCGGCATTCGTTATCTATGAAAGTTTGTAATGATTGCCTAGTTTGTAATATAAATTTTAATACGTTATGTAAGAGATATGAGAGCTATGTGTTGGGTATAATAATGCGGGATTGTTTAGAACGTTAGTTTAATTACTACTACTGTAATTTAGGTATATCTATGATTGTTCTATTGTCAATGACAATCAATTTTCAATATAATGTTTTTCAAATCCAATAGATAAAACTTTCCTTTGATTTCATTTCATGTGACAAACTACTTAGGTAGGTACTTAAGATTACGTAAGATAATTTTTACTTCACTGTCTTCAAAAACAAAGTAATAAAGGACCTCCTAGCTATGGCCATTTGGAATTGCCATTTTGATACCACCATCCTTTCGTAAAAAGACCTTCCTCGGTATTCATTCTTACGCTACTAAAGGTATAGAAAATCACAACTGCATTCGTATAACCTCCTGTAGGTATGTGTAACACAGATTTTCGAAAAAATGGCGCATCTGTCAAAATATCCAAAGTGGTTAAAACGTCTTTGATTACATACCTTTTGAGAGCGGCCATGAAAATGACGCCAGTTTTGTTAGCACGTCAGCTATACGATTTTCATACAATCCCGCGGGATTGCGATATTTTTCCGGGATAAAAAGTAGCCTATACCATTCTCCAGCCCCTAAACTATCCCATACCAAAAATCTAGTCGATCCGTTGCTCCGTTTTGAGAGACAAACAAACAAACACACTTTCACATTATTATAATTTTAGTTTGGATGCACAGTCTTTCAGTGTATCGAGTTTACATTGCAACATACATACGTAAGAAGGAAGTTAGCCAACATTCATCTATTGTCTATTTTGAATGCAGCGAACGGGTCCCGAGTCGGGACACGAACCCGGGACCGAACACAGTACAGTTAAAAGACTGTCGTGTAGGCAGGGCAACTCGGGTGAAAGATGCTATCTGACAGCACGAAATGTCCTTACCCGATACAACTTAGAAATATACCTTATTTCCTAAGCAATAAGAGCTTGAAAGTCTCGACTGTATTTTGTCAGAACAGCTTCCCAATTAAAGAGCTTTGGTGCACGTAATAAAGTTTATATTTGAATGGTACTTGTAAACATGAGCTTGCTTAATGTTCGAGAGCATACGAAAATAGCAAAGAAATTCTCTGTTTGATATATTGCTTTTATTATGTGTTTTTGATTCGTAGATATCGGAACGGTACCACTTGTCAATGTCTGGTTAGGTCACCTTCGCTTTAATTATTTGTTACTAGTCTTCCGCCCGCGGCTTCGCCCGCGTGGACTACACGACGTTATCCCGCTGGAATGTGATATTTTTCTTGGATATAAAATAGCCTATGTTCCTCTACAGACTACAAAGTATCTGTGTACCAAATTTCAGGCAAATCCGTTCAGCCGTTTTGGCGTGAATGAGCAACCAAAATCCAAACATCTAAACTTTCACATTTTATTATATTAATTAATATTAGTAGGATTAAACTTTTCTACATTTTAACGAAGCTAGTTTATTATCAATTTGAAAATACTTAAGTTCTGTTAAAAGGCTAAACTGCCCTAATTGTTGGCATCCATCCTAAAATTGACACCCCAAAAGTTTATCTATATATATAAAATTCAAAGTCCTGACTGACTGACTGACTGACTGACTGACTGACTGACTGACTGACTGACTGAGATATCAACGCACAGCCCAAACCGCTGAACCTAGAGACTTCAAATTTTGCACATAGATACGTTATACAGTGTAGGCATCCACTAAGAAAGGATTTCTGGAAATTCCACCCCTAAGGGGGTGAAATAGGAGATGAATGTTTGTATGAAAGTCCGTCAGTTTTGAAGTTAGGATCTTCAAATTTTGTATTTAGGCTGGCAATTAAAAATTTATATTTACCTGTGTCAGCGTTTTAGACAATTCCACCCCCGAAGGGGTGAAAAGAGGGGTGAAATGTTGTATCTGGAAAGTCCTTCAATAAATTTATTATTTAGGCTTATGGTCGGAAAGTAAAACAAATAAGCGAACACAAATTTCGTATTTTTTTCGAAAATCAACCCCTTAGAGGTCAAATGGGATAAATAAACCTAAAAATCGATATGGATGTCGTTATTGAGGTTTTATGGGATGATGATTGCAAAAATGGCATTTATTTTGATGTTTAACACGCTGAACATGATTCAACCCCTAAAAGGTTGAAATAGGGGTGAAATTTTGAATGAAAAATCGGGATAAAATAGAAATTTGAACTTGAAACTTTTTAGGCTTACTTCTTAAAACAAATAGGCAACCCATTTCGTAATTTTCCCAAAATCAAACCCAGGGGGTAAAATAGGGGATGAATATGTGTATGAGAGTCCGTCAGTTTTGAAGTTAGGATCTTCAAATTTTGCATTTAGGCTGGCAATTGAAAATTTATATTTTCCTGTGTCAGTGTTCTTGACAACTCCACCCCCGAAGGGGTGAAAAGGAAGATGAAATGTTGTATCTGGAAAGTCCCTCATTTAATTTATTATTTAGGCTTATGGTCGGAAAGTAAAACAAATAAGCAAACACATATTTGGTATTTTTCGAAAATCAACCCCTTAGAGGTCAAATGGGATAAATAAACCTAAAAATTGATATGGATGTCGTTATTGAGGTTTTATGGGATGACGATTGCAAAAATGGCATTTATTTTGATGTTTAACACGCTGAACATGATTCAACCCCTAATAGGTTAAAATAGGGGTGAAATTTTGAATGAAAAATCAGGGGGTAAAATAGACACTTGAACTTGAAACTTTGTAGGCTTACTTCTTAAAACAAATAGGCAACCCATTTCGTAGTTTTCCGAAAACCAAACCCAGGGGGTAAATAGGGTATAGAAACCTAAATCATCTTAAGTACCCTAAAAGTTCTTGGTACCTAAGCTACTCAGAACTAACTTTTTAATTGTGAAACAGACACTTATTATTTACTAGCTTCCGCCCGCGACTTCGTCCGCGTGGACATTCGAGAAAATACTTAGGGGACCAATAACCAGGATAAAAAGTATTCTATGTTTTAATTGCATAAAAATCCTATCAGCCGTTTTTACGTGATTAGGCGGGTCCTCCCCACCAAGTGAGCAGCCTCGTGCAAGGCCAGCCGCACGTGGCAAGGTTCTGCCTCGCGCGAGGCTGCTCGCTTGGTGACGGAGGACCCGCCTAATCACGTAAAAACGGCTGATCGGATTTTTATGCAATTAAAACATAGAATACTTTTATCCTGGTTATTGGTCCCCTAAGTATTTTCTCGAATGTCCACGCGGACGAAGTCGCGGGCGGAAGCTAGTTAGTAAATAAGGTGCAACAAAATACCTATTAGCTTTCGAACTCAACGAAGTAGGCATACCTTGATAACTTGCATTGTAAAATTCAATGCGTATTTGAATTAAATAAAATTGCAAAAAGTTATATGTTATAAGTATATTATACTTATCTAAAACGATGATCTAATTATATAAACGATAGAACGTGTCAACACCTTAACCAAACGTAAACGTTTCCCCGTAAAATGCATCATTATGCATTTCTTAGCGGTGCAATGTACGGTACAACGGTGCAGGATATCTCATCTCGGGCCTGCGATCGCACATATACTATTATACATAGCGGCCGACCGTCGCCCGCGCATCTCGCCACGCTCCTTTTATCACAAAACTGGTTCCAGGAGCCTTATAAAATGCAATATTTTAATAAGAAACCGCCGCTGAATAACAATTAATTTTAATAAAAATAAAAACGTCAACGCATTGATTAATCGATGTTCAAGATCATGCATTATTCAATTCGTCTAATTAACTTGAGAGCGCTGTACAGGTTCCAATAATATTGTAATGTGCGCTATTATATGAAAATTAGCTTATGTGAGCGCTGTATAGCGTAGCATTATAATATTACAAGCCACTTAAAACATGTTATTCAAAAATAAATTCGTAATTGGTAGCTTTGTTTTATAAAAAAAGAAATGTACCTACCTATCGAATACTGGCAGCTTTAAACAAAGCTGTATTGAAAAGGTCGTATATCTAGAAACCCTAATGATCGAAACTGTGTTCACTCATGCGCTACCAAAGTAACAGGTACTTACTTACTAAGGGCAAATACCTACTGTATTGTTTTTAAACATCTGCCTTCATAATGTATGTTTTAATTAAGTGAGAAACAGTGTGGGAGTGTCTGTTAGTCATAATTGAAACTCCTCATTGGTTCTTGCGCTCATTATTTTCTATTTGAAGAATGAACGAGCATTTACGAACAACCACCTTTTAATTGGAAGTTGTCTGCACGTTTCTTGTGTGTTGGCCTTTATGTGTAGAGTAATTTTTTAAAGGAACTGTGAAAATTACAAGAAAAACAATATCAGATTCAAACCTTAGTTACTTATTTATTTTATTTGTAGTGCAAAAATATGTTTATATGTTAATGACTTTATATTTGCATAATTATCTATTTATCACTAACTAGTATTTTGATGTCTTCATCGAAAACAAATTTGTGATGTTTTTCGTTATAAATATACGAAGTATTAAATTTCAAATAGACTGGTAATTAAATAAGATATTCAGCATAATATTTAAAATTTATGATTAGGTAACTTTAAAATTGTGTCACAAGAATTAGTTAGGTACTATTTCTAAAGAGTAACGCGTCTCTTACGTGTCTCTTGGGACTCAAACCCAAATGCTTTATCTTATAACTAGTGGCTCTCCGTGGTTTCAGCCGTGTAGTACCTGTTCCCGTGGGAATATCGGGATCAACTATAGCCTATGTTACCCTACCTACTCAAGAAGAAAGCAGCTTTCTAATAGTGAAATAACTTTTGAAATCGGTCCATTTGTTTTTGAGTTTATTCGTTACAAACAAAAATAGAATTTTCTCTTTATAATATTAGTATGGATAAAAAATAAATTGCGGTTAGTTCAAAACATCGTATCACTCGCCCCTAATAAAGAAATGCTACCAAAAATTAATAAAGTTGCTTTAACATTAGCAACTCACATAATAACATTTTGTAGTACTTAATAAAATGTCGAACGACTAAATACCTCAATTGAATGAAGACGTTCCGAATTTTCGTTGCCGATACATTCATAACGGGAGGACCAATAACTTTTCGTATCTGCTAAATAATTATCTGTTATCCCCGTATTGGCAGGCAGGGTCTGGCTAAAACATGGCCGCCTTGGACAGTCAGCAAAAAACTGCTTAGCAATCATATTTATTTGATATTTCTTTTAGATTTCCTATCTTCTAAATAATTGCTAATTAATTCACAAGCAAAACACTTAATTTTGCTAGTAAATTATAATTTCTTACAATCACACCTATGAATTATGTAATCCAAAGTAAATTTAATTTAATAGCTTGTGCAACCGATACTATGGAAAGGATAAATATGCTTGTAAGTATACCATTTTTTTTTTCAAATACAGGGTAGGGACATAATAAAAGTAAGTATATAGAAACACCCAACCCTACCTGCATTATCGTTTAAATGTTGTGTGTTGTTGTTTATTTAATTATTTATTTAATATTGATTCTGACCATGACACAGACAATATATGTACCATGATGATAAATGTTTCGTTTCAATATTAATGAGTTCGATTGTTTGTTCACGATTATTGATAGTAAATTAACGTTGTTTTGCTTAATTTTTCTTGGTTATTTTAGTTATAATAAAAATAATAATATAATATAATTGTATTATTTTAGATGTCAGCCACCTCAATTTGTTTTAAAATATCAGTTCAAGTGCCATGTGCCGTATTCGTGTAAAATAGACATGATTATAATTATTTTAACTAAAATTTCTATTGTTTTACTACACGATACAACATTTTAACTTACCAATATTCTATACTTGTAACTATTTAGTTCCAATTCCAACGATGTAAGTATCAAAATTTGTTTCAAGATATTAAGAAAATTCGCTCCCTTTGTAACTCTTGTTAAATATCCAGCTCTATAAATCTAATAAGAGATAAAAAATATCCTCATATATTAAGCCTTCTTAAAATGAAACGCACAACTCCTTCGATTAGTTACCTATAAAGGCATCCAAGGTTTTTATGCTGACCTTACACTGTATACGGATGTGGCGGGATTCAGTTTTTAGCCGCCATTTAAGACTTCGGTTACCTTGTAAGGCGACGCAGATGATACGGAATATAGTTAGAACCATGGTCCTTCGAGCTAATGAAGTCATGAATGCATGATCACGAAATGAATTAGCGATTTCCTATAGGTTTCTAAATATTGTTGGTATAAAAGCACAAGTATCAGAAAATGTGTACATAAACGACAATTTTAAAAACAGGTGCATCGGCCAGAGACGGTCGGTCATCATAAAGGTCCAAGTTGGTGAATTAAAACATTGCATAATGGATACAAGTCCAAGTCTCGCTCGGGCGATTTCAAAAATGGCGTCGCGGTGACGAGTGGCGAGTTTTTCGCGACCGTCTCTGCCCGATAAATAATGCTGCCGGTGGCTTTGACAAAAACTCACCTCTTGGCGACCGGCCGCCGCGGCGCGCGCCCTCTCGCCCTCTCGCTCCCGCCGCCAGCCCTCCCGCTTGCACCCCCGCCTCGCTGCTTTTTCTGCCCATTCCTCGGCGCCGGCGCAATCGAACCGCACACTTCCAGAGTTTTAACCCTAACTATTTACACAGCTAACACCTAAATAATTACTACTTATATTTATGGCAATTTGTTTAACTTCACCGACTATTAAAACTGCAGGAACACGATCACGTTTACACTATACTTATGCGAAAGTATGAAGGATTGGCGCGGAAGGTTATTCTGGTTCACACATGAGTCCGATAGAATAGCTGATAATTAATTTAACTTACGACTCTTTACTTAGCTTTATGGGTACGAGACCGAGTCTCTTTGGTAGGCATATTAAATTTGTACAATATAGTTCGTCTCGTCGACGCCGCCGCTGCCGAGCGTACGGGCACGTAACGTAAAACGCACTACGATACACCTACACTATGTTACACGGAAGAGATTCCTACAAATTGCACTGGTTTCCGAACGCCTTCGACGATAGCGAAATTAAAATATTTAATAAAAAAATCAATACAAAAAACAACAAAAACAAAATCCGAAACACAAAAATAATACGACCCGTTTCTAGTCTAGCATGTAACAGTTTATTGTTCGTTTCGTTCAATTGGAAAACATTGTGTCTAAGATTTTTAAAATTAGGTAATTTAAAAAATAATCACAACAACCGGACAACACTTAGATAACGAGAAAATAATTACAAACAATTTACAAAACACAGCTAGAGATTGTTCGGCGTGGATCTTTATGCGCGCGGGCAAGCCTAGTGCTCGGGATGACCCTGCGCAGCCGCAGCCGCTGCTGCTGCCGCCGCTGCTTTCTGCGCTTGCGCTTGCTTTTCCTGCTCGTTCAACTCCTTTATAGCCTGGATCTCTTTCTTTAGCTTCATCCTCCTATTCTGGAACCATATTTTGATTTGCCGCTCCGTCAGACACAGCGCGTGCGCCATCTCAATGCGTCTCCTCCGCGTGAGGTAGTGGTTCGTGTGGAATTCTTTCTCTAACTCTAATGTTTGATATCTAGTGTAGGTTTGTCTGCCCCGTCTTCTCAGGCCGTTCGCTCCTGAAACAGAAGAAAAATAACTTTATTGACCAAGTTAAAATGACTTTTCAATTCAAAACACCAACATTTTTAAACAGATGTTCCAGTCTAGTGATTTTTAGTAGGTATAACTATCTCCTGAATGAAACTAAAATAAAAAACAATCGCAAAGATGCGCTTGCTTGTCAAAAGCATATTCAAAGGTCATTGACACAGATAATTCTCAAGTGCTTTTAAAAGTATACGTAAAATCTGAGCGTTTGAATGGGCCGGGCTGTCCCGCAGCTGGGCTCAAGTGACGTTACAATTGGCGATCACGACAGCTTCATTTCGTTCAAACGTCGATGTTGATTTGTAGTATGCGTCGAGCCTTTGCTAGCGACCGCTCAATACCGCTTGATTAAGAAACTGAGGAGTGTAGCTGATGAATATAAGATAAAGTAGCCGATGTTCTTTAAATAAAAATATAGGTAAACTGGAATGAAAGGGCGTTAAGCCATCAACTTTTCACGAAAAAGTAAAGGGAGTAAATTTATCCGCTATTGGAGATATCGCATGCTCAATCTATTGATTGCCTTGCAAGTGGCTTAGAAATGGCTCAAATGTCGATGAAAATAAAATGCCGATAAATGTCCCCCATTATTTTACCTTCAGTATGGAATATTATCAAGTTTCTACAGTCTATAAGTCATTTTTATTAATCTTTGAAACTGGCAGAAAAAAAATGTCGTGCAACCGTTTTATTTTCAGCATGAAAAAGACCATCATAATATTACGTTTAATTAATGATCAGAGGCTTTATGTCCGTGTATAACTGGCACTGATATCGTACGTGTCGGTATATCGTGAGCGAAAATTCCTTTTAAGTAATAACGAATCTGGTCCAACCTCCCCGAATGCTTTTGAATTGGTTACCGAGAAGTCGATCGCTCTGATAACTGAATGTGAAAGCCGCTACTCGCGAAAATTCGGCCGAAGTTGTACTAGGGTTGTCTGGAGTATCATATTTATTTATATTAACTAGGATATAGCGGAAAAGAGAGCCACAGACGTATGAAAAATCTTTAAAATAGAAAATGTTTATTTCATCAACTTAGTCTCATACAATATTAAGTAGTTGGAGCTACCTTTTAAGCAAAAGTTTTCGTGTTAGGTAGCACCACTCTTCCATATCCTGGTTACGATGTGCTAAATTTAAGTAACAAAAAAAAGCCATTTCTCTTTTCTTGTAACAACATTCAAGTTACAAAAATCTTGTTTTAAAAAATCCAGAAACCTGTGTAGTCATCAAAATCAGTTGCAGCTTTAAAAGCACTTGTGTGCGATGACAGAATTCTTAACGAATTAAAATTTACAATCGTCTGTGGACTGAAGAAAAAACGGAACGCAACGAAATTCCCAAGAAGAAGGCAAAGGGACGGGCTTACGTGGAAAAGAATTTCTTTATCATCCGTGTTATTTTCAGAATTATTTGATAAACGCAGATGAGTACTCTAAAGGACATTATTTTGTATATTTAAATTACTTCTCAAATTTTAGATGGATTGGTACTCGCGGATGGTGTGTATCGCGCAGCATGTTATATAAGACAGACAATACAGATTATGGAATAAACTTTAAAGTGTAAAACTTTTGTTGCTATAACTTGGAACTATATATGTCACTAAGGGAATGTTTATAAGCCTTCCTCTTCTAAAATTACATGATTTTGTTACTTGATCATTTAAAAGTAAGAAACAAAATCGTAGGTGTACATAATATTTAGGTACGGTACCTCTAGCCTTAGATAATCTACAGAAAATTAAAAATTCTTTCTGAAGAATCAACAAAGGTTTTTGTCACAGAACACGGATTTTTTTTTGTCTTTTCATGTTCTGTGGTTTTTGTTAAGTTAGTAGGTATGTAATTTAAAATTTTCAGATCATTAGCAACCCTGCATTGACCTGCGGCGTTGTATACTCGTTGCATGCCGCGTCGTTGCGTGCTCTTTAATGTATAGCATTTCGAAGGATCGCTTCTTTTTTTGTGACCGAAAATACGCCCCCAATAAGTACCTACGCTGTACACGCGAATTAAAAAATCTGTTGAGTAAATTTGTGCTGCCTTCGATGGTCGGTAATGTGAGGTGGAGAAAATTTTACTTAATCATTATGTACTTTTAGATAATAAGTATAAGGAGTAAACTGCTTTCACGGTGTGGTTTCAAGTGATTTTGTGTCTTTATATACCTACATTGGTTTTGTATCTTATGTAAAAACCTACATAGTATTATGTAACTTAATAGGTATCTAAAAATGGTCGTTGTGATGTGAGTTTATTTGACTTTCCAATTGGAATCCCACATTAAATCAAGCGATTCAAACGTTCGAAACTGGGTTCGGTAAATATATTCAAAATCAAGCGAAAGTTGTTACATGTTTTCGTAACTTTTCCAAAGACGAAAAACGTGGTTTATTTGGCACAATTAGGCGTATAATGTAAACATCACTACTTATTCTATTTTATTTTGGACAACAGGCGGTCATCAGTATACATTTTTACAAGATTTGAAAATCTAGACTTGGAGTTCCAACATAGTTCTTCTTGCAGTGGAATATCTTATAAGTCATAAATTCCTTTTTGTGTTCACTATGTTATACATTTTTTTTATCCACAACGGGGTAGTACTTAGCCTTCATCACACCTGATGTCATCACACTTGATAAGGCTGAAGGTGGAAGCGCACTACTCCCGGAATCCTCAACCACTGAGGAACTGGCTATCTTATCTCTAACTGCCGGAACACAATAATGCTGAAAACATCATTGTTATGGCGTCAGAATTAGATAAGATGGTTGTAGCTAGCCAGGCGGACTAAGAACAAGTCCTACCACCAACCAAACCGAATACAATATACATATTGTATTCGGTTTGGGGGGTACACCCCCACTGGGAAACGAACCCGGGACCTCTTGGTCTGAAATCGGTGGTGTGAACCACTATGTGTATGTATGTAAAATATAACACCTCTAAATCTATCTACATTCGAAGTTGTTGACCACTATGTTTTCCTAGGACAGACGATCCAGTTAGGTAAGTCCAACTTTGAGAAGAGATCTCTCGTCGAATCCAGCTCGGATGGGCGGCGTTTGGGAAGCTCCAGCATATATTCGCGTCCGAAAAACCTCAATGTCTCAAGACGAAAGTCTTTGACCAGTGTGTGTTGCCAGTAATGACCTATGGAAGTGAGACGTGGTCTTTTAGTATGGGTCTCATAAGAAGGCTCAAAGTCACCCAGCGAGCAATGGAGAGAGCGATGCTTGGTATTTCCCTGCTCGATCGAATCAGAAATGATGAGATCTGCAGGAGAACTAAAACAACCGACATCGCTCGAAGGATTGCATCATTGAAGTGGCAGTGGGCGGGACACATAGCGCGGAGAACCGATGGCCGGTGGGGGCGGAGAGGTTCTCGAATGACGACCTCGTACCGGACGACGTTCCGTGCGTAGCCCCCCTACAGGGTAGACCGAAGAATCTGGTCGAGGTCGCGGGAAGCCGCTGGATGCGGGCAGCGCAGGACCGATTGTTGTGGCGATCCTTGGAGGAGTTGGAGGAGGCCTATTCCCAGCAGTGGGCGTCGTTCGGCTGACATAATGATGATGGTGATGACTTACCTACAAAGATTTTATGTCCATCAATACGATCAATTTTTACTATGGGGCTATCCACGGAATCGATGATGATTTTTTTTCGCGTTTACGTGAATTACCCTTACTTAAACAAAACAATATTTTCATTCTAGGGAAATGGCATCGACCACGGCAATTTTAGATGAGAATATTTTCTTGTTTCATACTTTTTAGAACGTGATTTTTCAGTAGTCGAGTTTTAGTTTTTGAACTTAATTTTTCATTAGTCATGATGATGATGAACTAAAGAGTGAAAACTTGGTAAAGATTCAATTTAGTCAGCATCACTACATCATGATGATCTACAGACTTTGTAAAGATTTAATTTATTAAAAAACAAAGCGCATTTACGAGTTGGTTGTTGCTTTTATATCCACATGTTTAAAATTAAATCACCCACTCAAGCGCACTTGATCAACACATTGCCCCCACAAAGCGAAACCGACCGAAATAAAACCAAGACTCGAACGCGGGACCGCGCGGTCTTCACACGAGGGGTACCAGCCCATTTAATGCCTTCATTAGCTGCACCACTGAGATTGGTTTTTAAGTCCTTAGATAAACATGACCCTGTAAATCACTGGTTGTTTCGGTTATGACTTTATTGGTTTGTAGATAAGGAGTATCATTTATTTTTAAGCAATTTTTTTAGTTGTTCCTATAGCATTAATAAACTAATTCGAATATTACCTACTTGCTAGTTTACATTTTAAGTTGAACTTTTGGTTAAACTAAACTTGATAGCTTGGGAAAGTTGACAAGAAGAAAACATTGAAAAAATTGCTAGGTAAAACTGAAATTATAACCTTTCCTTGTTGTCACCTTTCTAGTGACTTTTCTTAAAGTCCTAGCAGATAGAGTATTTATTTCTGCTGTTAATTCTTCCAATGTAGCTTAAATAAGTTCCAAGCACACTCGAGCTTACTAAGCTCCACCTCAAGTTACTGGCCCGTAACTTAAATTACCCGTCGAGGCTTAAGTGCAACCTTTTTAATTATTAACAAAAATTCGGACCCTAGTAGTGGTTAATTGAGTGATACTAATTGCGGACCCGGAAAGCCTCGGAACGGGGACTTTCTTTCTACCGCCATGTTTAGATTAAGCCTTATTTATGTTGATTACTTGTGAAGTAAGTGAAAGCACTTAATCTTATTAAATAATCAAAGGGAATGTATAAGTCCGCAAATATGAGAGACAAGTAGTAGTTTGCAAAATAATTTATGAACGGGAAAATCGGGAATTAAATTAAAAATTGCTTAAAAGATTTATTTTGAAACAAACTCTCTAGAATAATCACTGAATGTTGACTTGCCATATTTTTGATGCATACTTATTTGATATGCTGCTGAAAGAAAATCATACGAAAATAGATGTTCTTAAACGGTGGTCAGTTTCTTTGAAATAATTTACGGAAACCTATTGAAAGGCGGCATCTCAAACTTGAAAATGCAAAGAGCAACTGAAAATTGAAACTCAGATAAAACGGAAAGCTCATATCCGTTCAAGTTGGTCTGATCACCCCTAACTTTTTAAATAAAAGATTTAAGTTGAAAACATGTATTAGAAGTTCAAGTACACGTAAATCTTAGCACTTTATAACAACAGTTAAAATGCCCTAACATCACACATGCCACTAATTACATTCAATTTCAGTGTCAATTTACGCCTTTTAAATTCACTTCAAAATCTTAAGAGCGCCATAAAGGCAATAAACATGACACAAATGGCTTCATTAAGAACAGAGGCGGGGTTTGTGGTGTCGCAAAAAACGCGTGTAGTGTGACCCCGGCCTTAATAGGTATATAATGACGCAAATGTTTCCGCAAAGATCTGGGAATCGTCATCTGGATGCGTACACGCATATCGGGAGTAAGGGCGTGACGACTTCGTATTTCCGCTGCAGATGATAAGTTGTAACAAAAACGAAAAACGATGCTTTGGATGTAATTTTAGGTGAAATATGATGCTTTATGGGTACTTTACCACAGGAGCGGTAGCTGTTGTTATTTAACAAGCTTTTTTTATTTCACTATTGTTAGTTAAAGCTGTGCGTAACGTAGAAGACTGATTCAAGAATGGCAGTATTGTCTTGATTAAAAATGCCAAAACCATTGCTTAAATTATGTATACCAAAATAAGAACAAATATTTTGAAAATCTGACCGCAAATAACATCTAAGCACATTCTGAGCAAACCACAATTTTTTCTCCAGTAAAACGACGAACACAAGTACAGTAATCCGACCCGTGAAATTTGGCTTTAAAAGAAATAAGACAAAGATCCGCATCCCAGGAACTCAGCACGAGGATTCCGTTCGTACAAGTGTCACCAACCCGTTCGGTAACACGTGTTACAAACAAAAGAACTTTCCCCCCTCACCCCCCTGAACGACAAAAGGATTGCGCAAGTTATATTAGTCGTAAAGAATTTGAGACTAAGATCTATAGCTTGTGAACCGCCCTTAAATCTCAATGGTCCCGCAATTGCGGAGGACATTTGAAACAACTGTTGTTTAGCTCGAAACGTTTTAATTGTTACTAATTCGTAAAAGTTTTCTACGTGATTTACAACTGTTGTTTTAGTATCGGTCGCCTTTTTTAACGGATGTGGCGCGGAGGAAGTGATTGTTGACAATCGTAAATCTTGTGGCTGAGACACTTTTTAAGATTGTGTAGCGACTAGCGACATCTGGGTGTGTTCTAGAATTGATAATGGTAGCGTAGGCGATGAGTTAATCGCTGTTATAATGCATTGCTGCATTTCGAGGAAGGCTCGCATAAAACGGATGGTGAAGCTGCCTACGCGCACAATTTTCTTCGATAAAATTATGTAAAGTAGATATTTGCGCGCTGGGTCTAATGAGGCAAATTAAGATAACGTACTATGTAAAGTTGCCCAACGTGTTCCAGTCAGTCGCGTCTAGGTCGCCAGACTTGTCTAGACGAGACTAAGACAGTTATGTGTCTCCACCATGCAATTTTTCAATTATATGCCTGCGACGGCAACCTCATTTGACTGCACAGATTATGCATGTTACATAATCCATATACCTATTCAGAGACATATTGCATAGTCGTTAAGTTTAATCTGTGATTTTAATAGTAGATAAACTTGGTTATTTTAAGTGGGCATATTAAATTTACCTTCGTACCTACACAAATTGTGTACACATTAAGGTTTCATAGTAAAAATGGTAAGTATCATTTCTCCAGTCTAACAACTTACTTGCCATTTCTCAGATGTTTTATTTGGCCGAAAGTAAATAAAAAATATATCTTAACATAAGTAAGAGCAAAGTAATGAGATATTGAAAAATAGAAAATTAAGTATTTTTAGAAATAATATGAAATATATAAGTACCTATGTTAGGTTGATACTTACCACAGGTTGATACTATGCTTTGAAAATATTAAAAGTACCTACATTTCGGTCAAATGAAAATTGTGACAAACGAATCTTCAGGTCAACAAGTTTTCGGATTAGGTATAACAGTTTTTTTTATCCACAACGAGGTAACATTTAGCCTTCATCGCACGTGATGATGAGGCAGGTGGTGGAAGCGCACTACTCCCGGAATCCTCAATTGCTGAGGAACTGTCTATCTTATCTCTAACTGCCGGAACACAACAATGCTGTAAACATTGTTGTTATGACATCAGACTTAGATAAGATGGTGGTAGCTAGCCAGGCGAACTTAGAACAAGTCCTACCCCAACCAAACCGAATACAATTGTACCCCCACTGGGAATCGAACTCGGGACCTCTGAGTCTGTAACCGGTGGTGTTCGCGCCGCGCTGCGAGCGGTGCGTTGTCATTGTCAAGGTCACGGGCGACACGCAATGCGCTCGGGCCGCGTGCAGACCAGTTGGCCGTAAGCAGCCGTGAGACAAGTTCGTGTGTTTCTGTAGCGACGTGCCGCGCAAGTTACCTACCCATATTGGGACCGAGATTTCGTTTTGCACCTACTAGGGCTCCGGTCGGGGTACGGACTTGTAACCCGTGTGTGTTCGCTTTGAAAAGCGCCGGGAAAGTTTTAGCTGCCTATTAGGGCATTGTGTAGTATAAGAGTGTTAGCTGTAAGAGTATCCCATCGGGGGTTGTGTGGAGATCGTTTTGCCCGGCGCGCGCCGGCGAGACAACGTTCAGCCCCCCTGGATTACGGACACTATTTTCTAGTAAGGTAGGACTAGTTTTAATTTACTTAATTTTGCATGAGAAACCTTCGTTTCAATAAACTGTGGAACACAGTAGATGTGGTCATCACAATTGTGCGTGATCATATTTTTGGTAGCAGAGCGTACCTAGTTGATATAATTAGTTAATTTTCATATTAAAATTAACTAGGTACATAAAATTTCATAGTAAAAATAAAATTATTTTTTTTTTGTTAAAAAGGGTATTTCCGATCCGATTCCCGATCCGATCCGATTCCCGATCCGATCCGATCCGAGACGAGAAGTACTAAGAAATTGTTCTAGTAAATTCTCGAAGCGAATGTTTCTCACTTGGTGGATCCGATAATAGATAGACACTTATATAATTGTTGTCACATACTAGTGTTTTGATACGAGTTTACTCGCCTAGATGTGTATATTTTTTTTTTTTTTTTTTTGTGTGTCCGGATTTATTTGACGAATAGTTTCGTTCGAAAGTGTTGTTTATTAGTACCACATACTAGTGTTTGTTCCGAGTCCGCTTGCCTAGTTAAAAAAGTGGAACTAGTTTTAATTATTAGTAGTATTAAATTACGAGTATTATTATTAAAAATAGTTTTGTTTTCGTTTGTTGATAACGGTTTAGTAGTTGATTTGCGAGGTATGCCATACCGTTAATCCTATACGTTTTGTTTATACCGTTATATTGTTAGCCCTTGAAATTGGTAAGTTGTTAATAATTTATGAAAATAGTAGGGTCCGTGTATGTCGTCCGAATTTTAATTGTGTTTTATATTATCGTGACGCGACCTATTTCTATTGTTTTTTTTGTTGATGTTTACCACTTTTATATTTCTTTGTTTGCTTTGTTTATAAAACGGATTATAAATGGCTCCTACGAATCCGCTCGCCGTATCCAGGGCCGGCATCCAAGGAGTTTTGCGTTGGCTTGCTTGTGCGGTCACATTAATAGACCGAGCCGACCGGGTAGGCGCGTTGCTAGCTCGGTATGGCGGGCTGGCAGCTCGGCTGCAAGACCTGGAGCGCCACGCCATGGAGTGTCGCGCGCATTATTTGGAGAACCCCCCAGCTGATGATGCCGTGTCGGAACAGCTGGAGCAGGATGTAGCCCAGGCCTATGAGCTGGCTGACCAGTTCACGGAGGCGGCTGAGAGGGCCCTGGCTGTTCGGAAGGGGGAGCCGGTTTTGAGCGGGGAGGTCAAACCTACCCCGACGGCGTTGCTAGGCCGATTGCCTACATTGGAGATTCCCACTTTTAATGGGGATCTGTCAGCCTGGATGGGCTTCATTAACCTGTTTGACAGCCTAGTGGATTCACGACGGGACTTATCCCCTAGTGAGAAGTTGGCCTATTTGCGCTCCTCCCTGCGAGGAGAGGCCAGCGCGGTGATCCAGCACCTGCTCATCAGCGACGACAACTACCAGGTGGCTCGCCAGCTTCTGGTTAGCAGGTACCAGAATGTCCGGTTACTGGCGGACACCCACGTGGCCACGATTTTGGCCCTCCCGCGAATCACGCGGGTACACCTGTTACGGAGGGAGTTGCTGAACCCGCTACTGTCAGCGGTCAACTCCCTAAGGCGATTGGACCTGCCGGTGGATCAGTGGTCCTTTATACTGCTGCACATAGTCCTCGCCAAATTGCCCGCTGAAATGAAGGGGCGTTTCGAGCAGAGGTACGGAGGCGACAGCGCCTCGTATCTCCCGCCCTTCGCGGACCTCCTTCGTTTTTTGGAGGACGAATGTAGGGTGACGGACCACCTGGAGCCCGCCCCGGTTCCAGGTGTTGGTCGTATGGTGGCGGCGAGGGAACAGCCCCGTCGCCCGACCAATCGCTATGCTGCCTTCCAGCAGTCCCCTCCCCCCGCACCGAGTGAGCGGTGCAGGTATTGCAGGGGAGATAGGCATGTGGTGCACGAATGTGCCAAATTTAGAGGCCTCCGCCCAGAGGGACGGAGGGCCGTTGCGAAACAGCGCCAATGGTGCTATAGGTGTTTGGGGGGACACATGCAGTCGGCGTGTCCCCAGACCGAGGATTGTCGTCTTTGCGGAGGGAGGCATCACCCCCTCCTTTGTTTGGACCGCAAGGACGCCGGGAGCGACCGGGGTTCGAATTCCTCGCGCACGGGCGGGGGCCCGGCAGCCCGGAACCGGTCCCCTAGAGATTCGGCGGGGCTTAGCCCCCCCGTTCAGTCCCCCCCGGAGAGGGGGAACTATAGGAGAGACGCCCCCGCCACGGGCGGGGGTAGGGGGGTACCACAAGAGTACGCCACGGTGGCGATGGGCACGGGCCCTATTTGCTACTCCCCCCCCCTAATGGAGAGGCCTCGATTGGGGTACTATGTACCGAGGCACGCCCCACACGGGTATTACCCTGCACCTAGGAGTGCTGTTGGTCGGGGCCAGTATGTACCCGATTGGGACCCGCTCGCCCGGTACGAGCGTCCCACATTTGGCGCGCCGACTCAGGCACGAGGGGGACAAGTACCCCCCCAAAATTTTTAATGGCGCCCCTGTCGGACCCAACCACCCCTCCGGAGCTTGTGCTGTTGCCAACAGCCTCCGTGAATGTTTGGGGACCTAAGGGCAATGTTGTCACGGTGCGTGCCCTTTTGGACTCAGGTGCCCAGGGGTGCATAATGTCCAGGTGGCTTGTCCGACAGCTGGGTCTTTTGCTTGTGCCGCATCACGAAGCGGTACGGGGGGTGGGAGACTCGCGGATCCCTGATCCGATTGGTCGAGTTGAGTTCTCCTTCTCCCCCCACTTCGCGCCAAGGCCGAAGATCGGTGCTTCGGCGATAGTCTTTGATAAGGTGGTTGGACCACTCCCGCAAGTGCGAGTGCCGCCATCCACGATTGAGCTGACGTCTGGACTGGCTTTGGCTGATCCTTCCTTCCACCGACCGGGCCCAATACACTTGTTGATTGGTGCGGATGTCCTCGGTCGTGTACTGTGTGGAAGCAAGCGAGTTTTGCAGACAGCCGATCATGTCGCCTTGTCCTCGTCGCTGGGTCATGTGGTGATGGGAAAGGTACCACAGACACCAGAGACCCCGTCGGTGGACCGCCAGACCATTGTCGGTTCTACTTTGTCCGACGTTCTCCAAAAGTTTTGGGAGGTGGAGGAACCTCCCACTGCCAAGCGGTTGGATCCGTTAGCGGAGGAGTGCGAATTGTTCTACCAGAACAACACTGGGCGCCTCCTCTCGGGTCGCTTGATTACCCGCTTGCCCTTCTTGGCGGTTCGCCCCCCTTTAGGGAGCTCCCGACCGATGGCCGAGAAGAGATTGTTGTCCATGGAGCGTAGGATGGCCAGGGATCCCGCGTTCAAGGAGAAGTATATAGACTTCATGCGGGAGTATTTGGACCTTGGGCACATGACCATCTCGCAGTTGGACTGGCGTAATGTGGAACATTACTTCCTGCCACACCACGCTGTTTTGAAGACTTCTAATGGGAAGATCCGCGTGGTCTTTGATGGTTCAGCGCCCACGTCAACCGGAGTGTCGTTGAATCAGTGTCTGCATGCGGGGCCGAAGTTGCATCACGATGTTTGTGATGTTTTGACCAACTTCCGCCGGCACGCTGTCGTCTTTGTGGCCGATATCCGCATGATGTTCAGACAGACCGTGATTCACCCGGAGGATAGACGATACCAGCTCATCCTTTGGCGTGAGGATCCCCAGGATCCGATGTTGGCTTACGAGCTGAACACCAACACTTATGGTTTGCGGTCGAGCCCCTTTGTGGCGATCCGTTCGCTTTTGGAGCTCGCAGAGCGCGAACGGCTACGCTATCCCCGGGCATCTGCTCTTATTGAGGGGGGGGCCTTATTTGTCGACGATATCTGCACGGGGGCCTCGAGCTTAGATGAGGCTCTCGTCTTACGTGATGAGCTGATTGCGCTCTTGAGGGCTGGTGGCTATGAGTTGCGGAAGTGGCTGTCTAACTCACCGGACCTATTGGCAGATTTGCCTAAGGACCACCAGCAAGAGCCGCTCCTCTTTGAAAATCCGGAGACTCCAGACATGCTGTCTGTTTTGGGAGTCCAGTATCGACCAGTCCCGGATTTGTTCACATATAGATTGGAACTGCCAGACCCAAAGGTCTGGACTAAACGCACGGTGCTGTCTACTGTAGCCCGTACCTTTGATCCGAACGGTTGGCTCAGCCCTGTAGTGTTTTCGATGAAGTGCTTCCTACAGGAGCTCTGGGCTGCGGAATTGTCATGGGATGAGCCCCTCTCTGGTAGCCTCCTACGAGAGTGGGTGAGGTTCGTGTCATCCCTACCCGACGTCAATCGGGTTTGTATACCGAGGCAAATGCTGCCTTCGGGAAAGTTTAAAGCCTCCCTGCACGGCTTTTGTGACGCGTCCGAAAGCGGATACGCGGCAGCCGTTTACATCCGAACGGTGGATGCAGCAGGCGTTGTCGCCGTACACTTAGTTACGGCCAAGAGTAAGGTCGCCCCCCTTCGGACTAGGCTAACCATTCCGAAGTTGGAGTTGTCCGGCGCCACTCTCTTAGTACGGCTACTCAATCATGTTGCCGACACCTTGGGAAACGGTGTCGACTTGGGGTCGATATTTGCGTGGTCTGACAGCCAGGTCGTCCTTTGTTGGCTGAAGAGTTCAGTCCACACCCTTGAGGTTTTTGTGGCCAACCGGGTCTCACAAATTCAGACTTCAAAGGCCCCGTTGATTTGGCGCCACGTACCGGGCGAATTGAACCCCGCAGATTGTGCCTCCCGCGGCTGCGAGGCGCCTGAGTTAGTGGACCACCACCTATGGTGGAGTCCATCATGGTTGTTACGGCCTGAGCGCTCATGGCCTGCCACCCCGGCTGTGGCCAGAGTCCCAGACCTAGGCATGCGTGTTCACGCCGTGGAGACGGTGGCGGCTCCGCAGATGGAGTTTTTGTTAGACCGCTACAGTTCTCTTGATAAGTTGCTCGGCGTGACTGCTTGGATGAGGCGCTTTGTGCGAAATTGTCGCCAGCCTCAGGAGAAATCGTTGTCTCCGGTCCTCGCCCCACAAGAGCGGCAAGACGCTCTTTTGCATTGGTTGCGAGTGACGCAACAGCGAGAGTTTGAACCGGAGCTGAAAGCCCTGCGCTCAAGTAAGCCCAAGTTGAAGGGACCCTTGGTGCGGTTGAATCCTTTCTTGGACAGTACCGGATTGCTGCGTGTCGGAGGTAGGCTCAGACATGCCAACCTGCCGTACGGATCACGCCACCCTTTGTTGCTCCCCAAGGATGGACCGTTAGTTAGACTGTTGATTACAGACCGACATGTAAAGAATGCTCATGCCGGTTGTAATGCTTTGACCGCGCTCCTCCAACGAGAGTTCTGGATTTTGTCAGCGCGGAGAATAATCCGATCCGTTATTTTTCGTTGTCTCCCGTGTTATCGTTTGCGCGCCGATACGATGCAGCCCCAGATGGGTGATTTGCCTGCCGATCGAGTGAACGAATCGATGCCCTTCTCAGGAGTTGGAACGGATTTTGCGGGGCCATTTACCGTTAAGACATCGCGGCTTCGTAATGCTAGAACGGAAAAGGCTTACTTGTGTGTATTTGTTTGTTTGGCCACTAAAGCGGTCCACCTGGAGGTGGTTAGTGCCCTCACCACAGAAGCCTTTGTAGCCACGTTGAATCGTTTTGTGTCTCGCCGCGGAATGCCGTCGTTAATCAGGTCCGATTGTGGAACCAATTTCAAGGGCACCGATAGGTATTTAAAGGAAGTTTGTGAATTTTTGGATAGGAATAATTTTGAGATCGGATCCACACTCTCTCGCAGAGGGGTACGATGGCAGTACTCCCCGCCATCCTGCCCCCACTGGGGAGGGATTTTTGAAGCAACTGTAAAGGCCGCTAAAACTCACCTTCGTCGCGTTATTGGGGAGACGGTCCTCACGTTTGAGGAACTCGCGACCGTATTTTGTAAGGTTGAGGCGGTCCTCAACTCGCGTCCGTTGTGTCCGTTGTCTTCGGACGCGAATGATTTAGAGGCCCTTACGCCGGGCCATTTTTTGATTGGCAGACCGCTTAACGCCTTGCCGGAATATCCTTATTCCGAAGTGGCCTCCGGACGGCTCTCGCGATTTGAATTGCTCCAGCAGCTTACGCAGAGTTTTTGGCGCCGTTGGCATCTGGAGTATTTGCACATTTTGCAGCAACGCGTTAAGTGGTCGGATAGGACGACCCCACCCAAGACAGGAGACCTCGTGTTGGTAAAGGATCCAAACCTGCCGCCCCTCCGCTGGCGTTTAGGACGCATTGTTCAGCTTCATCCGGGGTCGGATGGTGTGCCCAGGTTTGCCGAGGTCCTGGTGGGGGACTCTGTTTTGAAGCGAGCGATCGCTACCCTCTCTCGCCTGCCCTTAGATTGAGTTGGCGGACAGTTTGCTACTGTCCGGGACGGGGGGATGTTCGCGCCGCGCTGCGAGCGGTGCGTTGTCATTGTCAAGGTCACGGGCGACACGCAATGCGCTCGGGCCGCGTGCAGACCAGTTGGCCGTAAGCAGCCGTGAGACAAGTTCGTGTGTTTCTGTAGCGACGTGCCGCGCAAGTTACCTACCCATATTGGGACCGAGATTTCGTTTTGCACCTACTAGGGCTCCGGTCGGGGTACGGACTTGTAACCCGTGTGTGTTCGCTTTGAAAAGCGCCGGGAACGTTTTAGCTGCCTATTAGGGCATTGTGTAGTATAAGAGTGTTAGCTGTAAGAGTATCCCATCGGGGGTTGTGTGGAGATCGTTTTGCCCGGCGCGCGCCGGCGAGACAACGTTCAGCCCCCCTGGATTACGGACACTATTTTCTAGTAAGGTAGGACTAGTTTTAATTTACTTAATTTTGCATGAGAAACCTTCGTTTCAATAAACTGTGGAACACAGTAGATGTGGTCATCACAATTGTGCGTGATCAGGTGGTGTGTAGCACAAGACCACAGAGGCAAATATAAGGTATAACATAAAATACCTACATATTTTCCCAATTAAAATAAATCATCATTATCTCTGTTTTCAAAAGTGGTCAACACATAAGGCGATTATTTACCACTGTATGTGCTTCTCGTAACGATCTCATAATTTGACGCATTATCTCAGCTTCACGTTTTTTGTTGCCAAAAAATTATCATCTCATTACCCTCGTGATTGGGTCCCTCAAATTGGTCTCACCAGAATTTCCCCTTATTACATATTCGGGTAATGTATAATAACTCAAATTGGTAACACGAATCGCAAATTGCGAAATTGCAACCGCAGCAGATCGCGAGAAGATGCCTGAATTTCTGGGCCATACATACCTAAATATATTTAAAATTTAGTGCGTGTGTGTTTGTAGCCCGCCCACTACTTGGGTGGTCTTCAGTCAGCCTTTTATAAAGTAAGTAGGTATATAAATGGTAACTTGGCGCCGCTCTCATATCTCAACTATGTAAAATAAGAGCGTTCAAATTGAGGAACCCAATACGCACTTTAATTAAAACATTTTTTTGTACAGTCAGCAAAATATATAATCATTGAAGAACTTGAAAACACAAGACAATTCGCAGTCACCAAATATGGTGGAATATCAGATGGAAAACTAAAAAAATATTCTAATACTGTTTTGGTATTTTTGTATAAGTACTCAACATTGGAAAATTAACACATGGCTGTCTTTATCATCATATTTTATTCATTTGTTTTTTATTTTGAATTGAGCTAATTATTTTTAACATTGACATTTTTATTTTCTAACATAAGTAGGTAGGTAGGTACCTACTAATTGTTGTTTCTTTTTTTAATACATTTTATTTACGACATCCCATTTTTAATTCCATAATAGTTTTATGTTTTATTTAAATTTGATTTAACGATGATATTATATTGTAAGAATTATAAATATATACATGCTGTGTAATATGGCTAAATAGGTTAAGTAAGTACCTACTTACTATTTTTTTATTTTAGAACACAAAATTGTAAACACCCTTTTTAATAGCAAATAAAGTTATTTGTATTTGTATATTTTTATTAAAACAAGGTTTGATAAAAAAATATGACTGTAAAAACAAACAAATTTTGTTAGAAACTTGTATTTATTAATAATAGTGCTTACAACTTATTTGTTATGAAATAAAAACAAAAAATACACTATAGTGTCATAAGAAGGAAACCGTTTATTCATCCACCATTAGCCAATAAAAAGGATAGCGCTCAGTACCTCAGCACTAATCCAGTGCCTAGGTAATTTTAATAGTTCCTCGCTGCTTCCCAATCAGTCCCATAGATGCGTATCGCCAGTCGCCTTGTTATCTCAAAAACACAATATGAATAATACATGCGCACTGTACACGATCTCTTAAATTGGCAAAGCTTAATTGACTGAAAGGTTCAAAATGAAACACGACGAGCGTTTTCTTCAACCGCTTTTTCTGCTAGCCGTACCAGCCTGCGTAACGGAATCGATTTAAATCGCATGTGGGATCGGGTATGTGGACAGTATTGTGTGGTTTTGTTTTAAAAAACACATATGAGGTTTTTTATTTAGAAATTTTTGGGATTTCTTAGTAAGGAATTAAATATGCTCGTCAAAAATCTCTCAAAAATTACGCTTGTAGGTATCTAACTAGCAAATGTCAGTCGTATTTTAACTGAGCTCAAGTACTTACATAATTTTATTTGACCAAATTCATCCCTATATATTTCAATTTAATGAAATTATAGTAAACAGATATTACAGATAGTTGCTCAGCACTCCCGCCCTCCCTGTGCTAGGCTTTCTTGTTTGAAAATTGTTATTCTGCTCGCTTAATTGGAACATTCCTTGGTGGTCTATGGCCAGTGGAAATTTCAATATTATTGGCGATAGATCCTTAGACAACCACAGCATAATTGAACATGAGGCTTCTATGCATATTACATTTACTTTAGTGGCTTGTAAGCCAAGTAAATTGATATTAATTGAATAAACTTATAAGAAAACAAAAACCGTGTTCCAATAAGAATTCTTAAACCGCAATCTTTGACATAATAAAAAGGTTAAAACCACATTTCATACATATATAATGTAAGAAAAATTTAAAACTTAACAATATACATAATTTAGCTACTCCACCAACCCGACCGAACCCAATCGACGAGTTCGGAACTCCTTGTATGTATTTAATATGATGTGAAGATAGCTATTAAAATAATTGCGCTGCCGCTGCCGAGAAAAATGAGCCATTGAAAAACAGGACACACCACTGGAAAAATTATCATTTTTGCACGGTGAAATGGCGTCCAACCTGATTTTTTAGCTGGTTTACCCCTAGACGATAATTTGGAGTGACTCCGTTGTAAATGCAAATTGCTAAATTATGGTGTACAAGATTGGCATTGCTTGAAGTCGTGTCGAAACTGACAAACCCGTTTATCAGCTGAACTTGTTCGGTGTGCCCTTATGAATTTCTACCATGATGAAATGCACTTTATATCACATACCGAGCGCTGAGCTCATTCGAAGGTAAATAAATAACGGACCAATCGTGGAACCCTTTGGACGTCACTATCCGATATATTGGTCTGATATTAACCCATAGATCAGGGTTGAACGCAATAAAAATTGAGCATCCCTAGTGGATTAGGACAAACCCTGACGTATGTGACATCTGGAAGCCTCGGACTTTCTTATCCGAGGGGAAAAATCCTGCGGCTATTTTAAAATCAATTTTAGGCAGCACTTAAAACACTTATATATGGCGATGAGACACGTTCAAACCGAGCAGGCGCGCCGTCCATTAACAAGATGAATACATCAGCTGTTACTTAAAATTAATGGCGCCATGAATCAATAATAGTCAGATATTAAACACCAGGTCATGTAGCGGATAATTCGCACAATACTCGAATGAGACATCTATTTTCGCATATTGTGAAGTGTACAAGCCGAAAATAAACATAGCCATTCACGCAAATAATTTTAACACAAAGAGGAATGCGAACGACGCTAACAAGATGCAGCTGTTGCGATCTTTCAAGCGGAGTCCATTTTGAAAAAGCTGAGTTTTCGAAAATAGATTATAAATGTGTCACTCCTTAATAAATCAGGCGTGATTAATGCATCTAAGTAAGGAGCGGCGCGGCGTGACGGCCGGCGCTCATTGGGTGGCGCGGTCGCCATGTTGCATCGGGCTTGTAGCTGTCAAACTTTGAAATATGGCCGCTTGCTTTCTCTAGCGCGCCTTGTCTTATAACGCTCAGCTAAATTAACCGGCCCATGAACATGATATCGCAAATATAATAGCCCACACACCCTCTCAAAATATCTCTATTGTATTTTATGAAATCCTATAAAAAAGGTGAAGCATCTTTTATTTTCGTGGGATTTTTTGAAAAATTGCTGCTTTGTTCACAAGTGTGAAGTAAAAAATTATATTTTTTGTGTCAAGGAAAAATAATATCTTTGATTTATAATTTGACACTTAAAGCCAAAACATTTGGATTTTTTTGTAATCTTTAACTTATTGGTCATAAATGTTAATCTGATCTGCTGACGCATTCTTAAGGTGTAATTTATTTTAAAATGTTTTTGATAGGTATGAAAAGGAATAGAAGTGGAGTGGAGGTATGTAGAGATTGTTAGAGATTTTCTTAAAAAGTTTAGCAACAAAAAGTCAACATTAACAACATAAACGGAAAAATTAAAAAAGGGCAAGAAAAGAATGAAAATTATTTTAATTTTAAAATTGATTGATTGAAATTGCGTACTAACTATTATTACTACAATAAGTGCGAACCATATACCTAACTTGCTAACTGATTCGCAAATTGCCGACTAAAGTGTATGATCAACAAAGCACCGATTTGCTACTTAAGTTACATAAACGCGGATCGCATTGGAGATCGCAATCTTGCCGGTATCGTGTTATTACTTATAAAGCGATGCTATTTGTGTACCGATAGCAAAATAGTCACACTAAAAGATGCATAACGTAAGTATCCCCAAATTAGTTAGTAGTTAGCTTACAAAATGTTTCCGTTATTGCCACTATATTCCATCTATATTTTTTGTACTTTGACCAAATAGAGATGAATGGAAGCAAACATGATATAAAGTAGCACTTGTTTAATTTACCTAACAGTCCAAGCCTCTAAAACCAAAGAAATTCGTTACGAAATAAAATTACAGTTTAAACTAAAATTTTGTATAAAATTGTAAAGTATTGAGAACCATTTTCTAGCCAAATCTGCTGGCGGTACACTGCAATGAATGCAATAAACTACGAGTCGGAATAAAATCGTGGAGTTGCAATGGTTGCCTATTAAATTGATGGTATTGAAAGCCTGTCCTTAACTCGAGTAACCGCAAAGTGATTGTTCGTATAACCACTGTTATCAGTCTTTCTATCCATTTGTGGTGGACTTATTTTCCTTTTATATTTAGAAAATGCTGATGAAAATGAAATGGTGCAATCAAGAACAATCAAAAACTTAATGATAAAGTATGAAAATGCAAGAATGCATACATACCTACTCTAAATATAAATACAATCACGACAAACATGAAATAGTTTTGAAAACAAATTCAGATTTCGATAATCTGACATGCCGTGCCGTTTCCTAAGTATAAGAGTCAGTCTGTTTTAAAATCACAAAAAAAAAAACCACCGACGATGTTCTTAAAAATATTAGCTTAGATTAGATATTTAAGAAGCTTTCATCTTAAATTTTTCCAACCAACATCAAAATGAATAACAACAACGTTCAATTCAATATATTACCCGCATAATCTAAATCTCTGGCATTTAGAAGTCCCAAACTTGAATCCGTGGCTCAGCGATATTCCGAAAATTTTAAACAGTAACTCGAAACAAAGTCACCTGCAATGCAAGGAGTTGGTATTCAGAAG
Source organism: Crambus lathoniellus (assembly GCA_949710035.1). Taxonomy (NCBI): domain Eukaryota; kingdom Metazoa; phylum Arthropoda; class Insecta; order Lepidoptera; family Crambidae; genus Crambus; species Crambus lathoniellus. The sequence goes on from OX453307.1 coordinate 12,795,429, forward strand.
GCTCGCAAACTCAAGTTGGGCGTTCCTTAAGTTAGAGTTAAATAAAGAAACCGCAGCGCCGCCGCGCCGTCTGACGACTAACTTAAATCTCGGCTAAGTTAGGTCTCGGATACAATGATCTGTGATTGCTATGTGGTTAGGCCATTTGCTTAATGCTTAACCACGCTTCATTTGCGCTGTACCTAAGTATAGAGAAAAGTGTTAACTTCTATGGTTTGTGATATTAAGAGATGATAAACGATGCGGTTGGTTTATGTGAAGAAGATTGGTTTTTGCATCTTTAGATATCATGTTTTGTGTTTACACATTGTCAAGTAGATTAACTAGCAAAACCTTTAGTATGCAATCATATCAGCGTTCAAAATAGTGTTTTGTTAGTTATAACGGCAATTACATAAATTCAACGAAACAACCTATATTAATTATCACACCAAGAAAAACATCTGATAAAATATCTAGTGCCTTTTTAATCATGAAAGAAAACAAATCTACTTCAACTATTTTTTGTTTTATGTATAAGGTTATAAAAAGTTTCTCGGTACTTATCTAAAATCTTCAGTGTACCTAAGGCTGAAATGCAAATTTTACGTTAGAGTCTAGGACGCGCCGAGATTCCGCGGGCATTCAGATAAATATTCTAGATTTGCACACTAAGTTCAGCGCTGAGACAATATTGTAGCCTTCGCTTTATTCCAGGACTGTTAATGCTTTATTTTAAAATTAAACTGTTCTATTTATCTAATTTTATAATGAACAAAAATAACGGAAACATTTATTGCAAGTAGTTTTAGATTAAAATTTGAGCTGCAGAAAGGTACGTTGTCGAAAAATAAATGTTCATACAATATTTCGAAGCTTAAACGTTTCATGAAAACCACAAAGTGTTTTGAACAGGTAGCAAAGAAACTTTAAAATTTAAACGTGAACAATATAAAAGCCTAAATCATAAATACTCGAAGTCAACTTTATACAATCGCCTTATCGCTTTAAATGTCAATCGTTTGAATGAGACGACATGACGTTTAACGCCCGAATTCTCTCAAACATCATGGCATCTCTTTCATAAGTTTGACATTTTAAGTGACAGGGCGATGTTTGAGACGCTCCCAAAGATAAGTAGCGTACGAGTATTCGGGCATAAGACTCCCAAAGCTGAGTAGCGTTTGAGTATTCGGGCGTAAGATGCTCAAAAAACATTTTTTTTTCAAATACCTCTAAATAGCTCTCCGCCAATTCGCACAAAACAAAAAGTCATAGAGTAAACACCGCTTGGTGACGATACGAACAACCATAAACGAATCCCGTAACCTGTGTCAATAGAGATAAAGGAAAACTAATATCAAAACAAGAATAGGTACGTGATAAGAAAACATTTATTCCCCATGTTTAATGCATGATTTGTCGTAATTTCCCGGCTTCCCCTGTTGTTTTGTTGCAAGAGAAATGGCCCGGTATGATTTATTGTTTATCTTATACATATCGGCCGAGGCTGTGAAAAATTGGGAGGGAGAGTAACGTATACTGTCTACCTAACAGACAGTTTATTAGCGAATCTTACAAATTGGTATGGGGTATTCTTGGTATCATAGTTTTCCAGTTTTATAGCCTCTACAAAATTATTCACATTTATCTTAAAGAGCACTATGTCATCAAGATTAAAAAAGCGAAAAATAATGATAAAGCAAAAACAGTTTTTATATGCGTTTGAATATTTTACGAATGATACGTTTAAAAATCTATACAAAAATTATAAATAAGTATAAAAAAAGGAGGCCTCAAAGCATATCAAACCCTAATCCTACTACCTGACAAAAACAAAAAAACAGGTTTTATCCTCACTGCACTCCCGCATACGTCCCTTTGTTGATACTAAGCGGTAATAAAGCCGCGAATCAAAAGTTGAGCATAAAGGTCGTCACAGACGGTGAAGATACTATAATATTTTATCTTAACATAGAATATCGCTCGCCATACAACTCAATGGACCATCACACACGACGAAGATAACATATATTTTCATATTAAGTATCTTAAGATGCTAAGCGATACGGAAAATATATATTTCGTATGTTAAGATACGGAAATATATATTTTGCATGTTAAGATACTATCTTAACATACGAAATATATATTTTGGATACGAAAAGATGTGTATACAGGTTGTCCCGTTTTTGATATGTTGTCTAGGATGGTTAGTGAGTATTAAAAATGCAAAATGCAGCATGCAACATTGTGAAGAATCTTTTCTGGCTAAAATGCACCTAAACGAAGATATTAGCGAAAGTTTTTAGCTTATTTCAAGACTTTTGAACTACTCTAACATTTTAATTTTTCACAACTGAACTTCGTCGCCATATAATAAAATGTTGTAATTATTTACTAGTATATATTAAATAAGGTTTCAAAGTGCTACGACTCTGGGCCCATTTTGCACCTTGTTCTTTAAAAGTTTGACAAATTCCTGGAAAACCATTTAATTAAAAGTGCATATAACTATCTGTCCTAGTAACAAAATTTAAAGTGTTAATTATAGAAAATTTAATTTTCTACAACATTGTGAAGACTCTTCTCTGGCTCAAATGCACCTAAACGAAGATTTAAGCGAAAATCTGAAAAAAATGCCGATTTTTTCAATATGGCGGCGGGGGCGGAGGGCGAGGAATTGTGCATTTTGCATTTTAAATACTCACAAACCATCCTAGACAACATATCAAAAATTAAAAACTACCGGACCACTTGTAAGCTGAAAACCCTCTATTCACTGGACTAGTACTGTTTTAAGTTTTTTCAGTGTTATTTCGTTCCAATCCAATACCATTGTGTAGTACACACACTATGGGTTAAGTACCTGTTTAATTTAAATTGTTTGCATTTTCTAGGTATCAACTTATGAGTAAAAATAAAAAAATAAACAAAAGTAGTTTGTCTTATTACTCACCTTATGTATACTGCAAGTCGTTCTTCAGTCGTAATACTTTCTCGCATGTTTGTATTTTTTTTCATAATATCTTCCTTAATCAGATTGTGAATTGCAAAAAATGTTTCCTTTGATTTCCTAAAATACATTTGAAACTTTTTCGTTGAGAGATCTTCGTAAAGATTAAATTCCCCGAGTTCTTTTCTAAACTTAATACGATTTTCTATCCAAACTGATCTAGACTTCGAATTAGCTATAGCAATTTTTATATTAAATGCCAGGTTAGAATCATCGTCTGATGAGCTGTCCAATTAGTCTAATAGCAAATCCGAATTGCTCATTTGTGATCACCCTGTATAAGATGTTTTACAGAATATTCGTCTGCTACTAGGGCAGATATCGAGATTAACCAAAGGATGGAGGGCCATAGCTAGAAACAGCTTGAGACCTATCAGAGGATTTAGTTAAAAAATAGTTGATTCCTAAACAAAACTCCATGTAATTTCTAATAGTCAATTAAAACTGCTATGACCAAATGAGTCAGGCCCTCAGTTCATCAATTGTCAAAAATTTGCTGTCACCTGTCAAAGTAATTAAGCATTGATTGTTTATAATTTTTGAATCCGAATATAGTAAGGAATTCGTGAAATCTTTTCAGAAGTTTTCAATTGTCTAGAATATACCGTTACAGATTTATAAAGGTTTAGCTTGGGATCTCAGTTCATCAATTTGTACAATAATGAATCTTCCAAATTTGCAAGTAAACTAAAGAAATACATAAAAATACTTTGAATTTCTGATTCTTTAACACTTCTGGGAATTTCTAACGTAGAAACAATGGTGCAAACGTTAATAGTTTAGTAATAATTGGAATGTTTTCATTTTGACAATTGATGAACTGAGGGCCTGACGTTTTCGGTTCTACTGACTAGGCCTCGCCACATAGATTAATGAAAGTAAGCTTACGTTTTTTTACGAAATCTTTACTAGAAGTTGACCTAGCATCCGTTTCTCTAAGTACCATACTCTCAGAGATTGAATTTTTAATTTTTGTGAGAACAAAATTGACAGATGGTGACCATAATTTTTTACTTTTTTTAAGGACGGTATTATTATAACATAGTGTAAAAATGCGCACTCGCGACGTTCACCGCGATTATTTAGACTGTTTATTATTCTGGCATCTACTGTCGAAATAGTTAACGCCTTTTTTACACTTTGTTATAATAATACCGTCCTTAAAAAAAGTAAAAATCGATGGTCACCATCTGTCAATTTTGTTCTCACAAAAATTAAAAATTCAATCTCTGAAAGTATGGTACTTAGAGAAACGGATGCTAGGTCAACTTCTAGTAAAGATTTCGTTAACAAACGTAAGCTTACTTTCATTAATCTATGTGGCGAAGCCTAGTCAGTAGAACCGAAAACGTCAGGCCCTCAGTTCATCAATTGTCAAAATAAAACATTCCAATTATTACTAAACTATTAACGTTTGCACCATTGTTTCTACGTTAGAAATTCCCAAAAGTGTTAAAGAATCAGAAATTCAAAGTATTTTTATGTATTTCTTTAGTTTAATTGCAAATTTGGAAGATTCATTATTGTACAAATTGATGAACTGAGAGCCCAAGCTAAACCTTTATAAATCTGTATCGGTATATTCTAGACAATTGAAAACTTCTGAAAAGATTTCACGAATTCTTTACTATATTCGGGTTCAACAATTATTAACAATCGATGCTTAATTACTTTAAGAGGTGACAGCAAATTTTTGACAATTGATGAACTGAGGGCCTGACTCATTTGGTCATAGCAGTTTTAATTGACTATTAGAAATTACATGGAGTTTTGCTTAGGAATCAACAATTTTTTAACTAAATCCTCTGATAGGTCTCAAGCTGTTTCTAGCTATGGCCCTCAAACCTTTATTACGTGATATCGAGAGAGTGAAAAGATTCCAAAATATATCGTATCTTAACCGTGTGTGATACCTTAAGATGCTATAATATTTTATCTTACGATATCTTAAGATAAAATATTATAGCATCTTCACCGTTTGTGACGCGCTTAAATCACAATATGGCGTGCGCTGCCCCGTGTTTGCTCTCGCCCACATAATCCGTTCGTACGGCGGTAAATCCATCGGGCAGAGTCGCGTACAACACTAAATCATCATAAGAGAATCCCGTATGCACTAGTACATGCGCACTACAGATATATTATGATTTGGCAACATCGCTTCAATCGCTGCAACAGACAGATGCGCTGTGACTGCAATATGGGCGCTGATATTACCTATGTTGCTTTGAGGCATATCTTTTAGTTAATATGACCAAAAATTAAACAATTTGGTGTCTTATTTTGACAAATAAAGATTCTAAAACCTAAGAGTAGATGGAATGAAATTTAAATATTAGTAACTGAACTTGGAAATAAGCCGTTTTCAATAGTAATTTTTTTCCTCTATTCTAGGGTATCTTCACGTTATTTTGTTGTAGATATTTATATATTTATTTTCGATAACAAAAACCACCATCCCTAACATTTTTTCCAAAAGTAATAACGTTAAACCTGCGTTCGGATTCATTATCGAATGGGCCGATATCGTCGCGCCGGAACGCCGAAACTAGCCGATTTATTCGAATCTTTTTTAGTCGATTTACGCCCGCCACGCCGGTTACTGAAAAAGTTTGCATCGTAATGCAATCGGGCGGCATTAGTTTTGCCGTTTATCAGCTCGTTCTGCAGAGCTTTGAGGGATTAATCTGCGGCGCGGAGTGGAATGAAATTGGTACTGTAAGATAAGAAAATGCTTTTTTGTTTTTTCGCGTCATTCGATTCATTTATGTTAAAATCATTAGCTGCTTATTATATTGTCATAGGTACAATATAATTAAACATCTAAATAAAGAGATTAAAATCTATTGCGATATGCGGCACTGATTAATTTTATTAATAATGTGAGATTACATTTTATTATTTTTCAATATTTTTTCAGCGAAATGAAACTGTAACTGAAAAATATCTGTTTATGTAGGTAAAGGAAGGTATTTTTGGCATAATAGTCACAAAAAGTTACGACAAACATTAAAAAAAAAACAATATTACTCAAACTATACCGTTAAAACAACAAAAATATTTGTAACATTCACGATTTAAAAATCACGCCAGCCGTGAGCCATTGCAGCAATTTGACTTTTTCGGTCGATTTATATGAATATCACCGTTCCGCGGAAAGCGGCTAAACAAGCCGAATTTGTTGTGGAAACAAAGCTATTTTTTAGTTTCACCAATATTTATAACGGTCGCCACTCTAACTGGATGACTTTGTTGACTGAAGTTTTGTAAGAGCTGCTTTATGATTGTCATGCAAACATGTATTGCAGTATGTACAATTTAAAAAAACAGGTTGTTATTTTTTAAAATTCCATACTTATCTATATTAATATTATAAAGAGGGAAGATTTGATTGTTTTTTTGTTTGTTTGTTTGAATATTTGTTTGTTTGCATCGAATAGGCTCCGAAACCACAAAGATGTGCCGAAACTACTGGACCGATTTAGAATATTCTTTGACCAGTAAATAGCTACATTCTTCCCGAGTGACATAGGCTATATTTTATCCCGTTATTCCTACGGGAACGGGTACCACGTGGGTGAAACCACGAAGATCCGCTGGTAATGTGAAAGTGAGTTTGTTTGAAAACGGAGCAACGGATAGTTTGGGAGCTGGAGAGTCTCATTATGCTACTTTTTATCCCGAAAAAATACTACGTTCCCACGGGATAACATCGTGTAATCCACGCGCAGCTATGCCGTTCTGTTTCAGGAGATTGAAAAAAGATCGTAGTTACTAAAAAAGAAAAATCGAAAGATGTCTTGGTAGGTACACCTAAAACCATATTATAACCAAGAGTGGTAATCCATAATCCTATTCACAAATAGGCGGGTATAGGCGGGTCGTTACGTTCCCTAAAATATGGTTGAGCGAAGCAATGGCTGGTTCATACGTCATGCTCGTGAACGGGTGCTGCCAGTGGGGTGGGTCTGCTAATGTCTACTTGTGTTAAATATTGTTGAGATAAGGTATTATTTGATTGTAATATCTGCTCTTTATGAGCAAGCTGGCGAGTCTTACATCGATAGTCGTGTCTTACCTTACAAATAGAACTTCTTTCCTTTTATTATTGTTACTTTTGTTTTTCTTATTTTTTTTTTATATTAAAAAGGGGCAAACGAGCAGACGAGCCACGTGATGGGAAGTAGTCATTTTATTTTTATTATCAAGCAAGTTAAGACGGGTAGCTCTAGTATGTCATGCTTACTATAAACATTTCTGCGGTGGTGTCGTATGAGGCTGGTCGTTACGTTCCCTAAAATATGGTTGAGCGAAGCGATGGCTGGTTCATGCGTCATGCCTGTGAATGGGTGCCGGTAGTGGGAATGGGTCTACTCTTGACTGTTTGTCTTAACAAGAAGTTAAATTTATTTTTGTATATATTAGTTTTGTAATCATTAATCATTATATGAATGAGATAGTGTGTCGATTAAACTATTTGATTTCTTGTTTAGTTGTTTTTTTTTATTGTTGTATTTATAATTCACTAGCTTTCCGCCCGCGGCTTCGCCCGCGTGTAATACACGGCATTATCCTCAGGGAATGTGATATTTTCCGGGATAAACTTCGTCACTTTCCAGCTCCCATTGCAATCTACCCCAAGACCTACCAAAAATCACATTGATCCGTTGCTCCGTTTTACCGTGAAAGACGGACAAACAAATAATACCTACCTACTGGTTTTCCTGTGAGAATATGATACTTTCCTGTGGTAAAAAGTAAAAGTAGCCTATTATAACCCTTCCCAGGGTCTCAAACTATTTACTTAAATAGGTACCAATTTCTGGTCGCAAATTAGCCCGCGCTTAAAATGATTTTCGTATGGGAATGAGATTTTTCCCGCGGTAAAAAGTTTTATGTCTTTCCCAGTGCCTTAAACTGTCTCTATTCTAAATATAATCCTTTCCATTAACTTAAACTATCACCTTAAATACCAACTCCATTCCACAGCTATGCCCGTGCTAAAACTCATTTTACCATGGGAATGAACCTTATTCCCGCGGTAAAAAGTCCTTCCTAAGGTCACAAAATATCTCCATTCCAAATTTCATCTGAATCGGTTCAGCCGTTTTGACGTAAAAACAGAACATACATACAGACAGACAAACAAACAAACAAACATAAATTTTCGCATTTATAATAATATTAGGGATAGTAGAAATATGAATATGATTTGGCGGCCGCGACTACCTCCGTCCGTGAGTAATTTAATTGAGTACCTACATCGCAAAATTTCATGTCAAAAAGTAGGTAGATAGGCGTTCTCTACAGCACCATCATAAATCCATTTTAATGTCCCCGCTGCTGGGGTACAGTCCTTCATATTGATGGATAAGGAGAATGGACCATGACCTTCCACACGGGCCCATTGCAGTTATGGGGTATTAACCAATCCAAGTGCAGCCAGAACCATCGGCTTATCGTGCCTTCCGAAGCACCGTATATTTTTGAACAGCCATCCCGTGAAAGACCACTGCGAAAATCAACATAACCTCAGCCATCGCAGGCCGAGAACGCTACATGACGCTACCTATACTTTATACCAAACATGAAAGTCAGATACTTTACAGCTACTTTCGTATGAATAATATTCGGACATTCTCCTACTCTTGAACTACCAAAATGCAAAAAATCAAGTCATCAATACTTCGCTAAGGTAGTTTTTAATGTGGCATGGGTTCTATGACAGCTCATTCGTGCAAAGCGAAGCTTTTTTCTCCTTCATAATATAAAGGCAATACCATAGCCATCTCTATCGGTAGAAGACGATAGAGAAGCTTTGGTGGAAATGAGGTACAGCGTGCCCAAGAAATTTGTATGTTGTTGAGCGTGCCACAATCTTTTCTGTTCCGGTGACAGCGGCGCTACGAACGTTTTTTTTTGTAGCAATTTAACCGGCCCTGACTTCTAAGGACTTAAGCCGCCAGCAGCGCTATGTTTTGGGTTGGACATCAACTTGACAGCAAAATGACATTTAAAAAAACACGTTAGTTTCACATTTTGGCCACCGGAACAGAAGAGATTGTGGCACTGTACGTCGAAAAACCCATAAAGTTGATATACCTAGTATATTAACTTTATGGAAAAACCATAGATATAGTATCGAAAAACGGATTGAGTTTTCAAACATGTGTCAAAACAGAATGAAATTAAAAATCAAAAGCACTAAGGAGTATTTGATATCAACTTCGATAAAAATCACCCCTAAAATAACTTTCTATCCTTTTTTAATCCTGTTAGGCGATGAGTATTAATGAAATATGAAACACATCTTCGATTAATTCTGTTAAAGAATATTTCTACAAAATTTGAAGAAGATTGGACAAAGGAATCACGTTGTTCCATACAAACTTTACCCCCGTTTTTCACCCCCTTAGGGGTAGAATTTCGAAAAATCCTTTCTTATCGGATGCCTACATCATACAAGGAACACACCCTCCAAGTTTCAGGTCTCTATGATCAGCGGCTTAGGCTGTGCGTTTATCCGTCAGTGATTCAGGACAAAGGATTTTATATGTATAGATTATGCAAATGTAACTACTTAAAATAAGTATTCTCTATTGTGATGGAAAATGATCTTACTAATGTGTGAAGGTCATTTTTCAATTTGACGACTCTGTATGAAATAAAACAGGGAGAAAAAGATAACCCTTGACGAGGTTCTTCCCGGTTCTTCTCGCAAGGTCTCCCGTCGTAGGATTTTCGAACAGATGGCGTAGCATCTTTGACGTTCATAAGTGTTGTTACCTTAACCTAAATTGAATAAAAAAGATTGAATTTTGTTTTTTTTATATTTTGAATACAAGATTTTTTTTACTACTCTTGTTTTATTCCAGGATTAATAATCACACAAATTTTTGCTCTCCTCTGCGTAAAGCAGAAAATATTCATTACCATCTGACATCCTGTGATTATCAAGAGAATACCTTTAGATAATGTTTTGGAAAACTGATAAGTATGAATTTTAAGTCACAATATACTTAAATACATGCATTAAATTTTAACTTTAAACATTAACCAAAATTTAACGACACTTCTGAAAAGTATTTAGTTAAAATTGTTTAGGTACTAAGTTTTAGTACCTAAAGCAAATACAGTTTCTACTCTAGTTGCTATATTCAAATGTTAATTCTAGTTACATAAAACAAATGTGCCGTTCTTAACAACACAATTATGCAGTACGCGATGAAATCAAGCCTTATTAACATATTAAAGGTTTGTGAGGGCGGGTACATCACCATAGCTTAGAGGCGGTAGTATCTTTACACTTTGAGTAGGCGGATTTGGTTCCCGACGCTACTGGAGGGACTGGCATTAGTGGTAATGTGCGCAAATGCGATGCATTTGGGATCATTATTGGTGATTGAAGTTAACGTCTATTGGAGATATTTCACTTCTGAAGAATTCGTAGCCAAGTTTCCATGCCTGAAAAGTTGATGTAGGTAAGTAATGAAAAAGAAAACATAGGTTAGTGTATGAAAACAAAAGTTTTGATAAGTCAATATTGGCATTAGCTTATTATTTCCTAAAAAGTATTAACTATTAAACCTTGTGTTCTAGAAGATCGAATATCAACTCATGAAAATCATTTTATTGTTACTAAGTTTGTTGCCTTCAAAGAAGAAAAATAGTATTTTGTTTATTTCAAATAAACTGTACCTACAGCATAATTTTTGTTTAACCGTCTAATTAAAATCATCTAATAATTTACTTTGAGGCAATTAATAATTGTGTCCTGTTTCCCAAATCATGCTAAGGTTCTGAAATGAAAACAACTAATTACCTACGTATTTGTAATTAATTAGGTATAGCGGGTTAAAACATCAGGAAACGAATTATGTTAAGTATATCAAGCATGTTCTTTTTTACCTTTCAAACTCAAAATGGGAGCTTTTGCTGTGTAACAAATCGAAGCAAAATCCATTACAAAATGTCACTAGTAGTAAAGTAGGTAATAAAAAAAATATTCAAATTACGAACAACACATTTCGGAATTACTTGCTTTACTAATAAGGTGGGTGGACCATGAAAGGCCAAGCTCCTAACAAGGCCAATTAATAAAAAATCGTAGTTATTGCCATGCGACGACAATTTCTTCTTGGTGCTCACACTAACACAGATCGAATTCAAAGACACGCGCTATTTTTTCAGACCCCTTTCTTTGTCGACCGTGGAAGTTTTTGAGTAAATAAACCATTATTTTCTTTACTTTTTTTCTCTGATATGATATGTAAAGATTCGCTAAAAAATGTTACTTGATTTAAGTACATTATAAGAATTTATGAAAAACGGCAGTATTCCTAGGACAGCCATTTTCCTTGCAAAGCCAATAAAAAAAATTACAATGGGCCTTGCTAAGGCACAATGGTCTTAATAGTAACATCATTCCCGAAAATATTAAGATTAGTATCACTACATAGTATAAAACAAAGTCGCTTTCTCTGTCCCTATGTCCCTTTGTATGCTTAAATCTTTGAAACTACGCAACGGATTTTGATGCGTTTTTTTTAAATAGATAGAGTGATTCAAGAGGAAGGTTTATATGTACTTTTTATCCCGATATTCCCACGGGAACGGGAACCACGCGGGTGAAACCGCGGGCGGCCGCTAGTTTAGTTATAAAGACGTATCGAGAAAGTTAAACAATGTATAAGTTCTTAATATTATTACTTGTAATCGTACTTTCAATAATTTTAATTTAAGGAACATTTTGGCCTTACAAAGAACGGACCCTTAAGGCCATTTTGGTCTATTTAATATTTTAATTATTTTATGTATTGAAAATGATTTTGTTATTGATCTATTACTCATTAAAATTATTTTTAAAATATTTTGACTAATATGTTCTTAGTTTTACGGTAAAAATGTTATTGTAAGAATTTAATATTTGATGTTAATGAAAAATTGTTTTATGTAGTTTAAATAGATATTTTGACTGCTACAACGTTAGTTTGTTGATAAACAACTGATTAATTATATCGGCCTTATTTGGAGCCGTGTTCCTTGCAAGGCCGTTTGGGAGAGTCTAGCAGAAGTCTAATAAATAATTATTAACTCCGCAATAAAAAAAATGTTTTATGAAACAAAGTGTTACTTAATATTTTTTTGTTTAATTTATCCAGTAAATAAAAGAATAATAACTGTTTATTTGTTATGATGACCTTCAATCATTACCCACCTTAAATCATTAAAAAACATAACAAATATGTACTGTTTATAACTACTTAGTGTTAAAATCTAATCTATATTTCGAAACTAAACATACCAGCTACCACTTCTATTATGATTTCTGCCTAGTTAAATAGAATGCAATATATGGAATAACAATGGCCGTATGGATCAACGGGTTTGCTGCGCTGTCTGTTCGTCAATCTATAAGTGCAGATAGACTGATAGGGTCTACCCCCAACGATGCACCGCGGTTAGCGTTAGTCATCAAAATAGATTTTATGCCTTTGAGATACGACTCAAATTGCTATGTAAGTGTTGGTAATATCCTTATAGAGAGAATCCGCGTTTTATGTGAAGAAAATTATGGGATATTAGACTTAGTAATGAAAGTGGTGTAATGGCAGGTGAAGTTTTTATATGGTTTTTTAAAAGGCCTCGATTTAATCTTGGTGTGTGCAACTGAATAAACATTACCACTATGCAATCCATTTATTAATATCTAGCACTCCGCCCGCGGCTTCGCCCGCGTGCACTACACGACACGACGTCATCCCACGGGAATGTGACATTTTTCCAGGATATTAAAGTACCTAGCCTATGTCACTCACCAGCTCCCAAATTTAAAATTTACCATACTAAAAATCGCGTCGATCCGTAGATTCGTTTTGACGTGAAATATGGACAAACACACAAACACACTTTCACACGTATAATATTTGTATGGATAATGAAAGGTAACTCTTCACCGAGACGTCCATACCATACCTATGATCACTTTTTCAAAATGACCACTAATAAAAAACCTCATAGGTAAATTTATGTTTTTCTTTTAAAATATTTACAGTCTTAAGGATAGTCAATAAATAATAGCTAAATGAAATTGATCATTAAAATCAAAACCTGATTAACTACGACCACTTAAAGATTCGCTCACGATCGTATTTCGCAGAGCAACAAGACAGTTGAAAGAATTTTCTCTACGGGGGGTTTAAGTCTATGCAATTATCAATGAGCGAAAGAAAATAATGATCAGGCTTAATTTAATGGAAACTATACACGTAGTATTTATACTTATTTATGAACAAGAACAATCAGATACTCGCTTTAAGAAACAAATGAAATCAAAATTTGAGAGGCAAAAGCACATAACACTAGAACGAGGTTACACAGAGCATATTATCACGCATTTTGTTCTGTACGAAGCGTCGTGATAATAAGCTAAAGTAGCCCCATTTTAATAGATCACATTTGACATCAATCAGTCTGAACTTTAGATATATAATATAATAACATAAATCGTACCAAGTAAATCGTAAAATGGTCTTATTTTTACATTAGGTATTACAATGCACCTTCTTCTTCGTCGTGTCAATGGCAAGCACACAATCAAATGACTACTAATAATACTAATAATTAACAAAAATAGGCAATTGTATCGTTTTCATACTTTGAGAAATTTGAAAGGTTACTCTACAGTACTCATACTGTTTTATAATACTATAATCAGTTAAATTATAATACAGCTGTCAGTCTCAACTGACGTCTTTTTAGTGTTGTCCGTGCAAAAGTTTGTAGTTTAAAGAGTATTTAAATTTAAAAAAAATTAAAATGTAGATTATTCAAGATCAATTGGCTCCTGTATTTGAACAGAGATAAATAGCAGCAGTATCCAACTGAAAACAAAGAGAATGGAGTGTCGCAATGTCTATTATGCATCTGTCTGAGCCCTGTAGGTCTATGCTAAGTCTAGATAGTCTCGGGACTAACAATGCAGTGTTTTAGAATGCGATGCCCTTTGCATACCCTCGGGAAGCTGGCTTATCTGCTGAATTGTCACGATTCGCTTAATCAATCTTAAGTGAAGTTTTGTTTTGGTTTTGTTCTTACTTTACTTAAAGACAAGGCTGTTCAAAAGGTTTACTTTCAACCTACTTTACGAATAGTCAACATCTACAACTACTTAATTACTTTTAAGAGACAGTTTTCTGTGCTCCAATACGGCAACTATGCAATCGAATCAATGTTAAAATATTAAAAATAAACTACAAAAAGACTAAACTACTGAAGTGAGCTCTAGTGATCTGTAGCCCAAGTACGAAAAACTGTCGTTATAGTAATCCATATAAAAATATGAAAGTGTGTCTGTCTATTTGTTTGTTCTTTTGTCCGTCTTTCAAGTCAAAACGGAGGAATGGAGCTGGAAAGTGACATAGGCTACTCTACACAATTTCATTCTGCAAATACATCACATTTCCGATGGGAACCCTTTATCAATAACCAATACTACAGGTAACGTCGTGTAGTCCACGCGGGCGAAGCCGCGGACGGAAAGCTAGTCGTATATAAACATACCATCCGTCAAAAATCTGTCAAATTTCTGTTGTCAAATATCTATTGAATTTTAGTGCGAAACAGGCGTTGCCCTGGTTTTCATAGAATCACGAGAACGATAATTTTTCATTAATACCTTTTAAGAAATACTGCTGATCAAAACGTTATCCAAGCACAGACTAGACAGACACAGACGCGTAAGGTAAACAATGACCCTCTGGATTCGGGCGCTGTTAATTTGTCACAGTGAATTAGCCACCGACGGTAACTGATAGCGCTCGCATGTTGCGCCTACCCGCCAATATGCTCGTAAACGTCGCTGTTGCCCAATTTAATACCTAACTATTATCTAGATGAATATCTACAGCGCATATTCTATGTCCAGTATTAAGGGTTCCAAATCCAATGGAAACAACCGGCTTTTGTTTTCGTTCCTAGTTATGATGTTTCTATGAATCGTTTTTCAGCTGTTACAGCCATTCAAAATAAACAAAAAGTCGATGGAACACAAAAAGGTTTTAATGATGGTTACGCTTTTTGCAAAGCTTCAAGACTTATGAACAGTAAAAAACAATTCGAAAGGCGAATCGTTCCAAAACTTAACAACTGCCATAAAACTATTAAAATCCATTCAAAACAAAAATAAAAAACCCGGTGAAAGTTAGAGCAGTTAAAAAGAGCGGAGACCATTGCATCGATGTAGCAAATCATCAAAGTGCGCAAACTGCCCAAACGCATTAACTTTTCTTACCTTTTGTCCTGGAGAAAGTTGTGCAACGGTCAGCTTTCTAAAATTCTATTCAGTTCCTTTGTGTGTACTGTTATCCAGTTTTGAGTTAACTGTATTGTGACTGCATGCGGGGGGTTGGTTTTCTCGAGTACCTACCTACGTCCCAACTCCCATATGTTTGTGTTATTGGTACTGTTATTCTGCTGTATTGGTGTTCTGATGGTTTATTGCGATTGTTTAAACCCTATTTTGGAAGAACAATCGTGATAGGTATCTTTTAAATTCGAAATTTTACTACTTTTGTGGCAGAATATATTTAGTGATGTCGGTGCTTAGGTAAACGAGAAATTCTACATATTGTTTTTGGAATCTGCAACCAGCTGCAAACAGTGTTAAATGTTTTTTGCAAGCAAAAGTAAATAATGAATGCCGTCTGAAAGGAATTCAAGAAAAGTCTCAAATGTTCGTTCTAAATACCTGAGATATCTGGCGAATAATACAAAAGTGTCTTCATGCACCTATTTATAAATACCAGTTGTAGCCGAGCGCCGCTATCCAGCTAGTTAGCGAACAATGCCGGGCCTCGAAACATGTATACTTACATACATATAGTTATGTAACTTGTAGTTTTATTGCGAGTAAAACTGAATTTACTTTTACGCAATTCAATTCAAGCTAAACTTTCCTCACAATGGTTAAATTATAGTAGATAAAAAATACTAATTGATACACCAGTGTAAATCTGTAATTCAAAGAAACGTTCATCAACTGTATGCAAATATACAATCAATCAAACAAAGCAGTCCATATAGAAGGCGCTTAGCGAGACTAATGTTTAAATAAAGATGTGTTAAAATGCCATAAACAACAATATTCCGCTTATGTGGACGTTTACGATCGTCTCGCGACACGACAATAACACATCAACCATTGCAAGGATCATTGAACCAAACACGCTCTGTGAATCAAACGATCAGATTAAGAAATCAATTGTATCGAAACAAACAAAAATGGACTACAAATGACTATTTAACAGCCCCTTTCGAAAAATATGAATAAAAATTCGATAATGCAACTATTACTGAAAGTTCCCTGTTTATATTAAGTAATCATTATTTTGAAAAAGATCATAAACATCGTGGACTAGTTCATAAGTTCCACCCAACGCTGAGCTGTAGTGCCGTATACAGAATTTCCACCTAATAAAAGGCCACGTTACGTGTAGGGAACGTTAGACACGCAATTACTGAGCACCCAGTTTAATGAGAGCCACCCCGCCCTTCCTGAAGTTGATGAAGTGAAGGCGGTCGGGGAAGATATATAGGCTGTCGCAGCTCATGTTTGATTGGCGCAGGTACACGACGAAGTTTCACGTTGAACGTTAATTAGTGCGTGCTTCACGTTCCCGCCTTTGGATGTATGTTCGCGAGATTACTGGCGAAAGAAATGTGGATAAAGTCTATACAAACAACGTCAACGGTGGCGATCTCAATTCCCCGCCTGATCCGCAAGCTCCAATGTGCCATTAATAGTGGTGGTCATTTGATGCAGAGATTAATGCGCGGAACAATTTATTGACAATTATCGTAACCAACGCCGCTCCGGGATCAATTAACACAAAGGCACTTTTGCAAATTAGACTAACTAGATACGTATCTTGTAGCCTACAGGTATTAGATGTTCGTGATTGCGCTACGAGGTAGGTGCACTACATTAATTTATAGCGGTGTGTGAATGAGATACTTACAGCTAATAATTAATATTTATTAATCTACAGATGATTTCTACCTTCTAATATATACCTACCTATAAATATAAATATTGGACACCATCACATACTATTACATTGTTCCAAAACCAAACTATAGTAGGTTGAGCAATAGTATTATGAAAATTGGAAACAAAGACGGCGTATTACGACATACAACCAGACCCGAGGAAATATTGAAAAGTTAGTTTTCAATATTTACCCAAACGGGAATTGAACCCGGGACCTCTAGAGATAGGACCTCTAGAAAAAACCAGTGCGTACCACCACTCAACCACGGAGGTCGTCAGAAGTCAATAATTAATATTAATTAATCTACAGATGGTTTTTAGTAGATAGCTTACTCACTTCAGGGCCTTTTGAAACGAAACCTTAATCAATACGGCATTTTTCATGATTCTATCTATAGTAATCTTCAAATACCTTCATCAGTTTATCGAATACAAATGAACTTCGCACCTCCAGTAATTGACGGTGGCAAACATATTTTACATGTCACGGGCCTAAATGGGAGCGGGCAATCTATCTAAGTTCATCCCTGGACGCCGCAGGCAGTAAACAAGGTGGCTCAAGGTACTCTCCCTGGGGCACGCCGTTTGTAGCCGAGCACGCCTCAGCTACTGATGTTTCGAGACATGCTATAACAGGCAATTTAGTTTAAGATTAAAAGGGAAGATGGGGATTTCTTCGCGTTACTTAAAACATGCTTTAGTACCTTTTTTATGTACTGAAGAGATTTTCTTTATGATGTAGGATGTAGGTTATTATTACTTCATCATCAGCCATTTAATGAACCCACTGCTGGGGCACTGGCCTTCTCATGGATGGATTAGGAGAAAAGGCCATCATGCTATCCCAGTGCGGATTGGTCAGTATTAACGACAGCAGCCGGAACCAACGGCTTAACGTTTCTTCCGAAGTATGGAGGTGCTTAAGATGAAAAGTTTTTGGTCACCCATCGCATGATCGATCATTGCGATAGTTGCTTAACCTCAACGATCGCAGGCCGAGTGCGCTATACACTGCGCCAAGGGCTCCTCAATATTACTTATTAATATTAATTATTTTAGGGAAGTTACAGACTTTGTGTAAACTAAGTAAGTATAGGAACGTATAAGGTAAGTACCTAGGTACCTGTTTTTTTTAAGTATTAGCACCAATAAAGTATAAGTAAGTACCAAAATCTACTTTAAATAATATTTTACTATTCTGTTGATACCTACCTAGAATACCTGCCGTGGGTAGGCAATGTAAACTTTTGTGTTTAATGTTTATTATACATTTTACATGAGGGCCAACAACAAAATGCATTCTGCACATGACAAGCTTCAAGAATCGCCCGCGGACGTCAAGCTGAAGTTCCGTTAATATGGATGAGCCTGTAACACACAATTGTATCGGAAATCTGAAGCTCACTACTTCAACTCCAATAAATACCAAAAAAGGGTACAAGAAACATCTAAGAAACAAACTTTTATAACTGATAGTCTTGTTTTGGTACACGTGAAAGAAGCTGACGAATCCCGCTAATGCATTCGGGCGATCGTTAAGACTGAGCATGTAAAGGCTAAATTCACGCAAACATTAAAATCCGAGTGGAGAATTAATAAAGAGATAAATAAATTTAAGAGCAGCGAGAATGTGGGTCCGCCGTTACGGGTCCGGTTCGCTTTATGTGCATATCGAAGATGGATGGTGCGGGTGTGCCTTGCGCGGGCGGCTCCCCTCCCCGCGCGCCCGCCCGTTATGGCTGCCACCACTCGCATCCCCGTCAGACGACAAAAATGCCATAATAATGGCCCCTGAATAGTTTTTACTGCACCGCTCCAAATACCCAGGGACTAGTACGTGACGACACGCCGCTCATCTCCCTTTTATTGAGAAATTCGTCAGTTTTATTCCTCGTATGGAAAAAGCATAATGTCAGCCGGACCGGAATCCGGTTGTGTCATTTCAAACACTTGATAAGTATCGTTTGGAAACTTTTTCGCTGCAGAATTCTCTGGCGCAGATTTTCGTTCAGTATTCGACGAATGGCTGTTTTTGTTTGTCTTTGTGGATAGCACGGTCACCTTGGCGACGCTTTAATTGTGAACCAATAAGAAACTTACTCCTGAGTTGGGCCGACGGCTGACAATACCTTATTTACGATTCTCCTCGGGCACTTCTAAAAAAACCCAGCCTCTTTGTCGTAGGTCAAAGCTCTTGGAGCCAATCTTAAAATTTTCAAATTGGGTTGGTTTTTCGATTCTTTCTAATGTATCTTTTCATATCCTTGTAAAAAATCAAAAATCCAGTTACAGTAAGAACAGAGCTTATTAAAGGAACACGACTTATTAACCAAACCAGCCCTACCACTGCGGTCCGAGGAAGATCAGCGCTGGTCACAAGCCAAGCATTATGCTGAGTCGGGACCGTTTTGGGACAAAAAGGGTAAAATGTATTGTATTTTCTTTTTAATTACCTATGTCGTTTTGTCCCAAATACCTAAATGCTTTTTCTTTCTTTCTTTCTTTTAAACATTTGTTGACATAAGCAATCAGCAGTAATCTTCCAGTGATCACAGAAATCCGCCCGAACAGCATACTGCTCCCATCAAACAGCTAATTAAAACCAACGATCTGCAAATAATTGGTCATGTTATTATCAAGTCGGCGTTATTGAACGTCACAAAAGGTGGACCAATTAAAGTTTCCCCGAAAAGTTCAGTATGATAGCACCGTCAATTATGTTCGCCACTCCACCCGCTCCGCCAATTATCAACCAGCCCACTGATTGATAAAAAACTAAAGAAAAATTCAACCAACAAATCTGGGTTATCTGCTATTCAGAACCGCTCGACCCGATTACATCGCTGAACTTTAAATAAAGACGTTGGTTATGAAACTACAAAAATATATTTTCGAAAATCAGCCAGAAATTCCACATTTCTGCGAAGCCAAGCCAACACAGAGCAACACACGGCTTCAAAAAAAACTAGTTCGCGCTTCATGTATGAACCATGACGCGGTCGCAAGAACAATCACCAGGAATAATTCATATTCCGAGCGCGGCGCAAATATCCAGGCTCGATTTATGGTGCGCCCCTCTTGTTCTGGACCGGTATTTAGTTACTTTCAGAAATAATTGGATTTCGATTGTGAGAGAAAAAGGTATCTCATTACGCGTACGTACGGTACGTCATTACCGTTGCCCTTTTAAGTCAGTATAAATCGTAATTGGGGATATGTCGGCGCTATCGGCGCATCGCTCGTGTCTAACGCTGGCTGCCTCAAAGGGTCCTATTCGATTTAGTTCCCATCGAGTTCGAGGGGCGCTCCTATCGAGACACCTGTATGCATTATTTTGTCGCATAAATTTTGCCGTCCTGATCCAGGCAGGGCTGCTTGGTTTATTAAACTCGCTCTCCTACGCAATGTGTAAGCTTGGATTTTTTTAAAACCTTGTTTAAGTTTCCTACTGGAGTTCGTGAGTACACATAATTAATTCAATTCAAATCACATTGCCCACGACCACTCCTATGTATCTAGACCGGTGCCTTATACGGTAAACGATTGTTACCCGGTTAAACGTTCCCACATTATTTAAGCTTTTATTCAATTATATTTTCCTTTTTCATTCGAACCTATGATAAAGTGCTTTTGATATTCCTACGCAAATACTGCTGTGCGATATCTACTATTATTTACTTAGTATCTACACGAAATACATTACATATTTACTTTTAATTTGTGAGATATTAATGTCTTCTTTGTATCACAAAAATGCGCTAACGATTCTTTTCACAGACTAAGTACATTTTATCATTTCCTCAGTGTTTTCGCTTTTTTATCTTCATGTTTGCACTAATGGATCGCCTAGGCCACTTACGTATGTAACTAGTGGCACCGTATTAGCACACAATAAACATTATCTCTAAAGAATCTCTGTGTATGTGGCCGCTCTCCTAAAACGTCTATTTTCCGCGCTGGCAATGGAAATGTCGTCGTGTCTGGATAACCGGGTGCGCGGGCGCAGACGGCAGGGTAGCGGGGAAGCGGGAGGGGAGGGGTTGTAGGTCTAATGAGGCGCGCCCAGCGCACGCGGCCGCTGCCCTCACACACGCTCGCGCACTTTATATGCTTCAGTATGAACCCAAATGAACAGCTTACGCCCATTTCAAAAACTCCTTAATAACCTTATCCAAAACATTACCAGTGAACGAATGTCACTGTTATAATAAATCACTATTAGTAAAGATTTCCATTGATTAACGGAAACGGTTGCGTGTTCCACGATATTTTCTCAGACGTTAAAAAGCGAAGTTCCCATTGCAACGGATAATTATAGGAAACTAACATTGATTTATCCAAAACGATTTGAGCATTAAAAGCTTTCAAGTTGTACTGGTTATTTATGTCTCAGTGGTGATTTTATATAGCCACCTTTTTACCCGAATCCGAGACATTAGGGTTAATAAATATTAGCAAATAGTCACTTACTATGTACTGAAGTAACGCGCACGCTTTTAACTGAATTGCTTCGCGTAACAATAAAAACGTGTATGGGCCCTTTCACACATTCTAATGTGCCCAATGCTCCTTCATTTGTCGAGGGCAGCACGGAAAGGAAATATTTTCCCAAATCCATACAGCCTTAAGGATCTCATAAAGCAGTCGTTTTCCCCACGCGAAAGTATGGAAGTGAGATTTATACGGGCCTTCGGCTCGAGCCCTCGGCTTTGCTATGATGAATTGACACTTTTTCAGCGCCGCCTACAAATTTCAACTCCGAATATACGCACTCTGAATGAACAACTAAAGGTGAGTCTTGCGCCGTTATAGCTTTCAAACTTTTAATGTCTTCAATGAGGTAGGGCGACCGTAAATATTACGATTTGTGAGATTACCGCTCTTTAGGAACTTGAAATACTGTTGCATAATTAAGATAACTCACTGTATAATTAGTCTCCGGAGGGAGATCTGTGTATTCTTTTATATGACTTTTTGTTTGCAGGATTTAAATTGGGAAAGATAAAATTCATATTCAATAAAAGAGTAGGTATGATTTAAGTGTTTATTTATGTAAAGTATTTCTACTCATTATACAGGTTAAGCATTATACCATGTTCACGTGTGGACCGGACCAACAAAAAATATAAACATGAACGGAGTCCGCCATGGGCCGCCGTCACGGAATCTTCGCTTGCATTTTTGCATAACAAACACGGCTATGATTTCTTACCGTCCCCAGCCTTATCGGGGACTTAACTACAAACTGTTTACTTCGAGGTAATTATGCGAAAGGAATATTTATATTTTCGGAAAACACCGCAATCTAGGTAGGTACGTACCTACCATACTTAATCAACTTTATATTTTTTTCCGCTCAAAACCGCAAGCCAAATAACTTTGTGACGACACAGATTAAGATATAGTTCCAAAATAATGTATGAGAGAAAAAAATAGCAAACTTGATATTCAAGAATTGAGATGACTTCATTCAAGCGAAGAAGCTTTAGGCAATCGTCTCAATTATAATAATAAGCGGGGCGTGAGCTCCAGCGATGGCCAGACTTAATAAAGCCATTATAAATATCTGATTCCTCTACATACCTACGTATCTTTATCAACGGACACCAAATGCCAAAGGGTCACTGTTATTCATATTGTGTTGACCGTAAAATCAATATTTAGGAAACAAAGTCTTGAATTTAGAGGTGCGAAAGTTGTGCAATGACCTAGCGGAAGATTAACAATAAATCACTATGCTTGGAATCATCATAGAGCTACGTTATAAAATTCCTAAACAATAGTCAGCGATATCAAACCTGCTAAAGAAACACACACCCATGAGGCTACAGCGAGTGATTTAAGTGGGCGCGGACTAACAATAGTGGTTGCGGCCGTATGAATAAAACGTATACAAATTTAATCAAAGAGAAATCTATTAGTAAAATGAGAAGTACGGAAGGGAGCGCACCTATACATATTCAACGAGGCACTGCATCACGAACGGGCCAATTTATACGGCAACTCCTGAGAGTTTACTTTTACCTCGACCATATGTAAAACTGGAGTATTTCCACCGATCAGATCGTCACCTGGCATACAGAATGCACCCCTGATCTTTCAAGAACCATACTTTCAGAGAAATAGAGTTCAAATTGAGTAAGAAAAACATTCGTCATTGGGGTTGGCCGTATGTTGAGGCACCTCTATTTATTCGTATCCCATTTGAAAGTAGAATTTGAGATTCTATGCTTGTTCTCTTTAGTTTATTTTATTCAGCAGTTTCCGTCGCTTTTATTATAGAGCAAATCATCAATCATTGGATCGGGTTTTTTTCTTATTTCCATTTTTTTATATTCAGTAGCTTTTAACTTAACTACAAAGTTACTTTTAAGTTTGTCTAGATACCTTTGTCTATATACAGGCAGTTTGCTAATGATTTGCGATGCTTTTTTGATTATATTTTAAAGATGTCTGTTTATTATTTCAAGTTTAGCTTGTTGTTGTTGTTAGCTGATGATAAGCGCAGCGTTTTTATATTTTAAAGCCTGCTGATTTTAATATTTCAAGGCTTCTACTATAGGTTTACTTATAAGCAATGTGTGTGTGTTTAAGTTGATTGTGTGAGTTGAAGCTACCGTCTGCCTGCTTGCTGGCACAAGTTTCCTTTAAAGTATTAATCAAGAACCATGTCGAGTCTTGCCTTTTCTTATTTCTTTCGCAAGTGCATCTGCCCTTTTATAAAGTTAAAAGCTGTTTATAAGTACATAGGTTGGAAATTATAATTTGTGTTGAAAGACTTAACCTGTGCTTCCAATTTGTTGGTATTTATTTAAGTATCTATACAGGGTAATTTTTTTATCAGTGCACAAATTTTTAGGATCGACTCAGAATTGTAAGTGAACAACTTTCTCCTAGAAACATGGGTCGAAATACGACAAAAAAATTTGGACTTCCCATACTAATTCGATCACGTGATCAGTCCGATTTGTATGAAAGGTCAAAAATTTTTTGTCATATTTCGAACTATGTTTTTAGGAGAAAGTTGTTCACTTACCGATTCTGAGTCGATCCTAAAAATTTGTGCACTGATAAAAAAATATCCTGTATATTTTGCTTTCAGTTTCAAAGACTTTTTGTTATGATATTTGCCGTTCATATCAATTATCATAATTTTTTTTATTAACTAATACATAAAATCTCGCGCAAGTATTTGCTTATAATATTATACTTACAGGGTAAAAATTTTTCATGTCACAAGGAGGAAAAGTACTCGAAATAATGGAGATTGCAAACACTGAAAGAAAATATTGTTTTATTTTTGTTAAGAAACAAAACTGCATTCACATGTATTTTTTTTAAACTCACATTTTTCAAACAAAGGTACACACCGACTCGATCTGACATCGGACATCGAGTCCATGATGTCTTTCATTGCTTTCCTTTCATTTAATTCATCATGTTTACACGAGTGATTTTATCCTTACGAGAGTACCCTATCGATTGATGTCATAAAAGTACAGGTTGTTGTTTTTCGAATTTTAGCCGGTTCGATCGATTACTGGGTCTGGCAAGCTTTTTTAAAAAATATTTTAATGCAGTTTTGTTTGATTTAAAATATTAAAGAATGTTTTCTTTCAGTGAATTCTCCATTATCCATTATTTAGAGTATGTACTTTCCCCACAGGTATCGTGAAATAATTTCACCATGTATTATCTTTTAATACTGAACCACTAAAGTCGTCTGTGGAAAGATTTACTTCAGCTGCAAAAAGCAAAAAACCTCAACAAAATTCTTAAAAAGTAAATGAACTACCTAAATAATTGGTGGTCAATTACGTAACATCAGAGTCGTTTAAGGTACCTACCACGACAGATCGTATCGGCAAAACGGCTTTATCGAGTCACGCGTCCAGTACTGTTACTCTGGAAAACACGAAAACGGCCGTAGGTTTGATATTTCGTGCCTTTCAGACAGTAATTGGAACATGCTCGTGGAGCCGTATCGTTTTGTAAGCCCTTATTGCGAGCATGTACACTTATGTTTTGATGCTAAGTGCTTTAAACTGTTATTGCTATGTAGGTACCTATGTACTTAACAGGCTGTTCGAAGAAGCTTTGTGGGGTAAAGATGTTACCTGCTATCACGTTTTTGAAACTTTTTATGTGAGGAAATTGGCGGAATAATGTAATATGAATCATGAAATGAACAACAAAAAAATTGAAAGTATAAGCTAAATTAGAAATATTTTGAACTGCCCTATCGTTTCAAAACATTCTGTAATATCAAATGCAAAGACATTATTTTTAGATTGCTATATTATTCATTATTTCTCTCAAAGGGATGGATTTAATGCTGAAATAGGCAAATACGAGATCTGTAGTATCCTAATAAGGCGTTTCAATGTAACCTCTCTGATGAGGGAACATAAACTACTCGGCATCGTGGCAGGTGGTAAAATAGTGGTCGATCGATGTCCCAATCGGGAATCGCTGGCCGTAGTGTCGACGGAAAAACTGCTACTGTCCTCACAATTTATGTGCTTCAAGTTCTTTTTTCAAAATCCGCTCGTTTTGATTTGTTTTAGACCGCAAAGAAGTTAAGTATTTATAACCATGGAGGTTAATTTTTCTTGATCAATGCAAACACAAAAATGGCATTTGTTGTTTTTTTCTGTGTTAAAATTAAAGAAACTCATTGCTTTTTGCTAATAACCAATTAAACTTTAACTAATATTCCGATACATCAGAAAATACCCGATAAACTTCATCCAATATAATGGCCATAGACATATTTGAATATCTTGGCGCGCATCGGTCGTCGGCTATTGTTGTCTCTGCCCAGAATGGACTTAATTAAGCAAGGTCAGAATAAGTGGATGGTTTTACTGGTAACATGGGGACGACCAGCTTATTTGGAACCACGTAAATAGAGTCGGGTGTTACAGTACTGCATTACTGGATTATGTATTGCCGGGAGGTATTGAATTTAGAGGACCTTCCGAATATAATACTGTTAATAACGTAAAGGTGAATTATTCCCTGGTCCCAATAACAGTGTTAGAATATTCCTTTAGAAAGTAATATTTGGAGTTTAAATTAACGAAGAAAACAAAAGATAGAGAATGCATTATTGCGTCAATCGGAATCTAATTTTAACGTAGGAGTCTTAGGTGACTTATAAAGGTTTCTATCATATTTTTACCCATATTTTTTACAAAAAAGTGCAGTAAATATTTCACGAACAACTCAAATATTTAAACTGTTACAAATATTAAATCTTTAAGCTTTTTCGGGCATAAAGTTTATTTATCGTTCGTCATAAACAAACAAATTTATTTTCGAACATAAAAGCTTATAAGTACTTATCCCCTTTCCACGTTTATATTACCTACTATTAATTTGAAACCCCTTTATTAAACCAGAAACTTGCTGCAATTACAATAGCAACTGTCTGTTCGCTTAACCCCTCATTGAAATAATAATCGTTATAACAGTTACAATTTCACTATGACCAGTCATAGTCGTTCAAATGCGGCTTGGGAAATCAAGACAATAGCCTTGCTCTGTGTCTGTGGTCTTCAGTACCCCTTGGGTGTAAGAAATTGTATCTGAAGTCTTGTTTTCATTAGCCAACTGAAATGGACGTCCAACCAATGAAATTGGTTTTGACTTCTTAAAGCTATGATCTAGCAATAGTTTGGCATTAAGTGGCTAAATAAATGTTGATATAAAGAAAATAATGCCGTTATGGTAACGGCATTATTTTATTTTAGTCAACTCAAATGGACGTGCTTCCGTTAACATTATTTTGACTTGCAATTCTTAGAATTTAATCTGGCAAAAGCTATAGGAAAAATGTGATAGTAAAAAACCACATAAGTAGCTTTCAGGCGGCATTCGAACCCGCGCCTCCGGGAATCCGGCCCGATGCTCTGACCAACTAAGCTACCGAAAGGCTTACACGACTCGTCGAATTTTGCTATCACTTGTTACGCTGTAGGCCAGCGTTGTTTCATCAATGTGAGAAAACCCTCGCATCCGAAAGAAACATTTTTACAAATGTTTAACAGTCGATTAAGATGAAACAGCCATTAAATAAGATTTTAAATTATTTTTATGCATTCACAATGCAATTTTTGTAAGTATAGGAAAAATGTGATAGTAAAAAACCACGAGCCCTATAAGTAGCTTTCAGGCGGGATTCGAACCCGCGCCTCCGGGAATCCGGCCCGATGCTCTGACCATCGGTTATGTCACCAACCACCAACCAACTGTCCAACTGTCAAAAGCTATTATGGTGGTAAATAAATGATTGAGAAACCTTTAAAAAGTAAATAAAGATACCTACTATTTATATTGAAATATGTTTTAAAATTCGGCTTGGGAAATTAAGACGATAGCCTTGCTTTGTGGTTTCACGACTCTTGGGTGTATGAAATTGTATCTGTAGTCTTGTTTTCATTAGCCAACTGAAATAGGCGTCCCTCCATTGAAATTAGTTTTACATCTGATTCACAGGCTTAGTATGATCTAACAGCTTTACCTGTTGTTGTTAAATATTTTGCAGGTTTTTTTTGTAGAAATTAAGTAAATAAATAAGCAAAAACTTTGTAAATGTAATTATTACATTTAAAAAACGTTGCGTGACGGTCAAATCGCATCACAGTTTTTGCACTTACGTATAATAGTAATAATTTTGTTTTCAAGTCAGATGTTAGTACACCTACAATAGTTTATCTTTCATATCCCATTTGATTGAATTCCATTTCAAAAGGGTTAAATTCAATTTACCAACACAAATTACACACAAAATCAATTAAAAGTACGTAGATATTCCCACTTGAATAATTAAACAAATAGAGCAGAAACAACGTCGGCGACTGCCTTTACGCAGTCAATTAAAACACATATTAATTGTTTTACCGACACAACGGTCACAGTAACTTGTAATTAAAATGGTTTATACTATACCGGTGTTAAACTAAGGAGAGTTTTTCCACGACTGAATACAATGGAAAGATGTTTGTTAAGTCAAAAGAGAAAGCGGACTGATACCTATTAGTAATTGTAAGCATTTATAAGTAACTAAACGCTCTTTTTAATTTTTAATTAAAGCTGACTACAAAATGTAGATATGTATTTAGAAGAAGATGTGTACATAGAAGAAATCACTCAGATTAATCACAGCGTTGCAGTTCGGTACGGATGTTCCGCCTTAATTTCACCTACACACCGCACTCGAATGCGAATCTTTATGTCAAATTCACAACGAACAAGTGAAAGTCAATCGAAAAAGGACGTCAATTATGAAAAATAGTAATCGAAATTTAAGAGAATCGACCTACTGGACCAAGCAAGGAATAAAAAAATAGATAGCCGTTATGCTCTCAAGTTTCAGTTATAAATTACATTATAGAAGAGGATGTGAAAGATTCGTCTCAAGTTATATCAAAGACATTTCAAATATATAATGAACATATTGAACTTCCGATAGTTCCATCACATCTGCCCACTACAACTTGGGCCAGCTAGGAAGAGCCCGCGGAGTTACTGCAGGGATATAAATTAAATGCTTACGTTTCGCTCGCCCCGCTCGCTAGTTTAATTAAGCGTCGCCTCCTTTGTCTGCATGTGCGTAAAGACACAACACGAGCCCTTATGCTGAGACCGCTGGCTACTGCGGTCACCAGCCCGACAAAAACATTAGTGTTTATAGCCTCACATAATTGCTAGGCTCGTGAACAGGGGCATTAGTTTAACTAGTTAACTTGATAGATACTGAAAAAGTCACGTGTAAAAAAAATATTTGCTTAGAGAAAAAGGGAAGGTTTAACTTACTATAGCTACATTGTTTGAAACTCCCTCTAATTCAAAACAGTGTTAATTTACACGAACATGATACAGTACATGAACGTGAAATTAAATTTTCAAACCCAGTGCCCCCAATTAATTTTTGTTGTGAAAAATTCCGCCTTTCGTCATCGCCGCTTCCCGTCATTTAATCTGGACGTTGTTTATGGCATGAAGTTGGTACCAACCTGGCGTTTTATCGCTTAGCTTTCCCATGGTCGTGAGACGGCATGGAAGTTCCAAGCGCCTAACCGCCACATGTGACCACGCAGCTCACTACACTATTCATCTTATCTGTCCTTCAGAGCGCGCTTATCTTCAGAAAGAGTGTCACATCTACAAGTTTTTACACCGATATCAACACACACAAGCATTCTTCCACCAAGCTATTCGAAAACTAAAAAACTTTAACCGTTGATCGTCCAGTTCTTTTGCAGGTACGCAAGTTTTTTTATCTTGGCGTTTGCGACTTTCTCTCGAACAATGGCATAAAAAGATCCTATTCTTTATTTGTTGCCCGAACTTTCTCTGCACTTTTATGAACGTTACGTCACTGAGGTACCTACCTATGTTAGTTTTTTAAGTTCAGTTGTAAAAACGCACGCGATCGAGCTATCCGATCGACTTGACAATCGTGACGGTACTGAAAAACGGTATTCTTTTATCCAGAAATCTCCTAACGAGGTTAGTTTAGGCAAACTTTTGTGATGTGATTTTTTTGTTTGGGACCATATGCGTTCATTTATTATACAGCCCTTTCGGCGTGTTCCGAATGTCGAAAGGGCTCATACTGCTCGCACCGATGGAGCGTGCGCAGGAGTGAGTGTGACGCAATGATTTCGTGAAGTCCATCCGATTAGAACTGGAAACACGTTTGGAGAACAATTTGAATACCAAAATGCAGATGGCTTCTTTTATCCGAGGGACTTTGGAACGCCGCCGAAATACAAGTTAATTAAGGTTCGCCCATTAATTAAATATTGATATTGAGTGTCTTAGTTTTACTGATTAAGTTATGTTTCGTGTTTTGATTTAGAATGATCATAATGGTTTCTAAATCTTAATCGAGTTTGGATATGATACACTATTGTCCGGCAACAATTCACTGATATTACAGTCATAAAATATATCTGGTTCTAGGCTCACGGTTTCATAAATAAGACTCCAGTACTGTGCGCCTTTATCGAGAATCCCTATCAAAATAAATCGCGATTGCTGAACTGAGTGGACATATTCGTGCCGTAACTCATAGCTTGATTCAGATAAACCAATTCGGTCGAATCCGGGACATTCATATCTGGGACGATGCATTCGCTCAGCGGACGAATTCACTGTGCGAAACACCCAAATTTATTGGGTTAGTAGTTGCCGTAGGTCGATAAAACTTGAAACCAACAGCGGAAGGTCGTAACTCTGGTGTCGGGAAAGAAAAAATACGACCCTGCAAATAAAGATACAGAGTCAAATTTTGCTTGATGCCTCTGGGAGATTGTATGACTGGAAAGAGCAATGCGCAGTGCAATTTTGTGATATCTTTTTCACTCTTTCGATGGTAGAGCGACTAGGCGACATACGGACGTTATAGTGTTGAATTAGCATATTTATTGCTAGTTACATGACAAAATAAATTTATCTTAGCCCATTGGGCCTCCGCCATATTCGCTTTTTTCTTGTCGTCACACATTCCTACTTCCGCTATCTGTTCGTCTGGGTGTGGCTCTTACTTGATGTGTTTTCCTTATTCATCGAGAATAAGGGTTTTTTTATATTTTGTGGATGACAAAATTCCTTTAATAAAGTAAGTAAGTATTATTTCTTCAATTTGTAATACTTACAACTAAATTGTTTTCTGTTAAAGAACATTTTAACCATTTGACAATTTGTAGCTACATCTGCAAATAATTCTTAATTATGAAACTAGAAGACTTTAAATAATTATTTAAAATAACACTAATCTACTTTCTAGGCAGTGAAATAAAAAAGCCTTCAAACGCTTTTCAGTCAGCTTAATGTTATAGCTGACTTTAGTACTTTGCCAAACAAACTATTAATCTGGTTCAGTAAGGCAATCCTGCTATATGAACGCAGGGGATAGCGCGGCGTGGAGTGGAGCATACAGTAGGTGTACATAGTGTTCAGAATCTTTTATCATTCTTTAGATCGTCCTTACAGTTCTGTTTTAAAATTATAATGCTTAACTTTGGACTTAAGATATGCTTTATAATTTAAAGGTTAGACTTTAATGGTCATTCAAAAGGTTTCTTGGAGCCGCAACTGCAGGTTAGGTTGATCTATGTAGATGAAGGGTATCTTACAATGAATTGACCTAACTTTGTTTTTAACTTTGTTTTCATAAATTCTATGCAAACTTTCTAGTTTTTCCTATAGTTATATTTTATATTTATGTAATAAAGTAAAATAAGAGGCATATTGACTCTACCTTTTAGTTGTTAAGGTCTATCGTTCTATGTTCGCATCAAATAATTTGATATCATCATCAACTCCTCAGTTTGTTTTATAACTTAATTTATAATCATGTTATCAAGGCGTTCAATTCTATCGACTTAAGCGCGGCGTAGAATCTGGTCCAGTCTACGGGCGCGACGCTTCGACGGTGTCTTTAGTTAGTCTAGTTTTACGCATTATTTGACAGTTACAAAATAAGTTCATCCTGCACTGCATCGTTTAGCCAGTCCATCAACATAGTTACTCTTTTGCGCAATATCAGAATGTTCTTGCGTTTTCACTCTAACAAGTCAAAAAAAAAATACAAATATCAACTCCTACGCCATATTATACTTAAGGTCCAAATTGCTTTGTCCGACGATACTCAACGAACGCTTACGTTTCGCGTCATATCGTCGTGTTGTCAGTAGATAAGAACGCTGTGGACTCTGAGATTAGTCGTCTAACGTCTATGAATTCGACTAGTTCACGAATGAACTATAGACCGTCGAAGCGTCGATTGAACGTAAACCGTCTATTTAAACCGTTCGTTGATTCAACGCCCATCGCTACATGTTATCAACCTCCAAAACATTTTTAATAATAACTTTTTCCTCGTTGCTTACTCCATTATGAATGCCATTAAATCGCACGGCCTCCTTACCTGAAACAAAAAAAGTAAAAATTAAAAATGTATTTTTAATTCATCGCGCGCGGCGCGCCCGAATCCATCATTATAAATAGGTAGTCTACCTGCCCCCGGCACATAGCTCGCACATACGCACACTCAGTGAACGCCTCTGACGAAACCGGTCTGCTATGCCGCCGGCATACAAATGCGGCTCTCCCCGCGCACTCTCCGTCTTTCATTGGCGCCAAAACATCACATAAATCTATCCTGCTCCCGCACGCCGGCCAACTTCAGAGCGTTGCGCTCGCCCACCAATCACACGGCCGCGTGCCATCGCCATATTGACTGTACCGATCGCAGCGCCGTCTATCGCAACTAATGCTAAAGACGCGTTCTTATGTTTTCCGCATTGTTTTACAAGTTTTCTTTGCTTTTTCATAGTTTTTCACTGAAGTTTCATGCAAAATCGGTGCATTTACTTGTGTTTTGAAGTTGCCAACGCGAAATTGCCGGCGGGGAGTCGAAATTTGAGTGAAAACAATCAATGTTTTGGATAGACGCCACGGATAGTACCTAAAGCTAAGTTCAGTCAGTGCAATGCTTTATTTTCTAATAGTTTTCCTATATTAGTGACTAAAGCATAAAATAAATGATAAAATATTGGTAAACGTATCAGCTTTTTGTTTTCATAAAATTCTTGAAATCATAGAGTCTTTCTTTTTGACAACAATGAATTTAAAACCATTAAAACATTTTTTTTTCAATAATTAAATTAAAAAAGACCATCTTTAAAAGCAAAAACAACAAATAGTGTAAGGAATTATCCGTCTTAACCTACTTATGAAATATTTTACTGATTTTTTGCTTGTTGGTACAGCTGCTCTTAGTTTTGTTCCGACCCAAATAACTACTCATGAATTTTTGTAATTTCCAGTAACTTTTAATACTTATTTATTGGCAGATATAGACCTACATAGTTAAGAAATTAAAAAAGAAACCTTTGCATACCGTTACTTCTACTGACAAACAAATTACAAATTTTCTATATCCGTCCAAATAATTCATTAAAAGTAGGTTAATGCAGGTATATTTCCATTACGATAAACTATGAAAATACTATTTAAAGGCAGTAAATATTCTCCTTACATGATTTTCATATCAAAATAATTAATATATTTATGAATTTATTTATATTCCGTCGGGCATTGTGCCAAAGCATTTGCCGACGGCGCATGCGCTGTTGCGAATGTTGCGATGCATTTTAAAAGGAAGCTATATTCCTATCAATAACTAATGAAACTAAAATATGGTTAAATTAAATAATTTTCTTTATTCATTTCCTAATCATTTATGTATTAATTAATTAAAGTACCTATACACTAAACAATAAAATCAAGTTCCAACCATTGTAATGTACTTCAACACAATATTATGCGCAGGCTTAATATATCAGCATTTATTTTATAAAATTCGAGAACCATTAAAAAGAAAAATGGCACTAGGTTAGCTAGCTAGAATACCTAGGCTTTTTTCATTCATTTGTTAGGTAGAACTTTGCATGAAAATTTATGTTATTAATTATCAAAGATTTATATCCTACTTAATATTATAAATGTGAAAGTTTAGATGTTTGGATGTTTGGATGTTTGTTACTCAATCACGCTAAAACGGCAGAACGGATTTGGCTGAAATTTGGGACACAGATACTTTGAAGCCTGGAGAGGAACATAGGCTACTTTTTATCCCGGAAAAACATCACACTCCCGCGGGATAACGTCGTGTAGTTCACGCGGGCGAAGCCGCGGGCGGATAGCTAGTGATGTATAAAACTGTTGTTTTAAAAACGGTGATAAGTAAATATAAAAACAGACATGTTAATATCCGATATGTAATCGTAATTACTGATAGCATTTTGTATTATAACACTAACAAATGTTACAATTTTAATTACACTTTTGATACATGAAGTCGGTTAAAAACAGAAAAGAACAATACGTTATTTTTATTAAAATGTTAGATGGAATTTTAATACTTACTAAATTCTAGAAAAGTAAAGTAGGTACACAATTTTATTTGAAAATTTCTTTTTGATAAATATGACTATTTTACTACATAATTGTATAAAATTAGTTTTGATATTTTACAAATAAACCTAAAAAAATTAAATAAAAAAATTTAAAAAGCCCTATGCTTACTGTTCATATCAATGATATTTTATAGGTTCGTTATATATCATTCCTTCATTAAGCAATGTTACTAAGGTAACATCTACAGCAAACCCGTTGCATTTCTTAATACCTACCGAAGTTCATTGTTGAAACAAACGGCTGCATACTAATAACGCATTAAACCATAACTGCAACTGCACTGAAAGACTGTGTATAGGTTCCTCGTAGTTTCAGCTATTAATGCTTTTCAGGAACGTTTTCTTTACTAGTTTATGAGCCTTGAAAATATCTATTAATTTATTTTCATTAGTAAAAAAACTGTTTAATCATCATCCTAACACTGACAAAAATTTGTGACGAGTTAAATATAGGTTTAAGTATTTAAAAATTCTATATCATTAATTTAATCTCTCAATCATTATCTATGTTATTATTATTCTACTGGCTTACCAAAATGGTAGTTCAACAATAAACTGAAAGGTTTTTGGTAGGAGCTATACCTATTCCTTTTAAAAACTAGGATTACGCAATAAAACTCTTCCAAAACCCTCAATACATGCATTACTCGAGAACACATTTCACCCTTTATTTACTTGAAGCTAGCATTACGGGGGTATAAAATAAGGCTGCCAAGTCTTTCAAGCAAAAGAAGCAAAAGGGGGAGATTTAGTGGGGGAATTTTGGAAGTCAGCCGCGCTGCGTTTGCGGCTCCTTGCATTAATCACGGAGCGCAGTAAACTGCTGCTTCCGCGTATGGACCGGGTCCATTGGACCATTGGCGACTGTGATCTTTTCAGTTCTTTTGAAAGAAAAGTAATTAGTGTATGCTGTAAATCACCCGTGGTTTTCACAATCACGCAGTCTGCATGTAACATGGTACTACATAGGTATAGATCTTGTTATATATGAGTGAGTTTTCTTAATTTAGACATTGTATTATTTTATAGTAAACTGCTGCTTCCGCGTTTGGGCTGGTTCTTTTCAACTTGAGGTAACTGGTGATCTTTTCAGTTCTTTCGAAAGAAAGTAATTGTATGCTGTAAATTAGCCGTGGTTTAACGCATTCTGATAGTATTAGTAATAAGGTGCTACATATACCTCTATATAGGAATGAGTTTTCTACTTATTTTCAAATTTAGGTACATTTTTTACCTTGCATTAATCACGAAGCGCAGGAAACTGCTGCTTCTGCATGTGGACCGGGTCAGTTGGACCATTGGTGACTGTGAGCGGCGCGTCTTATTAAGTCTTTTGATGGAAAAGTTATTATTTTAATGTTTACTTTTTTGCATTCACAATGCAATTTTTATGATTGAAAACAAGTTACTAACAATCAAGTTATTAACAAGTCCACGGTGAAACAATTCCTGTGGTATTAAGAAAAATTGCATAGTACCTATACTTACTAAGTTCTATAGACAAAAATACTACATCTAGCTCTATATAAGATTGAGTTTTCTATATGTAGTTTAGACGCTACATTGTCACGGGAAAATTTAGACGTTTTTCTAAAAATACCAGTCCCTAAACGCAACATAAATTTAATTAAAAACAAATGAGCCGAACGTAAGCCTACTTAATAGGTTTAACAACAATTCCTTACGAAGGTGACCCAAATTACCATGAAAAAAGTTTAACAGCCCTTTATTTCAGACAAACAGAGGCTGTTGTTTCGAATCCCGTGTAATCCTGGCCACTTATCACGCGTGCAAAATGCAAATTTGGCCCGTTCAGCCGTTGGTACGTACGGTACGGCGAGAATTAACGGATAGCGGCCGGTCGCGTCGCCGGCCGAACCATCACGGCATTATCAAAGTTTGCAAGTAAACTGTTAGTTGGGGATTTTGGTAAATTACGTGCGTATTGAGAAGTTTCGGTAATGGTGGTTTAAGTGAGGCGGGGTTGTGAAACTATTTTGGTTGGTAGGCGAAGGAAATCTGATTTTGAAGATGAAAAAGATTTCTAATTTGAATGTTTATGGTTTTAGTCTTTAGCCATCAGCACTTAATAATCTAGTCTCATTAAACAAGTATGAGAAATAAAGTATTCAGTTTCACAACAGAACTAGAGTCCCATCGGCGCTAGTTGTGAGATGGGTCGATTTTTTCTAATACTTCATTTTCAGTATTTTCAATAATAAAAATTCCATTGTGAACGCATAAAAGTAAAAATAAATTCTCAATAAACAATTATATCACATTATACACACAATAGCCTACTACAATCATACTTAGTAATTTTTGCCGTCTGTTTATATTCTTGGATTAAATTAAATTTCTCATAACAATGACTATAACACATTTTATCGTGCTAAAACCAGTTGCTTATGTATTTATAATTACTTGAATCACCATCTCGTAAATTAAAAACAATTGCGTGTCGAAGAGTTGATAATGACTATTAAATCACAGAGTTTAAATTGATTCCCCCATAGAATTAAACGTTTTAATTGAATCTAAGGCAAAAACAGAAGAATAGCGTGTGTAAACGGCACATTTACTTGTGCGCTTTTCAATGCCTCTCTTCTTTATTGATTGGGTTCCGAGAAAAGTTGGCACGCCGCTGTAAGTACGGAACATTTTAGTACGTACGTCGGTGTCTGGTATCGTTATGGGCAATTATAGGCCTTACTGGGGCATGCTTCTATTGAATTGTTCTACCTAGATAATAATATATTATATGACTCGTAGATGGCAGAACAAAATTTGGTTGATCTTAGCTTGTCTTTTGACAGATTTACTTTAGCTTAAGCTAAAGGTAAGTAAACCTGTGAGTGCTTAATAAATAGCAGTACAATTTTTAAGGGAACAGTTCTCATGCGTGTAAAAAAAAATCCAGACCAGAACAGAACATTACCTAAAATTATACCCAAGAAAGTATTTGGCCAGTATTCATTTTCGAATGAATCATACTTATAGGTAAAAGAGTTTATTTTGTTGCTTGAAAAACTCTAACAGCAAAAGGTACCTACCTATCTAAGTCTAAATAATAACATAGTCACTTGTATTAGAATGTCGCGTGCTCACGGGTATCTAATCCACCATAATATTTACCATCGGATTAGAATTAAAACCTGCGCGAGACCTCGTTAAATCATAATTAAGTTAAGCTTTGATATTTTAGATGAGGTATTAATTTCGCAAGTCCGCTTCGGCTAATCTTCGGCCATTTTGCCGAAGCGGTATGCCGAAATCCGAATCCCGAAGCTTAGCGCCTGTTTGTTCCCGTAATACTGTTTTAACACCTGCGTTTCCGAAGTTATGTAATGTGTGAATGAGATAGGGGTACCTACCACGGTTTTTTTCCAGAAATTATCTGATAGTACAAAAAAAATCCTTTGGTTCATTTTCATCGTTACAAATTTTTGTTAAAAATAAATATGGAGCTCAATATACATAGAAGACTCAATTCCTATTGAAACAAAATAATTTGCCTTATTTATTATACTACCACTTTCCACCCGCGGCTTCGCCCGCGTGGACTATACGACGTTATCCTGCGGGAATCTGATATTTTTCTGGGATAGAAAGGTAGCCGATGTTCCTCTCCAGGCTACATAGTATCTGTGTCCCAAATTTCAACCAAATCCGTTCAGCCGTTTTGACGCGATTGAGTAAGAAACATCCAAGCATTTAAACATCCAAGCATCCAAACCTCTAAACTTTCGCATTTATAATATTAGTAGGACTAGCTTTCCCCCCGCGGCTTCGCCCACGTGGACTACACGACGTTATCCCGCCCGCAGGAATGTGAAGTTTTTCCGGGATAAAAAGTTGCCTATAGATATGTTCCTCTCCAGGCTACAAAGTATCTGTGTCCTAAATTTTTGCCAAATCCATTTTGCCGTTTTGGCGTGATTGAGTAACAAACATACAAACATCCAAACATCCAAAAATCAAAACTTTCGCATTTATAATATTAGTATTTGCATAACATTAGAAACGAGCAGTTTCAAGATTGTGGGACAAACTGTTCTCCATACACGACCATGCAAAATATTATTAAAATAAAGAATCGTTTGCGACAGCCCTAATACGTAATGTAGCTTTTGTAACGAGTGCAGAGTGAAATGTGAGGTGTGCCAAGTTTGTGACGATGGATTAACAGAGCATTCGTAAATATTTTTGATGCTAACAGCGGATTAAAATTACCTAATTTCAAGTGTACGGTAAAAAACATTGAAAGAAGTTGAGAATCTTGTGATTTGTAATTATTTCAAGATTCTTTTTTACTAATTTATAACGTACTAGCGGATCCTCCCGGTTTCACCCGCGTGGTACCCGTTCTTGTGGGAATATCGGGATAAACGTCATGTCTATGTCACTCGGGAAGAATGTAGGTTTCTAATGGTGAAATAATTTTCTAAATCGGTCCAGTAGTTTCGGAGCCTATTCGATGCAAACAAACAATCAAATCTTTCCTCTTTGTTATATTAGTATAGATGAATTAAAAACTTTCCATCCAGATTTTAGATTCCTAAATAAGTAACTCTCTTTCAAAAATCTAGTTAAAAATCTGCCCTGAGGTTGATGTTACCTTTTTAGTAAAAAAAAATATATCCGTGTATAGTAGGTAAATATGGTTTCCATTATTTAGTTTTAGGCAAACTTATAATCTATATGTAATACTTAACCCACTAACGCCTGACAGGCTGAATAGGGCCGGAGAGCAATGGAAAATCTATTGTGTCTCATTTCTAGGGCGTTGAAGGATTCGCCGAAATATTCACTGAGGGTCAATTACAATTTTCCAGACATAGAAATGATTAAGTAGGTACTTGACTTTTCTTGATTTTCAGTCTTAATTTTCAAGGTGACGACGACTGTGGCCTGGCCTCTCGTATAACTGGGTACAATCCTTCGATCAACAATACCACTAGATAAACGGTTGGAATATCAACATCTGCCGAACGGATAAGAGCACACGTCCAAGGTGTGCTCCTATTTTATATCTATTCCTGACATTTTTTATCATAGGTACCTATGATCGTAAAATTCGTAAACCTTTTTCTCCGTTTAAAAAAAGTTGTTCGGTGCCTTATTTGCGTGAGGCGTCATCTACCTAGTGTTATTGTTGATCGAAGCTACCATCAAAATAAAGCGGAATACCACAATTCCAATCAAAATATAGATAATGTCAATACAAAACGGAATAATATGGACAAATGTCCAGTTATCTTGCGTGCCTGATATACCAATACCTTTCATGTTTGCGTTGAGTAATTAATGAATAATGAGATAATTGTACCGTTCGCGTTATCGGGTTGAACTACTGTCACTATCAGGAAATAATACGTTTATATCAATTAATAACTTGTTTGGTCATTTTCGTAGTCATTACTTAGTTGCGTTGCTAGAGGGGTTTGTTTTTATGCATCTACGCTGTGATTGCAAGGTGTTGTATGTTGTGTGTTATTATAAATGTGATCGGCTGAACGGATCAGGATGAAATTTGGCGTAGTGATCGATTATGGTCTAGAATATAGCATGATGTGTTTTTTACCGCGGTAAAATATCTTATTCCCACGGCAAATCATCGTGTACCTAGTTCACGCGGGAAAATCAGCAAGCGGAAAATTACTGGTTTTACCATATTTATTTGTTTCTGTTTGGTAGTTCGTACCACTTTGAAACTTCCTTATTAAAAGTACTTATACTTTTGCCACCATAAACATAATCTTACGTTAGTTAATTTGTAATTGAAATGAAAATTACCGAAAAAGGGTATCATTATTATTAACAATAATAAGAGCATTAATTTTAGCAGAAAGAGAACGATTAAACGCCATTTCTTGCCAAGATAACATGAACGATAACAAATTCATTTCCAGCCGCTTATAATTAAGAAAAAATCGATGTAATTAATCCGAAAGTGCGTCAATATTTCGAAGCTCATTCGCCGTATCTGATACAACAGTTGTTAAAGGGCCTGCGCACATAACGGCTACTTATGCAAGAACACGCGGCTAAATCTATTAAACCGCGAAAACACAATGTAGGTATCCGTATTTACAATATTTCTATTAGGATAAATTTGCGTTCTAAATTTGGCCGGTTTATCCCAGGTGAGCGCATATCTGCATATTTATGAAAGTGAGGGGCGCTTGTAAGGAAAATGCTACGGTTTTTTAGCACCGCAAGTTTTTAACAAGATCCGCCTTATTTATGCCGCGGGGGGGTGAGGTGAGATTTAGTGCGGGGAGCGTGACGGATCGGTGAAGTTGGCTTTAGATACGTTTGAGACCGAATTTAAATTGGATAGGGTATTGCGATAAGCGGAACTGACGTCACGGGAATTTGAGATTTCCGAGATGGTGTTTATTTTTATTGCATACCTACTCTGTAGGTACTTATCCTATTTAAGACCGTCAGATAAGTACTAACCTACCGACGATATTTTCCATTGGTTCAAATTTTTCCGCCGCTCGCTTATTGTATTAATTATGAAGACACTGATTTTAAACCAAAGTATAAAGATAATATTTATAACTTGACTATTATGAAGAAAACGCAGACTCCAGATAACACTCATATAATTATTGATCCAACTTACAGGTACAGGCATAGTACAGGTATAACAATATAGATACAGTCGACGTCTTAGTGAACTTATCCCCTCGAGGCTAGTTTTAAGAATGACCTCTCTTTGCTCGTTAATCGGGCTCAAGTCTAGCTACCCCCCACCAATTTTACCACAGATTAGCCTATTAAATTTAACAAAATGGCGGCAAGAGACGGCATTACCAGTGTTGCTATTAAAAAATATGAAAAACCTTCTAAAATCATGACATTCGGCCATCTGATAACGTGCTGTCTCCCGACGCACATATAAAAATTATTTAGAATCAATTAATTAGGTAAGTATACAGCTAATATACTGATACACAACTATTCTCAATAGTAAAGTCTTACAACTATGTACCTATTTAGGTTAATCTTATAGTGATAAAAACCTTAAGTTAAAACTTAAAACATAATTGAAACAAATACATTATATTACACAATGCTCAACAATAATCTTTTAAGGAAGCCGATGACTTGTTTAGAATATAGATATTATCGTGAAAATATTGTTTTAGTAAATCGTTAAGTAATACATAATCAAATAAAATAAATTATCAATAACAAACTAATCAAACTATTTGAATCAATGTATAAATTAACATAATCATGACATTCGTTAACAAGCGACTATTATTACTTAGAAAACTTATTTTGAAACTATACTTGTTATATAATCATGTGTAAGTAAGTATATGGAATGATTAAAGTAAAGTCTGGTTATAATCTATAAGCATTAGTTATGGGTCATAAAAGAAAAAAGAAAAATGGATTAGCTTGGTACTAGTTTACATCAATGCATTGTCAGGAGCTACATTCAAGAATATTAGATGGTGTCAGAAGCAAAATCCCTAAGAATGTTACATTAGGAATAGGTAGGTACAGAATTTAACTTTAACCTGATAACTAGACACCCTTATCACTTCACTCAAATAGTGGAAAAAGCAACTACGAGTCATGAAAGGATTAAAGACCTAATATTAGATGAATTTAACTATCGCTAAGTTTGACTTAGTTTAGTCCTTACAAAAACAACTGTAGGCCTCTGCACAGTTACCAATTTTTACCCAGATATGAGTAACAAACCAAGTTATAGATACGTATTTACCATAGTGCACAATTTGTATTAAATCAAAATATGAATTAGGACAACTAAAGGAATTATTTAAAGGCATGTTCGTAATAGGCATTATTACCGATTAATTTAAATATTCTTATAAGGAAGTTACACTGATAGTGAAGATGCCGCAGGTACAATTTGAACCGTCACAGCAACAATTTGCTTTTTCAACTTGTCAACCAGTTGTCCAAGGTTTCCAGAGCATTCTTTTCCAGCACCAAATCTTAAATGCATCTATTCTCTGCCTCTGTTAGAATAGTACAATACATGGTTCCACTCCGTACATGAAAATCAAAAGATCATATTATTATCATTTCTAATGAATAAGTTAATGATTTTAAACAAGTTCGCAATTTAATATCAAAACTTAAAAATGTCTACAAGGTATCCTCATACGAGCATGACCCGCATCCTTATCAACAAATATTCATATTACTATGAATAATATTAGTGTAAATAGATTTAATAATTATAATTGGGATATGAAGAAGTATATTACCATGGATAGAAATAGAACAAGTAAAATCATGAACAGCTTTTCGCCCAAATGAATTAACTACACGATGATTTCCCGTGGGAATAAAATATCCTCCCGGGGTCAAAAGAAGCCGATATGCTATTCCACAGACAAAAGATTTCAAAGATCCGTCCAGCCGATAGCCGTGATTGGGGAACAAACATACAAGCTTTTGCAATCATAATAGTAAAATGAGATAAGATACATGACATGATAATATATACTTCAATATAAGTCAACTTCAGTATCAGCGATCCACTCGTCTCAATATCCGACTTACAACCACAGCCCACGATGATCATCATCACAACAACGATCACTCTGTGATCTGCACCTTCAGTATCATATTATCTCCTCTCATTACCACAGCACGTACACTCTGCTGTCTCCAGTTTGTATGCTGTGTTGGTTCATACGTTCAAGGGTAGCGGGATCCTCATTATTATATTAACTCGATGCTAGCTCATGATAAGTACCTACTGGATGCTACAATTGGCATCTGAAAGCAGTAAACTCACAACACACATAGTAACCAAATCAATTTTATTAATCATTCAAAAGAAATAGATGTATCTGATAATGAATCAATAGAAATAAATGTAAGTATATGAATTCTCATATTCTTTTATAAACATTAGTATGTAAGGTACTTAGTAACTTCAACCATAGTAGAAACAAATGATCAACTGACCAGATCTAAAAAAATATGGAAATGATTACTACAGAATATGTGAAGGAACTTCAAAGGTCCGTGAGAATGGTAAACTGCTAAGAATTTTAGTATCACGAGCCTACCAAATGAGACGGTAAATTTGACAGATCTACTTGATTTTTGGTTTAATAAAGATTATTAATTCTCATTAAAATAACAATAAATTAGATTCACATAATTTGAAATCATATTTTGTCAATACGTACACTAGGACGGTAGTATTAAAATCCTCAAAAACTAATTATAAATCATACCGCCAATAACAACAAAAACACGGCAAAACTAACTTGGTATGCTACAGCAGTGGTTACTTGTGGCTTTATTTGTTAGAACAAGTTTAAAACATGAATTAAAATGTTTGCATGAAGCTGTATAGAACATTTTAATAAATTGAGAGGTGTGATTGAGCAATAATCGTTTTACTTTATTTTGCTTAATTAGGAAAACATCAGTTACAACTTGACAGCGTAATAAACACGATCTACTTAAATGCACTATGGACTGTTTACATGTTTTTGCATTAAAAATATAATTTCATCACTATGTTAATGAAAACAACTAGAATAGATATCAGTGAATGCTTCTTGCAGTGCTGTCT
This sequence comes from Crambus lathoniellus, assembly GCA_949710035.1. NCBI lineage: Eukaryota > Metazoa > Arthropoda > Insecta > Lepidoptera > Crambidae > Crambus > Crambus lathoniellus. The sequence continues at coordinate 12,839,057 of OX453307.1, forward strand.
AAGCAACTAAGTATTTCTGCTTTTGATTTGCATCTAAATCATTAAGAGAGATCTAGAACACTACGCAGTACGCACAAATAGCAAAATAGCTTCTAGTGATTTTGGCTGTAAAATTTTCCATCCGTCTAAACCAAAACTGAGTTGCCCGGAAGAAACTGCAGTAAGACGATAAGGCCACCATTTGGTTAACAAGTTGTTATCTTTGTATTATTATTATTATTTCGTGTGTGATTGTTCCGTTCGTAATATTGTGTACAAATAAAGAATTAATCTATGTATCTATCAAACTAGGTACTTAGATAAAGAATCTTCGACGTTCCCAGAAAAATGTAAAGAATGATGATTTCTAATCAGTCTTATGGCTTTATTGTCTAATTATGTAGAAGACTCGGAAAAGTATGTTCCTGATAAACTTTCTCTAGCACTCATCCACAATTTAGTTTGAATTTAAATAAAATTTGAGATTTAAGTTTGCCACTAAACTCAAATTTAAAAAGTCAAGCATAGTGAATTCTTTTAAATTAAGCTACATATAACAAAAATAATAGACGAAATGTCCACTTGAACAAAGTTACAAAAAATAAAATAAGTAATAGGAAATAGTAAATTTTGGATATCTTTGCATACCTACATTGCTTCCATCCCGAACTAAGTAACTCAAGCACTTGTGTTATGGCATTTGGGAACAACGACGGGGATTACCACATACAATCGGGCAGAATGTTGAAAAGTCCGCTTTAAACATTCACCCGACAGGGAATCGAACCCGGTAGGTACCTCAGAGACACACCCCGAAAACTATGCGTACGTACACCCTATCTACAACACTGCTATGGAGATTGTTAAGCTTATACCAGAAACTAATATTGTTTCCATAGTTAAAAGGTCTATAACAATCTAAGTGACACAGATCACAGTTTATAAAAGTATTACCCAATCGCAATCTTGGAATACTAAATTCGCGACTTTAATAGTGTGCTCTTATTCAAAAGTGAATCGTCATCATGTCCAATCTTATCAAGATCAGAAATACATCCAGTTCTGCGTAAAGGTCACCTGGGCATAGACCTAGGCATAGAAAAACAAACCTAGCTCATGGATATTGACCACTCATGAGAATCAAGATATGGTATGGATTTCGTATAAATGGAAACTAAGGTAATTATAAAAATCTTAAATAGATAAGACAATAACCCCTACTCAAATTGTGGAGCATGTGGATACTTATTATGCAAGGAAAAAGAAATGATGCAAACATAATTTAGTATATAAATATCTTTATAAGTAAGTAGGTACTATGTTGCGATAATTAGAGCGCATATTGACAATAATACTTTAAAGGTATCTACTGCTACAGCTGTGGTACCTACTAGATACTCAATGTCAAGCACGTAGGCAACTGTAGATTTAAAAGGCTTTTCATTCTTCCCTAAAAGTATTTTGATAACATCTAAATGATTCTATGAAAAGATAAGTTTTTATAGTTTTGTTTTGTTTTAGGTAGACCTTTACAAACTTTATTTAAGGGGGTGTTACAATCAATTTAGTCGGTTATGCGAGATGAAAATTAAATCTTAAATAGTTTTATTCGATATGCAAATAAATAAACATGAAACATTTTAATCAAAACAACTTCAATACTTTCCCATAAACAAAATGCTCTGCATCATCTCAAATCCTCTTTGACCAGATTCAGCTACGAAGAAAGGGTATTCCTCCTTCGCTCAAGACTCCCCTGGGTCGGCCACGTCACCCTGGAGGCCTACCAAGCGGCGCACCAGGTGGCGCGGGCCGTATTCGTCCTCAGATGCTATTTACCTTGGAATGTATACATTATTCATCGGCAAAAGATCGTTCCGTGTCATTCTATAATAAAATCATTAGGTTATCAACACAATATGCCCTTCAGGAAAATTCACGATTTATACTGTTCACTAGCTACAGTAGCTACCTACATCCTTTATTATTTACAAAAACCATTTCTTTTATTAAGAGCTACTTATCTAGTGCAAAAATTTAAAATGAGTATTGTAAAAACAAGAATAAAACGTTTGAAATATATTTGTTCTGTTGTAGTTTCATTTAAATCTAATAATCTTAAAAGTGGCCATACGGGTAGTAAACCAGTATGAAATATAAGTAGGTACTCATTTAACCAGCCTGTGAGAAACGTACTCACTTAACATTTGAACATATTCAGACGAATGTATGCCACCAACATACATCGTTCGTACTCTAAAATCCGGCGAGTGTATGCCACAAACATATACCGCCCCCTTAATTCCGACGAGTGCATGCCACAAACATACATCGTCCCCTAATATCCGACGAGTGTATGCAACATACATACATCGCCCTCTAATATCCGACGAGTGTATGCAACATACATACATCGCCCCCTAATATCAAATTCAATTTAATGCATTTCAACAAACTAATTCAATGTATCTCTTGTAACCAGTGAGCATGCATAGCTTGCTCACTCAACCCAGTGAACACCTTATATTTGTTCGCTCATCATTAAAAATTAAAAATATTCGCATTAGAGATATCCAAATTCACATAAAGACTTTCATATTTAAATATTTAAAGATACCATATTAAAATATTTGTATTTAACTCATATTCATAGTTCAAGCAATTTATATTGCTATTCACGGTGTTCATATTGATTGAATCCACAAAATTTGTACCTATTAATTAATATATCAATAAATAGAAAGCCAGAATTCAATTGTAAGTAAGTAATACGTACCTATTAAACCAATCTTACCAGGTAACGTAGGTAACCAGTAAGCATACAGGACTTACTCAACCCAGAGAACAACACGTTCGCTCAATACATTAAAAACAAAGGAAAATTAGTAATAATTAATTTTAATAATATTAAGATAAATGAAATGTGAGCAACCAATCATAAATTATTCTTACTCTTTACTACTTCTTGCTAGCTTCATAACTTATAGTTTTCTTTTATTTACTGTTGGTATTAGCTACCACGTTAAAACATGGATTGTATGCAAGATTTAGTAGCCATAAGTGATTTCACTCTGTGCAACAGTAAAGGCTATCAAAACTAGCTCCAATTAGTGCTAGCACTAATTACTTAAAACATTACATGTAGGTACACAGCCAAAACTGCCAGTCCTAGCTCCATGTGTAAGATTATAAACAACATAAACAGCAAGTACTCTAATAATATAATAATGCCAATCATCTCCATTAATTCTGTACAATCCACATTTAATACATCATGTAAATTAAACAACAACAATCAAGATATTATGCCAGATTCATGGTACGCTATGATCGTGCCATACGAAAATATCTACTACATACCCGCGTTTAAAATTATGTAAGTATAATCGGAGGGTAGCCCCGACCGTACACGAACACAATTAATCAATTCAAACACAAATGCGATTTAGTTTATGTCCGTTCCGTCGGAGAGTAGCCCCGACCATGTACAAAACACAATCCACCGCAAAGGTATTTAAAATGTCATTTAGATAAAAAAAAATACGCATTAACATGGAATCTGGAATATTTATCCTTTCTCTGCGTGAAGAGAATAAAATAACTCGTTTGGCATTACTATAGCACAGAATAAGCAAATTATTCTTATTATCAGGTTTAGAAATAAACTTACGTGGGTACTTTACCGCTTCTGAAATATGAAGAAAACGCAGACTCCAGATAACACTCATATAATTATTGATCCAACTTACAGGTACAGGCATAGTACAGGTATAACAATATAGATACAGTCGACGTCTTAGTGAACTTATCCCCTCGAGGCTAGTTTTAAGAATGACCTCTCTTTGCTCGTTAATCGGGCTCAAGTCTAGCTACCCCCCACCAATTTTACCACAGATTAGCCTATTAAATTTAACAAAATGGCGGCAAGAGACGGCATTACCAGTGTTGCTATTAAAAAATATGAAAAACCTTCTAAAATCATGACACTATAATATATATTTATCATGTTATTCACGATAAACCTTTATTTGAGATCAATAAATTTATTAAATAAAGTACTTTAATCCTCCTTACCAACATCAAACATATTTTATATTTGTGTTAAACTTAATTATTACAGTATTATATTCGGCTAAAATTGATATTATGTTTTATCTGTAACGTGGTGGAAATTGCATCAAAGAACGTAGTAATTAAGCCACAAAGTAACAAACATAATTATTCACCTTTATTCAAAACAACTGCAATTAACAACTAATAATTAAACGTCAATCAAAGATAAAACAGTCACTGCATATCTGTCACAATTACTATGAGCGAGTTTTATCAATAAACCAATATATTGAGACCTTTGAATAGCTTGGCATTCCCTTTATTTATTGTTTATTAGCGACCCATTGCTGGCGCAATGCAGATATTAAAGCATAATATAGTTAATACACATATTACACAATAGTATCCATCCAGTTAAACCGCGTAAGCAGTTTAGCGGGACTTTGTATTCAGTCATGAGGTTTTATTGTAAATTGTTTTTATAATAATTAATTAATAAAAAAACCTCCAACCATCCAAATTAATATATCCATATCGATCCATACATGAAGAAGGCCTGTGACACAAGAGACATTAAATAAATAAACATAGTACACCATCACATACATTGTTCCAATACCAAACTGTAGTATAGCTTGAGCACTAGTGGAAGTGGAAGTGAAATTGGAAGCAACGATGGGTATTGACATACACCCAGACCCGAGGAACCGACCGGGGATCGAACCCGGGACCTCCAGAGATAGGGGCACTTTGAAAACCGGTGCGTACACCACTTGGCCACAGAGGTCGTCAAAAATCAAATGGCTAATGATGACACGTAAAAACCTCCTTTAAATCGCTCTGTCTCTGCGTACTTTGAAAAGATTTTACAAACGGTGGGAAGCGACTTTGTTTAACAATTTGTGTTATAGTATTAAAGTAGTAGCAATTGTTTAGTATATTAAAGGGTCTTTTTATTTTGGTTATATAGACGTGCAAATCAGTCCGAGGTGGCAAGAGGTCGGACGCGTGAAGAGATAAGGGAAACGTTGACAACTGACTGTTGTGATAAAATATATTATATTGTATCCTAGGTAGAAATATTATTGTTGATAACATACCTCTTCAAACGAGATTCATTTGTACTTAAACAAATAAGAATTAAAACTATAGAATTTTTAAACCGTGTAAGTATTTCTTTCGTTCTTCATAACATTTAAAAATAGTCGGTTTATATTAACTATGAGTCATTCATGGATCTGTTATGGTTACATAAATACCTACCTAATTAACAAAATATCTTATTATTTTTACTGTTAAGCACTCACAATGCAATTTTTATTTTCATCATCGGAGCTAGTTGCGAGCCGGGTCAACTTTTTGTAATAAGTACTTATGTACTTACTTACTTAATTTACAATATTTTACAACAAAATAGCTTCGTGATTTATTAAAATACAAAGTTGAATTAAAATAAGTACTTAACTAAAATTAAAGTTAAAATTACCTAAATAGGTTCAGTTAAGTAATATATTTTTTAGACTTTTAACCCCGTTAAATAAAATGCATAATTACATTAGTACCTAACTACAAATGTTATTAGCAAAAGCAAAACAAAAACTGACGGCAAATGATATATAGCTAAAACTCAAGACACAAAAGAGTTTAAGGATAAAAATTGCACATTTCTTCAAAACAAACCAACGGAGAAAGAAACTTTCTTAACCACAGCTATTGTTCCAAATAAATGGCAATTCAAAAAGAGTAATACAAGTATTCAACAATTAGTTTGTTAAAACAAAGAACCCTCATTAAACCGCACAGCTAACTAATTGCGGACCGTAACTAACAGAAAACTAAACTTTAACTTATAGAACTGGTTATTATGGAAGAGATAACTGAGTAGAGAGTAGATAAAAGGAGTTTCTTTTTAATCCAGAAAGAAGTTTTAATTTTTTATACAAAATAAAAAATTGCCATTCGTTTTGCCAAATAAATTTACTAAGTCCAAACAACAACTTTACTAACCTATATAGATACCGCCTGCTATACTTACCTACCTTATAGCCTGCTTTTTTGAAGCCCTTTTAGTAAAGAAAAAACTCTACAAGTTATTTACTGGAAAATACATTCAGCACTTGGGTCCTTCGATCAACAATAACACCTAGTTCCTTGGGTCATAATAATTAAATATTTTATATTCTCAAAAATATTACAATTTCGGTAGGTATAAAGAAAGAAAGATGTGTATAAGTAAATAACGATACCATGCATGTAGTACCTACTCATTATTCAAAGGCAAATGCCCAGATTTTCAAGTCTTTTAAATTTAAAATCCCTTCTGTTGATACTAAGTTTGAAACAAAACTAAAACGATAAACAAACCGAATGAAAGAAGCACAAACTAAGGAAAAATCCGAAAACTAAGCCAAGTAAATGAGCGCCGTAAATAGCTTCATGTATAATTTATTAGATGCCAGTCGCAGTTTTTTGGCTCCGAGTTGAACCACACAAGCTATTTACTAAGACTTTGAACCTTTTTAAAGGTAAAACTCTTTCCTAAATCAAATACTTACTTTAAAAAAAGTAACGTTTGCTCGAATAAAACTTTTTTGGTTTGTAACAAGTGAAACATTTTATTTCCAAAATCAAATATTTGAAAAATAACAAAGTTGGAAGGTACCTATCAAAGCTTTTTAAGTGTCAGAATATTTTTGTTTCGAACCAAGTGAAACATTTTGCAACGCAAACAAAATCTCCACCCGTATTGAATGGAACATGCGTGACAAGTGTCGATATGCAAAGCGATTATGTATGAATTATGTAAAGACATTCCGCCGTCGCAGTTAGTGCAGCAGCAGCAGTTGTAAAGAACGCACTGCCTTGTAGGTATCTGACTCTGCTTTTAAATGAGGATAGAAAAAATATATTTTCATAAATGAATTTACCTACAAAAATACTTATCAATTTAGATAAACTGACTTTTCCGACAGCGTTAACCAATTCGTAATTTGAATAATTGAGAGTGAGCCGTTCGAAATTTGTATTTTAATAAAAACGTGTTGTGTATTCGCTTGTCACATCAATGTTTGTAGCTACGGTCTCCGTGCTCGCAATTTACGTCTCTCGCGGGAGACGAAGAGTAATGCCGGCGTAGGGAGAAAACGAAAAAAAAACAAATGCTACGACTCGGTCGACAAGTTCAGCCAATTATAACTGACAAGCAGCGCAGGCGCGGCCGCCCGCTCAATTTGAAGCCTTCAGTGCACTGCTAACCTTTTTTCTTCATTAAACGCGCTAACGAAGCATATAAATTCTAGTACCATGCCTGTCTCTACCTATGATTCTATCGCGAACACGTGCGACGAACTTGAAAAATACAATCTCAACAACCATAGCCGACGACACGTTTGAAAATAGAACACGAGCAAAGACCAACAAAAACTGACGTTCGAAAACAGAACATCCAACAAAATTTTTGAAACAAATCGAAATGTTCGAAAAGAAATAATCCCGGTTCCAGTTTTAAAATTCTATTATCTGCCTTCCACCTTCATTACAGGTCCGTTCGAAAAGTTAAAAAGTGCCTCGGAATGAATCATGGCGTGCGATCCCCATGAAATATTACACCGAGGCTGGCACCATAAAGCAAACGGCGTGGCACAAGCGATACAACGATAGCGACACCGAGACTCGACAGACAGAGAACTCGACTCTCGGAACGTTACCTACAGTGTGTTTCGAAACTAAAGGCCCCGTCTGACGGCCACAGAGCCTTATCTTGTTAGATTGAAGGTCTGATTCCGTAAAATGTCAATGTCAATTAGGTACAAGGAAACCACGCGATTGGAAGGCTTGTCAAACTAGCTTGGAGGTGCATGAAACTTTAATGAAACTAGGACTGATCATCATTTATAGCTACTTACTTATTCTCAAGCAAGCAAAATAAATATATTTTTCATAATTATTAAAAATATGATTATTTATAATATAAGTATTATATTATTATATATTATTATTAAATATTATTATATTATTAAAATATATAATTTTAGCAAAAAATAAAATAAATATATTTTTTAAATATGTAACTGAATTTTAATTATTTGCCCTTTACTGTATAAACCAGTAAATAAAATAAATAACTTTTTACAATCACACCAATTATCTAAGCCCATGTAAATTTCATTAAAAAACTGTGTCATGGAAAACTTGATAACGGTATAAATACTTAAATACTTTTTGTTTGTAAATACATACATAATATACATAGAAAACACGCAGACCAAGATAAATAGACATGTTCAAAGTAAATAGAGCCTAGTTAAGGGGAGTTAATTCTTACAAGTGGTCCGGTAGTTCTGAATTTTTGATATGTTGTCTAGGATGGTTAGTGAGTATTAAAAATGCAAAATGCACAATTCCTCGCCTTCCGCCCCAGCCGCCATATTGCAAAAATCGGCTATCGACATATAATAAAATGTTGTAATTATTCACTAGTATATATTAAATAAGGTTTCAAAGTGCTACGACTCTGGGCCCATTTTGCACCTTGTTCTTTAAAAGCTTGACAAATTTCTGGAAAACCATTTTTTTTAGTGCATATCTCCGTAGCTATCTGTCTTAGAAACAAAATTTAAACCGTTAATTATACAAAATTTAATTCTCTACAACATTGTCAACAATTGTTTCTGGCTCAATTAATGCACCTAAACGAAGATATAAGCGAATATCTGAAAAACTGCCGATTTTTTCAATATGGCGGCGGGGGCGGAGGGCGAGGAATTGTGCATTTTGCATTTTTAACACTCACTAACCATCCTAGACAACATATCAAAAATTCAGAACTACCAGACCACTTGTAAGCTAAAAACCCTCTATTCACTGGACTCGTAGCAAAATACTTCGTTCTCGAAATATATGATAAACTTACAGAATAAATCAATCCAAATTTTTATTCGTAACCACCTGTGTACATCTCCCACATATTTTACTCACCAACACAGGGACGTAATGAAGCAATTATATATCGATATTTTTATGCATAAAATACTTGGCGGATATCTGGTCGGGCCGGGCACAGAAATAAAACAAAGCGAGAGGTTATTGTTAGCTCGGGTAGGTGTGCGAGTCGGTTATCGAGCTTTTAACCCGACGCGCGACGCGTCGCAACATCGACACGATTTATCGCCTCACTAGACCACTACTCATTCGTATTTCCCACTCGGAATATATTTAAATAGCCAAAATGATTGAATTTAAACACTGATTAATGTTACGAAGGAACGTCAGTTTTCTTATTTTGAATTTTGTATCTTATGCCCAGTTTACATTATCTTAGTGTTTAGGAGAGTAAAAATAAAAACCAATCCTATTTTGATTCTAATTGAAAGGCAAGTAGAACCGAACTAAACCGTACGCTACTACTACGCTACTCGATTTAGTAGCGTTTACACGTTTCTACTAAAGTACTATCCTAAAGCACTCTCCTAAACACTAAGATAATAAACCGGGCATTAGGTGTGGTAACCAAAACAAATGACGATTAGCCATTATCATCGAAAGATGTTCTATCTTCGAATGCATCTCTACGTTTTCCACTGTTTTTGTATTGAAATTACTGCTACATCTTATAAATTACAAATTATCGACTTGAACGTCGGTTATCTCAGTGAGTTTTTAATAGAGTAAGTGTTTACAACTTTTTCTTTTACTGGACCTTGTTAATCTTAATTGCATAACACCTCGCGGACCACATCGAATCACAAATTGTCCGTCACAGATTTAACTCGGTAAAGTATGGTAAAGTGTATAATTAATGATGTTATGTAAACGGTTAGACGTATTTTTATTGGTCAACATTTGAGGACTGCGGACGTAGAGTTGTAGCGTGTGACGTTAACGGTGTCAAGATATTCTTTTTCGTAGCTGTATTAGTTATTAGTTCATGAATGTATAGTCGCGTAGATATTTAACTGTAGCCAGTTTTCGTCTTACGTTTTGCTGACGTCACGTTTGTTGAAAAGCAGTAGGTATTTTATTCGAGTTTGTGACTGTTTGAAGATTTTGATTTATACAGCGTCATGAATAGCTTTTTATTATTTATTAGCTTAACGCTTAGTTACTTTGAGTCGCGAGTTGTTTAAAGCTGATAATATCACGGAGCTATAAATTATCTTTATGAAATCGCGTCGCATATGATAGGTACCCAAGAATATTAATATTGCTATTTATAAACTGTAGACGTTGAAATTCTGAATATGAAAGCATCTTAATTTAAATAAATTTAAAGAAACCAAGATCTAGAATTATATTATAATAAATAGGTTCTCTTTTAGATTTTGTAAGATGCCATTTTGTTAACATAAGTATTTGATCTTTTTGTATCGAATTTAGAAGCGTAGCCTTGATCAGTATTTGGGTTAAAAAAATACTGACATTCGAAGACGTAAGTATATAAATTAATTGAAGTCCCACTTTTTATATACCTAAATCTTTTATTTCCGTGTGCGTGTTTCAACTTCTTGGCCGAGTTCACCTTGGTCTAGCTTCGGTTAACTCGTTCTCAAGATTAACGCGCGCAACTTTCAACTGTTCCACGCGAGTTGGCGACTTTTGTTGCGCGATGCTCAATTGTTTACGCCAAACCAAACCAAACTTACGCTGAAGCTTAACAAACTCCTAAATATAACGGAGAGAGATGAAATTAAGACTTGCAGATTAGCTCGGTGTATGTTCGCCTTGGGAGCCATTTCTTTGTCTGTTTAAACGTTGATACTTTACCATACTAAGATTCAACTTAATACAATTTTTCACTATACCTACATGTTACAATACAATATGAGTTGTAGGTACATACATCAATGTAACGTTGGTTTAATATGATTTATCCGCCATCAAGAACTTACTAATTAAGATGGATGCTTCCGTATGTAACTACACAGGTGCATTTGTTAATGAGCGGATAGTTGTATGGTGTTTAATTAACAGTTGCCGTTAGTAAACGGGGTTCTTGTAAAAAAAATACTTACACAAGTAATTATGATCAACGGGAAAATATTTTTGAATGAATACGTGAGTTAACTGTACCTTAAGATTCACAAAAATATGTTCAGACATACATTTTGTGCATACATTTTTTACCTAAACATGTAAAAGAAAATTATACTGAGTATACGTAAGGGTTAATATTTCACTTAGTGGAACTAATAACAAATTGATACAGCCACTATACATAATAGCTTCGTGATTCCACCGTGAGGATAATGAGGAGATTTCCACATTCTCAACAGCTGACACTTAACCGTTTGACGTCCACCAGTCGTGAACCACGAATAGCCTAGGGTTACAATGTGTGATAAATCCTTAAGGACCGTAGTTAACCCTCTTATCTTATTACACCGATAAATTAATAATCTGTTAAAATCTATTTTCTAAAGACATCACCTTTATACCGAGATGGCACCAACATACGCACGACAGCGCTGTTAGCTGTTATAGGACCAAAACTGAAATCGTGGAAACAAATTGCTATTCCATACATTTTGATCAAATAAGTATTTTTGAACAGCTGATTTAATTTTGCGCTATTTCAGTTTTGGTCCTATGATAAAAGTTGTTTGTTTTCATGAATAGAATAATCCCTAAAACTATTTGGGGTGATAAAAAAATTACCGTAGATATTTGATAATTAAAGATTTCCCACGATACAGAAGATAATAATAAGTAACCAGTGCCCCAACCAAAAAAATCCTATGCAATTTAATGTAGCCTTGTGTGTGGTTCTCTACCGGCTGCTTTCAAAACCTATATTCGTATTGATATAAAAGGATTAATATCATATCACGGCTTTTAAGGCGTTATCAGTGACTTCAATCAATAAATACATACCACGATATGACGACCTCAAAAGCCTTTTCCAACTATAACTGCGATATAATGGAACCAGCCACACCGCAAATGGTATCTCTGACATTTTTCGATACAACAATAAGTATACCTACGCTGGATCGTATATTTTTTCATAATTCTTAACCTACAAGTCAATTGTACTGGCATTTCGTGAGCCAAATGTCGAAACGTTTTGGGCGTTCTTTAGCAAAATGCCAGAAGAACTTACGCATCTTAATTTCCACAATTTAATTCATTATGACGTGCCAACTTATGTAATATTTTTCATAAACCACTTACAAAACAATTACAGAACAGAACGGAAAAATTACAAATAAGAGAATTAAAACCTTTAATAATCACAACGTGTTAACTGCACACTGCAACTTGTAAAATTTTAACTACCTACATTATATTACATTGAACTTACACAATAATAAACTCATGACGGTAAATCGTATAAAAGACACCGAAAAGTCAATTAATAAACATCAAAAGCTCTTCAAACAAAACGTGCTATGAATAAAAGTCAGTACACGTTTATTCATCACCATATTAGTAACTAACGAATAGATAAATTCGTAACGGGTATAAAATCGATGAAAAGGCATATAAAACAGTCTTATTACCATCGAAAATTCTTTATTGGCGAACATTTGGGTGATAAAGCATTAGGTATCCACACATTCGTTCGCCTCTGATAAGATGGGCCGAATACTGTCAGGACATTTATCTTTAAGAATAATGAGCCAATTTTCTTAGTTGGCTATAAAAAGAATCGCTAGGCCGACCTCCGTCCGTCCCACTTATGGGTTAACTTTCAGATGGGCTAATACGTCCCCTTGCCAATATTGTGTCTTGCACAAAAAGTGGTATTATAAATTTTTTGTTTCAAAATTTTACTATAGGGACGAAAATGATAAAATTTTAAATTCCAGAAGACAATTATAAGGGAAATATCCCCTATCCCGGGGGTGGAGTAGAAGAAAACAAATTGGATTAAAGTGTCAAAGGTGAAATAAAAAACACGCATAAGTATACTTTATCTGCCGCGATGTCTGCGGAGCATCAACGTCGCGTTCCCTCCGTTTTCATGAATACGTAACGTTATCAGTGTCAATAGGGTTCAAATTAGCTTAAGTATGATTTTTACGACTGTAAAACATCATGATGGGTCGCCGTCATCGTATTTGCATTTAAAACGGTAAGTAAACAGAACTGTCGGTGAATGGACGAGGCCGTGTTTACGACTCGTTTTATGATCTGTTAACGGTAAGGATCGCTCGTAAAATGAATTGTTTGATAGTTTTTTTTCTACGCTTCGGGCTTCCATTCATAAAAATCCTTACTACAGACGTAAATGTAAATGATGATAGTAAAATTCTAGACGGCAATGAAATCGGGAAAACAAAGGACGATCTATGATGCGATAGAGATTTTTAATTATTTCTTTAGCAGACGGAACTCAATATTGTAATGAAAGCGGTAAGTTACGTTACATTTTAACAATTTGGAATTAAAATAAACAACTGAGTACAATTTGTAAGTACTATATAAAATTCATAATGAAATATTTTGTATTCGGCAACATGGCCGCTTTGTTTTCGCCCACATAAATCGGTAGAGCTAACTTATTTCTGTAGGTACACGGAGGATAGATGGATCCAATTCCAAATTATGTCTATCTTGGGAATTAACGGTGGGACGGGGATTCCAGTTTATCCAAAAAAAGTGGAGGAACGAGGGGTGGGGGCCGAAGGATGGAAGTTATTTTGGAATTATGATTCCGGATGCGTTCCGAACACCACGTGTTTCACTGGTCGTTCCGACGATATTATTGGGATGGTTACTGTTTCGAATGCACCGGTATGCGGTTTTATATTATCGATGATAAGTTTATGATGTTCGTTTGGTGGCGATCAAAAGGACTGTTGGGTAAATAAATGGTTCTAACTTCTAACAAGGAATATCTAAGCAAGCGTGAACGATAGATAATAGATTTATTACTTCTTAAGGATTATTGTTTTTTTAGCTTGGAGTTTTTTGAATTTTAGTTTGGAATTATAGATTGATAAATAATTTAACTACTTACTTACAAGCTAATTGTGAATTAATTAAAATTTAAAATGTTTTGAGAACTCCTGACAAATTTTAAGAATTATCTTAATTTTATAGCTATTTATCACAATTATTTTTACTAATAAAGGACGCGGCCACTAAGCCAGTCTTCAAAGGAACCAGCATAAAAAAATCACATTTACAAAATAGTATTTAAAAAAAGTATTACAAAAATATCAACACCGCCTCACATCCAGAAATAGCACAGGTGTCCCTTTAAAAAACACAACCCTCACATCACCGCCCCAAATTAAAACGTCTGGCCAAAAACGCAGTACGTGCGTTTTAATGGGGTGTCACAGGGCTCCTTAAGTATTCCAACGCCCCCCCCCCCCCCCATAATGCCGAGGCTCCTTAGTCTGGCACGTCCTCCCACTTGATATATTGCTCCCAGTCCGTCGTACATAATTTTGTAGGGGGGCAACCACCCTCCTCGCCTCACAATGGCAACGTTTTGTTTATTGCAGTATAATAGTGCGCGAAATTTTTCGCGATGTCAATCAACGGTGGAAGTTTTAATTATTGTAATAAGTATCTCTTTTATATCAGTCACAAAATCGTTTTCAATAACAATTTTGTTGATATGAAAAACTTGGTCCTTCGAAACGTGTTCGAACAGATAAAATATTGACTTGTGTCAATGTATGTATCTTTAAGAACTTAATTTAAAACTTTTGTTTGTTTGTTGATTGTCATGTGATTATATACTGGTTAAAAACTAATAAAATATACATTCATTAAGTAGGTTCTAAATACTTACACATGGTTTTTGTCAGTTTTATGCTACTAGCAGATCCTCAAGGTTTTACCCGCGTGGTACCCGCTCCCGTGGGAATATCGGGATAAAATATAGCCTATGTCACTCGGGAAGCATGTAGTTTTCTATTAGTCAAAGAATTTTCTAAATAGTCCAGTAGTTTCGGAGCCTATTCGATGCAAACAAACAATCGAAACAATCAAATCTTTCCTCTTTATACTAGGTATTAGTATAGATGACTGCAACATAAAGTTTGAAATAAAATTTTATAGTCAATACACAGGAGAGCCATAATTTCATTGAGGTCACGTGTTCAGTAATACTGATTTAGGTGACCAATGTTAAGTTGATGGAAAATTTGGGGTGTATGAGGAAATACGCTGGGGTGACGGCTAATGTAGTTTTACGGACCTCAATATGAGGTTAATAATGTACAAATTTCTGGAAGGCGCACTAAATCGTAAAAAAGGAACCCCCAGTTATTTTAAAAATAATTTGTTTGAAAATCTTCCCCAAAATAATAGCGCAGCAAAGTGATGTAATAGTCCATTAGTTAAATTAGCAAGAATTCCTTCCCCATCCAAGAATTTGTCAAGAACATTAGGGACGTGCATGCAATATATCGCGGTTAAAGCATTTAATTTTGTGTAGGTCATAAATCTTAATTTTGGTTATGTGCCTCTTACGATGGCTCGGCAACTTGGTGTTAGTCACTTAATGGGCGAAATTGACTGTAGGCAAATAGGCTGGTGATGTAATGCCCCGATTCTCAATTACTTAGCAAGTGCTATGTATCATAATGTAGATGTAAGACGTCGAACTAGGTGTATTTATTTGGGAAATCAAAACATCATATAAGACATGACTTTGAATTGACTCTTATTAATATAAACACCTGACAACCACAGGGAGAGAAGTTAACCCTTCTCTATTTACCGGACTCAAAGAGGAAAAGTTAATTATAAATATTTACTCTCGTACATTTACCATTGAGTCATTAGAAAACAATATGGCGGGCGTATTGTAGATCAGTCGCCCACGCGAAGTCGCCGCAGCCGGTTGTTTATTGCGACCCTACGAACTGCGAAATAATAATGCAGATAAAAAGCAACGCACAAATGTTATTTTTGTTCATATTCAAAATAGAATATTAGGTTTTTTGAATATTTACATATAACTACGAAATAAAAATGCTAGATAAAACTTTAGTTTTTATAATAAGCATCGCTTTCTTATTAAAAAGCAACCTAGAAATGCTATTCTTTTTTTTAATAGCTTACCTTTCAGAGTATTTACATAGACCTGCGAAATAAAATTGCTATAGATGAAAACATATTAAAATACTGCTTACTGTTTTAAAAGCAATCTACAAATGTTACTTTCGTTCATTTAAAAAATAGAATATAACCTTTTTAAAATAAATATAGAAGTATGAAATAAAAATGCTACTTACAGCTAAACCCAAAATATTATTCTTGGTTTCATTTCAAAATAATACTACCTTCTGTGATTTCATAATGTTTTATATATAAGTAAGAAAAACTCTTTTTTATCACGAATTATCTTTTTTAATTCTGTGTAAGTAAGTACTAACAAATATTTTTGTTTTACAGATTTACGAAAGGAGAATGTGAAAATAAACATCATACCGATAAAAAGAAAAATTTTGAAGACCAACATAACCATCTTAATAATGGACTTCAAAGAAAAATCTCAACATTCAAAAATCTCAGCTTCAAGATAATATTATAATTAAGATTTTAAAAAGTGTATAAATTTAAACGAAGAAACTTGGATAACGATCGTTTTATTAACAACGAGGTAAAAGCCAAACTTTACAACTGTTATTACGAGTTGACATTACAGAGGCCGTAATCAGCTTAATAGTGGAGTCGAAATAACTTAATTATGGTGTCGTAAACTATGAGATATTTAAAGTAGCCCTTTTATGTTTCAGAGACTATTAAACAACTTAAGAGAGAAGTTTCTCGGGGATATTCTTCAAAAGGAATACTCAATCTTATGGTGGAGTGGGAGTTTAAGAAGTATTATTTGACTAAATAAAATCGGAAGATTATAAAAAAACTGAATAGACATAAAGTAAAGGTGGGTAGTAGATACTGTATTTTTAGATGCTGAAATAATAACACCGATTAATTTTGGAGTTTCAGTCTCATGTATTTTAAACCAGCAAATGTATTCTAGTGAGTAAATTTCATTTATATGTTATTACGAGATCAGCGACGTAAATAGCCAATAGACGGCCAATATAAGTATAGCAGGTTCTATCAAAAACTATAAACCTACTATATGTCCAGTCTGAAAACCAACTTAACGCATTCTCCGGTGGCGCCTTAAACCATGAACCATCCAGGCATCCGATTAAATTACATTACCCACAAATGAACACTATCAATTTTTGAGAAGCGGTGAAAGCCTTGAAACTTCCCTAATCAGACCAATAGATGGTGCTGTTTCATTAAATATAGGTCCAACCTTACTGCATTCTCCGTTGGCGCCTTGAACTAAAAACCCTCCGGGCATCCAATTAAAACGGTTAAAGTTTTTATTCCCCATAAACAAACTCTTCAAAAAATGTAGGAGCGGTAATAGGCTTATAACTTCCCCAATGTGGCTCATAGATGGTGTTTTTTAATGGAATTCTAAAAAGCGTACTTAAGTACATAAAGTTACAGTCCAGGCTAAACGGCAAGTTAACGCATTCTCCTGTGGCGCCTTGAACCATGAACCATCCGGGCATCCGACTCAATTACTTAACGTCTTTATTACAAATGAACACTATCAATTTTTCAGAAGCGATGAACGCCTTGAAAGTTCCCCAATCTGACCAATAGATGGTGCCATTTCATTTAATATAAGTCCAGCCTTACTGCAAGTTAACGCATTCTCCGTTGGCGCCTTGAACCATAAACTATCCGGGCATCCGATAAAATTATTTAATGTCTTCTTGCCCACAAATTAACAGTATATTTTTTTTAGAAGGGGTGAATGCCTTGAATCTTCCCCAATCTGACCAATAGATGGTGCTATTTCATTACATATAGGTCCAGTATTTCTGCAAGTTAACGCATTCTCCGTTGGCGCCTTGAACCATTAACCATCCAGGCATCCGATTAAATTAATTAACGTCTCATTGCCCACAAATTAACACCATAATTTTTTTTAGATTCTTTGATAGTTCCCCAATCTGACCAATAGATGGTACTATTTCATAGAATATAGGTCCAGCCTTACTGCAAGTTAACGCATTCTCCGTTGGCGCCTTGAACCATAAACCATCCGGGCATCCGATTAAATTATTTAACGTCTTCATTCCCCGCGGTGCACGCAGGTTGCATGCCGGCACGCGGATGTTAAGATACATGGGCTTGCCTTGGCTTTATATACCATTATACCATACCTAAAGGCCACTAACTTATGTATATACTTTCGCTACTGCAAAACGGTAACGCAGTTCATCGATTTAAAGAAGTGTACTTATTGTTTTTAAATGTGCTACTCTATATTATTTTTATTTTGAAATATCAATAAAAAAAGTGTTCCGTGATTACAACATGAGTTTTCTAGACGTCCTTATAGCTATGAATAAAAAAATATTTCATATAATTTTGTGTAAGTTGGTTTTGGCAGAAAGAACTATCACCCATGAAGAATTCATTGCTTAGAGTAAAATAGAAGAAGAGAATCATTAAAATGTCCAAAAACCTGAAGATATCTTTATGTTGAAGTCCATCGTTAACAATCTTGCCGACATTGCATTTACCTACTAAAACGCGCTAAAACAAAAGCAAAATTTATGCAAGAGACGTCACAGTAATAATGTATTAGAGGGTTTATTTAAGATAGCTTTAACTGTAGTATGTTATTTAATATTAAAGATCTTAAGGTAAACGGCGGAGTGCCTGCATTTGTGCGATAAGGCGCCAACCCACCCTCTTTTTGGGGGTGGTCTTAAGAACCGGCCATACTTCAAATTGCGTTTAACTTAGATAGTCGGTTTGATACATAGCCTCCCGTTATTGCATATCAAAGACCTGATAAAGCGTACGTACGTGACAAAAGATGGCGCCTCAACAACCGTTTTCTTTACCGAAATTTTTGTTGCAAACTTGAGACCCGTTCTCTTACCTGAAACAAAATTAATGGCTTGAAAATAATAACTTTTAATAACGAAACGTATTGACCATCAATAATATTCTCCATTTACACAAAAATTGGCAATGTACCAAATATTGTGATAATACAATGATACTTTATCACTGACATGTTTATGGACAAAACACAAGCAACAAAAGTGTCGTCACAACACAACACACATCGGTATAAACTACGTTGGATGGAACGAATTGGAAACGTTGCTCTATATCACGACACGTAGTCGCAAATAGTAGAACAGCGATATAATATCGATATATATACACCGAATACCGATACTACTCGATATATCGATGTTACCAATAGATAAGATTGTCAGAGTTCAATTTAACAACGCACGCTCGAGTTTGTACGATAGCTAATATTAATGTCGCAAACTTTCGAAACTCGGATTCATTCGTTAAAAGTTCATAATTCTGGTGGAATGTGTTTAAAAATGGTATTCGTTTGAACATAAAGTAATGCCACATATTTTTCATTCCATTTTTAAAAATTGTATTCCGTGGTTCGGAATGGTTCGTGTCGCGGTTGTTCGGTGCGATATTAGAACTTTTTTTAATTTGTCACCGTGTTGTAGTACAGTAACAAAACAGACGGATACAATATCAGCATAGACAGATTAAACAGCGAACTCGAAATGAACGCGGTATAATTTATCGCGCGTACCCCCGTGTGTATTAGCTGTATCCGACTAATGCCGGCTTTCGATATTCGGCGCTCGGTTGCGATTCGATATTTACGATCGAACGAGTCGCATTAGACTGTCCGCCCGTAGGTAAATTAGCACAGATGGTCCACTGTTACAGTGATTCATTCCAAATTGGCTTTTCAGCGGGAAAAAACGGAACTACCAACGGATTGCGGTAGACGCTATCTAGGGAAGTTAAATAGCTTTTAAAAGAGCCCTCTTTGTTTTCCTTTTGGATTTCCTTTAGTTTTTGTTAATGTTATAGCTTTTTGTTGATTAGGGTGTTGCTTGTCTTTTAAATACTCAATGTTTAGTTACTCATACAACTATGACTTTAAAGAAAATATACGGTAACCCCAACAACTCGTTTCTTACCAACGAAATACTACATTTTAAAAATGCAACAAAAAGTGGTTATTCTTATCTCCATTTCCACACCTTTCCTTACATACTTCGCTCGTGCAAAATTATTCCCCAGAACGAAACATCGCGACTCATAAACAAATCGGATTTGCAATTAAACATCATGTAATGGTGCTAAGGCGTTGCCAAGATGTGGCAGCGGCGCCGCCCCACGATGGCTATCGTGGCCACTGCACGTGGTGCCTGATAAACTGGCTTTTATGAGTTATACGGTGCTAAGTGGACCGTTTGAAGCGTGTACCACTTAAGACAATTGCGGTTTTCAATTTGAATGAAGGCTGTGTAAAAGCCGAGTGTGCAAGTTTGAAAATGGAATCAGATCGGATTGGGTGATTCCTATTTGAAAAGTTTTTTTTTTTCTTTTTGGAAGTTTGTAAAGAGGTTCTCAGAGAGAGAGGAGACTCTTTCGAATGTTTAAAATAATGTTTTAATTGTATGAGCGCTGATCATTTTCCCGTTACGAACCAAATATGAAAATGCATTATTTAAATGATAGTTAAATCACATTTGCTTAAAATTACGAACGCGGCATATTTTTAATGAACTGCAAATAGTGGGTGGGTGATATACACAAATGTGGCATTCCCCAATAATGAACCGGGAAAATTACCTTTAGTGTAAATAATCCGTGCCAAAGGGTGGCATCGATGCCGCTACTGCAAATCAACCCCCTTCCCCACCGCACCACCGCGGGCTGTCGGCGATAAATAAAATTCACGTTTTAACAATAAAATGCATTTTCCGCAAATGCTCCCGGTGAATTATTGACCGGGCTTTACGAGCTTAAAATTATATGGGCACGTGAAATTTTCGATCTCGATAATGCACCCGTTGTGTGGCCAACACTATTTTCGGACACAATATCAGAATCTGTGATACAATACGACTTTTAAATCGCCATCCTTGATTGACACAATTTAAATTAACTCATTTTATAACCGCCATTTAATTCTGCTTTTATTTTATGATGCGTCGTTAAATAAGTAAGCAGAATATTTACTGAGGGTTGTAAAATGCATTTGCAGCGCCTGATAGTGTATCGCCCCAAAATAACATGTCACGTACGAACCCCAAAAAGTGCTTATAAAACATTTCCCGTAGGAGTAAAAGACAATGTTTTATTCGCAACAAAAATAGATCATGAGACCGCTTGATGGAGATCCAATAGCGAGCGCCCTCTGGCACAGATGGCGACACCGGCGCGTAGATAGCAGAAATATGAATTGTGGCCTTCGATATTTGTCACTTGAATTACAACTCCCGACGGACACCCGGCGGAATGGCGGGATTGCGACTCACACCTCGTTTGCTGAATGATCAATTTTTTTTGCCACCAGTTTTGTTTTTCGAACGGTCTTTGTGCTTTCAGTAGGAACGGCAACCGCGCGATACGTAATTACACATAAACGTAAATAGACGGAATGTTTTTGCGTGTTCTAAATTTGAATCGTATACGTTGTCTTACAACTGTCTGTATGTGTATACGTTTCTGGCCACACACAGCCAGTAGGTAATACATGATTTAAAATATGATACACAGTTCGTACGTACTCTGAATTCTTTGCCAATTTGTCGAGATACATAAGTACCTAGTGTTCGTTTTTCAGACCAGAGAGAATTAGTCTAGAATTATTTACTACAGGGTGCCTACCATCAACTATAAGAAAGCGAATCAAAACTGGTGCGTTCCAGAATAGGTTCCTAAAATGAATTGCTTTATTTCGTACCACGACCTTCTAAAAACTGAATCGCAAATGAATTGCTGAATGTGAATTAACGATAGGTTTGTGTGGCTTTAGTTCTCCTACCCGTCTCTTTCACTCGATTCTGTCATACCCGGAGAGTGAGAGGGACGGATATAACCTGTAAGTGTCATGTTAGCTCGACCGGGTTATAAATCTAATAAGAGTTCATGACAGCTAAGCGGCTGCGAAATGTCGCTGAATCGCTTGTCATTGATGCAATAGAATCACGATCGCAAATAAGCTGTCGTGGTACGAATAAGCGAAGAAGATCAGTTTAGGTCCTAAACAAAACCGCAACAAGAGTTGATGGTAGGCACCCAGCTCTTTTTCGTTTTTGTAAACAAAAAATGCAATGCAGTAGTCAAGTTTAAGATAAGATAAGCTAAGATCGATCCATCCCTCCCGATGTATCTGTTCAGGAGCAGCAATAAGTAAACACAGCTCGTAATAACGGCCAGTCACGCCAAGGAAACCAATTTGGGAGGTATTTGTAAACGTCAAATATGTTTGTGCGCACCTATTTATTGCAAGCATCCCTCACGTACGAGTAAATAACGGAGACACTGCGATAAAGTGAAAAGAGATACCCGAAACGCGCCGAATATTGCCCCTTAAGCGCCGAAACCAAGCACTGGATTCTAACCTCTAAATACAACATTATTTAGAGGCGGATTTCCTGTGATCGTGACAACAATTAAGCTCTTTAGATCAACACAAGGTGCGTACACAAGTGGAAAACTCAGTGCGCCACGTGCGAATGATTCATCGTTGTCCCTTAATTAAAGAAGATTTTAATTGTATCGGATGTCCGTGAAAGCGAAAATAATGCACTCACAAATTGGGGTGGGAATTGGGAAATTTATTCTCGTAATTCGATCGAAATATTGCTTTGCATGTTTCTGGGGACGTGTTTTCGGTTTTATTTTGTTTTTACAACGAAAATTTTGCCCTTACTTGTTGTTCAACAATGTAATGACAACGTCGACTCTTTAATCCCAGGAACACATTCATTCCCTGTTGTTCGGAATACGATAAATAAAGTGGAAAAGTTTAATCCAGCAAAGCTCGTAACCGACAATGAATAATGTGCGCACTTTTCTAAGATTAGGAACGTTAAGCGACTTTTGAGTGCAGATACAAAACAACTCCGTCTAACAAAATTTAAAACACCCTTACACCAGTAAATTCATTTCGCAGCTGCCGCCAACTAAAATATCTTTCTTAATTACAAAAGCCTTTGTTGAACGTATCTGATCTATGTAAGTCGGGGCGAATGTTTTAAATAACAGCCCAACAAATAGGTTCCGGTCGGGCGAAATAAGCAAACTCCTTAATGAAATAGAAGGGTTCAGATTCTTGAGGCATACCTACAATACGGTGCAAATCATGGGAAGTTTGTAATTGCAACTTTTACTGAGAAGGGAGGTCGGACAAGGAGTTCGAAGACAGAAAAGTCTCCAATAAAACCAAATTAGTCAGCAATAAATTTTCGATATTTAAATTTGGAATATAAATCGCGGCCGATTCGACCGTTTGAAGTTGGAATATTCCGAGCAACCGATGACGGAAGCTGTGTAACGATCCTGTAAAGCTTGGAGAGTACTTCATTTGGCGAACAATGGAGCGCCGGGTCGGGCCGCCCCACGCGACACTGGATAAATTGAGTAGGGCCTTAACTCGCGCCCGCCCGCGGAAAATTGGGGAAAATCGATTTAAATATCTTGAATGTGATGGCTTATCTCGATCGCACGAGTTAACCCGTACGAAAGCATTGTGACATAAACGTTAGCGTTAAATTCTTTTACTCTATTTTAGGTAGGTACGTTTGTAGGTATAAAATAGAGTTGCTTAAACGATATTTAGATCATGATCTTGACTACAGTGTCTCGTATGCAAGTTAATTAAAAGATAGCCCAGCTGAAATCTTATTTATTTATTTTATAAAAAGTAATCAAGGGGTGCCAATTAAGAAATGTGAGCCCAAAGTTCACATTGGTTGAGATCTTGATAGTAACAGTGGCTGGACACTGGACAGTCCTGCGTCGAATCTTGATTCGCACGCGAGTAGAACTGTGGAAGTAGCAGAAAAATAAATAATAAACCCTAAACATATTTACTTAAGGTTTGAAAGCAGACAATGAGAAAATAGGACCGTTCATTTTCTAAGCCCCAAAGACCTCAAGCAAAATAAGCTTGCCGTTTTACTCAATCTAATAGAATCACCTCGGATTGCTTTCCGATATTTACTGTTTGATTTTTTCCCCTCGCGCCGAGATTCGAACGTTTGCCCAAAAGAGGCGTGTACAGGTTGATGGTAATGGCCTTTAGGGTCGGTGGGTACATCATCTATCTAATTAACAATTTGCCCTACACACTGAGGTGAGAGTTGAATTTTTATTGCATTGCTGTCTATACGCCTTGAAACAACATTCGAAATTTTTAAAAGATTTTAGATGTCATTAGAAAAATTCTAAAGTTGCATTTTTTTAAATATTTTAAAGTACTTAATAAAAGTTTTAAAGTAAACAACCCATCAGAGCAAAACACAACCTCCAAAATTAATCAACTACATCCACAAATAAGTTTCCTGATATTCTAGTTTGCAACAACAATCAAAGACTTGCTTCCATACATCAAGCAGTGAACCGGCTAAAAGATGGCGCAATATTTTTCCAAATAAAAAATAACACGGCAATCCAGTGAGCACAGTGAGTTTATTGGATTGATCATGCGCAAATATTTATTGATGGGGACGCAACAAGATAGGGTCACAATTTATTGAAAACCAAGCACAGTGGGAGCACATAGGTAACTTACATAAATTGGCATCAGCAGCAATCAGACAAATTGCCTCCGACCAAACCCCTAACCGAATTAATCGGAAACGTTGGTTTTCTTAGCGAATCCACTTACAAGGAATTATGTAGGGGCCGAAAGATGCAGGATTATTTAATATCACAATTACAGAAAACATCTCTTTAATATTGATTTCGTATCTTACACTGAATGAACTTGAAAAGCAACTTTTTTAACATTCAAGTACGGAAACATTGTATCCAAGACCACGTTTTTACAAGGCTTCTGCAGAATATGCGTCGTATAAGTACGTGAATAAATATTCTACAAATCCACCTTTGAATAAACAGTATGGGGGGAATAACGTTTTTGCCTCATTCCAAGTAAACGGTGCTTAAGATATTTATTACGGGATGAATTGAGTTTTTAGATATCTAGCTGGTTTTGTTCAACGTCTTCACAAAGGGCGACACGCCGATGCAATTCTTCGGTGTAAATAAACACAATATGTTGCTGTTTTAGATGTGGCACGTCGCTTTTAACCCTTAACGAATCAGAAGGGTGATTCGTGTAGCATTAATAACAGCTGCTCGAGACATTTAAATCCGGCTTCTGCCGGAAAAAGTGATTATCTAATTAGAAGAAAGCCTCTCCAAGTATCTAACTGCGGGCTAATCACAAATTAATGAGAGCTTGTAGGCGAGTGTCGCGGCGCGATGATAATTCCTCCGCCTGCTGCGCTAAGAACCTCATCAATTATGGCGGAGCCTCCCCCTGGGCCTCGAAGGTCGAGCACCCCTTGGTAATCTAGCTTTAGACCAGGGAAACCACCACTCTTTGCAAACATCCCGATCTTATTATGAGTACATTAGCCACTTAATCTTTGATCGGGGCGACAGTCAAGAAGTAGAATTTTTGATGATCAACTGTTTGGCAGTAAAAAGAGACGAGATTTATTCATTTTGTTTGTAACATTACCCACTATGTATCTGTTCCCTTGGCCTATGTCACTCAGAAATAATGTAGCTTTCTTCTGGTGATAAAATTTTCAAAATCGGTCCAGTACCTAGTTTTGATTTTATCCGTTACAAACAAACAAAAAATCTTATTTTTCTTCTCTATAATATAAGTTTAGATAAATGGAAATACTTGTGTTTTTATCATTTTGAGTAGGAGTTCGTCTTCTAAGTAGATATGTTTGAGATACATCTGGGGGCCTATAAAATTACCTATCATGCACTTGGCGCCATAGGTAAAGGGTGAGCCTAAGACACCCCACCAACAGCAATAATTCCGGTAAACTGGTGCGTTCCCTAACTAATGTGCTTACGCAGTTGTCGAGACAAACGCATCCGTTCCAAACCACAGCTGATTTGTTGTTCCGCCAGAGAGTTACCGCCGCGTTCCAAGAGGCACCATATGGTCCCGGGTTCGCACCCAACTATGTTAAAATAGAATAATTTATTAGTTCCCATTACATTGCCAGAGTAAGTATGGTTACTTACACGTTTAGTTTCACATTACCAATTAATTCAAATTGTAGGTTCGTTAGTTAAGTAAACGCATTTGAATAAATCTGCAAAAATACATATTTTAGGTAGGTACTATAATTAACTGAGGCTAAACAAGCTTAAAGATTAAAAACAACAGGTTTATTTAGCAGTCTACAGTTTGAATGGGATCACCCTAAACGGGCTCTTGTTCTTATGCCATGAATATAAATCGTGATAAATTCCAGCCGAATCGGGCGGGAGGGGGCGATTCTGCGGCCTCAGGGGCTTTTTTCTTAAAAATAACTTTTGTCTGAGCAATTCGAAGGAGTCGTGAGATTTATGGCAAGGTGGTGTCACCCCAGTAATTAGTTTTTAACTAGTTCTGATAAGGGTTCGCGGTGGTTTATGCGAGAGCAGTAATAACTTCAGAATAACCCGGCTTACTCTAAACTTTAATATACGACCTCGGTCAGCTCCACACAAACGGAGAGCCAAAGATTGAACAAAACAAAAGCGTCCCACATAATTGTTCTGAGATGTCAAAATATTTTATTGTCAGCATATTTCGCGCTTTTGCGGCCCGTCATATTGTACGAGCGAGGATGATTTACAACTTGCAAAAGCAAAAAAATAAGAAAGTTTCTACCATAGAACTTCTTTTATTCCCCGAGAAAGTTGCGTAAAAAACTGGAGGCGCTTAGAAAAAAAGCAATTTTCTAGCTCAGGTGTGTGAGATGTTCTTTATCTAACTTTGCATCCGAACCGCTTTGTTTATGACGGCATATTTTTACGAAGTTTTGAACATTTTATTACGTTCGTAACGCGAACTCGTTCTTTTGTACCGTTTAAAAAACCGACAACGGTGCGACAATAGTTGTTTTGTAAACTACCTTTTTTCTCTTTTGAAACGTAATCGCTACCTGTTCATTGTTCTGAAACTGTGCCAAAATTTTGTGCAATTGTTCTGTTATTCATTTATTTTTTTCAAAAGATAATTGAGGTGCTTTTTGAACCTTGCATCAAAGTTGCTTAAATAATAAGCGGGAGAAAACCACGTCTCCTTTTTAATGGACACGGAAAATATAATTTGAAATACTCTTTATGGGCGCTATAATGTAGCCAAGTGGGCCAAAAAATGGTTGTCACCGTCTGGCGTAGTACATTAGCATGAAGGGTGTGAGGCAAGGAGGTTTTTATCAGGAGGGCCTTTCCTGAGGGAGGGCCAAATAATGCGATATTGCTCGTTTGTGCGAGGCCCTATTTATCTATTAAAAAACGTGAGATTTATGGTCGAGTATAGGAAACTTTGGGAACTTTTATGTTGTTCCGTAGCCGCGGGCTAATATAAGAGATTGATGCGTGTTATTTTACTCTTCTTTGGGGTATATTGTTTGAATATATTCTGTTTAGCTTATTTACGATTTACGCATTAAGTTTTAGACTTTTTATTTAAGTAGATTAAATTAAGAGTATTAGATTTAAGGTGCGGATTAAAAAACATAAAAATATAAAGGGAAGTACCTATTAAAAAAATTATTGACTCTGTATTTAAAACTACTTATGTGATAGAAACAATATATTATTACTATAAAAACAAATATTACGTGTGCTCTATATTTAAATTAAGACATTAATAGGCCACATTAATTACCGGTTATTGAATTAGTAGTAGCAAACACGCAACAATCATTATCACTCTTTAATTTTAGTATTTTTATTACATTATGAATAATTATTTATTATGAATTATAAATTACATTCCCAATTCTTAGTTAAAATTCCAAAAAGGAGAGACATTATTCCCTACGATGTAAAAACTATACAATAAAATTTTTCAAATTTTGAAAGCAACAATCTTACTAATATTATAAATACCGTCGATTTGATGTTTGTTACTGACTCACGGCAAAACAGCTTAACGGATCTAAATAAAATTTGGCACAAAGACTGTTTATGGTCTAGAATAGCAAAAAGCTACTTTTAACCCGGGAAAATATTTCGTTGCCACGGGAACACATCTCATTCCCACGGGAATACATCACGTAGATCACACGAACAAAGCCACGGATGAGCTAGTTACTAAATAAATACAAGAAAATAAACTTAAGTTAATATTAATATAGAGTAAACCAACCTAAATATTCCGTAAATAGAATAGACTAGAGATACTAACATAAGAATTCTCAAGTTAAAACTATGTTATTACTTAGTTGGAACATGAACAAAGGTGTTTCGTGAAGTTTCTGACGCCCCGTTTCAAACTACGTTTAGTTGAAAATAAAACTGATAACCTTTTTCAATAAGCAACTGACAATTTAATCTACCATTTTGAGCCGCAACAGATAGTTGGGTCTCTTACGTTACGTTCTTGCAATTTAGGCTGTGAACACACTTGGTGTAAGTATAGTATCAATTAGGAATGAAAAAAATATGTCGATGTCTATCAAACAATATTACCTACTATCTATCACCATTGCAGAGTTCGTTGATGTCTTTTATAAGAAAAGGAATTAAGTTTTTTTATGATCTTTTCAAAATTAGGTTGGAGTCGGTGTTTTAAGCTCTGGGATTGAATGAAAATAAATACTTAACCATTAAAAAATTACAACTTCATCAAGATTAGTTTAGCACAATAGTATGTTGATTACTATCATAATTAACATAAGTAGTAAGCTGGATTTCTATAAAAGAAAATATCATCATTTATTATTTGAATATAATTAAGCAAAACTTTGCTGCTATACCTACCTACGAAACTTTTACATGACGGGCACAAGGCTTAAACCATGAAAGTCCAAAAAATGGTTTTGTGTGATTTAAATTGTCTGTGGTAGGTCTATGATATCTCTTTCTTTTCGCTTAACATACATTTTCTAAAACCATGTCAGTCACAAGTTATTCGAAGAAAATAATTCTCCGATCACGGCATAAACATTGATAATGGTACACGCTAAAACCATCACGTGATGCTATTACTTTTTTCACAATATCGTCTGAAGGATACAGCATCATATTTAAACACTGTTTTAGTTAAACTCAAGCGAAACAGTGTTTTGTGAACCGTGAAAGTCCATAACTGTCAGAAAAAGCCCTAAATATATAATTTAAGTTTTCTCATAATAATATCATTAGGACTTTCATGGTTTTAGCCTTGTGCCCTTCATATATTTTTCAATTGATTCTCGCAGTCTATCTCCCGTTGTGCCCCCAGCATTAGTCCGGCGTGCCTACAAAGTCGTGACTCTCGTGACTACGGCTGATCTGACAACTGTTGTGTAATACGTCTTCATGGCTCAAAGTGGAGCGGTCTGTACACATATACTTACTTTGGGCGGATAGTGTGCGCTTAGCTGGATATTGTGTTAACACGATATTATCAAAGGGGAAATTAATTAAATATGCGGTAGCAGGGTACAATACAAATATGACAACTTCATGACTCAAAGTGGAACGGTCCTTTACACATATATTTATTTTGGGCGGATAGTGTGCGCTTAGCTTGATATTGTGTTAAAACGATATTAGCAAAGAGAAAATAATTTAAATATGCGGTAGGTAGCAATACAAATCTGAAAACTTCATGACTCAAAGTGGAACGGTCTGTACACATATACTTTAGGCGGAAAGAGTTCTATTGGCTGGATATTGTGGGCTACCACGTTATTAAAATTTCGTATATTTTATACTATTAATCAGCAGTTGTTGTAATTAGTAACGATATGTTTATAAATACGCTACATAACTAAAATATTAGAGTCTATCGGGAAGTAAGAGTCTACAGGAAAAGAGGTATAAGTGGGAAAAAAAGGCCACAAACACAATATTTGAAACAGCTGCCGAGCAAATTTCTTACGCGTTGCATACAAACTACCTAGGCGTAACGTCACTATTAGGTAGCCATTAGTATGGAGCGTTTTTATGTGAGTCAACTTTGTGTGCATTTCACACAGTAATATATCTCGGGCAGTTTGCGAAATAATCCTTTTCCCAATGTTTCTTTTTGGAGAGATTATCCTACTAATATTATAAATGTGAAAGTTTAGATGTTTGGATGTTTGGATGTTTAGATGTTTGGATGTTTGTTACTCAATCACGCCAAAACGGCTAAACGAATTTGGCTGACATTTGGGGCATAGATACTTTGTATCCTGGAGAGGAACATAGGCTACTTTTTATCCCGGAAAAATATCACATTCCCGCGGGATAACGTCGTGTAGTCCACGCGGGCGAAGCCGCGGGCGGATAGCTAGTTATATATATAACATAAAATTAAAAATAAATCGTCATGGCTATCAAAATGTGCAGTGGGCACAAATCTGACAATTTGTTGTGGTATACGTCTCATGGCTCAAAGTGGGCGATTCGTTTGTGTACCTTTACAGGGTTGTGTTTTTAACACCAGTAATGAAATATTCATCATCATCATCATTTCAGCCGTACGACGCCCACTGCTGGGCATAGGCCTCCCCCAAGGATCTCCACAACGATCGATTCTGCGCTGCCCGCATCCAGCGGCTTCCCGCGACCTTGATCAGGTCGTCGGTCCACCTTGAAGGGGCCCTGCCCACGGTACGTCGTCCGGTTCGCGTTCGCCCTTCGAGAACCTTTCCGCCCCAACGGCCATCGGTTCTCCGCAATATGTGTCCCGCCCACTGCCACTTCAACTGAGTGAAATATTAACTTCAAGCAATTCGAAGTTATCCTAAGTGCTCGCGCTAACACCATGTGCCGTGCGTAGCAGATGATAGCGCCCCTTCCCTCCTAATATAGCAAAATTTGACCTAAACATATTTTTAAAATGGAATCCTTCTATGATACATAATAGCTGGAAAAATTTGGATGATGTTAAAAATATCCCCGTATATACTATACTCCTTAGCAAAAAACCAAGTCATTTACTCAGTTAAAAAAACACTTCTAAGAACACATTTTTTGCACCTCAAATATCAAATCGTAAAATGTTCAGCTATTGCAGATTAAAAATACTTTTTGTTTACAAAATATGTTTTTGTATGAACTAACTAGCTTTCCGCCCGCGGCTTCACCCGCGAGGACTACACGACGTTATCCCGCGGGAATGTGATATTATTTCGGGATAAAAAGTAGTTTTCAGCCAAATCCGTTCAGCCGTTTTGGCGTGATTGAGTAACAAACATACAAACATCTAAAGTTCCAAACATCTAAACTTTCACATTTATAATATTAGTAGGATTTGAGTTTATCTAGGTAACTGTTTTTTTGCTCGCCAGTGTATGAGTTAAAAGTCTTGCTCGATACAGTGCAAATATAAGAATTAATTAATACTTTACTGCCCAAACGAAAGAAAAGGTTTAAAATGTTAACCTAAGTAAATAAAAAAGTGTGAGGTTTACGCTATAACATTATTACATTTATTTATGCCATTACATTTATTTATGCCATTACATACTAAGTTGTCTGATTATTTTCTTAATCGCATTAAGGGGATACTCGGAAAAATTATGCTAAAGCGAGATAGCAATGAGAAAACGACGCGCGCGGGAGCGAGACCCATTTTGCAGATTACGCAAAAAAAACACAAAATCACTTCGTATTAGAAAACTATAGCGATTTAAATAAAAATGCTTCTATACGATCCTAAATACTATTGGTGTCCACTAATTAAACCAATTTTCAATATTATTTGTAATTCCCCATTTAAGAATATGTAATCTTGATATTTCGTATTTTTAGAGGTATTTTCGAAAAGAAAAAGTGTCGGGGCAAAATCATAAAATCGTGTTTCTGAAACTATACGATTCTAGAAAAATGTATGAAGAAATATATATCTTATTACCAGATTTATAACAACTCTAACAGTCCTATATAGTTTTATATCAAAAAGTCCATACTTTTTCCGAGTAACGCCTTAAATGGTCAAACCATACCGGAGACATAAGTATAAAATAAAATTCGGAAACATAAATTGTACATAGACGATTGTCTCGAAGCCTCTGCGGAATTGACATTCTTGTGTCAGATAATTGTCACAAAGTCTGACATTATTACTTCTTGTCAGAAATTCTACTGTTTTGTAAAAATATATCTTGGGCAATCGATCAAGAACGTGTTTTCGAGGCCGTTATGTAACTATTGAAAGGTAACAAAACGTTAGCGTTGTTATATTGTTGATTTAATCTGATTTAATAAATGTCTACGTTTAGGCTGGTTTAGTTTAAGTAAGACGGTAGCTAGCCTTAATTATTTACTGGCGTATTGTTTCTTACTAACTTCATTATCCTACTAATATTATAAATGTGAAAGTTAAGATGTTTGTATGTTTGCTACTGAATCACACCAAAAGGGCTGAAATAAACGTATTTGGCTGAAATTATAAAAAATAAATAAATTTCTTACAATCACACCAATTACCTACTTAGCTCATAAGTAATTTTTATTAAGAAACTGTGTAATGGAAACTAGATAACGGATAAATATATACTTATATTTACTTTGTTTTGTAAATAATGATAATAAATAAATCACACCAATTACCTAAACACTGTGTCATGGAAAACTTGATAACAGATAAATATGAATACTTAAATACTTTTTATTTGCAAATACATACTTATTTTACATAGAAAACACCCAGACCAAAACAAATAGACATGTTCATGCACACAAATATTTGTCTTGTTCGGGGATCGAACCCGAGACCTCTGGCGCAGAAGGCAGGTATCCTATCCCTGCGCCAAATTGGTCGTGAAAAAAAACCTGGAGGTTTTTTTTATAAATATTCATCAATTATTTAAGTAGATACCTATTGGGCTGCACCCCCTCGTACCCAATTATTCTGTGACTATTTTGGATGTTGACTATTGGCTGACCTGACACACAATTTTTATACAAATTTGCTCCTTTTAGTGTCTCATAGATGGGAAATTATTTGCAGCTCCGCGATAATTTTTAGCTCAATGGAGAAGCCTACTAGCCTTAATATTCGAGATTTTTTCCCTTATTCCTTGGAGATAACCACGGCCAGATAACTGGTTACCTGTAAATGATTTTTTTCTTCAGAGATAACTAGTTATCTCCGAAGAATGTTTTTTTCTTCGCAGATAACTATTTAAAACAGTTATCTGTAAAGAAAAAATTATTCTTTGGAGATAACTAGTTATCTCACAGGATTTTAAATTTCCTCACAGATAACTGTAAAAAAATAGTTATCTGGAAGGAAAATTTTATTCTTCGAAGATTACTGGCTAACTCAGAGGATTTTTTTATCAACTCTTTATTGCACATACAGCAAACAGCGGACTTAATGCCCTTAGGCACAACTTAAACTGCGAGAGAGACAAAATAATGAGATTATATTACTAATAACACTACAATAAATATGTAGGTATTGAATTAAAAATTAATTACTTTTAAACTTCAAAACTATGAAAATTCGCGGAACATGTATGCGGGTAAAATAAACAGGTATGATACTAAGCGACAGCTTGCACCTTGCACCTGTTTGACATTTTAAAAGAAACACCCTGTATATTGTCGATTGGCTGGTAAAGAATACCTACGGGCTTTAAATCCGCCTTTTGCTGTACCTATGTGCAATAAAGAGTTGATAAAAATAAAATTAAATTCGCTGAGATAAGCAGTTATCTCCGAAGAATATTATTTTCCTTCCAGATAACTATTTTGTTACAACTTATCTGCGAGGAAATTTAAAATCCTGTGAGATAACTAGTTATCTCCGAAGAATAAATTTTTCTTTACAGATAACTGTTTTTAAATAGTTATCTGCGAAGAAAAAAACATTCTTAGGAGATAACTAGTTATCTCTGAAGAAAAAAATTATTTACAGATAACCAGTTATCTGGCCGTAGTTATCTCCAAGGAATAAGGGGATTTTTTAATGAAATAATTTATGGGAATATCCATATTAATAAATAAAATATTGCTAGTACACAAAATAGCTCTACAAACACTAGTAAAAACATAAGATCCAATACTTTTTAAGAAACTTGTAGCTAGACTATATAAATAGGTACTATAGATAAGTGACCTACAAATAAAATCAAATACCTATCAAAACCCGTTTGCTTTAGGTCGTTCGTTTGACCGGATGTAAATACTTAAGTTATGCATTTGAAGTACCTACATATTTATCTTTCTTCTTAGTCGCTTACTTTCAAAACGTTTTAGTGGAGATAAGGTAATGAGAAAATTTCAAAATCATTAATTATACTCAAATTAATTATACCTACCGGTCTAGTTATATCAAGTCATTAATTTATTTTCTGATAAAATTACCGCTAAACTCAGAAGCAGCTCTTGAAAAAGCATTAACTTGTGACATTATTAAAAAAATAACAAATTATTTGAAACTTTGCTATTAATATTACATACCTACTTATACTTTATTACATACTTTCTAAATTGTAAGACAAACTCAAAAGGCTGTTTCTTGTTATTTATCTAATGTTCAGTTGAAAGACGTTGCCTAAAAAATCTGAAAACTTCTAAAGCTTTGAGATTGATTTGGAAATGTTGGAGATTTAATATTTTTATTTTGTATGGTTACCTATATTACCTTTAATATTAACTGTACTCGCACAAACTCGTTAAGGATCACTAGCTTTAGCAGTCAATAAATGTAAAGCTAAACGCACAATGGCCAAATTAAACATTTCTATACAGCACAGTATGACGCGCGTTTATTATCCGACGGGGATATTGGCTCGGCACCGAGTGCTAAATTTGGTCGGAAACCGATACTGTGGTATTATCTCCCATTATTTGTCATTGTACAATGCCTGGCAGCACTATCTCGCACAATTATAATTATAACATGTAATTTGGTAGAAAAATTGCTTGTTATTAATAAGGTTAGAGGATATTATTTTGTTTTTTGGTACCAAATTTATCAAATTGAGACTGTGAATTAACGGCCAGTAGATTATTGTAATTATAATTTAAAAATATCGAAAATAAAGTACATTATAGAAAAAAAAGGACCCGTCTCACAACCAGCTCCGACTTGAACCCACGAACTTACACTATTCGGGCGAATGCTTTCTGCTGGAATAAATCGGAGCTAATCGTGAGACAGGAGACGATTTTTCTAATAAGTACTTCTATTTCAACATTTTCAATAATAAAAATTGCATTGTGAATGCAAAAAATTATAAGTAATTTTATTTTAAACTCTTGCATTTGCAATGTTAGTTTATAATAATAATACTATATAGGTACTTACTTCATATTGAAGGCTCCTAGTCGTTTCTTTTTTTGTATATTTATCTTTTTGTTTCTTTTTATGATATCTGTGTCTTTTCATTGTTGATATAATAATTATCTCTGTTATGCTTGAATCAAAAAAAGTATTAAACTTAACTAACATTTACAAGATGTCTTGGGAGTCTTTTTATTTTTTATTGGTGATGTAGGTATAGGTACTTACAAATATGAAACACATATATTATAATTATGTTTGTCTACATGTATTATCCTGGTACAAGCTTAATTAAAATAGTAAAAAACGTGATCGTTCACATAGATTTATTTGTTTATTTTGTTGTTGGAATAGCGCCAGGTTTACCTATCTACGGATTCGTTAAAATCTACCTTTGAAAATAGGCCAAATTAGATACGGGTGTAAAATATACACATTATTAGCGGGTTTTAAATTATTTTTATATTTTTATACTAGCTATCCGCCCGCGGCTTCGCCCGCGTGGACTACACGACGTTATCCCGCGGGAATGTGATATTTTTCCGGGATAAAAAGTAGCCTATGTTCCTCTCCAGGATACAAAGTATCTATGCCCCAAATGTCAGCCAAATTCGTTTAGCCGTTTTGGCGTGATTGAGTAACAAACATCCAAACATCTAAACATCCAAACATCCAAACATCTAAACTTTCACATTTATAATATTAGTAGGATTAGGTATAAGGAATATTTATTTAAATAATATACAATTATAAGTAAAAGTACCTTCTTACCTAATAGTAAGTCTTGTAAGTAGGTATCTATTCTAATTATGAATGTAGATCAAAACAGCTATAAATTATTAATATTTTAAGATACCTAAATTAGTAGCCATTCGACATTGTAAATAGCCCAATACTGTAGGTAGGAATTTAAAATGACAAAAGACTAAGAAATTTTGTTTTCTTCAGTGACAGGACTGCCTTTAAATTGAGAAATTTTGGATAGTTACACATTTCGGCAATTATCAACTATTTGTTGGTTGAATAAATTTATAGTTTTATAAAAAAAAACTGGTGCAAATGTTATATAAATGGGTCAGGTCAAGTTCGAAAACAATAAAATATTTAGGTTTAGGTACTCTACCTAAATAAGTAACTGTGTTCAAACCTTCTACTAGCTTACCACCAGCTTAAACAAAACTCTTACATATACCTTCCTAAGTAAGTGCGACCTTGTTGCACAAGATAAAAAGACCTTCCAGCAAAAAGCTTAGGCCGTTGCAAACGAGCTACCTAATAACGTCTCGGCCACCGTTGACAGCCAACCTTCAACATCAACCTTAACACCACGGCAATAGAGTCCACAAATACAGTAGTTTACTCTTCCGTACAACAGTTACCACTGGGTTACCTAATAAATAATACTCCGTGAGTTAAGACCACCCAGAGAGGCAGCGTTGTTTACAGCGATACCCAGCAGTATTGTGGGCACCTACGCTATACATTTTGCTTAGCAAATTGTTCGGTGTCTAATAACCCTTTAATGAAGGCAGATTTCCTCGTAAAACAGGGAGGTGTCAAGTGCGAGCTAATGAAGCCAAATCACGATTTATTTATGTTCAAACTCACCGTATAGTTCAGCGTTTAGAGTAAAGAAAGCAGACGTACCTGTAAAACAAAAAAAAAATATTTTAACTTTAAACTTAGATGCAGAGAATATCTATATGTATTTTTGTTTAATTGTGCGAAGAGAATTAATTAACAAATAAATAAGGCAACAATAAAGACACATTAGCAAATCAATTTAATACCTACAATACAAATACAGAGCCTAATTGATTCATCGAAACAATAGCATGACATTATAAATCTGCCATTCAAATGTAACACAACAACCGACTAATAGTATAATAGTATTTAATTAGAACATTTAAATAAATAAACGCAAATGAATGCGGGGCGTGCCAGACGGCCACTTCATTCACAAAACTAAGACTTGTCCACTAATGGTTCATTTGAATACAATATAGATGGCGCTTTACGACATACTACCTCATTATACATAGACACTGTACACACGACACTTGATTGCAGGCTAAGTGCTTAATCGGCAATGGTTATGACAGGTTAAACGAATCAATTCAGACGTAATTTTGGATTACGACACACACGGGTCAAGGTGATTTTTATTTGGAACGGCTATTTCGAGATTTAATAGCCATCGGCTGTATCAACATTGCGGTATTCATTGCAGCGCTGGTTGAGATTGATGTTGTTTTGAATGCAATGTATCATGCATTATTCTGCAAAGATAGACTACTGTCAATTTATTGACTTTACTAGGCGAAACACCTATTAAATCTTCTTAATTATATTGTTTTTACAAGCATTTAAATATGGTATTGCCTAGCATTGCCGGTCTACACCACACTCCAACATGTGTACGTCACGCACACATAAAGTTCGAACTTTGGCACGCTCCCATAAATCAAGGGGCGTTATGCGCCATGTTTCACAAGCCATCTCCGTCCCACTCGCTCTTGAACGATTTATTGTACATCCGTCTTTGTCTCGCGTTAAGCTGGAGCTCTGAGAGCAGGGGAGGGGGTAGCTGTCTAGTCGTGACGTATTACTCGACTGGCATTCGGTCAGAGCGGTGCGTTTTTAAATGTAAACGTTAAATCGGATATTTGAATTAAAAATCCAACAAATATTTAAACAAAAAACTAAATACGTATTACAAAAAAAATCTTAACGAAGGGCTTAGGGTCACTATTGAATATTCACATATTTACCACAAATTTTATTAGAACGTGTAATTTGTTACAAGAAAGGACGTCTAATGAAGTACCTGACGCGAATATCGATATCGATAAGTGCTAATTACTTATCCACCGACCGCACTATACTAATATATGCCAAGTCGGTTCCCAATGCAAATCGCAAGTTCGATCCTAGAATAGACAATGCGAGTACAACTTTATGGGACCACCCACACGTCTTCAGTGCATTGTATAAGAAATAACTTCTAAGATGGCATCATAGAAGAGAACACATTCCGACTGTAAAATTGTATACAAGAATTTCTATACTATAGCACAATAATATCTGGAGTCTGTGGCGTACCTAGTTGGCGAGTAGCCTAGGTTGGCGAGCTCAACTTGCAATCATCTTTCGCAATGGTTGGTCACGGGATGGGTGATCAAAATTTAGTATCTCGAGCTCCTACGTGCTTTGGAAGGCACGTCAAGCCGTTGGTCCCGGCTGCGTTTGCAGTCGTTAATACCGACAAATCCGCATTGGGCCAGCGTGGTGGGTCATGGCCCATTCTTCCTATCCATACATAAGAATGACCTATGTGAAAATAGATGTATCATTAAAGCACACACCAATACTTATAACTTACAACATTTCTTCTTTCTTTGTAAAAAAAATGAACTTTCAAATGCTTAATGGTATTATTTATAGAACAAACTGGTAGGTATCTAATAAGAGAGACTAGCACAATCATAATATGTAGGTTAACTCGTACTTGTAAACTTAACAGATTTATTTTTATTAGAGTTTTTACATAGGTATTCTGCGTCGAAATCGGCATAAATAAAACATACTTTTAAATTAGGACAATAACAAAACTCAAGTCGCTGTACAAATACTTCATCACTACTGATAAATTATGATCAGAACAAATTAAACTCATACCGGTAGAAAGAAGTTTGTTGAAGTCTTTTATTATTAGAGTTAGATAAAGTCTGCACTTAGGTACCTATACCTAAATAATATATTAACTTTAAGAATACATAAGAAAAAGATTTATTAATTTTGGTAAGTAATAGTTTCTGTTTATTTGTAACGTGCTTATAAGTTAATTAAGAAGAGTATTTTAGATATAAAAAAAAATTAATTGATTCTTTTATGACCACTATTTTACTAATAAAAAGTTGGCAATAATGTTACTTTCACTTTGTATTCATCCGCATTTAGTGTTGTCCTTATTTGTATTTACTAATTCGACGGCCATTAAAAGTATCGTGTCCTTGTTGGACACGTCATTGGCCGGCCGTAAATAACGCGTTATCTCTCGATATCGACCGCGCGCCGCACTGCCCTACCCCCTCTAATGAATTACACAATGAATTCTCATCTAAATACAGAAAAAAGCTTTTAAAGGCACATATCAAAAATGCCCACAAAAGCCTACTAAGACAGGACTCACAGATTTATAACACTCCCTTTGTTAAATCACGTAATCTCCACGTGCAGCCGAGATACAAATGGGAGGTAAATGAAAATAAATGTAGTTCCTCATTCTGTTCTGTTGCCTATTTACATTGTGCCCAAACATAAATCAGGCTCTGTTTAATCGTAATCTATTTTAAAAATTACCTGTTAAATCACATTAGGACAGATAACACACATTGTCCCTGGTATGTGGCTTACAAAAAAAAATTTTGTCGGCCGTTCCGTTTGTGATATGTAGCCTTCAGGGTGGTATTTACATCATCGATCCTATAATATATTATGTGGTACACGGCTTGGAATACATTAAACAGGTACCAAAACAAATATTGCCACAATTTTTGGGCACGATTCGGTGCCAGTGTTTTGTTTTGGTAATATTGGCTGCGAGGCTAGCTGTATCGCTGTCTTAAATCATTCACGTATTGCTAGTGCGTGGGCAAGCATCGAATTTGAATTAATCATTATATACGGCGCCATGTTTCGGACGTTGATACGTTGCGTACAACGCCACACCATTTTCATCCGTTTCCGGGTATAGCACACAGAACATTTTTTACTTATTACTAATTCTCGGTCAACAGAGTTCACATTCCAAAACAAGGCTTAATCTAAAACTTTAACTGTAGGCGCACGTTTACGCTGCTCATTTAAATGCGCGACATGCTTTATCTACCTAACTGTAACTACCAAATAATAGCGCAATGTCAACAATTATGAATTATGGTATTTAAGGCTGTTTAAAAACCTATTCTTATTTACATAACAAAACCAATCTCTTCAACTAAACTTATAAATATTCGTTAATAAAGACAGTCAGCGGAACGCATTTTGCTACAGCGAAAACAAGTTTGGTCAATAAAAATGTAATAAAAGCAAGAGGCAGAGAAACAAAAATAATAATTAGTGATGTCCCGGAATCTCGGCATTGGGTCGTGGAGTCTCGCCTACGTACGAAAAGTCATGCTAAGGCGAGATATAAGAGATGAACAAAAAGAAGTGTGTTAGCAATAATTCACCCGCAGTGTTCCCCGGAAGATGCTGATGCGGAGATCACGTGACAGCGAAGCGCTGCGACCACAACGCGATTTATTATACCAACGCTGTTTATACGGATTTCTTTTTTTAATTTCAAAGTTTTGGTCGGATCTTTTTTACTTTAGTATTACGTGAAATATTTCACAACTTAAAAAATCACTTTTTATTCATTCGCCGGATACCTAAAAATGCTCCTGCAAATCATGTCCATCTTGAAATTACAGCGATTTATAAAGATGTTATTTTAATGTTAATTTGAAATCGTGAAGTACCTACCTACATACCTATTTGATTATTGTTTTAAATGGAAAATGTAGCGACAAACGTGTAGGTAATGTATTTGTTTTATTTATCGATAAGCGACAAAGCAATTAGCGCATCACTAGAGCGCTCTCGGGTGCGAGCCTACAAATCATACCGATAGCATCTTCTACAAATTTGAATCGGATCTTATTTATGATTTGCCTTTTTCACGGCTACGTTTTGGGGAAAACTCCAATATAAATCACTGATAAATGGTTATTGAGTTTCGTACCTAATTCTAACTTTGTTACCGCCTTCCAAATTTGAAAAGGTGTACCAGATAAATTCTGATTAGTCGCTCGATACTAGATAAGCAGCGTTTCCAATCAGAGCGATGCCTATTGGAAGAAAACAGCTACGGAAACTCAAAATTCCCACGGCACTCTTTTCATTATTCGCAACAACATCATAATCATAACAAAAGCATGTACAAACACCGTACTTGGTTAAACAGCAATCGCATAAACAAACCCCTACAATAAAGCCAAATAAACCGTCGAGCACGCCATCCAATCGCACCTTGAATCGCACATAAAAGCCCATGAACACCGGTCGAATTGAATACGACCCCGCTCAACAGGAGCATCCAAATATTGCATTCCCAACCGTTCTCGGTCGGGTAATACCGAGCACGAGAGTAGAGTTCGTTAGTGCCCATAAAATCGTTTACGAGCTGCCGAAGAGCCCTCTTCAATAAACGTGCCATAAAAGTTCGGTTATTCGACGCTAGATGGCGACAGTAGTGGCCGCTTCAAACAGTTGCTACGATTTTACTGCCATCTATGGAGCTTTTTAAGCGCTTAAGGATGGCGGTAGAAAGGGATGGGAGATGAGGTCTCGTTTTTACCGAACTGGTGTGAAGTTTGCGACTACGAATACGGTCAAGCGTGTATCGTTTTAAGCGCTCTACATTTTTATGTTTAAAACCGTAGATGCTCCGTCCGTTGTGGAAGCGTAACAAACTTGTGATTCATTACCAACGCAAAAGTTTGTAAGCTTAATTGATATTATTTAAATTATTATTATTTATCAGATATAATCGAATAAAAAATAAAGATTATTCGATTATATCTGATAAATAATAATAATATGCTCTTACTTTTTAATGATGGAGCGCGATAAACAAAGTAGGTAGGTACTTACTTATATTAATACTAGCGGCCGCCCGCGGTTTCACCCGCGTGGTTCCCGTTCCCGTGGGAATA
This sequence comes from Crambus lathoniellus, assembly GCA_949710035.1. Classification (NCBI taxonomy): domain Eukaryota; kingdom Metazoa; phylum Arthropoda; class Insecta; order Lepidoptera; family Crambidae; genus Crambus; species Crambus lathoniellus. Next base: position 12,881,114 of record OX453307.1, read on the forward strand.
TCGGGATAAAAAGTACATATAAACCTTCCTCTTGAATCACTCTATCTATTTAAAAAAAACGCATCAAAATCCGTTGCGTAGTTTCAAAGATTTAAGCATACAAAGGGACATAGGGACAGAGAAAGCGACTTTGTTTTATACTATGTAGTGATTTCGCTTTAAGTACCGGAAGTTTTATATGCAGTTACATACAATCTAGTTTAGGTACTCTAACTAATTAAATATATCTGAAAATTAGTGTTGCTCCATGTTTCATTCAGGTACTTATATAATATTAATTAATATTCATACCTTAATAGAGTTAAAAAATGTTAATCGCTTTGTATCCTACTTAGCTTACACCTAAATTAAAAAATGACTTAGGTAGGATTTTTTTGAATAACTATTGTAGGATCTTACTTATAACTCCAGCATGTCTTATATTATCTAGGTATAAATATAAATACCTAGATAAATTATAGGTCCTGACCTGGGCAAGCCATAGCCAAAGATCTAACAGGACACAAAATTTAAATTAATAGAGACAAATATTTTAGGGGATGATAGTGTTCATCAATACGATCAATTTTTACTATGGTGCCAACCACGGAATCGCGAATAAAAAATCAGCTGTTCCATACAAAAGTAGGTAGGTCGTACATCATCGACTCGACTGAAGTGTATGGAAGAGATGTTTTTTTTTTCGCGATTTCATGGTTGGCCCCATAGTAAAAATTGTTCGCATTCACGGACACTATCATCCCCCAAAATATTTGTACTAATTAAAATTTAGAGGTGTATATGTCGCAGGGATTTTGTCAAAGTCGTGATATTATAATTCCACTAATGAAATTATAATTTCACGTGATATTATGAATAAGTAGACAGTACGCGACAGTATGCACACAGCTGCGAACCTCGGAAGTCCTGTAAAACACGTGATAGGCAGGCTTATTACCAAAAACAAGCAACCAGTTGCTAATTGTACAATTGCAACGCGACTGCTACTAGTTGCGGATGCTAGCTTGCGGTTTGCAATCGGTACAGTACGGTACGAGCGCTTTCATGTAATTTTAGTTCACACATCGCTCGCTTGTGGCGCTATCGTAGCGATCTACGTTCCGTAATACGAATAAGTGTTTTGGAAGCGATTAGTTGTTAATTGTTGCGATTGCGACTGTCACTTTAAGATCGGTAATAACCCTGCCGTTAGAAATTTAAGGCGATCGTGAAGCGCAGCGAAGCGAGTGCCTTAAATTTCGTGTTTTTTTTATTGATACAAAAATGCTGTCTATTCATAATTTAACTAGTGGAATTATAATATCACGTGAAATTATAATTTCACTAGTGGAATTATAATATCACGTGAAATTATAATTTCACTAGTGGAATTATAATATCACCATTTTGACAAAATCCCTGCGATATATTATATAATACCAAGTTAGATGAAGTCGAATTTTTTCAACCGCTTCTGTAGTCTAGTGGTACCACGTGGTACACACCACCAGTATCAGACCCAGAGTTCAGTTTGGTTGGTGGTATGACTTGTTCTTGTTCGTCCGCCTGGCTAGCTACCACCATCTTATCTAAGTCTGACGCCATAACAACGGTGTTTTCAGCATTGTTGTGTTCCGGCAGTTAGAGATAAGACAGCCAGTTCCTCAGTGGTTGAGGATTCCGGCAGTAGTGCGCGTTTACCTTCAGCCGTATCAATATCACCACTTAACATCAGGTGTGATGAAGGCTAAGTGCTAACCCGTTGTGGATTGAAAAAAACTTAGTACGTTAACTAATTACCTACTAACTTGAACTTTTGAATCTTTGTCATTAAACAAAAAAATTGGTAAGTGCGAGCTAGACTTGCTATTCGGGATTCTGTACCTATTTCTTTTTGTGTAAGTAAAGTAAGTAAGTATTTTTTTTTACATCTTTGCCGCCTGTAGGCTAGGGCGGGTGCAGTCATGCATGATATCCGAGGTAAGTATTCACGTGATATTAACGAATAAGAAACTATTTTTCTCTCATGTTAAGGGACTCTAAAAACTAGATTAAGAACAAATCATAGTGCAACAACTTCCATGATTAATTAACATACAGTACAGCGGAGTCCTCGTGACACCCCCGAGACAGACAGCGAGGTAAGTGCGCAAGATTTAAATTTCGAACTGCGCGGGCGCAAGTCGCGTGATGAACGGTTTCACGCGCATTACAGATCGGCAGGGTTGTCAGGAGAGAGAAAATGTTTCTTTATTTTATTTTTCAGATTACATTTAGACAACACTAACTAATATTTGAGTAACAGTAAACGTATTAGGTATTTATATAGTATGATGAACGCATTTTCTACCTGATCATTTTGTGCAATAAAATGGTTAAGCCGAAAAGATACGGTATCCCCTCTTATTTTAAAATCACTGTACTGTAATATTAAAAAAAACGAACAGCCTCAAGAATTCAGGATTAGTTTACAATTAACACACTGTTTAATTATGCTCTTACCTTTATAAGTCAAACAAACAACTTTAAGACAGCTACATGTGACCAGAAATGCAACTGCACTGCTACTCGTTCGCTATAAATAAAGTATAGTAAGTAAAAATTAATTTATTCCCACCTCGCGTCGACCCTACACCTCAACGGTCTCCGCGGTGGTCTCATTAACCGCCCCTTTATGAAATTTACATTTTTTTTTCTCTCATACACGAGTATATAAAATTACAAGTCTAAGTCGGAAACCCTTACACACTGGCCTTAAAACGTCTCGACTCTTGAACATAAGCGAAACATTTTGAAATTAATACCTTCAAATTGTAGGCAATTTATCTAGTTTAAAGTGCATGGGGGTAAGTGAAATTGTTAGTGCCTACATTATTCTATTACACTAACTGATATTTTATAAAATAATGCGTCATTATTATGGAGGAACACCTTTTAAGGACGCCAATCACTTAACGTTTCAGGATGTTCGCTAAGTAGGTACTTTTATCCGGTGATGTTAAATTCGATATGGATTTACTTCCTTATAAATTTACAACATATTTTTTTGTCAACAAATTGGATGGTTTATCTGATAAATATAGATAATCCACATTGTACATAACCAAAAACATGATTGGCATAATAAAAGCATAAGTATATTTAATCTAAAATAAGTGAAATAGCTTAGGACTTTATATGAAAAATGTAGTTTGATGTAGGATCTCTTAACTTGTTGAAAATACATACTTACACAGATAAATCGAAAACTATTAACAAACATATAATAATTCTATATGAATCATTGGTAATGTAATAACAATACCAATAGGTATATGATTAATTTTTATTGGTAAGTAATTTTACTTTTAAACAACAATCATAAACTTTATAATTAGTATGAAAAAATTAGCAACACCATCAAACATTGTATCATTGGGGTCGGGGGACTAACATAAATCAAATGCCGAAATTTTAAGTCGATAAGTTATAGACAAAGAATTAAATCGCTACAAAACATGTTCACAGTATAAATCTCAATAAAATTGATCTCATCTTAAATAACATCATCTCAAGCTCGTAGAATCTGGAGGTAAGGTCAACAAAACAAACAAACATTATAGGTTTTTTTTTCTAAAATACTTTATTTTTAATTTTTGTGAATGCAAAAAAGTAAAAATATAAATAACTAAAAAAATATTTAACTTATTGAAAAAATAAATAAGGATACGAAAATACTTTATCATATTTTACGTTAATATTATGATTGACAATATTTTAAAAATTATAAATTAGTAAGTACTGAGACCTATTATGATATACGAAAACAATTATGAAAACACAATGTATCACTAACAATTTATAGTCATGGTCATATTAGGTATGACACAATATAACAGTAAACGAGCAGGTGAAGACCGTACTCTAAAAGATGTAAAATACAATATTTATATACCTACCTAGTACCTTCGTCGTTATTTATTTACATACAAATGTGTCGAAAACCTTTTTTCTACATTCTCGCAAAGACAAAAGATAAAACTCCTTACCTCCAACTGCGCTAGTACCCTATAAATAAGGTATTAACGAGAAACATCGGCTGACCCAGTAATTAGTTGCAGCGAAAGGCTTTGTTACACGTCACAATAACAGTTTGTTGTCATTACGTTAGCATGTTATTATCTAACGTGAGTTCTGCACAACGACGTTTCATTATGAACCAATTAACTTTACTTTTTTAAAGTTAGCTGAATATTTATATGTAGCTGAATTCTCATTTGCAAAATAAATTGAGACTTGTTATTATTTTTATTTAAGATCATAAAGAAACAATAAATATTCTCTAATTTAAACTATCTTCTTTTTAAAACTATCAATGAATAGTTAGTGATGTTAATCAATATTAACCCGAGAAGTTCAAATTTGCAATCGAGATTCAGTAATTTGCACAAAAATTAATCTTGAACAGTTTGTTTAAAAACAAGTGAAATTGTAATATACTCGTAAGTTCATCAGTGATTTTAATTTCATACAGATTATAATTTAAATAATTAGTTCTGATTTGCTGACGGTACAACCAAAACGGGTTTCGTTCGGTATTCACGGTATACTTACATACGGCTGACGATAATCGTATTGTTATCTCCTGTTTCGTCAGAATATTTCAGATTGTTTTGCATTTAATTACTTATAAATTGTCTGTAAACGATTTACGAACTGCCAATACATCCATATTTTGAGTTATTTGGCCTTAAACGCTGTATCAACAAATTAATTAATTTTGCAATTTTAATCAGGGATTTTACAATAAATATATTTTACTGTAAAATAATGTCATTACAATTAACGAATGAGGAGTTATAGTCGTATATTTATTTTATTTCTTAATGTGTATCAGTACAGTTTGTAAATTGAATGATTATTTCACAATGACTAAGTAAGTTCTCATTAGCTTATTTTTTTTCTCACGACCAGCTCCGAACTCCGATGGGACTCGAATCCACGACCTTTCGCTCTGAGGGACCTTTTTTTAGCCGGATACCCGGATAGCGAAAGGTCCTGGGTTTATACTTATAACTTTTATACTTATTTATAATGTTAAGTAAGGTAGGTACTTAAGCATTTATTTCCTCTGAATAGTGCCTTAGCGAACTCTTATCAAAGGTAACAATTGCCTATCACTTATCATTTCCTTATTAGCATCAGGTTTAAATTTATTGCCTGCAAACTACATAAACTTTTTCTTTTATATTTAGGTTTATTATGTTTCTCTTGATTCCAGTCACATCGAAAAACTAACATGGATCCCACATACAATTTTAAATCAATACAAACGAAACTAGCATTATTAATGAAATATTGAAACTAGCAATTTTAAAGGTTATTGTTGTTTGTTTACAACAAATTGATCGCTTCGCATAATTGAATATATCGTTTTGCATGTCAAAACATTTTTACGAGGCGAATTTATGAATAAATGTCGACATCAAACGATCGATTACACACAGGAATATCCTTACAAGATATATTATTATTTAAAGTGACAATTATGTTACTGGTCAGTTATTACTTGACCGAAATGGGCTGTTAAGAGCTTAATTTTCATTTTCGCATTTTACTAGTTTCCAGCACTTTGTAGGCATGTATTAAAAAATGACCTTTAGATATAAATTACTGGTAAATTATGGAGCTATGGCGAATGCACCGTATGTGCTTATAAAAAAATAATGAGTACGATTATCCGCCATTTTGCGAGGTTTTGACTTAAAGAGCTAAGCGAGTTTAAATAGAGGAAACGTTTGCCTTTCGGTAACAATGTTGATTAAAGTTACGAGTATAATTCCTATTTTCATAAAAAAATTCAAAATTAATTAGTTTCATTTTAACTGTCATTAGAAAATTAAGAGATTTTACTACAATATTAGCACCTGAATACAGGTGTGGTGAATGACTTTCCTGTAGCATACCTTTTTTCTTATCTACATTACAATATTTAAGGAATTGTACATGGGTACGTATAAATATGAGCTCACAATGACACAGTAACTTAATGAAATATACCTACACGGACTACTAGATTGGTTTGATTGTAAGAAATTATTATAAAAAATATTCGTGAAAACAAGTGTAGTAAAAAAATCTTTTGTCAAATCTTATAGCGGTTCAAACAGTATCCAATTGGGCATTTGACTGAATTTTTTTTACTGACTTAATATGTTCATTTAATTAGTAGCAACACAACATAGGTATATATTATCAAATATCTGGCATATTTTCAGCGATATAGAGCATCAAACTTACTAATTAGACAAGGAGAGCGCTATTGAAACGTGCCGTCACATTTCTATAGCTCCATACTCTCGCCATAGAAAATTTCGTTTTAGAAAGATATAGCTAGAGTCACAATTAAGTAGCTCATAATTCGCGTGTTATAATACATATTGAATATCTTTTTTCATATTTGTTATTCAATAATGTTATATTTTCGCATGTCATAATTCAATATTTACATTTCAACAACAGTCAAACACCCAATTGTCTTGTAACTGTATATCAATTTATCTACAATCATGTTATAATATTCGAATTATGAACTCATACCTGAACGTATAATGATACACTTTATGCCATAGTCAACTTAAAAAAATAAAACTGTTTCATAATTGGTCATTATGAAACAACCAGATACAGCTGTCACTCATTATAACACACTTATATTTCTTAATTTTACAGTCTCCATGGCAACCGTAGGATTTACCGGCCTTGACTTCCAAGTCCAACTCTTTCAAGCCCTTCTTTAGCCGGCAAAAAACAGAAACTTTTTTAAAATTAGAGTTTTGAATTTAGAAGGAATAGACCGTATATATGTCGCAGGCGGATGGTTGAATCCGGCGGATGGTTAAATATGGCAGCATGTACCCCTCGAAAATCCTGTAGAACACGTGATAGGTTAGTCATTTAAGGCGATCGCAAAGCGCAGCGTAGCAATCGTCTTAAATTTCGTGGTTATTTTTTTTGTGACTATGTCAACTTATGGGAAGATAAAATAGCTTACGGAAAAAATCATCGGCCTAGGCGTTTAATTGAATGGCGGATTTAACCAGTTGGCTGCGACATATACACTTCTATGAGTGGGGTCCTCCTATCCAATTCACATTTTATAATTAATATTGACTTGGTTTAATTTTGAAATATATAATAAATGTAATGAGTGTAGATAAAGTAGTGTATGAGACTGCACAGAACTCGGTATTAAAACACTCGTTCATTATACGACAGTCACATAAACTACTATTATAGGTTTTGTCAAGTGTCTTACAGCGGTTCAAACAGTATCCAATTGTCTTGTAACTGTATATAAATTTATAGGTACCTAGGTGCTTTAATGGATATCCTGTCACAGAAACAATTTTTTGGTGAGCTGGTCTGTAGATCCGGTGGTGCCAGTACATCTTGATATATTCCACACCCACCGATAAATCGCACCTGAATCGTATCAAACTGGACGCAAGTAGCATCCTCAAGTACTTGCTAAGGTAAACAGTCCATAGAGTAAGACGTGGAGCTACGTGTTGGCTAAGGGTCTACTCACACTGGCGCAGAGTCGAAGCGTCAATCTGAAATTTCACATAGCAAATTCACCCTTATCTCTACAACGGATACGGCACCTAATTGCTCCTGAGAAAATAAAGACGCGGGAATGCGCGGGCATTCGCGCGTCGACGCGCGTCTTTTTTGTTGTAGAGATAAAGGTGAATTTGCTATGTGAAATTCCAGATTGATTGTCACAATCAATCTGAAATTTCACATAGCAAATTCACCGTAAGGCTCAACTCACAGTTGAGCCTTACGGTTTCATATAAAAAAACGTAACAAAGTTTTCTGGTTCTTTTTTTTAATGTTAAGTTTATTACTGGAGACAGACGAAAAAGCTCTCACCTACAAGTTGTTTTCTTGCGTAAAATTTACCATCCCCTAAAAGCGCTTGCATGAAAAATATATTTACAATTTAATTTTAGAGACGATGTGATTGAAGATATCAGCTTTCGTAATTTGCATATTTTAGACTCGAACTGTTTATTATTTTCAACTACTACTGATAACAGTGTTCGTAACTATAAGTTTGGTTATAGGTAAGTACCTATAACCAAACTTAGGTATAAAAGTAAAATATTACAGCTTTGCACAGTGCAATTCCAAGTGGACACTGTTCATTGCAATGCAAGTCAGTACTTGAACTGCTCATGAGAAACCTCTGTCTTTTTAATTGCTATCCAGTCAGTGCATAAATATCGAATGATTTTTTAACAAAGGAGGTCGCTTCACAAAGGTTATCTTTGAATCATCGTACGGACACACAAATGGACTGACAGACGGCACAATTATGTAGATATCGATCTCAGTGTATGCACTGCTTATGTTCTTTACCATTGCCAGATTACCTACCTACATATGTATTAGTTTTTTTCTTTCTTAACTTAACAGTTTTTATTTACATAAATTTTCGCCCGTATTATTTGTAATAAAACCGGACAAATCTTGCTAGGCACTCAACATACCTAATATTGTAAATTATTGCAGAAGTTTTTTTTATTTTTAGGTAAGTAGGTATTAGGTAGGTACCTAATACCTAAAAAATAGAATAAAAAAATCTGAAAAAATAAATACTTTTTCTTTGGCATTTTTGATATTTACTTTACTTTTACCTTATGAAAGTAGGTAGTGTTTACTTTTTAATTTGTAAAAGCACGACGCGGTTTCCATGGTGGTCCGATGGCCAGCGTTGATTGGCGCACCTCACAGAGCGCACACTGCTGTGTTTCATTGCATTTCTTGAAATTAACAATGATTTATTTGACTTAACATCAGTTTTGGATGTACGGCTAAAAAGTTAGTGAATTGAAAATGGGAACTCAAGTACTTACCTAAGTAATACCCTAATACAGTTCCAGAAAACTGGTCTACAGTTTTTAAATGAAGTTTCCATTTTATGCGTTATTCACTATGGCTTAGAAGATTTAATAAATTATTGTGCGTATTGTTGAAATAATTGTTGCTGATCTTGGCATCATGTACCTTGATGAGTAATTAACAATACCGAATTAGACCAGATTTTTTTAAAGTAGGTATATTTATGCCTCGATTTTTTCTCTGTAGTCCAATTTGAGTTGGTTCAAAAGACCATTTCGTGAAACATTATCTCCCAACATCGATAATGACTACGTTTGGTTTTTTTACTTTTACATCCACTATGCTGCGGCATACGAGATGAGGGCCGATTATGCCCTAGATCTCCGATCTAAGAAGGGCACATCGCAATAAATCGTCTAAAACCAAAAGAAACCAATTGGCAACACCTTAAAGTCTATACTCCAATAAATAACATCTGATTTATGAAAATTTATCATACTCTTGAGGCTTAATTTTGAAATGATACCAGCAGCAGCGAAAGGGTATAATGATATTTTTGTTGTCACTGTAGATTGCACTTTATGGTTTACGGAATAAGTTAGATATTTGAAGAGTAAAGGTTTTGAAGAGGACATTTTCGTCTGCATCCCTGGAAGTGTGTCTGCGTATTGTTTTGATAAGCTGCAGAACGGGTTTGCGAGATTTATGAGAGGTATGATTTAATGCGAATAAACTACTCGGCTGCTCTGCTCTGGTTCTATTGATGAATGCTCCATTTTAGTGGCCTCACCTACATTCTAATCAGTGTCTTTGGACATTCCATCTTACACTGCATCACGGGTTTGATAAACTAGACGATGCTATTCATCAAAACGTTTGATGAAAGTAGGTTACTAAACTGTTAAAATGCATCTTTGGTTGTTTAAAATTTTCTTTTATTGGATAATTTATAAGTTTCAAAATATATACCTGCACCTAAATATAAAAATCTTAACGATTGTCTACAAAGTTTTTAGGAAAATATCAAGAGCTTTTAAAACCTGTTTATTCGAATTTATGAATTTTAAATATGTACACTCGTTTTTTTTTTTGGAGCTTTCTTAAGTTTTGAATTATTTCTATACCTACCCATAAAAAATAGCAGTTCTGTTGATCTCGAGTAACAATTTAAGCCCCCTACATTTAATTACTGCTTTTACGTACTTCAGGTACAACATCGTCATGGTAAGTCCATAGCAACAATTATTACACAATTACAGTGGTAGCAGTTAGTAGCCCTGTCGCCCGCAGCCGATATGGGGATAGTGTGACTTGTAGAGCGGCGCCTGCGCTGGTCTCCCGCTGCGCTTGCAACTCAAACAGCCTGCCAGTTATTGTAGGAAAATAATCTGTATGTGAGTTCAGGAATCAGAAAAGGCTTTGGACTTTGAAGCTTTTCAGATAAGTAGTTTGACAACGGAAAAATTTACAAACCTCCATAATATGTAGATATCTGGTGTCTGAGTTTGTAAAGAAAAAGTGAAAAAAAAAGAAAATAATAACAAAAACATTAAAAAAATTAAAAAGTAAGGTTCATTTTTTCATAATGTAAAGTCAAAGTCTGAGTTTTTGGAAGATCCTGCCCTTAATAGTAGGGATACAAAGGCTTAATAATGATGACTACTGTAAAATGAATTTGAATCAAAAATAAAGTAAATCTTTTTTATCAAAATGTATCTTTGAAAACACCACATCATGTGGCATATCATTATTTAGATCCGACACTGGCACACATTTCCTCAATTTTCTATCTAAGTATTGACTAACAAAGTTATAGTCGGTTCGCGTCAAATTGTCGCAAATTCTATTTCAGAAAACAAGCAAGAGGAATTGAAAATGTAAACTGTTCGTATTGATTGAGTGACGGTGCGAGGCACCAATGCGAGCGAATTGCACTAGTTAGGTAGAATTCATCGCCTTAGGCATAAATCTGATTCTACTACTGGTTATTTGCATGGCACCACTGTTTACTGGAATAACTTATTTGCGTACAAGGTTGAGTTTAGTTACGTTTGGACACTGGTAGGAATTTCAATGATAGATTTGTTAAGTGTGTTATGTTTAAACATAACAATTTAAAAAAAAATACAATTATTAAAACAGTGTTAGTAGGTACCTACCAAATATTTTATCTTTTAATAATAAAAGTAGGTAAGTACTTTTCTTTCTGATAAAATCTACCATTTTCGAACAAAAAGTTATATAAAAATCTACACAAAAATATAAGTACTTACCCTACCTACATAAGGTAATTTTATAAAAGCCGAACAGTGCACCTCCAGTTAAGTAATTTGTATTATTTTTTTGAGATTCTTATAATATGATGGAATGTCGACTTCTAAAAGACAAATATTATCAGGTGTTAATTAAGTACCTTAAACGAGTTCCAACACTATTGAGCCAAGTGAATTGCCAACTTCCCACAATCATTTACCAACAGTTTCTCAAAACTTGACCATGTTATTTGGTTTTGTCAGTCATGTCAGTATCGTGTCCCTAATTGTAGGCTTCTGGGCACAATTATACTTCGTCGTATAAATCAATAAGTGGGAAATACCATTGCGATTGCCTTTCGATCAATAAGTATACGACTTCATACAGAACTTGGATTGGAAATGGGAAATTGAAACTTTCAGAAGGCTCTTACACGTGGACCTGAAGATTTGTAAGGAAACTTAGAACAAAAAGGGAAGATCCAGTCGCTATAAATACATAAAAACAAATATATTTAAAAAAAATCTTTTTTTTTTAAACCAAGGCCCAACTCACTTTGGCGCAGAGTCAAAGCGTCAATCTGAAATTTTACATAGCAAATTCACCTTTATCTCTACATCTGATACGGCACATATGAAGGAGTAGGTACTTACCTATTTCTCATGAGAAAAAAAGGGTATTTTTTTAGAAGAAATATACAGGGTTCATTTTAGAACACCATCCAAATTATTAAGCTCGTTTCAAAATCGGTAAATGAACATTTTCTTCTAGAAGCATGGGTCGAAAGACGACAAAAAATTTTGGACTTCCCATACTAAATCGATCGCGTGATCAGTCTGATTTGTCTAGACCTATACTACTTAAACTATTTGATTTGCCTATGAAGAGTCAAAAATTTTATGTGATATTTCGATCCATGTTTCTAAAAGAAAATGGTTCACTTACAGATTCTGAGACGAGCTTAAAAATTTGGATGGTGTTCAAAAATTAACCCTGTATTGTGTGCATTACTTACGTTGTAGAGATAAGGGTGAATTTGCTTTGTGAAATGCTTCGACTCTGCGCCAGTGTGAGTTGAGCCTGAGGCAACCGCGACACGTGATACATACAGGGCGTCCCAAAACTATGCCACATGGAGGGAAAGTACCTAAAATACTGAAGATATAAAAATTTACTGAAAGGAAACTTCATTTTTATTTTAAATAGAAAACGAACTGCATTCAAAGAATTTCAAATAATCGCATGTCTGAACTGAGAATCGAACCCGCTGAATGTGAAAAAAGTATTTTTAAAATTTTATTATACCGATCGAAAGGCTCAATTATAAGCATTTATTTATTCTGAGTAACACAGCATCTTAAATAAAAGGAAGACTACGAAACTTAACATTTAATGTTAAATAACAAGTTTGTGCAGCAGCAGCAGTGCTGTGTGGATAGTATTTTCCATGACTGTCGCGCTCAAAACAACCGACTTTAACATTTCAATGTTTTACCACTAGTGAGTGAAGATTGGAGCAATATTATACCTTACTAGCTTTCCGCCCGCGGCTTCGCTCGCGTGGACTACACGACGTTATCCCGCAGGAATGTGATATTTTTTCGGGATAAAAAGTAGCCTATGTTCCTCTCCGGGCTACAAAATGTCTGTGTCCTAAATTTCAGCCAAATCCGTTCAGGCGTTTTGGCGTGATTGAGTAACAAACATACAAACATCCAAACATCTAAAGTTATAGGTACATTATGTGATAAGTAACAGTACCACCTCGATCGATTTAAATCTACATAATTTGGTGCAGTCTATTCAACCATGTGGCATAGACCGCACCAAATACTGTAGATTGAAAATTTTATGGAAATAAGACTCTATTTTCATTTAAATAACAATACGAACTGCATTCAAATATTTTTAAATAATCGCCTGTCCAAACCGAGAATCGAACTCGCACCAAATTATTCAAACCTTTTGAATCAGTCAAGGAGGCACAATATGTATAACTTTATCACACACTTATGATAGGGAAATTAGGTACTTATAATATTGCTCCAATCTTCACTCATTTCATTAGTAATATATTGAAATGTTAAATTCAGTTGTTTTGAGCACGACAGTCACAGAAAAGTTTATCCATAATTTATTCATAACGATGCACTTTGATAATCAACATTAAATGTTAAATTTCGTAGTCTCCCTTTTATTTAAGATGCTATGTTACTGAGAATAAATAAATGCTTATAACGGAGCCTTTCGATCAGTATAATAAAATTCTAAAAATATTTTTTTTCACATTCAGCGGGTTCGATTCCCAGTTCAGACATGCGATTATTTGAAATTCTTTGAATGCAGTTCGTTTTCTTTTCAAAATAAAAATGAAGTTTCCTTTCAGTAAATTATTATATCTTCAGTATTAAGGGTACTTTCCAACCATGTGACATAGTTTTGGGACGCCCTGTATAACTATACCTACGTTGAAGCGTATATTTTTTTAACACCCAGATTTGAAATAGTTTTCAAAAAAAACCGTTTAAATTTTTGTGAATTACTAGTTACTTACTTCCCCTTGATGTAAAGATTTGATATTTCTATTACAATACTGGGTACCTACCTACTAAAAGGAGTTGATAGTTTGAAAAATATGATTTCGATTCGATACAACATTTTTTGCGTACCGAGAAAGTGACTGGTACAATATTGCAAAGGATCGTATTAGTCGACACGCGAACTACGAATCAGACGCCAGCTCAAGAACAAAGACAATCTCAGAAGAGATCCACAAAGAAGAGATAGATACGCATTACAAAATATCCATATTTTCATCCAAATATAATAACGGACGACTAATTTCCTCGAAGGGAAAATTGCTCAACAAAAAAATTGCCTCCTAACAGGTAGGTCATAAATAGACGTGACGTACGAACCACGTGGCCGATATTGCCGCGGAGCACGCGAACCAGTTATAAAGACGTAAATCCGCCGCTATGGAGACTCACATGAAATTCGGTAATAGGTCTATCCTGGGAAAGCACAAAAACCCCGTTACGGAGCTACAAAGCAGTACTTCATTTGTCTAAGGCGGGTTAGCCCAGTCTTACATTACGAACTCACTGCCTACTGCGGCCTTACTGCGAACTGCCAAACTATAGAAATACTGTAAGCGAGATGGCGCTATACGCAGTGAATAGCTCTGTCCTGCAATACAGCTACAGCTTACAGTAAAGCCCCAGTACGCGTAGTATGACAAACCCGAGAAGAGCTGTTTTGTCTACCTCGAAAGTATAATTTGACAGCCGAATAATAGCTTTGTCTACGATGAAATGTCATTATTGACGTTTCGATATAGAAAAAACTCTTCTCGGGATTTCTATCGGGAGACGACTCATTTGTATTGTGTGACATGTCAGATACAGTAGCGTAGTGTGAAAGTCACTATACAATTATAAAGGTATGATACCAGGGGCCTATTGCATAATGAAGTACAAGCTAATAGTATTAGCGAAGTTACAACCAGAATCGCTAATACTATTAGCTGGTACTTCATTATGCAACAGGCCCCAGATAAGTAGTAGAATGTCATATATTACCTACTTGTATGTTTCAATGGGTGTAAAATTCTCATAACGATATCATATCATTAACAAAACTTAACTCTTTCCGATAACAGAGGTGATTTTAATGACTTAAATCATAAAAATCATGTCTATTAAATATACCATTGTAAAACGAAATAGAGTTCAGAAGGCGCACCTTTTAATCAATGCAATGTCGATTCGAGTTTCAGGTTTTTCTTGTTCGAAATTGACGGAATAAACCCATCATCTATAATTTAAATAATCTAGACCGCAATAGGTAGGTATATAAAAATATGCTATAAAACAGACCCTCATTATAAAATATGTATATAAACTAAAACAAAACTCAACGCAGTCTTCATGTAATAATCACTTTGCTAGTAGTACTTTCAAATGTCAATGTATGTCGTTTTTGCATTGCAATTATTTTATTAGGTGGATAGTTTGAATAATACAACAAATTGAAATCAATTTATTGACATACAAAAAATACGGTTAAAGGTTGTATGTGCAGAGATATTAAACATACGATTATACTTATAAACTAGTCTAAATGTTACATTATAATACAGTAATTCAATTCAATTCAATTCGTATTTGTATAACATTCGTATTTGTAATTTCAAATTTGTATTACATATAATACATTAAAACAAATTTTCAATTCAAAATTACAACTATATAATTTTATATAAAACTGTCATATATTTTGCTCTTATTTAAGTTTAATATCAAATAGAATATAAATCTTACATTCTTACATCACTACTGTGCAACTTGTACACAGGCTTATACGTCGCGTCGGCTGTGGGAACGAACAACTGGTACATTCCTTTGAAATTTTGCACTTTATTTCGTTGTATTTCATATTAAAGTCTAGACACGTTAAGTGCGAACATTTTGTTACAGCACCATAAGCTGCGTACGTTAGTTTCACAAAAAAGATACAAATTAAAAATAAAATAAATCAATGACTCTTTTGTATTCTAACCAGGGGGCTAATTGTCTAATTTTAACATCAATCGCAATCGCTTTCAAAGGTATTGCGATTATGATAGCGGTTGATGGAATTGTGTAACTTTACACAATTCCATAAATCGCAATCGCATTCGGAACGAATGATGTTTTGACATATTAAAAACATAATAAAAACTTACTTATATTCGTTGAAAGATTGCAGTTAACATTGAAATCTTTCGTTTGACACTTCTCAATAGCTTTCAAAGATTTTGCCGTTGTCACTTTGCTTAGACAATTCCAAATCTACGTAAAATTAACGATATCGTTCATTCAATAATCTTTCAAAACAAGTCGCGATCGCAATCGCAATCAAATGTCAATAATTTGTGGTGTGAAGTTCGTGAATATCTTTCAAACGTCAAATTGAAAGCGATTGCGATTGATGTTAAAATTAGACAATTAGCCCCCAGTTAAAACCTGACCAGAAAAATTAAAAACCTGGCTTGAGGCGCCACTTTCGCCTCTTCATTGTTACAAATGTCAAATTCTATAGAAAAAAATAGTTCGTCACATTTCCGCAACATGGCGAGGTTTTTAATTTTTCTGGTCAGGCTTTACAAGAGGACAAGATTGTCTAAATTCTAACCAGTTGAAAAAACAAATGGAAAACCTTTTTAATTTTTAACAAATTAGTAAGTACTTAGCTAACAAAAGAAAGCTGTCTTCGAAATTCAAAGTAGTTGAATTCAAAATCAATCTTCAGCAATGATAACAATAGACAATATGGATTTAAATTAGTGGCCTAGCAGCCAAATACAATAAGACAGAAGTAAATAGCACCGAGCCCCCGAGCCATTACTCAAAGCAGGCGTGAACATACCGCACTGAGCTCAGAAGAGAATACTGGTTGGAAATGAAAATAATAATTTTCAAATTTTCGAACAACACTTATTTTTTTTACTTTAACAGGCTTCATTCTTAATTTCTCCGAGCAAAAATATTGCATACGTATTACATTTTTTATTGAGTTGGCTTTGTAGCTGATTGTTATACTCAAAGCTTATTAATAATAAGAAAATATAAAATCTCTAAGCTACTCGTCAAAGTGAGAGCCTAGCTAAGAAGGAAGACATTAATAAGCATTACGGCAATTTTATTCATAATTATGACACTTTTACTAGCACTCATTACTGCTATGGAATACAAAAAAACGATTGTTATCTTTGGGACCTTTCAAAAAAGTTTATGTTACATTCTCATACCCGCAGACACGTCTGAATCGTACTCCTAACATTAAATAAAGTTAACTGCTTTTAACACATTACGGTAATAATAAAATTAAAGACACTCGTTTAAACATAGACAAACTTTTTAAATAATTTGAGCTTTTTCCTTTTACATTAAGAGCGCTATCATACACTACAAAAATTAAGCTTTTATTTTATGAACAATAAAACAAAAACAAACGTTTAAACATAGACAAACTTTTTAAATATTTTGAACTCTTTTCTCTTACAATACAAGTGCTATCATACAATAGAAAAAATAAATCTAAATTTATTTATAGACAGCCAGTATCTAAAGGTGTTCTGTGCTAAAGCATGATCCTACGTCGTCTGTGGTTTCACGTGGGTAATTTTGTTGGGCCTTGAACTTGCTCAATTTTTGTCGGTCGATAATTCAGCCTCGTTTGACGGCCTTTTATGAGCAATGATATCATACGTTGTAAGAACATTAACTACGTGATACGTCTTGTGTTCGTACGCGTTTGTTACGCGTATTGTGACTAGACGTGGTAAGATAAGAGGGTTTATTATTAGAACTTTGTTTTTTTGCGATTGGTTTGACTCATTTATTCCACTTTTTTTACTTATATACTTACAGACTAACACGTCAAGTTTTATATA
Organism: Crambus lathoniellus; assembly: GCA_949710035.1. Lineage (NCBI taxonomy): Eukaryota > Metazoa > Arthropoda > Insecta > Lepidoptera > Crambidae > Crambus > Crambus lathoniellus. Next base: position 12,898,671 of record OX453307.1, read on the forward strand.
TCACATTTTTAATAACTTAAGTTAACTCTTATAAAGCACCTGTAACTTTTAATTTGCTTGTGACTGTAAGTAGTTTTAACGTTCCGAATTAGTGGAACACTGTTTATTAGAAGGGATTCACAGTAGTAAAATCGATAATGGAAAATGTAATTAGTATTTCGTAGTAAGCAATGAGACGAAATAGCGGTCGCTGACTCTTATTCTACAAAGATATAGCTGAAACACTGACACGCAGAGAAGAAAAAGTAGTAATATAACCTAGTTAACCACTCACGTACCTACTTAGCTGTAAATTCACGGATATTTAGTGTATAAGTACAATATCTACTTATTCATTTTTATTAGTGGGTAGCTATTTTACAAAACATATTAGAATAATACATTCATAACATAATACGTTGTTAGTACTGAAATAAATCGATCTACTCGCTACATAATATACCTACAGAAAAGTTCGTGTCATCCTTTTCGTCCTGAACCTAATGGACAAAGACAGCTTGTACATTTGGCAGCGCGCCCGTAGGCCACACTCGATCGAAAGGCAAGGTCTTGATGTACCAAGAGTCTGAGAACTATTCACTCTCATGTATTATTTATAGTGGCAATTTATTTATCCTTTATCGCACAGATAGGTACAAAAATGTCGCATTTATGTGGCGCAGCGATCTTACTCAATACTTAGTTATTTGTGTTATTTTTTTACTGTGTTTACGGCTTTGATTAAAAATATAAAAACAGGTTTAGATAAAGTTTTAATTTAAAAGAATATCACGTAGAAAAAAATTGTGATTGCTTGAACATTTTCTAAAAAAATAGAATTAATGTTGCTCTACATTATGATTACAATAATCAAGAATCTGAATTAAGTTTATTGTTCATCAAAATTAGTTCTTCCCAGTTATAAAATTTTATTAAATTCGAAAATTTACTTCGTTCATTTAAAAACACACTACAAAGCGGTGTTTCAGTTTTGCATATTACTTATATAATTTCGGCATTCGAACGCAAACCAGACGAAATAAATTGTCTTTTTGCTGACCTGTCTGATGCCTATACCTACGGAATCTAATTTTACATAATTTATCATTGCCTCACAACGATTTACAACAGCTATTTAATATGCAAATTAATTGAATTTTTTCTTATGCACTATGAAAAAATCAAATAATAATCAGTTCCTTTTAAGAGTTACTAGCATAAATAAAGTATAATAAGCTTATGAAATGACAATGGCAAATTACTGATCTTTGGCATCGGCAGGAACAATGGGGTTGGATGTTTACGACGTGGCCGACTGTCGCGATTCAATGATGCGCGCGCGCGGCCACGTTACGTGACGGAGCAATGGCCATAAATTGGATATTATTAAATATTGATACTGATTATCTTTATTTAGTGCATCATTTTGTTATATATTGCTGAAGGTAAAGTAGTTTTTTGGGAAAACATTTTATAAGATACTTAGATAGTATGAACTAATAATATTTAGATAAGTATACTCGAACTTATCTACACATAAGAATAGTAACATACTTAATTATGTCTAAATAATTAGTAAACTTTGTTTATGTAGTAAGTAACATAGTTCAGAATAGCTAAACTAGTATTATTATGAGTATTTTCATTAATATTTTTTATTGAGATGAACAAAATAACTTAGATACATTAGCTATCTTTTGGAAACATACCTAAGACAATATGACATGTTTCATATATTTAACACAGAAGATGCCTACTACTTCAGGCTCACAGTCACATTATTATGACATTAGATCATACAGTGAAAAATTTACCAAAATAAAACATGTGGTAATAATCAAACGAACGCTATAAAGTCTTCCGGTTTATGCAATTACTTATTTAGTATGCACGCCCTCTAGTGGCATATTACGTATATTACTGGTCTTAAACATTGGCCATGAAACCTCTTGATTTGTGTCTTAATTAAAATTATAATATAATTATATACTAATGCTTAACATGCATAAATAGCAAGTTAAAAACCTTATTCGTAAGAAACAGCTTTCATGAAACTGTCTATATTTTTATTGACTGACTATTTTGAATGTATACTTATGTCACCGGAAAATAAGAAGAACCGCAAATTTATACTTAAATTTTGTGGTAAGTCGTTTATTTTTTAGGAAATTTATAAATTTGCGGTTTTTGTTATTTTCCGGTGACTTAAACACCTAATGTGAGTAATTTGTGCAAATTATTTTTCCCTATGCATATCATTTATGATGATGATGACTTCTAATGTTTGATGATTTAATTTTAAATTTCCAAATTAAGTTAGCAATTTACGATTGCCACCTGTTAAAATAAAAATGGATTGTTATATGCCTAGTTAAAAAACCATAAATTATTAATAAACATTTTCAAAAGTAAAGATTTTCTTGTTGCAGAGCCCAGAGTAGCTGAACAAAGAAAAAAAACAACAGCAAAGGGTCAAGCAGTTTTCCTCGACTTTCTTCCAAGTGTGAAGGAGATAGTAAATGGGGGTCAGTGGGCCGGAAGAAGCACCGAGCATTGGATGGCTGAGATTTATTTACACCCAGACTCGAAGCGAGTGAACCTGAGCAGATGTTAACGGCTGTATTATCGCACTTATAGCACCTTACAAAATATTAGGGTTGTTTATCTATAACAATATTATTATAGGACCTTGCCCTTAATAAAAACATTAACAAAATTATTATTACATCAAGCAGTTTCTATTTAAAACATAATATCAAGATACTAAATTAAGTTAACAGTAATTTATGATGTACCTTTTTCACGAACAACGACTTTGTCTGATTTCAAAAAATGGTGCGTGCAAACCAAATTCTATTAGATGAACGCATGGCTTATTCAAAAAAGAATGCTTACAAAAGAAACTTTTTTGAAAGTCAAAGAAACTCATAGGGAACATTTTTACCTGTGACCATAAAAATTACGCAACGCGGTGTTAGAGCACTAAAACAATAAATTTGTTCCAACAGTACGTTAAACAATGGTTGCGTACCTGCCATTATGGCTTTATTGGCTTTGTCAACGGTAAAAAGCTCTGTAAAGTAGTCTACCTACGTTTTTATTTGGTTTTAGAAATGTTTCTCTGAAAAAGCTTTCCGCATTGATATAATAATTGTGTAATTGGAAAAAAGCCTCGGTGGAGATGCACAAATATATAAGCTTAAAAGCAAGTAAGTAATATTGTTGACCTTTCGCTTTCCCGGGAGAGCGAAAGGTCGTAGGTTCGAGTCCCATTGGAGCTAGTTGTGAGACGAGTCGACTTTTTCTAATAAGTTGATTTTCAATAATAAAAATTGCATTGTGAATACAAAAAATTAAAAATAATAAGTAATAATCATACAAAAATTGATATCTTTACAAGTACCTAATTAAAATGTAAGTCTCTCCTTTTTTATTTTCTTAGAAACAACTTTTCACTAAGTGCATAATATATTATAGGTAGTATATATACTTAATATCTATCTATGTCGTATTTTTAGTTGCAAAAATCTTACTCAATAGTCGCCATAATTGTTCCCACTATCACAGAGAAAGATTTAACTTTATAACAATTTAATTAAAATTAACCATAATAAATTTCAAAGACAGTCTCTTAACCTGCCTAAAGAAGAGTTAAAGGCAATTTTCACACCCTAAGTTTAAGTTCAATGAATTTAAATTGAGTAAATCTGCGTACATCCCGGTACTAAAAGCCGGCGGCGGGCGTGACGTCACAACACAGCTGATCCCATAAAATGTGTTGTAAACAGAACCGCAATAAAAATAAGGGATGATTTCACCCCGATGCGATGCTTTAAGACAGCTAGGTAACAGTACGTAATACGGCATCTTTTGTTACATAAACATAACTGCTACAGGCATATTTTAACATAAATAAAGAAAAAATATTGACAGCGTAAAATCATTAATAAAAATATAATTTAATAAAAACTAAAGTGATGTTAATTCAATGAACACATGTTACAGCGTAAAAGGCGGTATGTCGCAATAAAACGGTATATTTATTCATGATATTAGTATTACGGATATAAGCAAATAGTTTACAATCGTCTTCTTGAGGCCCTACCACGGACCACGAACGAGTTAAAGAACAAGTCGAAATACAAAATATTTTTTGTCTTAAATTTTAATTAAAAACTAAGATTTACTACAATAGAATAAGTAAGTATTTTAGTTTCGAAGATGCTAAACTACATGTTATCATTTTGCTCTAGTGACGAGTTTACATTGATTGAATAACATTTACTTAGATTTTTTATATGAATTAGGTAGATAAAAAACAGGTATTTCAGAGCGTAACTCTATCAAGATGAGTGGGTATTCATTACAAGGTAAGTATTACGTTAAAGACTTTTTTGCAAATATTTGACAGTCGACTTAGTTGAAACAACTATTTAATTACTAGATGTTTGCTTATCAATTATTTAAAAAAATAACTTAAAAAAAGAAATGATCAAAAAGTTTTGTCTTAAACACAGCACAGACTTGAACCTCGTAGTAGGGCCCCTCGGTCATAAAACCGCCGACGAAACTGCTTCGGTCGGTCAAAGTGACGGTTTTATACTTCTCGGCAGGTGTGAACATTATCTTAATACGAGCCACCGACGCCGACGACCGTCGCGGCCTTACGCCACACATACGTGAAGCGAAAATGATAAGACTTCTGTTAATTTTATTTTAATAAATGATTGGTTAATTGTTGGTTCTTGCATAATTTCCGTAATTATTTTAAGCCGCTAAGTTTTTCGATAAAGGTAGGAATATTTTTCCGTTTTATATTTCTGGGCAAATGTGAATACTGAACGAAAAAGTAGGTATTACGCGAAGTGAAACGACAAACGCAGCGATTTTATTGATTGAATATAGGTAGGTACTTGAATAATTTTGTTAATTGCGTTAAAGCCGGTAATTGTTTTGGTTAATTGGTATAGACTTTTGGTTAAGCAAGCTTAGTTAATGTAACAAACAATAATTAAAAAAAAATGAACTAAGTAAGTATTATTTTGCTATTAACAGATAAACTTTTGTTCAATCAACTTTTACTATATATTTTAAAATACTTTATACAATAACATTAAAATTTTAACAATAATTTTTTTTTTACATGATTGTGACATAAAGCTTAGTTTCAGATAGATTGGGGTCACTGGGCCGGATGGGCTGGGGTCGACACTCGCCCTCTATTTACTTCACCTGAGCCTGACAAAACTGCTAAGAGAATTTATGATTTGAAACAATATATATAATAATATGTATGGAATATTTATAGTACCTAGGCATTGAAAATGAAGTAAGTACTTACAAAAAAAACGAATGGTCTCACAACTAGCTACTATGGAAGCTTCTATCGGAGCTTTGATTTTTTTTTCTAATATTTAATTTTTATAATAAAAATTTCAGGGTGAACGAAAAAAAGGGAAAAATAATTCAATAATTAAAGTAGAGTAACCTTCAGTACAGTTTTTTGACCTAACGTTTTATCTTATTCATCGGTGCATTAGGTATAATAATTGTAATACGTCAATAAGTACATAAATCAGCATAATAACTCTACAGATAATTACATTTCGTGACATGGTTTAGTAACTTCACCATAAAAAAACTATTATCTAATTAAAGCTCGAGCGTAAAAAACTATTAAAATCTCAATTATCCGATAACTCACGTAAGTACTGTGTCAAGAAATGCGGCTTGAATATTCAGGACGGACAGCGCTACACACCAAATTTGTAGAATGTCTGCAAAACATCCAATTAAAACCACTTGCGCACATACCTAAGTAGTTTCACAAACCTCAGTAGTAATTTATTACACGCGTATTTTAGATTTTAAAAATTATTTATAATTATTTCCTTGTGACATGAACATGACCTTACAGCGTCACGCTAAAGAAAATTACGTGTTAACGCGCGCAAAATTATTCATAGAAGTATACCTAATTGCACCGGCGGTAATTGAAAGTTAATTCATACTGTTAATAACAGCGACTATTTTACCGTTCGACCGCATAAATATGCGAGCGTTTTTGTTTTACCTACTTATTTTAAACGAAAGACACAGTGTTTGTGCTAACTTGTTTGTGGAGACATATATTCTGTCGCGACGGCTACGTGCACTCGCATTCATAATCTACTAACTCTTAGGGCACACAGACGTGATAAAGCATCGCAATTTTAAAACACATTTTTTTTAAATAAACTGAATTCAAAATGCTTCTATTTGGCGGATTTATGTTTTATAAGTCATTTGATACGCATTACAACGGACGTTTTGAGATACATATTGCACATGCGTCTTCCGTTGTAAACATGGCTGAGGTGTGCGGAGTGCATAATGTTTATGAATCGTAAGCGAGTGCAGAAGGAAATTCGCATCAAAATTCTGCGCTTGCGCCGATGAGTAGCGCTCGCGGGTTGTCAGCTGACAACGGAACACATCTCACGTAGCGCGTGTGAAAAAGTCCTTTGTTATTAGAAGAGTATCCTGCCGATTGTCTATATTAGAGTTTAAGCACTTAGAAATGGGTTTCCTCAATTAAAACGTTCTGGGAAAATTTCGATTGCCATTGGTCCTTCGTAGTGATGGCTGCCAACTTGCGATGCCGATGTCGATGCGTAAATTGGCGATACGTGTGTTGCATCGAATCGCGACGTTCACTGTCGCACCCCTTTGAAAACGCCGCCGAAAACTGTGGTAGGTCACGACGCCTCTACGCGTCGAATATTGCATTAGCTTCACTGAAATCACTGTTTTAATACCACTATTGTAATACTTAGAAGTAAATGCACGTCTGATGCATCCGAAATACGTAACAACACTAACGATTCTCATTAAAATTAAAAAGAACGCCGCCATAGATACGGAAAGGTGGATATCTTAATTCCATAGTCCTGTGGGCTAATAAATTATAATTTACGATTGTGTTCGGCCATCGTCCACGTTAAAAAAATCGGCCTCTATAATAGAAACGTTCCTTTTTTTGACCCGCATGTTACGTTTAAGTGGAGTTATGCTTCTGGCTGTTTCATCGATTCTGAGTAGATACTCTGATTAGTATAGCTGTCTCTTTTAGTTTTTCTCGAAACTATTTTGTTTTACACAACAATTAAACGACACTTTTTTCCCAGATGTCGAATATTTTTTTAACTCTACCTACACTGCACAGTTCCTCATAATTTTGCTTGTCTAAGATTGACCAGATATCTGTATAATTCATACTTTTTAGTTCTTTTCCAAAGTTACCATCTTTTCCCCTTCACTTTTCTATCATTTATTTTATTAGCGATATGTCTACTCTCATGACACTAACATAATACTTTATGAATAAAGAAGATGTTCTTTTTATTTTATCTAAGGCCTCAATATTATTACAGATAAACAAAAGACAGAGACAGCTATATATTCCAGCGTTGGCCCTACACGGGAAGGGTTTATTAGTAAAGTATGTGGTGGGGCCCATACATCATGGTGTACGGCGCCGGCGCAAGCTTTCTGTTCAATCTAACCACCAAACACGTAATTTAAACGTTATCTTTATGGCAAATTATTGTTCTTTGACTGTCTCATTCTTCAAAATAGGTCGTATAGCTAGGTTAAAAACGCAAAAGGTTAAAGTCATAAAAAAAATTTTGCTACACCATAACTTTCACCACGACCACGGTACAACTAGTAAATCGCTAACAAATCGAAGCGTTTATAATTTTTTTAGTGTACGATAGTTATTAAGATTCCTACTGAAATAGTGTGATAAAGTTTATTGGTCATTAGATCGAGAGCCGGGACGAATTGTTGACTGCCGAGGAGAATCGGGTGAATTTGCTATGGAGCAAAATGTGAGTATTGATTGACCAAGGATAATTATGAAGTAGCGAGAGTACAATAAAACTAAGGTAAATGCACCTATTTAGCAATTCACTGCTCGGCGAATTTCACGTTTCATTATAATAGCTCTGAGAAAAATATCTCGGCATACTTTATTACGTTTTTTTTGTTTTAAAATTTTTTGATTATTATTTGCAAACCTTATTGCTAACTATATGTATGATATGATCTGCTACAGTAGTGGTGTTAATTAGAAACAGTTTTAATATTAAAAATTTGTTAAGATACGACCTTATCCGTAGTACCCACAGAACATAATATATTAATCATTTTGTGTTCTGTGGTAGTACCTATGTAAAATTTTAAATTACAAGACATTTAATTATATTGTATTTCTAAAATAAGTCGTAACAATGAACATTCAAATGTATATTTCAATAGCTTTCTATAAATTGGCTTTATAAAACAATGTCAATATTTCTAAGAAAAATAAGTACATACCTATGTAGTATATTTAAGTATTTTTAAGCCTACTAAGTAAGAAATTAAGTAAAATAATAGACATACAATCAAAAACATTGGTCTTCTTATACTAACATTGTAACCGACTTAGCTCAAAGAAGACACATCGCTCCGTTAAACGCTACTTTCGGCACGGTGCTCTGTACATCAGGGAAATAACTTTAAAATATTTCAAGCCTCTAAAACTCAAGCAATAACAGACCTTACGGCATAGTGAAGAAGGTCCAAACAAAGCGTGGAAGAAAATTTAAACGAAAATTCGGGTTCATGAAATTTCTACCCTTTCGATGAAGCAATAAAAATTAAAATGCTCTGTGAAGATTTTTGTACTGAACTAAACACTAGTGCAACGTTGTTATTTATACTCGGTGTGTGTTACGGTGCAGTTTATGCGAAATTAAATATGGTTTAATAGTTTACTAAGAAAGGGTTAGTGCGGGAAAATTAGTTGATGCAATTTCGTTATGCAGGGCAAGGCAAATGAGTATTATGCCTACATTGAACTGAATTTTATGCCTTTTATAGAGTTAAATTACCTACCTATACGTATTGAATAAGAAAGAATATGAATAAATAAAATTTAAAAATAATTTGTAGGCTGTGTACAAAATGTACACAGCCTACTTATTAGATTAAAATTCTTTATGTTTTTTGAACAATAGAGTGGAATTTTGGTTTCCCATGAAAATGATCAGATCAATCTCACGTGTTCATTGTGTTATAATGAACAACATAAAAGTGTTAAATTAATTTATGAAATAAGACTGGTTATTAATACTATGTAGGTACCTATCTCCTATAATTTATAATATTATAATTATAATTACACCAAAACAATTTAAAATTAAATTCTAAAGTAGCCATCGAAAACGAAGCAAGATGAAAACTTCGTTTTAATAAGTACCTTAGTACATATTTTCCTACTTCGGCTATAATCGGGACGTAAGTATGAAATGTAGTGTATTTTGCTAAAGGCATATCTAGAGGTAAATAAGCTTATTTTCGTTAAGCTTGGTTTACACTTAAAACTAAGTCAATGCGTACGCCCCACTGGGCGTACGCATTACTGAATCAGGATGTTTGAAGTGTTTTTTATAATCTTACTAGCGGCCGCCCGCGGTTTCACCCGCGTGGTTCCCGTTCCCGTGGGAATATCGGGATAAAAAGTACATATAAACCTTCCTCTTGAATCACTCTATCTATTAAAAAAAACGCATCAAAATCCGTTGCGTAGTTTCAAAGATTTAAGCATACAAAGGGACATAGGGACAGAGAAAGCGACTTTGTTTTATACTATGTAGTGATAATCAATTCAATAAAAGTAGGAAGGTACTGTAGCTTTTTTATAGAAACATTAAAACATTGTGATTTTGGAATGTATTATTTGATAACTGTATAGCTACATATTATCACTACATAGTATAAAACAAAGTCGCTTTCTCTGTCCCTATCTCCCTTTGTATGCTTAAATCTTTGAAACTACGCAACGGATTTTGATGCGTTTTTTTTAAATAGATAGAGTGATTCAAGAGAAAGGTTTATATGTACTTTTTATCCCGATATTCCCACGGGAACGGGAACCACGCGGGTGAAACCGCGGGCGGCCGCTAGTATGTAATATTATAGCAAAGTACTTGCTGAAACCCTATTAGGTATGTTAGAGAGTTTCGATATGAGAAAATCTTTATCTTTGACATCTTTGATTTCCACTGTCAATAAAATTGTATAAACTTCGTTATGATGCGGATTCATTGCATTTGCTTGCAGATATTTTACCATCTACTTGAGTATTCAAATCGCCGGAGCGGGCGCCTCCAGTGTGGGGTATCGTGCAACAATTAATTACAAGACAGGCATCAGCCGGCTAAAGGTAGCTTTCCATGCGAAAAGCGGAGCGAAAATATATATTTAAACTGGCAAGATTTTTTCAGAGTAGGTTTTAGTGACCAAATGTTGGAGAATCCGGTCAAAGATAATTTTAGTCGGAATACCGTGTTTAAAATCTTTGATTTTCCACTGCCAAGGAAACTGTAGGTATGAGCTCTCATGTGCCTGCATCGTGCAACAATTAATTACAAGACGGGCATCAACCATCTTAGGGCCGCCTTCCATGCGGAAAGCGGAGCGAAGCGATATTTCACCGATTGATCGAGAAAACACGAGTTTTCGGCAGCTCTTATTACAAAATTGTTTATTGAAATCGTGTCAGACTAACTTTTAGAAAATTAAGGTCGTAGAAAATTATGTGAAGAGTACCTTTACCCGCTGAATAAATTTGGATATAAGCACCACTATTGTAGGGTATCGTGCAACAATTAGGTAACTACAAGACGTGCATCAGCCAGTTAAGGCCGCCTTCCATGAGGAAAGGAAAACGAAGTGATAATTGAACGAGATGAGATTTTTACAGCTTATAAACCTGTTATTATAGATTTTATTGACCAAAATGCTAGAGAAATCCGTATGAAAAAGAAATATTTTCAGCGTACCTGTACCTATACCTTAAAAATATTTGATTGTCCACTGTCAATAAACTTCCATATGCCTCCAGTGAAGGGTATCATGCTACAATTAATTAAACGACGGACATCAGCTGGACGGACGGACGCCAGCTAAAGGCCGCCTTCCATGCGGAAAGCGGAGCGAAGCGATAATTCACCGGGTAATCGAGAAAAGTAGAGCTTTTTGCAACGATCATAAGTTACGCTGTTTGAACACGTTTAATAAAGATTCGATAATTTAGATGGGAATTTATTAAGTTTTTGTGAATTGTTGGTTGTAAAATATCGATAGCTACGTAGTGTTCATTTGTTTGCCGGTTTTTAAGTATCATAAATCTCATGTCATGTCATAATTATTTGGATCAGTAAATTGATAAATTAAGCTAAATTGTAATTTTTTTTATCTACACTAAAGTTATAATATTCGAATTATGAACTCATACCTGAACATATTATTGCATACTTTATACCATAGCATCACCATCATCATATCAGCCGAACAACGCCCACGGCTGGGCAAAGCATACTTTAAAGAAATATAAAAAAACTGTGTTTCGTAATGATTTTATCGATACAGCTGTCATTCACTATGAGTAGAGTTTGGCGCCAATCCATATTTGGTAATTAATATGTTTACGAAGTATATCTTCAAATGTTGTACAGTCCTAACATAACGTTATAGCAACCGACCAGCCAGCCGTCAGACTCGCGATGCATTTTTCTATGTAATACGTGTGTAAAAATATGCGGCGATTACAATAATGCGATCGACGTTTCTGTGAATAATTAATTGAATTAAACTTGTCTAATATTTACATTAAAATACTTACCTAAATTTAAAAAAAATGTGATTAGGTAAGTACGTAAATATTTTTTGTTACCAAGATTGATTTTTGAAATGTAGATAGTTTGGTCCAAGGGTAAGAAGTCTTGTTAATGTTTGTAATTTGTTTAAAATATTACTGAACTAAAATATTACTAAACCATATTATAGAGGAGTGACAAAAGCTTTTCAGAATTATATAAACTCAAATCTTTTAAAAATGTTTATGTTAAACTCTGTAAGTACTTATTAATATCATCCGTAATTTGTATTAAGTGCAAAGTATAATAATTATGTGAAAATTATCAAAAGAACAAAAAAAATCAAAAGACGTCGGAAAAAGGGCGTACAAACTTGAAAATAGAGCAAGATTATTCAAAAGCAGAGCTAACTAACATCGGAGTCGATTGCAGGCGAGGCACCGGCCGGCCTGTGATTTTCAATGCAGCGCTGTAATGGGCCCGGGTCACGGTTCCCGAGAGAGGTGATTTCGTATGACCTTTTCTATGACTTTTGCTAGCATAATGTTTACTTTGATCATGGATCCGGGAATGTGAAGTTTGTATATTGTACCTTAGTCAATACATTATTTATACAATCTTATTTGTTAAACATTTATAATCGACTAATGGACCGTTAAGTATGAATCATTTCACAGATAATTAAATAACCAATTAACATAAAATTATTTAACATCCTAAAGTGTAAATTATTACCCATAAACACTTCTAAATAAAGATCAAAGTGTCCAACTTCCAGTAATTTTTTTGATGCTTCGGTTGTCTTCATTCGACTTCACAGAATGTACACACCGCGAGGTAGCAGGGTTTGTATTTATCACTTCACAGCTGCACCTATGATCGATCCTTATCCAAGATGGCCGCCGGCGCACCGCGAACAGGCGGGAAACAAGCGCAAGCCCACCTCCTTCGACGCAGGGCCTGTCAGTCAAACTTTTTAATTCCACCGCATTTGAAATTCGAACACTCGTTTCTTCCTTTTTGTTTTATATAGATATCAAAACTTATTCGTGAATAAAGCAACAAACGTGCTAACGCGCAGACGGTTTGCGTTGTACTAAAGTTTTTAAAACACTCATAATAGGTAGGTACGTGCGTATTCAGAACTTGAAAACCATAAAACATATCTCCCCCATTATTAGTTTATGGCTTGCGACTGTTGCGGGCTATTATGCTGTTATTTTGTGTCTGTTTGTTTTTATTGTGTGCGGTTGAAGGCCGAACAAATTTAGGTTGCCGTCAATACAATATGATATTGTGTTCTGTAATCTCAAGTAAATTGCTTACTCAGGTTGTAATTTGATATTTCTGAAAATGACGTTTTAAATTGGTATTTTTTTATAAAAACAGAAATAATACATGTCGAGATGTAGAGAGTACTTATAAATTTTACATTTTATTGTGTTATGAAAAAGTTGCAGTAAAACAATCATACATCCGTAAAAAAACACAAAATACTTATAAAAGATAAAAAAATAATTATTAAAAGCATACTTTTTTGCAGTTGAAGAGTACCACGAAGAAGTCCATTCCGGACTACGGTTTTTTTCGTAATTCGGTACTGTACTCTGTAGGTAGAGCAACCTTCAATGCAATGCGCTGTATCAGAGTTTCTATATTACATGAACCGGATACTTTGATACAAAATCACTAGTCTTTTAATAGCGCGTCGCAAGAGTCGCAAGATTTCGTTAGATTTATAGTACCTAGTTTTTTCTACTAAATAGATCATCATAAGTACTAATAAACAAGTTTATTTCATAAAAAAAACTTATAACTTGGCCTGTTCTTTAACGCAATAAACAACTACTAACATTGAAGTAAAGTTAATACTATGTAAAACTAACTATTAGTCAAAGTTTCTTTTTGTATGTTTTCTTGGTAGGGTGAATATGCCAAATACCAGCCCCCCTAAGGATTTTTCAACTTTGAATATCTACTGCTGCTACAATTACTGTGTTAAAAATATTGTTATTACAGTTTTAGATAGCTTGATTAATCATTCTTACGAAAATAGTACATAGTTTAACATGGTCTTGTGGGAAAAATATAGGCAAGCGTTTAAATGCACGAAGGGCAAAAATCCCTAATTCCAGCCGGGTACAGGATATTTGAATGAAATTAAAAATAAATTATTAATTTAGTAACTCTCAATAATGATAATAAAGTACTAAAAGCTTTAAAATTATAATTCCCAAAACAAGTCTTTGACACACTGTTAGACATAGGCATTTGAGACTCAAAATAACAGTGATGGCCACATAATTATGGATAAAATTTGCTTTTCATACAAATGAGGTAACTTTTAAGTTTTGGTTCTCATGATTTTTATGAAAACAATTTTTTTAAGTTATTTCTTAATTTATGTTACTTATTAGATATCATAGAAACGCTTTTTAACGCAAAAATAATCGTCTCCCGGCATTTTTTTATGTTTCTTGTGTTGATTGAAATGCGTAGGTAGACTTCGGCTTTTCAAGGGTCTTTTTACACCCTGTGTGTTTTACGAAAAAATTCAAGTAGGCACCCACGAGCTTTTCATAAAAATATCGAAAAATCCAGATTCCCGAAATTGTAAATATATTATGTAGTTTTTCCCAGGTCCCGGGAACGTGAAAACTTTGGGCAATTCTAAACCCTATACGTAGCTAATAATATTAAATTCTACTTGTTTGATAATAGTAATAATATTTAAAGGGAATAGGTAGATTAGCAACGGCTGTATTTAGGCCATTGGGCGCAGAAGTAGTAATTCTAGTTAATAGCACTACAAATTCCAACTTTAAGACGAGGAAATTAAGATGAATTTATTTCTGAAACGAAAGCTAAGTACCCAACATTAGCCCCGGCTGATAAAAGAAAGTTATGGAAAATCTCTTAACCAATCTCCAACCCCCTCTAATTTCTCTTAATATTAAGATTTTATTACAAATAAGTAATCTTCAAACGTAATATTGCTAATCTATTACTTGTATTAAAGCTAAAAACCATAAAAAATAGCATCATAATATCTTTGTAATCACACTTCCTGGTCTTCTGACCTGGGATGACTAGATTTATAGTTATTTACATTTTGTTGTTTTTTATTTTTCTTGTCCATCCATGAGGAAGGCCAGTGCCCCATAGTGGCGGTGGGTCGAACGAAATATCGCGAAAGTAAGCCGGACCAAAAAATGGTGGCAATAATGAATGATCTGCATAGTGGTTCGGTCAGATGTATTGGGGTTTCTATAGTCGGATTTTTAATTAGACGAAGTAATCTGACAGTTGCTAATGTCACTTAGTGAAATAATGCTGCCATGTCCAGTGTACTAGTGATGTGTTCTATTTGTTCATTCACAGGAATGAATAATGATGAATGAATACTTTAATATAGTTTGTCGATATCTTCTGTGTTATATATTAATAATCATATTTTTATAGATAAAAGTCGGTTTTTGGTACTATTTTGACTAGAAATCTGCAACGCAATGTTATAAATATTAAAAAATCCAAGATGACGGACAACTTTTTTGTTTGTGGGTCGATTTTGATGAAACTCTGTTTTTTGTACAATTTTGGAAAGAAAACGGCAACGCAATGTTAAAAATATAAAAAAAACCCAAGATGGCGGCCAACTTTTGTTTGTGGGCTGATTTCGATGAAACTCGTTTTTTGGTACTATTTTGTCAAGAAAACAGCAAAGCAATTTTAAAAATATTAAAAATCCAAGATGGCGGCATACTTTTTTGTTGGTAGGCCGATTTTGATGAAACTCTGTTTTTGGCACTATTTTCACGAGAAAACTGCAACGCAATGTTAAAAATCCAAGATGGCGGCCAACTTGTTTTTTTGTGGGTCGATATTGATCAAACTTGGTTTTTGGCACTATTTTGACGAGAAAACTGCAACGCTATGTTAAAATATTAAAAAAATCCAAAAGAACTACATTTACATCTACGAATTACATCGAAATCAACATAGAAATCAACCCAACAAAAAAAATCTGCCGCCATCTTGGATTTTTAATATATTTAACATTGCGTTGCTGTTTTCTGTCCAAAATAGTACCAATAGCAGATCCTTGTGGTTTTACCCGCGTGGTACCCGTTCCCGTGTGAATATCGGGATATAATATAGATAGACTGTATTATATCCCGTCACTCAGGAAGAATGTAGCTTCCTAATGGTCAAAGAATTTTCTGAATCGGTCCAGTACTTTCGGAGCCTATTCGATCCAAACAAACAATCAAATCTTTCCGCTTTATAATATTAGTATAGAAAAACAGAGTTTCATCAAAATCGACCCACAAACAAACATGGCACGACTAGGATTCGAACCCGGGACTTGATATCGGTAGCCCGTTGTAGTAACCACTCCTTAAACTACCGAAAAAACTAAACGTAAAAAAAACCTAAATAATTATAATATTTTTGTGTCATTCATTCACTTTGCCGCGTCACTATTTATGTTTTGTCAAAACCTGACAACACTGTAAACGTCAGATTACTTCGTCTAATTAAAAATCCGACTTTAGAGATTTTTTAAAGGGAAGCCGTTGGGAATCGGCTTGTATGGATCTTTCGCCACTGGTCTCTACCTATATGACTGATGAACGATGATGATGGCACATAGGTATCACACTTCAAAATTTGTTTATGTAAGTAGCCTTCCGCCCGCGTCTTCGACCGCGTGGACTATAGAATAACTGCTTTTCCGGAATAAAGAATACCCTATGTTCTTTCCCAAGGTCAACTCTGTCTCTGTACCAAATTTACTCAAAATTGGTTAAGTAGTTTGGGCGTGAAACTCGTGTGGTGAAAGCGTAGCAGACAGAGTTACTTTCGCATTTATAATAGGTATTAGTAGGGATTTCAGTTGAGTGAAGACATCTCTACTTAGCAGCTGCTTACACTTCAAATTCATAATTAGTTACACGCTCAGTTTTTCGCCGCCATTTCACAAGTAACCAGCCAAGTAAAGTAGTGATTACTTATATCTCATTTCCTTTGATAAGGGCTCGTTTTAAACGGTCAGCCCCTCAAGCGGAATTAAGTCGCCAATTTTGGAACTGGTTTAGAAATTATAGGGCCAGCCTCGGTATGAGGTTAGACGAAGATTTTGCGTAAAGGAAAAATAAAGGATGGCAACACCGGCACCGTGTACGGGTAGGTACTGGCAACTTAATGTTGGGTTTCAAATTAGAGTTGGTAGTGTATTGAGTAATATTGTTTGTTGTTTTGGACAAGGAGATGGGGAATAAAATAAAATATAAAATGTTATTGATTATTCATTTTTCATAGACTTATAAAAAAACATAATATGGAGAAATATTTAAAAAAGAACTGTGAACTGTGGTGAAGTACAAAATTAGTAATACTTAACTTATAAAGTACCTAAGTAGTTTAGTATAAAGCATTTCTTAGGTTCACAACTTTTTAAATGCTTCGAAAAATTAAATTAAATTATTTTATTGGAGAACCTAGAGACCTACATACACGAGACACTTTTTAAAGTGATGACTTAGAAGTTGCGTCCACATGCACTAAACAAAATTAAAAATAAAATAAAAAACACAAATTGCAAATAATCTGGATATTCAGGTATTTCTTAGCCAAAATAAATTTCAGCATTTCTCTGTCTGTTATTAAAAACTGTGACAACATTTACATTTTTTACTCCTATAATATAATTCAGATATATAAAAATACTCCACACCCGATTATTATAGATAATAAGCAATAACATGAAGCAAGTATCAAGCAGATTGGTTATTACTAAAATACATGACTGCGTTTACTATACTTTAGCTATACTTATTTAGCGGCTAGTTAACTTAAATTACCTTCAGTAGCTGTATCATTAAGAAGTACCATTCGCAAGCACTTTTACTATTAAGTACATAGTACCTATGTTGTTTTATTCAATTTTAATAAAATGTATTAATGTATATTTTTGGTCTTTGAAATTTTCAGGAGTTATCCAATCACATATTTTCTAAAACGGAAGGAACAGAGCTGTACTCAAGAGCGAATTTTTATTTTAATTTTTTATTGATTTTACCTAAATAAAAAAAAAACTATTTCGTATGTCTACACTGTACAAAATGCAATGCATATCTATTGTTTTCAGTAAAAAAAAAAGAGTTTCGTGCCGAGGAAAAATTAACAGTGGTCGCATCACCAAAAAGTGTAGCGTCAATTTAAGTATTAGGTAGGTATGTTATGTCTTTTCTGTTACCAGCCAGTAGGTAGTGCCATGAGTCACTGTCGAGAATGGTCAAGTCCGAACTGTTTAACTGCCTTCAATCGTCCTTGCATAGCTGTGTTGAGTGTGTAGGTACGTACAGTGACATAAAATTATGATTAAATGAGAATTTAATAAAGAAGGCAAAAAGACATAAATCAGTTCTTTATAGGATATTACACAACGTAAATTATTTTATATATTTTAATTATGGCTTTCAAAGCCGTAAATAATAAAAAGTTTAAGCGTCAAAATGTACGTAGGTAATTTCTTTTCTTTAACCGGCCAATGCCGTGAGTCATTGTGGAAAAGTGGTCAAGTCGGAACTATTTAACCACCTCATTCGTCCTGGTATTGTTATTTTTGTTATATTTTAGAAGCTCATTTATTTAATGAAAATCCACATTTATAATACGGAAAGGTAGTACCTACGATAAGAATTTAATAAGAAAAGCACTTTTTTTTATTTGTAAATCTAAATCTCATTACAGCACACAACACAAGTTAAACTATTACAAAAATATAAGGCATTTTACGTGTGAAAACCATTTACAAAGTATCAGGCATCAAATTCTTAATCGAAGGATGGAAATAATATAGGTAATTTCTTGTCTGTAACCGGTCAGAGTTATAAGTCATTGTCGAAGAGTGGTCAGGTACGAACTGTTTAACCGCCTCACTTGTCCTTCTTATTAGAAATTTTAAGAAGTTTAACTGTTTATTGTAGGTAGAGTGAATTTTGTAATAAGAATATGATAATGACAATTTTAATAAAAATTACTTATATCGTATGTATGTTAATTAAAATACAACTGAAAATATCACATATAAAAATAATAGCCTTTCAAAGATGTGAAAAAATTAAAAAGACGGTATATGGACATTACTAAAAAGTTAAACATCAATTTTTACCTGAGAATGTAATTTCTTTTCTGTTACCAGCCAGTGTACAGTACTATGAGCCACTGTCGAAGAGCAGTTAAGTACGAGCTGTTAACCCGCCGCACTTGTCCTTGTAATAGCAATTTTAAGAAGTTTAACTATTTATTGTAGGTAGAATGAATTTTGTAAAATAAGAATATTATGATGACAATTGTATAAAAAATACTTAGGTATATTGTATGTACGAACATTAAAGATACAAGTGAAAATATCCCAAAAAAATTAAAAGGCTTTCAAAGCTGTGAAAAAAATAAAAAGTTAGTATAGTGACATTACTAAAAAGTCAAACATCGATTTTAACCTAAGAATGTAATTTCTTTTCTGTTACCAGCCAGTACCATGATTCACTGTCGAAGAGCGGTTTAGTAGGAGCTGTTTAACCGCCTCACTTGTACTTGTATTAGTAATTTTAAGAAGTTTAACTGTTTATTGTAGGTAGAGTGAATTTTGTAAAATAAGAATATTATGATGACAATTAAATAAAAAATACTTATATAGTAAGCATCAAAAATAGAACTGAAAATATGACAAATAAAAATAATAGGCTTTCAAAGCTGTGAAAAAATTAAAAAGTCGGTATAGTATAGTATACATTACTAAAAAGTTAAACATCATTTTTTTATCTAAGAATGTAATTTTTTCTCTGTTACCAGCCAGTGCCATGACATGAGTCATCGTTGAAGAGCGGTCAAGGACGAACTCTTTAACCGCCTCACTTGTCCTTGTATTAGTAATTTTAAGAAGTTTAACTTATTATTGTAGGTAGAGTGAATTTTGTAATAAGAATATTATGATGACAATTTAATATAAAATACTTATATCGTATGTATGAACTTAAAAAATACAATTGAAAATATCACATATTAAGATATCAATAGGCTTTCAAAGCTCTAAAAAAATATAAAAAGTCGGTGTACTGTCATTACTAAAAAGGTTAAAATCATTTTTAACCTAAGAATGTAATTTCTTTTCTGATACCAGCCAGTGTCATGATTCACCATCGAAGAGCGGTCAAGTACCAACTGTTTAACCGCCTTACTTATTCTTGTATTAGTAATTTTAAGAAGTTTAATTGTTTATTGTAGGTAGAGTGAATTTTGTAATAATAATATTATAATGACAATTTAGTAAAAATATTTATATCGTATGTATGTTCATTAAAAAAATACAACTGAAAATATCACATATTATAATAATAGGCTTTCAAAGCTGTGTTAAAAATAAAAAGTCGGTGTAGTGACATTACTAAAAAGTCAAACATCAATTTTAACCTAAGAATGTAATTTCTTTTCTGTTACCAGCCAGTACCATGATTCACTGTCGAAGAGCGGTTTAGTACGAGCTGTTTAACCGCCTCACTTGTATTTGTATTAGTAATTTTAAGAAGTTTAACGAATTATTGTAGGTAGAGTGAACTTTATAATAAGAATATTATGATGACAATTTAATAAAAAAATACTTATATCGTATGTATGAACATTAAAAATACAACTGAAAATATCACATATTAAGATATCAATAGGCTTTCAAAGCTGTGAAAAAAATAAAAAGTCGGTGTACTGTCATTACCTAAAAGGTTAAAATAATTTTTAACCTAAGAATGTAATTTCTTTTCTGTTATCAGCCAGTGTCATGATTCACCGTCGAAGAGCGGTCTAGTACGCACTGTTTAACTGCCTAACTTATCCTTGTATTAGTAATTTTAAGAAGTTTAACTATGTATTGTAGCTAGAGTGAATTTTGTAATAAAAATATTATGATGACTATTTAGTAAAGAATACTTTTATCGTATGTATACACATTTTAAAAAATACAACTTAAAATATCACATATTTAAATATTTGGCTTTCAAAGCTGTGAAAAAAATAAAAAGTCGGTATAGTGACATTACTAAAAGTTAAACATCAATTTTTAACCTAATAATATAATTTCTTTTCTGTTACCAGCCAGTGACATGTCTGGTAACAGAACCTGAGACATGAGTCACCGTCGAAGAGCCGTCAATTATGAACTTTTATCCGCCTCACTTGTCCTTGTATTAGTAATTTTAAGAATTTTAACTGTTTATTGTAGGTCGAGTGAATTTTGTATTAAGAATATGATGACACTTTAATAAAAGATATATACCTATACAAGTGAATAAATTAAAAAGTCGGTAAAGGGACTAGTGACATTACTAAAAAGTTAAACATCAATTTTGAACTTAAGAATGTAATTTATTTTCTGCGAAGAGTGTAGGTAGAGTGAATTTTGTAATTAAAATATGATGTCAATTTAATAAAAAAATGTATACAAGTGAATAAATAAAAAAGTCGGTATAGTGACTAGTGACATTACTAAAAAGTTAAACGAATGTATAATTTCTTTTCTGTTACCAGCCAGTACCATGAGTCACTGTCGAAGAGTGTTAGTAGAGCGAATTTTGTAATAAGAATATGATGTAAAATTTAATAAAAAATACTTACTTATATCGTATGTATGTTATTAAAAATACAACTGAACATATTACATATAAAAATAATAGGCTTTCAAAGCTGTGACAATAATAAAAAACGGTATAGTGACATTACTAAGAAGTTAAACATAAATTGTATCTAAGAATGTAATTTCTTTTCTGTTACCAGCCAATGCCATGCCATGAGTCACTGTCGAAGAGCGGTCAAGTCCGAACTGTTTAACCGCCTCAGTCGTCCTTGTATTGTTTCGCAGGCCGTGTTGCGTGAACCCGAGTGAAATATGGCTGACAGAGCGACTACTTATTTTTGTTTTATTTTTGAAGCTTGTGTTACTTAATTTTATCAAGTCGCATGAATTATGAGAGGCGGGACCACACGCGTTGCGTTAATTACGCATTAGTATGTAGGTTTGTGGATACGAAGGGTTGTGGAAAGGTGAGATTGCGTACAGAGAACGCTATCCTATATCTGATTTGTTTTATTTATAAAAATAAATATTTAAGATTTTATCACATAGCATCACATAAAACCTTGAATCATAAATTCCATTTTTAGAGGAATTTCTTGTAAGACTTTTTCCAATTGGCTTATTGGCTCTTACAACTGCACCTACTAGAAAATGTATAAATAAAAACTATTATTTATTGATACATTTCAACAAGACCTAAATTCCTATAGGATTCCAGTTTCATCGCTAACATAGTAAATTTTTCTTCACTAGTTAATTTTTGAAAAAAAAGTCCGTACCTACACTGGTGTAAGTATACGGTTTTTTTGGAAAATTGAAAAGAATATAATAAAATAGTTTTTTGTAGGAACAGGAGTCGAGAACCATCTAACAGTCCTAAGCATTCAATCGACAAACAAAATCAGGTGGCCATTTCTCGATGGCTCGGTGGCAAGTTAATAATAATGCGCCCAAACTAGACCGGGCCGTTGAACCCTGCGCGGGCGCAACACTACGAGGAGCGCTAAAATGACGCTCACGTGGTTGCGAAACGGGAGTCAAGTGGCTACGGGTTTTTTGTGAAACTGATTTTTTGTTAGGTATTAATTAGGTGCTTAAGAAAAATTTTACTCATATTAAAGTTTACTTTTTAATTGCTCTTCATAGTGAGAAATAAAACGTCGTGATTATTATTTTATATTTTAGGTCTAAAGGGGGTGTCTAAAAAATAAAATTACTTATAAAAAAGGGAACCCATCCCAACCTCATACAAGTGGCAACATAGCATAAACACACATACTATATTATTTAAATATATTATATTATATTTTTGTAACCAACATACAATACAAAAAATCAATAAATCATAATTCTAGAATTTATAATAAAAATTTACAATTTTCATTAGGAGGTAAATTTCAACACACTAAAATTTTTTAAAACATTATATTTAGAAGTCTCTACTTTTTTCGGTATTTTAAAGCATGACGAGTTATCACACTCACATAAAAGTAATGAAATGAAATGTCCATGACTGTTTAATAAGGACACAGGAGGAGATTATTCTGTGCACCGCTATTTAATTTATAGTTCCTATCTAAGTGGTTAAAAGAATTTGAAGCCACAGTAGCGCCACCAAAGGACATACAGGATTTCTAGATTTTTCACAAAGATAATAGTAAATTGTGGCGATATTTTTTATTTAATTTGCCTCAATCTGATAATATATTCCTACAGCTAAGAAGACATATTTTATTAGAATGGAACATATTTTTTAAATTATCAATTTGCTGGGCATTTACGATTATTTGATGGGTGTCATAAATTATATGACGATGCTCAAATCTGTCTACGCTAATAAGATGTTAACGAGGGTCGTTCGTTTTATGAGCGTTTTATTGGTGCAAGCGCGACTACCTGCTACTGATTTTCTTATTGGACATCTTGTGGGATCGTCGTAGTAGCAACTAAGTAAGTGAGCGGCATTTTAGGGCTCAGACTAGGAGAATGCTATGCGGTGGTACTTTTTCTCATAATGATTAGATAATTATTTTTTTCTTTATGTGTCTCCTAATGATTTATTTGTAGTTTCTCTATATTTATGGTTTTAATTATGTTTAAAAAATTGGAAGAAGTATTTTTGCTGTTTTGTTCTGGGTAAGCTATCGTGATTTGTGTGGTAATGTAAAGTCACTGACCTGCTATGGCCATCCAGGGGTAGAAGGTGTGGTTGGTGGGTTGATGCTGGACCGGTTGGGCGGCGGCTGCGGCGGCTCCGGGCAGCGCGCACTGGTTCCCCCAGGGTAGTGCTCTTCCAGGGCTCGATGACTCGCTGTACCGAGCTTCAGGCGTGCATGCGGCCGGTCGAACTAATGCTCCAAGGCCAGATCCCCATTCCTTCGCTCCATAGCCGTTTTGTTGCTCGCCACCAGCCTTCGAACAATCCGCTTTAGCGTACTGCTGCTCTCCCGCATAAAGCTTGCACGCGGCAGCCACTGACGCATCATAGGGCGAGTCTTGCGGCCTCGGCTGGTGCAGCCCATGAGGCTGAGCGTATGTCAGCCCCAGAGGAAACCCTCTATACTGATCTCCACCACCACCCCCCTGGTGCACCCCATGGGCTCCGTAGAAACCACCCTGCTCGAAATAAGAGTTCATTCTGACCAGTCACACACTAACGTCACAAGTTTGCAGAAACACTTATGTCATTGCGTCCCCACGCGCGGTGATAACGCGACCTCCGTCAATGTCGCCCGAATTAAATATAAATTTTATTAATTTTATTGCCTCTTAAACGTCACTCGAGCGTCATAATGGGTTTGACGGCGATAAAGGCGTGTGGACGTGTGTTTACTTTTTACGATTATTTTACGAGTCGGGCGCGGGTTTTACGAGTTTTAAAGCGTCTCGAGGCGCCGGGTTGGCTCGGTTGGCGCGAGCGAAGTTTGCCGCGTAAGCGAGCGTGAGCGGGAGCTGAGAGCGGTGTGTCCGGCGCGGCCCGAATCGCGCTGAGCACTGAGAGCCACGCGCCGCCGCCGGTCGCGCCGCCCCGCGACCGATCGCAACAACACCAATTGTTCCGTCCCCTTTTCGCTAATGACTATAAATATTATCAGTTACGCGCTCTTTTTCCTTTCTTATCACACCTACTGAAGCACGTGGTCCATCTAAATCCCGCTAGCTATTACAATGTGTTCATAAACTATGGTGAAAATAGACCTGAAAAAATGAACACTGAAAAATCTATCACAACCACCTAACATTTTAATCTTTAACTTTACGCAATTTAATTAGAGTAGAGCCGTACTACAAGTAGAGCCGTAAAAAAGGCCCGACAAAAGGCCAATAATGACTCTACTACTGAAAAGTTAAGCCACAAAGTCGTAAACTCATAAACGTACAATTAGTGAAACGGGCGAGTAAAGAAAAGATTTTACAACCTCTCCTCGAGCGCCACAATGAGCGCGCAATATCGTAACAAGGTGCTGAATAGAGTGAGAAGTCGTAAAGATGATTATTATTTCTTCTACTACCTGTTTTTACGAGTGGTGTGGCTATCGCACTCTGGCAAACGGGCGCGCGGAGTGTGAGAGCGAGATGGGGCGCGGTTTGGTGAAGTGTCATTGGACAGACGGTGCGGTGAGGTATATAGTCGTCTTTATTTAGCGCAGTGTGGCGCGTGCAATGCACTATTGGAGGGTAAACAATAGCGCATTATCGCAAGAGCTCAGTTGGCGCTTTCAAATGAAGTCATCAAACGAATGAATGGCCTGCCAGGCGGCCTACGGACGACACGCTCGTATTTTTATTGCAGTCACCTCTTTAAACAAATATTCGACACAAAAAGGGTTATGCACCTTAAATATTTTTTTCAACAATTTATAATTGGTCAATTGAGAAACGTTAAAATACCTTCATGTCTTAGATAAAGCCTTTTCGAAGGTTATTTTGTCGATTATCTCCAATAGGTGGCGTTTAAGTTGGTTGCGAAAAAAGTTAGTAATTTGTTAAGATGGTGTTATTAAGTGAGCTGCAACAAAAACTGTAATCGCATCTAATTGCCACTGAAAAATGTGCATTCACCGTCTTAATCGCGAAATAGTGGTTTTCCTGCAAGCGCCGACAATGTGTCGGTATGGAACTAAAAACCTTACGACTCATTTTAAAAAATATTTAATTGGCGGGTAAGTAAGTATATAAATAAAGACTTATATATACCTACTTATAAGAAATATTCATCAATTGAAAAAAACTCTTAAAGTCATTAAGAACCATTTGCTTCAGCGAAAGAAAACCTAGTTAATGCACCAAAAATCTAAGTTGGTTGATGAATCCATGGTAGAGAAAAAAATTCGTGATTGTAAAATAATCAACCTATTTTGGTACTTTATTTTAATTAAGTAGTCCTGTAGCATTCCAGGCTAAGTTGTTGTTTCTAGAAGATAACATGACATAATATCTACCGACTTAGATTTTTGTATCAACGAGTTTTCCTTGAATGGGAAATGTAGAGACACTAAAAACTGAGGTAACAGAAGTGACTTTACATTTTCAAAATTGGTAAGTACCTTTTAGTTTTAAAAGGTTCGTAGGTACCAATTGTCATTCTAAGTAGGTACTCTACATTTTCCTTTTTCATTATTATGGTAAGTACCTACCTTTTTGTTTCAAAGGTACCTACGAATAATGACTCTACATTTCCAATTTACAACCTGAAATTTCTAAGGTATCTATTATTTCTTAGTGAAACAAATTACACTTAACCAATATCAAATCAAACCAATGACGAAAGCAGTTAAGTAAGTTAATATATGTTATGTGAAAATAGTGACTTATCTTAAATGAGAATAAACCAAATATTTAGGTACAATTCGAGGCAATAAGTTAACACAGACGGTGTATATGTGTGGTGTGTGTGTGTGTGTGGAAAATTTTTGGTAGACTTAGACTATTCACAGTACTGCATATCTAATTAAAATATGTCTGTAAATTTCCCAAACAAATAAAATAAAATAAAATAAAATAAATATTGTGAAACTATGAACAAATTAATGAAGAAGCTATACGTACCTATACCTAAGTACTACTTGTTACAATTTTCTTAAAATCAGCTTTTTCTGTGGCTCTCTGATTTTTCTCGAACCCTAAAATAAGTACTACGGTAGGTATTTAGAAAATCAAACCAAATTCTAAAAAACATCATAGAGCTTATTTTTGAAGAACTGGCTGCTTTTCGCGGTTTTATCCGCGTGCTTCCCGTTCCCGTGGGAATATCAAGATGAAATGTCCTATGCCACTCAGGAATAAAGTAGCTTTCTACTGGTGAAAAAAAATCCAATATCGGTCAAGAAGTTACAGAGATTACCTCTTACATCCAAGCTTACGAAATTAAAAAACAAATGTAGATACTTACTAGATTAGTTTAGTTAGATGAACGTTCGTCTTAAAAAGGTTCGATTATTCGTTTAAAAGAGTTTCCCACTTTTCGATACCTACTTCAGGTCGAATTTTCAGAAATCCTTTCTTAACACGCTCATCGCCTATACTTACGAGTATGTTGTAACTTGTAGGTCAAGTTTTCGTTTATTTATACTTGTTTTGTTGGTATCTTACAAACTATTCACCCGATTACCAACCCAAAACTCTCAGGAAAACTGCGTGGGCCAGAGCTTTAATTTGACCATAAGAAACATTATAGAAAACGTTAAATCAAACCTTTAAATTTTTGGTCGGTAGTGTAACAACAGTCAGGGAAAATTCATAGTTTTTCCAAATTCATCACAACCAATTTTGTTGTCTCTTCTGCTGTGGGGCGCAGGTTTTCCTTCATCATCATCATTTCAGCCGCACGACGCCCACTGCTGGGCATAGGCCCAATAAGGAAAAATAGGCAGGTTTTCCTTATTGATGGTTAATAAGAATTTACCCTAATAATAATTCATAACTTTAAGTGAAAAGTTCTATGCTGAACACGCGAGCAAGATGTTTTACTGTGCTCGTAGTCTATATTAGAATTATAAGATTCAGTCTGCTTGTGACCACGGTTGTTGCAACACAGCCGAAACGTCAAGCTGTAAGTACATAATAATATGTACTTCATAATAAATGTCGCGTTGAGTCCCGTTACTCATTGTTTATAATTATATTAGAATTACTTCGTCAAATAATGATTTAAAATCAATACTCGACAAAAATGCATATTGAACTCTTCGCTCGCTTGTTAATGCATCAAATTCAACTAACTTTTAACTCTTAACCAACGACAATTTGACAACAAACCAGAACCTTGGTAACACGAAAGATCGCCGTGCAAAATTCTGTATAATTTATTCAGTATTTAAGTACCGAGGCTGTAACAAGATCTTGTGAATATAAAAAAAAAAGATACAAGATCGGTTAGCAAAGACTTTGTAACGAGAAGAAACTGGGCATAAACTCGTAAGTTTTCTTGTTCGTTAGAGAATCCTTGAAAAATGATATTTCGTGGTTGTTGGGTAGGTATATCAGCAGTCGAGGACAAGTTGCTGTTTCTAGTTACACAACATTTTACATAAATTTGAGTCAAGAAAAATTTGAAGATAAACCAATAACTCTACATTTCCTAATAATTCATCAAGTTAATTTAGTATGTATTTTTTTGTATTTTGCTATTAAGCAGAGCTGTTTAAGAGCTCTACCATGGGCCCCATTTGGCGGTGCTGTGTTTAGTAAGAGCTTAATCCTAGTTCTCTTTTGCATTGACAACGCGTTTTTTATTTGTATGGGCCCCATTTGGCAGTGCTGTAAGTTTAGTAAGAGCTTAAAAGAAACTCCCACAAAACACATCAAAGAGGTTTGAAGGAGCCATGCCACGCATTTTGTACTATACAAAGCGTGGAATTGAAAACAAATCTAAGTAGTTGCCACGACAACATGGAAAATAAAAAGCAAGTTTTTTCTTTTTTCTTTTTTTTTCAAATAAATCAACCAGTCTCCCAACTAGCTCTGTAGCTCAGGGTGCCTACCATCAACTTTATGACAGCGATTCAAAAAAAGCGCGATGCAGAATAGGTTCCTAAAATGAATCGCTTTCTTTCGTACTCTGACCTTCTAAAAACTGGATCGCAAATGAATTGCTAAATGTTAATGACCGAACGGTTTGTGTCCTTTTTCTTCTAACCGTCTCATTCACTCGATTCTGTCATGCCCGGAGAGTGAGAGGGACGGGTATAACCTGCAGGTGACATGTTAAATCGACCGGGTTATAAGTCAAATAAGAGTTCCTGACAGCTTAGCGGCTGTGAAATGTCATTGATCGATCACTGAATCGCTGTCATTGATATTAAGCTGTCGTGGTACGAATAAGCGAAGCAGATCAGTTTAGGTTCCTAAACAAAACCGCAATAAGAGTTGATGGTAGGCACCCTGTTCTGCCCTAGCATGAAAAAGCTATCGTTATGGTAATAGAATAGTAAACTATACCACAAAATAAAGAGTTTACAGAAGGACCGCTCCCACCGTTTTTGAAAATCTATTCCTATCCTTGTCTAACTCACTAGGGTTGCTTCTGTATTGATTCTGAATTTAAAAAGGAGTAGGTATTATAAGTTAACAATCATACATACATCAATTCGTTTATACATACATCTTAAGCATGTTTACATGCCTTAGAGGCTGCTTAGATGGTAAACAGAGCATCTAATATCCATTTAAAGTCCCGACGCCACACACGACGAAGACAAGATCCTATATGTTGTAATGTATTCCATTCCTATATGTTATAATGTACTCTATGAACAAGATATAAATATGGTGTAATAGTTATCCCACTAAAAACATAAATGTAAAAAGGGTGCCAAGTTCGGCGAAAAATAGTTGAAATCTAAATGGGTTACAAATTATATATTTTTTTATACCTATGTTGTGTGTTTTTATCGTATATAGGTAAATAAAAAAATATACTTTAATAGTCAAAGTCAAATTTGTTTATTCAATTTAGATTATTATTTACAAAACTTGTGAGTCGTCAAATTGAAAAATGACGTTAACATGGTACGATTAAGGTCAGTTTCCATCACAATTACACAATGGGTTATGACAATGTATAGGCGAACTAATGATCATAGCGGTGAACAATATTGAATTACTTAGGAACTTAAAGATTAAGATTACTTAGAATTAGTGAAAAGCAAAAGAAAATTCTACTATAATATAGAATATATTCAAATGTAATTCTTAATAAAATTAATAAAAAAAAACACTGTTTAAGGCAAGCAGATAAGAGCAAACTTATTTTCTCTGGCAGCACCCGTTCACGAGTATGACGCATGAACCAGCCATCGCTTCGCTCAACCATATTTAAGGGAACGTAACGTAACGTATCGTTTTTCAGCTTTCTTTTTCAGGGAGAATTAGCAGAAAGGTGAGCTGCTGTTTGTGAATTGGATTCCCATTGAACTTTTTCATATTGTGTACAAGATTCATTAGTCTCCACAGTTGCATGTGATTCGTTATTTTTATTTTTTTTGACAGGTAGCAAAAGTTTAGGATTAGTGCCTTTTTTCAGGAAAGTTCGGTTTGATGTCTTGATTAAAGAATTGGTTTCGAAGTGGGCCTGACAAACTCCGAGATATGTTGACCATTTGTTGTTTACATCTTCTCGATTAAACTCGACCACAAGGTTCGTCTGAAATGAAATCATTTGAATTTTAAAATGAACTAGTTATTTTTGCAACGAATTTAGCCTATGACACTCCTATGATTAAGACGTCAAAATAAATAGGTATACGCATAATATCCTATGCCCAGCAGTGGGCGTCGTTCGGCTGGCATGATGATACGCATAATCGTGCATCGTCCGTTCTCTCCTAAACTTAGCTGGCACACTGCCGTGCGTCAAAAATAACTTTACTGCAAGTAAAATGTCATTTGGGATCAGTATAATGACTGGCGTTCTCTCTCGAACTTGGCAGGCACACTGCCGTGCGCCTAGATAAAGAAAACTTTACAGCAAGTGAAATGTTATTTGGAATTTAATGATTGGCGTCCTTTCCTGAACTTGGCTGACAAACTGCCGAGCGCTTAGATAAAAAAAAACTTTTTTTTTATCCACAACCGGGCAGCACTTAGCCTTCATCACACCTGATGATAAGTGGTGATAAGGCTGAAGGTGGATGCGCACTGCTCCCGGAATCCTCAATCACTGAGGAACTGGCTAACTTATCTCTAACTGCCGGAACACAATAATGCTGAAAACATCATTGTTATGGCGTCAGACTTAGATATGGCGTCGACATGACTTGTGGCTGTGTTCGCTGAACCGCCAAGAAGTTTTGAGAATACTATAACATCTAAATATGGACCAGCGTAGCATTAGTAAATAGATTATGCGTGACCCGCTGCGAGTTGTGACCGGCCGGCGCGGCGGCGGTTGAGCGCCAGCAAAGAATATATCTAGGATTATATCTAGTACTATTATATATTCTGTGTCTCTACTAGGAACCTACTTAACTAAACCATAGTACCTAAATACTGGCGTTTTACCAGCGAACGATAAGATGAACGTGTATGGTTGATCGTCGTTATCAAAGCGGCTAATTCCAAAAGTACCTAGGTATACCTACCAACAAGAGAAACAGTTTTACATACTTAACTTTCAATATCATTTGGAAATTTGAAGAACGTGTAGGCACAGTTTTTAGTGGTATTTATGTCGCAGGCAAATCGTACAATTCGTCTGTTTACAAACGGCGTCCACAGTTTCCATACGATCGCTGTTTTGCAATTTGCCGTCGTCATTTTCTATAGAGCCGAAATGAGCCAAACGCCGTTTGTAAAATGTCGCGGCAATCTGTCTAATTAGTTCCCAGTCTTGCCGCGCGCAGCGCTGTTGAGTCACAACAACAACAATGGAGGCGTGCACTGCAAGTGTTTGCGAGAAATACAATCAAAACAATTGCAATTCAACGGGTACTGTGGATTTAGCGTGTGAATTAAGTGATTTTAAGGACAGTTACTATTCGGAGTTATCTAAATTCTATGAAGCTCAACAAGGGACAGTGAAAAAGCCGTAGACAAAACAGAAAGTGTTTGAGGTTATCCGGCACATAAAAAATGCTAAGGTGTCCATGGAAGCTGGTGTTCGTCGGACAACTGCTGAGTACTATTTGGTGTAAATACTTACTAAGCTCATATAATTATTTATATCTAAGTACCTACTCCAATAACACTTATGGGAGGAGCATAATCCTAATTATGTTATTAAGAGTTAAGTGTCACTTTTAAAATTAAGATATTTTGTATAATGTGTGTTTATATATTGTATATGTGTATTGTTTTTGTTGTATAATGTTTTTATCTAACTAAGGAAATTTCCCTGCTCGAGCGATCAGAAATGATGAGATCCGCAGGAGAACTGAAACAGCCGACATCGCTCGAAGGATTGCATCATTGAAGTGGCAGTGGGCGGGACACATAGCGCGGAGAACCGATGGCCGTTGGGGCGGAAAGGTTCTTGAATGGCGACCGCGTACCGGACGACGTTCCGTGGGCAGGCCCCCTACAAGGTGGACCGACGATCTAAAAAGTCTGATTAATACCCTAGGTAGTATTTCAGTAAAATAAATATTTTAATTTGTATGCTAATATCTTTTATTTTAAGCCATGGTCACTCTAAAGCATGAACCAACTACGTTTTGGCGTGCTCGTTGATAAGCCGAACGCATCTACAATTTGCCTTCGGCAAATTGCAAAACAGCGACGGTTTGGAAACTGTCGACGCCGTTTGTAATCAGACGAATTATACGATTTGCCTGCGACATTTAGACAACCAAATACATTGCAACTGTAATACATAATATCGGTTGTTCATTTTACATAGGTAGCAGTGTCACGGTGACACGTAGCGGCGGCGCGGACGTATGCTCTTTGCAACTTGCGATCACTGACCTCTTTGCGATACTCGCGACTGAGTACTGTCCCAAACTGCCCCATTTTGCCTGTAAATGTGACGTCTATGTGTGCGTGACGAAAATGGCACCTTGTTCTAAGCGGACTCTCTGCTAGGGCGACCGCCCGCGTAGTTACTTTGTGACTATACCGTCCTTCGAAAGCTGTCAATGTGCTGCTGTCAATTACGCCTTGAATTTCAGTCCCCATAAACGACTGAAAGAAGCGTTGGTCTGGTTTTCATACAAGATGATAACCATTTAAGACGATCACGAAAGCGGTTACCATAACCACAGTTTCTCGTGCCAGGGGGTAGGTATATTTTTTTATTTCGCTACTCGTGTCGAGCGCTCGCTTAGTAATATACTCGCGCGAGCTTAGTAATACTCATATTTGGCATATTTTACTCATATTTGACATGAAAATGTAGGTATGTACTATAAGCGAGCGCTCAACGCGAGTAGCGAAATTCAAAAATAAGAACCAGAATAAGACTGTACGCCTGACTTTTGTACGATTTCAATTTCTAGAAGCTTCCCTAACTATACTTATTGAAATAGGTATTAGAAATAACCGGCCTATCTCCCACTATAAAACAGGGAGAAAAAAAAACAACCCTTAAACAGTTTCTTGTGGGTTCTTCTTCAATGTCTCCCGCTGTAGGGTTTGCGAACCGATGGCGTAGCTTCTGTGGCGTACAAGCAGAGAACACATACTGTAAATAACAATTTAAATTGAAAAAACAAATTTGACTTTGACTTTACTAGCTCCGGTGAGATTCGAAACCATCAAGACCTTTTCACAAAATTCAAAATTCGATGTGTCGTCTAACGTCTTCATAGCTTAGCATTCAGACCATTTGCCTTTTCAGTGAAAGCTCGTGGGTTAAAATCCTAGCAGGAGCCCTAGCACGTAAAACTTCCGATAAGATTACCGTTATATCATGATCGTATTATTTTGTATGAAAATCAGAGCAGCGCCTCATTCGGTCATAAAAGGAACTGGAATTCATACATAATTGACATGAGCACTTTTACATCTTTTAGAGGGCGGATAGTTACTATTAGATTACCATAACGATAGTGTTTCATGCTAGGGAGAGCGGTTTGCTAGTAGAGAAAATAGTTCACTTACTAGGTGCTTTTAACATTTTTTATTCTCTCTAAGTACATTACGTAGAACAGAGTGTGTGTCTCTAAAAATCATGGTAAAAGTAATGTGATTGCCAAACCGACGGAATGAAAGCGGTAATGATAAAATTTGTTCACCATTGGGAGTGACCTATAACTACTCGGCAAAAGAAAAAATTGTGATAGTAAAAACCACCAGCTTTGCAAGTAATTTTCAGGCGGGTTCAGTTACTTGCAAGAACGTTTTTACTACTTATCACAATTTTTCTTTTACTTACGGAATAGCAAATTCGTAAATGCATAAAAATAATTTTAAATCTTAAAAAAACAATTGATAAAACAGTTGATAAAGAAGTTAATAGTTATATTATTGAAAGCTACAAATTTAAAACGAAAAAACCAGTTGGGTTTCCTTAGTGAGTAAAATGTAGAACTTTTCCTAGATTTCTGCCATTAGACGTACTTACTTAGGTGATGAATGCGATATACTCGAACCTAAAGCTGTTTTTCAAATTGCAATGCTTTAAGGATATTCAGCCCTCACCTCAGACTTAGAAACTTTGCATTCAAGCTCGAATCTTTATGTCAAATGCATAAAAACCAACCATGAAAACTAAGCGAAAAAGAACATCGAAGCCATAATTTGATTTGGTAGTCGAATTTTAGGGAATCAACTTACAGTTTTGAATAAGTCAATCAGTATTGTTTGGACTACTTTCTTACATTCCCTTTAACCTATAAGTACTACCTGTTTTCTCGTTTTTGGTTAGTTTTCTTCAGATTTTAGTTTTATTTTTTATTTTATTGTTACAAATCAAAATATGAATGTAGTAGAAGACTTCCTGAAACAAACACTAATAAGATTCTTTATTTAAGTATCTTTTTAAAATTCTTATAAGAAAGGTACTTAATTCATAGTAGAGTCACTCACTTACCTATCAGTTACACTGAATCACATAAAACAACTAAATTGTATACTGTTTATTAAAAATTCAAAAGTTTTGAGCGTTTCGGTTGCTTTTTTATTTTATCTTGACGCTTCGGTATCTTTTCAGGGGTCTGAATCTAATAAAAAGACATAAATAGTTGAAAACAGACATAGGTACTGAAAAAACGTGAAACTTTTTATCGTAATTGTTAAATACCTACTTTAGAAAATTGAAGGGAACGACGGGAAGGCAACCATTTGCTTTTTCCATAGCCCATAATACCTATATTTTATACATACATAGGTATTTCGTACATATCACTCCATAGGTAGGTACAGATATTGTAAAAGCGTGCAAAAAGTGAATAATATTAAATTAAATATAACCGCCTTTGTGGTCTAGTGGTTCACACCACCGATTTCAGACCAAGAGGTCCAGGGTTCGATTCCTAGTGGGCGTACAATTGTAGGACTAGTTCTTAGTCCGCCTGGCTAGCTACCACCATCTTATTAAGTCTGACGCCATAACAATGATGTTTTCAGCATTATTGTATTCCGGCAGTTCGAGATAAGATAGCCAGTTCTTCAGTGATTGGGGATTCCAGGAGTAGTGCGCTTCCACTTTCAGCCTTATCACCACTTCACATCAGGTGTGATGAAGGCTAAGAGCTACCCCGTTGAAGGTATGTAAAAAAATTTAAAAAAAAATTGAACAGGTCCGAATGCCATTAAGAAATCAGCATCAATCATAATCATAACAGATCTAACGTTAATAATCGAAGTAAACCCACTCCTCGCATATAAACAAGTACAAATCCATCAAACCAATCACAGGTGTAATTATCAGTAATAAACCAACTCAACAGACGCCCAGGCGCCACCATCCCGATGAAAACATAAACTATTAAACGTCTCCTTTATCTCTATTAACCGGGTGATACTTTAAACAAGTCAATAATAGTTCAATAAACGTCCAACCAACGGCATAATAACGATGCGCACGAGTGGGTCCGTAATAAAACTTCGAATTTATATCGAGGTTTAGCCCCAAAGGCGTATACGAAATAATCTGAGCTCTGAGCGGTTGTAGCGAGCCACAAACGCAATTCACGTGACTTTTATGTGCCAACGGTAGTAAAAATCGTGTTTATGCGTAATCTCGTGCGCACGCGCCGAGGAGTGCCATATGTCGTTGGTTGTGTTTTGTTTCTTTGCGTTATCGCAGTGAGTGGAAAGGTTACGGCTTCTTAAGTTGAAGAAACAGAAAATGAAGTATGTATTACAAAAAATCGACCCATCTCATAAGTAACTAGCTCCGATATGGGACTCGAACCCACGAACTTTCACTGTCCAGGTGAATGCTCTAACCACTGAGCTACGAAGTCGTTGCTGAAACATACTTAACTGTAAGTAAGTAGGTAAGTAGGTACCTGTAAATTTTAAAAACACTACGTTAAAATCTTGTTCATTGGTTAATTGAAAAACCGCGGTTTCATTTTTTTATAAAAATATTTTTTATTTCACTGTTTTTAGTGCATCATGCAGGCAATTTACGTGTGTTCTGGTAAATAGGTATGTGATCAAACTGAGAACCTCCTTTTTTGAAGTCGGTTAAAGAACCTTAAGGTATCCCCTTTTCAACAAAACAAGAATCATCTAAATCGGTTTATAAACAAAGGAGTTATGCCTAAAGATACGTAATAAATTCACATAAAGTGTTAACGAAAACGACAGTATTTTTAAGATTTCCTGAAAACTATTGAACCGATTTCAAAGTTTTAAAAAATGGGACCAATTTGGGAAAAAACCTGATGTTATAACGTTTGAATCATTTCAATCGGTTCAGCCGTCTTCGAGTAATCGGTGTACATACATATAATAACCTCCTCCTTTTCAATTTTTGAAGTCGGTTAAAAATTAATTATGAGCATAGTGATAGCCAAGAATTAAAAAAATCATGGTCCTTTTAATTTTTTTTTAATAATAAATAAAATATGGAAATCTCTGCGCCAAACCTCATATTTAAGGTTTTTTATACAGATCAGCAGAGTATTTTGCAGTGTGTTGACTTTTTGCACTAGTACCTTGGTAATACATACATCTATTGAAGGTTGTAATTGGAAGTTATTCATTGGGAAGAGTCACTATCAGTAATAAAAAAAGTTCTTCTCACCTAAGTACTTTTTACTTCATAATCGTTAGATAGCTGCTCTCAAGAGTTGATACTCAAAAATAATGGTAAAAGGATCTATAAAAAAATCTATAAAGAACTCTACCAGAAAATAAAAATTTAATAACATATTATGTTAAAAAAAAGCTGTCGTGAACTCTACCTGAAAATAAACATTTAATAACATATTATGTTTAAAAAAAGGTGTCGTGAACTCTACCTGAAAATAAACGTTTAATAACATATATTATATTAAAAAAGCTGTCGTGAAGTCTACCTGAAAATAAACATTCAAAAACATATTATGTTAAAAAAAAGCTGTCATGAACTCTACCTGAAAATCAAAAACACGTCATTTTTCATTTTCCTTATAGGTACCTTTGCATTT
This sequence comes from Crambus lathoniellus, assembly GCA_949710035.1. Classification (NCBI taxonomy): domain Eukaryota; kingdom Metazoa; phylum Arthropoda; class Insecta; order Lepidoptera; family Crambidae; genus Crambus; species Crambus lathoniellus. The sequence continues at coordinate 12,935,489 of OX453307.1, forward strand.
TTGCCTCTTTTCCTGCATAGGTGTTTAATCTTAATTTACATTTTGTGACCCATCGTGTTTAAGACAATCCGAGCGGTGTTGTCTGTGCGTACGACAAACGACGCAATTCACGTGACGTTTACGAGCGGGCGGCCGTAAAAATCGTGTTTATGAGCAATGCGCACGCGCCGCTTGCCATACGCGCCATCTGTCGGCTGTTGTGGGAAGTGGGTCTTTTGTTTTTAAAATAAGATGCCTTGTGATTTAATTGAGGATAAAGGTGCAAAGGTTTAAAAACAATTATGACTTTTTGTTTATGTTAGCGTGAATAAAAGATAAAATAAAAAATATGGAATTTGGACAAGACATTTAAAGTGGGACTTAGGAAGGCTTCAGCTGAAGTAGTTTTAGGTATTTTTTCACGCCAAAGACTGTGTAAGTATGTTTTTATAGATAAGTATTTTTTTATCAGGTAAATTATCATTTAAGATTCCTTAAACTTTATTGAAAACTTATTTAAATATTGGAAAAGCTAATCGTCTCTAAAAGTTATGAAAGTATTAATAATTTTGGTAAGAAAACTACCACTGTAAGCCTATTTGCAAGCAGTACTTAGGTAGAAAAAAATTGGTAGATTTCTAAGTAACCATTATTTATAACTTATCCACAACAAATGAAAAAAAAATAAGAAAGATGTAGGACTGTATAGAACGTTAACGATAGAAATGAGTAGAGGTTACTTAATCTCGTTCAATACGCAATAATGCACCAGCTGAAAAGGTCCAGGCTCCACCTATCGGTCATCGGAATAAATGTAGGTACTTAATTAAGAAGTTCAAAAGGATATCTATAATATTTATAAACAATGACGCACTGCTTTTCTCAGAGATTTATTAAATTATACAATTGGAACAGCTATTCAGTATTTTTTTTATAATGTAAAAAAGTACCTATGTAACGACCTATTTATTCTCATCATGGAAGGATGTTAAAAGGACTAGCCCTTTTAAATCGTTACGGCTAGTTGACGAAATTAGACAGAATAAAAATATTATTAGTAATAGACCCTTCTTACCCGACAAAATTATGTCTAATAAAAATATTACATATTTCAATTACATTGATAGGCCGTAACATTAAGGAGCGCCATCTAACGATTTGCGTTTACGACACGCTAAGCATTCTGCAGCACTAATGTGCCTTGAAAGCCTGCCGCAAATGCCAAAGGTGAATGTAGATAAACTTTTAATATTCACACAAAAAACTGATATTATAAAGCTATAAAATACCAATAATCGTAAATCAAATTACCTATTAATTCAACGATAATAACAAGATCAAATAAAATGAATATAAATGATGTTAATTAGGTAATCATTTAAATTATTATCAAAACAATAATAAAACAGTTCACGTGGTTCACATTTGTAGTAATTCAGTTTTACGAGCAACCCATAACATTACGTAGTACTGCTCTGTATCAAAAAGAAGCGTAAATGCCAATAGGAACGCGATAACACGATCGTAAAAGTGGATTTTATTGCTTTATTCATCATTCAGCTATATTAATTCATCAAGACACTTGTTAATCATAAAATAAATCTTATTGCACAGTGAAGTGTTGTTTAAATTGACGACAAGCGTTTTATTTTCGTCATAATAATAAAATTTATTTTTACGAGCGCGCGTACTGCGGCCTGGGAGAGCGCCATCTAGCGGTGAGAGGAGAGACCGCTACGTTGAGGTGACGTCACTTGATAGCCGCTTTGGGTTTTACGATGCTTTTAAAGCACTTCGATGAATGGATTCGTCGTAAATGGTTACAGCTCTACAAGTGATTTTCCTCGACTTTTACTAACCCTTTCGTGGAAATGAAGCGTTTACTGTTTTATTTCCTAAAACGGTGCAATACGTTTCTAATTTTGATGGTTGCGGATTTTTGCTGTGCTACTTTTATTTGACTCTACATTCCTACTCTTAGGACCGAAAAGGCAGGGGAACAGATTTTTAATGCATTTTAGGGCGATTTACCGTGTATCCGCAATCAATATTACCTAAATAGCAACAGTAACTTAATAAGATCCTCTATTCGAACTAAGTAGGTAGGTACCTAATCAGAAGAGTAGAGTCGGCCGGTAAAGCAAGGGCGTAGAGCTGGTAGAGTCAAATAAATAAATAAATAATAATTAGGTAATATGAATAAATATTAGTAAGTACTTATGTACTTTATTTTACTAAAAAGTAAAAAAAATACATTTAAAATAAGAATCGCAAGAAAACTAATACACCTACTTACTTATATATTCTACCTAATTAAAGGTTGATAACTTTTTTCTAGGCCAATTTATTTTATCGGGAACTTCAAATTATCATCATGTAAAACACACAATTAACTCTATGACAAGTAAAGTAAGTATAATAATCTATTGACTAAATCAGAAAAAAAACTCTAAGTAGGTAGGTATCTAAAAAAACTGAAAGATTTTACGCTTGTCATTAAGAAACACACACATGAAACAAAATTAACAAAAGAGAACCAAAGATCAAAACGATAATAATTCGTATTGAAATACAGAAGATACCAGTGTAACCTTTTAATTTCTAAATCACGAAACTAAAAGAACGAACGGCCACGAACGCACGAACCAAACGCTTTCCTACACTGACAATCTCCATACACACACACAAACCTACGTATCTACGCACTTTCGTTACACATTAAAACTAAACTAACTTTGCATAATTGTCTCATTCACGCACATACAACCGTTATGATAGCGGTGCGTAGTGCTATCTCTGTCGCGCACGATCGTCAAAATGGCCTCCAAACGAGATGTTTTGAAGGAACGCCACCAACTTTTGTTGCCTCTAATGGGCGGAGCGTGCATATGCAGGGCCGTATCCAGTTATTAATGTTGAGTTATAATAATGATTTCGTAGATGTACATTACTTTTGTTATTTTAGCTTGGCCGCACACGGGCCACCGACCACAACCACAAAACAATTTCCTGTAGTTTTCATACTCAAGCGCCGTCGTTTGTGGGTGTCGCGTGAGGCTCGTGTGCGGCGATGGTAATCTAGACACTATTTCTATTACAGAGCATTATTTCAGTACAATTCTATTTATTAAATGTTTTAAAATAATATGCAACTTGTTCTTTATGATATCCGCTTATTTCAGTTTATTAAATCAGTCCACGTACGTAACTAGGTGTGTATGTAAGTATATGTCATAATATTTGTGTTAATGATTTGCACTCCATTGTTTCATTAAGGTATAGGTCTTATGTAGAAAGAAAGAAAGAAATACCAAATACCTACCTATTTGGTATTTCTTCGTAAGAGCGACGTAGGTATCAGTAAAATTATTTTATACCTATATTTTTTTATACTTGATACTATGGACCTGAACTATGAACATCTATATTTATGAATATAAAACACTTATGAGTGAAAAACTTTATTTATGAATATAAAATAAATTGTTGGTAAAGCATTTCGATTTTTTTCGTAAGCCATAACTTAATATAATTATATGTAGATATATGTACCATATAAAATGTAAAAAAAATATTTCTTAGTCTTTAACAGAATCCATTAAGTAATTTAATTTTTTAGTTTTTTGCATTCACAATGCAATTTTTATTATAGAAAAATGGAAAATGAAGTAGGTATTTAGAAAATTTAGCGCGAAAGGTCGTGGGTTTGAGTCCCATCGGAGCTGGTTGTGAGACGGGTCGATTTTTTCTAAATACTTCATTTTCCATCTTTCTAGGATCCATAAATATTTTAAGGATAAGCTGTAAAAAACAATCTTTGTTTATTTCGTAACCTTAGTACAAAAGACATCAACGATCCAAACAAAATTTTTCCTACAAAATATTTTTTCAACTGATGTATCGTGCATTGTGCTGATTGGTGCCACAAAAAATAAATAGGACTAATAAAAAGAAATCTGCACATTTTATTTTTATTCTATTTAGTGCTTGTGAAAATAAAAATGCTACTTACAAAATTAACAAAACAATTTTATTCGCATCTATTTATAAATGTTTCTGACTATTATGATTCTACAGTCAATTACAAGCGGCACTCATTTCAAAAATTCACTGCAATACCTACACTCGTATCCCAATACTAAAATCTTTTATGTCAGCTTACGATATAAAAAATTCAATTTGCCGTTTGCTTAAATAAAATTTAAATAAAATCTCAAAAAATCAATGGTATACCTAGGTATAGTAATACCTAGGTATTTTAATTTAATCGAAAAAATATCATGATCATATCAAAAATTAAAAGAGGTTATACTTACCTACTTATATAAATTATTCTGTGCTCTGACTACGTCCCTGGATATTGGTATCTAGATAATATGGCGACCGATGCGCTGTGTGTGACGTACAACCAAAATGTGTTTTTTCCCATTCTTAAAGCTGTTTTAAGCTGTTTCTTTTATAATATCTTAACCAATATTCAAATACAGTGTTTTGTGATTATTCTTTACGTTATTTTCAGAGTGTTTTCATGAATTAATACATTACAAGTTTGAAATTCAGAATTGTGTTTGTTATACGTCCGCCATTAAAGCTATTTCGAATGGCGCGCAATAAAAGAGATCGATAGATGTAAGTCTGTTCCTTTCGCACCTATGGCCAGAGTGAGTAGGTAAGCGAGAATCGTTCAAAATAACAAAATGTTTCAAATACGCTTTTCTATATTTGCTTATGAACAGATAGAGACTTTTCTTTGTAGTATTTGTAGGAAATGTAGAAAAATTCGTTATTATGTTTAATTTCTAATTGCTGTAAACCTTTTTAAGTTTTAAGTTAAACCTGCATTGGAACACTGTCGGATTGGCTATCTGATATTGTCTCCATATTATATATATCTGATATTCATTTACGGCCAGAATTAATAACCTATCTACAGATAGGGATAGGTGCAATCCAGATTAGTTGCTATGCAACGCTTGATATTAACATAGAATTAACGACAGTTGCCAGGGTGTTGCTAGGTGTTGCATATCATCTATTATTGCCTAAAAATACAAGAAAAATTTTGTTTCTAAGATAAAAATATCAATTTTTAAAATACCTAAGTACCTACCTACTACTTGGGCACGAACTGTTTAGTTGGCTGACATTTATAATAGTACAGTGAATAGAGGGTTTTCAGCATGTTTTTAGCTTACAAGTGGTCCGGTTAGGTACTTACCTACCTAGGAAGAATTCAGCATTTTCATTTAATTCTTTTTCTTTTTTTACTTGTTGATGTAATTAATCTTACACAGGTAGGTAGACCTACTTATATAAGTTTATAATATAGACAGTATCTGCCTGTTCAATTGGGGCCTCACTCAACCTTGTTGTATGACCTTCGTTTAAGCAGGAAACGGTTTGAGAACGAAACAAATACATTCGGTCCTACTTACATGCTGGGCTAATTCCGCCTCTAATGTCCGAATACTCGTACGCTACTTATCTTTGGGAGCGTCTCACACATCGCCCTGTCACTTTTAATGTCAAACGTATGAAAGAGATGCCATGATGTTTGAGACGCTCCCAAAGATAATTAGCGTTTGAGAATTCGGGCGTAAGCTAACTTATTTATAGGGCTCGTGGTTTTTTACCATCACATTTTTCCTATAGGTACCTACCTACTTACAAAACTGCACTGTAAATGCATAAAAATAATTTAAATTCTCACTACAAGCACTTAAGTTTTTTTTTAATTTGAATTTTTAAAAGCGAACCTTACAAATCGTTAATTTCCTAACTCGCGATATCTATAGCTTATTAAAAAATAAACACAAAAACGGTAGATACCAAACCCCTTCAGGCTAACTGCAGAGAAATTAAAATTTTATTTGTCCATTTAAATTCAACATCACGTGTTCCAACGAGGTTACGATGTTAATTTTATACCGCACAAGCATCCAAAACCAGTTAAAAAAGACCTGAGATGCTCAAATGTTCTTCAAAAAGAGTAGAACTCATCAGAGGTCTTGAAAAATGGTCGTAACACTGAAGGTAAGTTGTTGAAAATAAATATTAGGGCTATTAATATTTCGACAGTGGTAGGTTACGATAGAAATTCTTCCCAAAGTTAGTTTGTGTGTTTAACAACGTACATTGATTAGTTTATAGGTACCCATTGCTGATAGGGTAGAGTAGGTATTCTAAAAATATATGGATTGGAATAACTATTTATTTTGTTGACATATAAATTTCAAGGGAAAAGCTTAGAAAAGTAGGCACCTATTATATATGCAGATAGTTTTAAGGTAGGAGGTATTGTTTGTGAAATAAACTCTATAACTATAAAGTAATAAAATAACTTTTTGCCGTAAAGCGATTTTAAACTGTCTTTCAAGTTAACTTCTGTTATCGGTTTGTGACAACGTTTTTTCTAAGTAAGTAGGGCAGGCGTACCGGTTTTGGCCACTTTAAGGATTTTTTCACTTTTAACCGCTTAGTGCTTAATGATCTTAAGTATTTTAGAGAAAATTTATAATGTAGAGTTATAGATAATTTATCGACCTTTAAGGGTACAATCTACAAAGTAAAAAAAATCAATAGTTTTTTTTATTTTGAACAAATTCTGCGGAGGGGGTCAAATACACATTTTTTTTTTTTTATTTAAAATACACCGTTTGCATTGGTTTTGGCCACTTTCATAAAATTACTATATTTATAAGTTGAGTTTATGCTTAATTGATGTCTTATTAGAGTTCTGGACTAAAACACTACATGAAATAGTATTTCAATCACAGCTAGCTCCTTACTACAATTTTATAAGTATACCTTTATCACTTGATTAAAAGAAAATTAGCGGATTGAGGCTAGTGTAGGCTAGTGCCTACACTAGCCTCAATCCGCAAATTTTCTAGTATGTTAGCTAACAAAAGTGAGTTGTGAGTCTTTAAAATAAATGAACTTTATGATAGGTTGGAAACTTTCTACTAATGCCAAAGTGGCCAAAGGTGGCACAATGCTAAAATTTCTAGCCCCGCTTTTGGCCACTTATTGTTTCCCAACTTTTTGTAAGAACAGTGAAAAAACAACACTTAATCCATCTAGAAGAAACATATTCCAATATGATATAAAATATTAAATACTTAACCATTAAATAATTTTACTGTAGAAAAAAAATGATTTTACAAAACCTTTACCCTTAACATTTTGATTAAGAATTTTACAAAATGTTAACTTTGAAACATAACACGTGTTTATTTCTAAAATATCGTACTACATAAAAAAGCTAAGTGCTGTAATTATTAACTAAAGGTCCAATCTTTTATTCGCCATTAATAAATATAAGCAATAATTATTTAATTCCTATTTATATAACTTTAAAGTGAAAAGTGACCAAAACCGGTACAGTGGCCAAAACCGGTACGCCTGCCCTACTTATTTGAAAAAAAAACTAAAAGAAAAAATATCATCTCTTTATTGTTTTGGCAGCACGTTTTACCAATGTTAATATTATATTTATAATGATTATTTCCTAGCTTGTTAATTTAACAACCTAAGAAAAAATACTATTTTATATTTTAGAATTAAATAACTCACAGTTTAGGTTAGCTATAAAATTTAGGCGTACTTTACGCCCCATAATCTATTTCATATAATTGCTAAATAACCATAATTAATGACTTACTTGTATCGAGTTTCACATTAATTAATAGCATAATATTCAAATTATATCATTCATAAGACAAAGATTTATAACTGTCGTAAATTATCCAGGTTTGATTAACTTATAACGTTATTTGCATAACGTTGTTTAAATAGGTATCGTTCAAGCAATTACTGCAAATGATTTGTAACTTTACTGTTAAGTTTTATTTATAGGAATATTGATAAAGTATTAGGGTACGGTTGGTTTTTTTGTAACACTAATAAACGTTGATTTACATTGCAAAATAAGTCACTATTTAGTACGTATGTACTACAATTTTTAATGTTACCTAGATCAAAAATTTTAGAGGATGAAAGCGTCCAAAGGTCAGCAACAAAATCGAGAGAAAAAATCAGCTGTTCCATACATTTTGGTCGAGTCGGTGCGGTGTAGAGCTTTCGAATGGAACATTTGATTATTTTTCGTGGCTGCTTTATAGTAAAAGTTGTTCGTATTGATGGACACAATCGACACAATTTGAAATATTTGTAGTACTTAATTAAAAATTTGTGGTAATATTATATTCTATTTTGTTAAAAACTTTTTAAAAAATTTGTTTACAACTTTTTTAACTTTTACCACAGAGTATTGATGAATACTGTCATAGCATAAAAGGTCGTTATTAATTAATAATTAAGGGTGCCTAGTACCTATTGTTTAAAAATGTACCTACGTTGGTTTTACTTACCATCCTATCTTACGTACCTACTGATTAAATAAACAAAACACCGATAAACTGATACCGTGTCTCCCACAATAAAATAGATAAGTAACACCACTAGGAAAATGCATACAAAATTAATTCTCTTTCAATACAAATGGTACAGCCGCGACATAAAACAGTTACAACAGAATTCCGACTAAAATTATCACACACAGACGCCATTGTGTATGAAAGACGCATATCTGTATTTCTCCTTTTCTGCCAGCAATGTATGTAAAACACATTCAAATGAAGCCGCAATGGAATAGGAGTTGTGATTATAAACTATTGTTAGTGCTTTAGAAAATATGTTAGCTGTTTAAGTTACTTCATGCACAAAGGCTACAATGAAAAACATATACCTAGCTATATAGATATCTAGGTTTATTTGTACGTTTAAACTTATGTTAGCAGCAGTTCAAACTAACTAGATACTTACAATGTATTTTATAGTTCAAATAAAACATCTAGAAGTAGGTAGGTACTTAAAAGACATTAAAATAATTTATGTAAATAAAACACGATCATGCAATACTTACCTAAGGAGGTAAATAATACATGTTGAACTGTCAAAAGTGTTAAAAGTTAACCTGTAATAGGAATTTTAAAAGTGTAGGTACGCTGGAGACCTTGGTACTAATGATATAATGAATTTTTAGTGGAGCTATCTTTCTTGAGTTTTTCTTATTACCTATACCAAACAGGTAGTAATGTAGGGAGACTACTTTTAAAATAAACTTACTTAGATATTTAACAATGTGTAAGATATTTCTGAGTAAAAAACTTGTTTCTATAATAATCGTTAGAAAATGAAATGCAAGAGTTCTTTAAAGATAGGAACCTACCTTCCTAGCCAAGGAAGTATTTTTTTATTGATTTATTCAGGTAACACAAAGTCATTACTTACATACCTATATCTACAATAAAAGCAAAAAAGTTTACAAAAAGGCCTAGGAGTACCGAAAATTCCTACTTTCTTCTCTGCCTTTAATATTCTGAGTGTCTGTTTGTTTTGTCATTCCCTAACATGCATGATTATAAACTCTCGATTAAAGCACGAAACGAAATTCCCAACTCTCGGAACTCAGGAAACTTATCAAACCGAAACAATAGAACTGCGTTGACAGGTCCTATTCATATGTTAATGGTCGATTACATCATAATTGGGATCCTATTCTAAATCAATTGCAAATACAATCACGTAATCATTCGTTCTAGTGTGAAAAACAAAACACGATCGAGAGTTGAATTTTAAACTGCTCCGGCGCCGGCCGGTTCGAGGATTGCCACATTTTATTGAAGAAATACTTAGTATTTTTCTCAAAAAGTAGGAAAACATTGTACCTACCTAATTTTGCGTCAATTTAGGAAAACTTTGGATAAACTTCATTAAGTTTGTAGGAAAATTTATGGCAAAAAACCACTAGCCTCACAAGTAAATTTTCATGCGGTATTTTAATATTTTTCGTAGCAATAAAATTAGTACAATGGACTAAAATATAAGTTGATACCCAGTACGATACTAATAATTTTTTTTTTTTTAATTAAATTAATGTAATAGCTATATTTAGGTAATGTAATGTCATAACTATATGATTTAATATTGGTTCTTATAAAGTGAATGTTGTATGACTTGCTGGTGTTTTGGAGGCATGTTCCTCTGTAAACCAACATGTATTTATTTATCAATAAATATCAATACCTATGCTTGATATAGCTAGTATGGGTGGCAACCCTAGCTGGTACCCACCGGTTTGGTACTTGTTGAAATATTTACTGTTATTTATTATGTTTTTCCGGATTTCGAACGTGAGGAACTGGATGAAGGATGTAGTGTTGATGTAAAAAAAGTGTAATTGATATAATTATGACTCCTTTGAAGCTTGACAGAAAATAACGGTTGTAAGAACTGACCTTGTTATTTGAATTAAACGAGAAGAGACGACAAACAGCCTTGACACTTTTCATACAATGAACACTTCTGATTTCAGTGCGATTAGTAACACAAACTAGTAAATAATAAGTAGGACGGGACCTCATGTAGGTAAGTACTTACTTTTCACTGTAGCAAGCTAGCAAAACTACAAGTGCAGGCACCTACCATCATAGGGTCTGTATGAACTTATTTTATGTTTAACGATTAAACTTAAAATAGTAGTTTATGTGACTGTCGCATAATGAGGGGTATTAAAACACGAGTGGGAGTTTAAACAACGAGCCTTGGCGATTTTTAACCGACTTCAAAAAAAGGAGGAGGTTCTCAGTTCGGTTGATTTTTTTATTTTATTTTTTTTAAATGTTTGTTACCTCATAACTTTGTCAATTATAAACCGATTTTAGAAATTCTTTTTTGGTTTGAAAGCATATAGTTACAAATTGGTCCCATTGTTATACGGTCAGGAACTGATGATGGCATCCTGGAGAAATCAAGGGAACTCTTCAAATATTATAGGCACACCTATAGCGATTTTGGTATTTTCTTAAGTAACTCGTGCATTTGCTTTCGGTAAGCACTATTTGGTGAAGAGTAACTGATGATGAAGACCACATATGGCCTTTGAAAACATTAATTAAATACTAAATATGTTACGGGCGCAATAATTTTCAAGTATTTGCGACTGGTAGTCATCATCTCACGATGATGAGCTAGTGATGGAAGGTACAACTCCTCAATAGTTAGGAGTTGGAGGATAATTCTTTAAATATCGTTGATACGTAAATATTTGTAGTTGTTACCTTTCAGGTTATTTAGTTAAGCTGATGATGAAAGGTAAAACTCTTTAACGCTTAGGAGTTAAAGTATGTTTTTAAGTACTACAAGCGCAAATAGAACTTTAGGTTGTATTCTTTCAAGTAATTTAGGTTAGCTGATGGTGGAAGTAAACTGCATAACAGTTAAGAGTTGGAGGGTGGTGCTTGTCTGAGTGTTCTAATTTAGATATGGGCTATAGTCGTTGCACATTGAGCTACCCTTGCTCATTATGCGATTTCTTATAGTAGATTTCTTACACTAAAAAAGGAAAAATAAACAAAATTTTTCAAAAAAATTAAACCGCCTTCAAAACAAAAATGCAAACAAAAACTCATTTCCCAAAAACACGTAAAAGTGAAAAATAAATTGAATCATTCAATTCAAAGTACGAAAGTGCGGGACTTTTTCTAATTAATCTTGAACTTACTGATCTGATTGAAGTCGGTGTCAAGCCGAAAGTAACAAGAACGAATACTTAAAACTCAATTTCAAAATTCATTTTCATTTCACTTCAAAATAGTGAAACAATAATAAACAATATCTCATGCGCAGAGTGGTGTAAGTTGTAACGTATCAAATACATATTAATATTAATATCTATTTGGCTTGACACCGACTTCAATCAGATCAGTAAGTTCAAGATTAATAAGAAAAAGTCCCGCACTTTCGTACTTTGAATTGAATAATTCAATTTATTTTTCACTTTTACGTGTTTTTGGGAAATGAGTTTTTGTTTGCAGTTTTGTTTTGAAGGCGGTTTAATTTTTTTGAATTTTTTTTTTAAATAGTATTCCAGTGTTTTAATACCGAGTGATGTGCAGTTCACATACACTACTTTATCTACACTCATTACATTTATTATATACTAGCTGACCCGGCAAACGTTGTTTTGCCATATTAATTATAGTGGACCCGGTAAACTTCGTATCACCAACATCTATTATAGATAGACAGATGAAAATAAATGATCGCGAAGAAGTTTTATACACTGCCTGCAACAAATGTCACTTAATAAAAAGCACATAAAAAGCAGGTAAACCAAAGCGGCTAAAACGTCAGTGATTACAATACTCTTTGACATACCTCTTTGGAAGCGGCTATGGAAGAAATGACAGTTTTGTATAGTACGACAGTTTATCGATTTTCTATACAAAATAATCATTTTTATTTTATAATTTTCCGGAATAAAAAGTAGCCTATATTACGCTCCAGCTCCCAAACTATCCCCATACCAAAAATCGAGTCGATCCGTTGCTCCGTTTTGACGTGAAAGACGGACAAACAAACAAACAAACAAACAAACAAACAAACAAACAAACACACTTTCACATTTATAATATTAGTATGGAAGTATGGATTTCAAAAATAAAGCAAATCAATATTAATTATAAAATGTGGATTGTTGCCAAACCCCACTCATAGGAGTCTATACCGTCTATTCCTTCTAAATTCAAAATTTAAATTTTAAAAAAGTTTCTGATTGTAGCCGGCTAAAGAAGGGCTTGAAAGAGTTAGAAGTCAGGGCCGGTAAATCCTACAGTTGCCATGGAGACTGTAAAATTAAGAAATATAAGTGTTTTATAATGAGTGACAGCTGTATCCGGTTGTTTTATAATGACCATTATGAAACAGTTTTTTTTTTTAAAGTTGACTATGGCATAAAGTGTATCATTATACGTTCAGGCATGAGTTCATAATTCGAATATTATAACATGAGTGTAGATAATAGTAGTTTATGTGACTGTCGCATAATGAGGGGTATTACACTCGTGGATTACTATTAAAAAACTCGCCAAGGCTCGTTTTTTAAACTTCCACTCGTGTTTGATACCGAGTTATGTGCAGACTCATAAACTACTTTATCTACACTCATTACATTTTTATATACCTATTTCAAAAATAAAGCAAATCAATTGAATCATTGAATTGGTGCCAAACCCCACTCATAGGAGTCTATAATACGGTCTATTCCTTCTAAATTCAAAATTCAAATTCTAAAAAGTTCCTAATTGTTGCCGGCTAAAGTAGGGCTTGAAAGAGTTGGAAGTCAGGGCCGGTAAATCCTACGGTTGCCATGGAGACTGTAAAATTAAGAAATATAAGTGTTATATTATGAGTGAAAGCTGTATCCAGTTGTTTCATAATGACCATTATGAAACAGTTTTATTTTTTAAAGTTGACGAAGGCATAAAGTGTATCATTATACGTTCAGGCATGAGTTCATAATTCGAATATTATAACATGAGTGTAGATAAAGAAAAAAATGTTCCATTTTCAAACTCCAGTACGATATAAATATCTTACTGTATAACTAGAAAAACCGATAAGTTCCTTTTTAGTAACTGCACTGAAAAGTAGAACGTTCCTTTTTCGAATCTCCTTACTTTTAACTGTAGCAAGGCGTTTTGGCAGCTAGGGGCAGAGGGTCTATGAAAAATCATCCAAATTACAACAAGGACCTTCATATGATTCATAAATAAAGACACAACCTTATTTTACGGTTACTTAGTGGTAAAAAATTCTAAAATCTTTTTCTAAATATTTATAACATTATCCAAAAAGGCTTTTCTTTTACGAATCTTCCTTTCCTTACTGTAGCAAGGAGTTTGCTACAAATGAAGGTAGAGCCAGCTACAAAAGATCCGTATGATCTAAAACCTTTTTTTATGGCTAGCGATTAAACTAAAAAATAAATACATGTTCCATTTTCAAACCAAAAAGTAGAGAACGTTCCGTTTTTGGAACCTTCCGTTCCAAATATCTTTCAATGTAGCAAGGAGTATTGTTAGCTACAACTGTATAGGCAGCTACAGAGGCAGAGGGTCCGTAAGAATGAGCCCGGCGCCGCTCCGGGCCGCGTTCCCTCCCCAAGCAAAGGTTGGTTTACATGGCACTGCTGCGGTGAAATATTTTACTGAAAAACAGGCATATTTTATATGTGAACTTACGCGGGCTATGCACAGGTACATACAATGTTGATGTATTAGTTGTACTATGTAGGTACCTACATTTAATTTTCCTCTTCAATCACTCTGTCTATTGATCACAACAGCATTAAGGTCATAGCCCACTTACACCGCACCGCTCCCACCCAACCAATGTATGAGCAGTCAAATATGGACTTAATGTCGTGCTCTGTAGACGCACTTTAGCTTCCTACAGGCTCGCTCGCCGCGCGCTGTCCGCGCGCTGTCTGCTATTGTATATTGTTACTGTAGACGACCGATTTGGTAGGCTACCCACCTTCTGCGCCAGTCGTCTCGGGTTCGATTCCCGAACAAGACAAATATGTGTGTGCATAAACATGTCTATCTGTCTTGGTATGGGTGTTTACTATGTATATTAGGTATGTATTTACAAACAAAAAGTAATTAAGTATATATTTATCCGTTATCAAGTTTTCCTTGATACAGTTTCTTAATGAAATTAAAATGGGCTTAGATAATTGGTGTGAATGTAAGAAGTTATTTATTTATTATTTATTTATTTATTTACTGTAAAGTGCATCTACAGTGAACGATATTAAATCCATATTTGGCTGCTCATACTTTGGTTGGGTCGGAGCGGTGCAGTATAAGTGGGCTATGGCCTTTAGAATCCGTGCGTAGTTTGAACGATCTTAGCGTACAGAGACGGTGGGAAGTGTCTATTTTTTAAACTAGGTGTATTCAAAATACTCGTGACTATAATTTTCCGCAACTTAAATAAATGGAAAATGAAGTATTTAGAAAAAATCGACCCGTCTCACAACAGGCTCCGATGGGACACGAACCCACGACCTTTCGCTATCCGGGCGACTGCTCCAACTGGTTTTGAGACGGGTCGATATTTTCTAAATACTTCATTTTCCATTTTTCAATAATAAAAATTGCATTGTGAATGCAAGAAAGTAAAAATTTAAATAACTTAAATAAACATTTTAATTCACAAGTTTGGCATTAATAATTTCAGAATCAATAAGGCTGGAGCCTAGCTGATTTCTAAGACAAATCAAGACCAATTTGTATTTATTTAGTACTATGCTAACAACAATATATTTTAATATATTTCAATCAATAAAATTGTACCCTACAATGCCCTACAAGCGGTTTACAACAGTACAACATGGCTATTTGATAATAGGTATACGTACCCGCTCGAGCTCGCAAATTACATAGTACCTGTGCCTGGGTCTATAAACAGGTTATTATAATAGAGAAAATATATAAATATTTAAAGCACGATAAATGTATCTAGATATATTTTATTCTACATATAAGTAAATAGTATACACTAGTGAAAAGTAATAACTTTCATACTTTTCTATTTGGCACAAATGCACAGTGAAAATTTTTGCCTAATTTGAAGCTCATCTATGAAGTTGTAGCTGTAAGCAAAAAATACCAAACCAAAATTAAATATTGGTATTTTTGGTAGTTAATTTAAATAATATATTAGCAGTACCTAAACTGTTAACCTTTCGTGTAAATACAATAAAAATCGGCCAAGTGCGAGTTGGACTCACCCACGAAGGGTTCCGTACCCACTTAACGTAGGTGCTGATTGCCTATCCAAAATTCCACTATTATTTTTCTTTAGCAAAATATAACTTTGCTTTTTATAGTTTTTATATGAATGACAAAAGTTTTTGCGGTTTTTGAAAATGTTGTAGGTTGTTATGGGTGCTTCTTCGAGTAAGGCATTCTTTGGTGACTTTCGTGGCAATTTTCATATACAATATTTTTTCGAATTTGACATCACACTCTTAAAATATACGTAAAAGTAATATTTTTTATAGAAGAG
This sequence comes from Crambus lathoniellus, assembly GCA_949710035.1. Classification (NCBI taxonomy): domain Eukaryota; kingdom Metazoa; phylum Arthropoda; class Insecta; order Lepidoptera; family Crambidae; genus Crambus; species Crambus lathoniellus. The sequence continues at coordinate 12,951,389 of OX453307.1, forward strand.
GCACCTCGGAGAGCGATATACTTACAGAGATAACCGAGGTTAAAAAAGTGGAGGCCACGCAAATCACAAAACACCCCCACGAAAATAAAAATTGTAATTTAACTTTCTCAAGTGAGTTACTTAATGTTATTTAATATTGAAAAAAGTTATTGTGTTAGAATAAGGTAAAAAAATAGGTAGATTACCAAGGCAGAAGTCGTTTTTTTATCAGAATCAGTCCAAAAAAACCTTCCTATTCAATGTGACCTGTGTCATAATACCTAAACCTATTGAATGTAACATTTTTAGTTTGATTTAAACGAATTTGCATTTATTAGTTAAATGCTAATTCGTTTAAATAAATAATATACATAAACTAGTACAGAATTCAATGTTATTTCATTTGCATGGTCAAAAACTAATGTGCGTAGGTCAAAACTACCACGTAAATCACGCAAATCACGACCATGTAAATCAAAATAAATCCTTTATGGTAAAAATATTCAAAAACCTTTTAAGCAAATAAACTGTGTTTTAAATATAAGTTACGTTACCTTACATTTGTTCACTACAATTTTTTATTAAATAAATAAATCAACAGAAACTAGAGAAAATTGAACCACGCAAATCAAAGTTTTGAGAAACCAAACCCACGCAACGAGGTTCTTACCTCTATTTTTCGAAAACTCGACGCACTGTCACACAAACTCTCTGCCTGGCCGCCGGAGCGCGACTAGTTATAACTTGAATTAGAATGACGCAACATAGGGTCGCGGATTTAGAGATGTATTAGTGAATTTATAATGATCCACGCAAATCACCAACTACCAGCGGACAGTTACATTTTTATTTTTTTTTGGAAATGTAGTTCTTTTAGTACTATAGTTTAATTTTTTATAGCATTGGAAACTTATTAGGACTTAGTGGTATTTTTTTGGTAAGCATGTAGCGTTTAGTTTAAAATATATAATTTACGAAGTGACCAGATCGGGGCTTGGGACACTCCACGAAAATCAAAGAATGGGGGTATTTTATTTTTTTATGATATTTATTTATAACAATAATTGAATAATAACCAGTTACCCAGTAAATAGTGGTTTTAAGGTTTGCGCAAAAAAAGAAATGGCTTGCTGACTTATCGATTTCCATTATTTATAAGCGATGCCGCTTGAAAAACGTGTCCGAAATAATGACCCTTATCTCAAAAAGTGTTTACTTTTCGTTCAAACCAATTTTCTTTGAAAGTTTTTATTAAGAGCTACTGCAGTATTTTTTCTAATTTGTTCACTTTTTTATTTCAAAAGTTAGAGGGGAGGGGGGACACACATTTAACCACTTTGGAAGTCTCTAAGTATCTTTCAAAGAAAAAAATATTTGAGAAACCTTATGTCATTTCTTTAGGACACGAATATGTTTGATGAAATAAAAAAAATCAGTTTCAGTTCCATGTATGTTATTTATTCTTAATACTCTTAATTTTTTTATATTTTTTATTTTCTATTAAAATCATTAAGTGGTTTACAGAATACATCTACCGCAAGTTTCAACTGTGTAGTGTTTATAGTTTTGGAATAAAGTGGCTGTGACATACTTACGAACGGATAGAAAGACAGACAGACAGACAGTCAGACATGACGAATCTAATCTAAGGGTTCGGTTTTTTGCCATTCGGCAACGGAACCGTAAAAAAAGCCCAAAAACCGGCCGCTTCACTCCGGAGCTTCGCACCGTATGCGATATTCCCGCCATTTGAATGAAAAAGGTCAACCATTTTGGATCCGTGTGAGCCGACCGCGCGCCCCACCCGCGACCGGCGTAGAGGGGGAAGGTTTGCCAGCTATCCAACGTAACTTGACACGCAAACCATAGGATAATCAACTTTATGTCTTGAGCATTAAGGGCTGGGTTAAATGTTTTTGTATAATGGTTATTAGGGTCTACGGGCTGTTTATGTAGCCGAAACTGCCGCTTCATACACCGATGGCGTCTACGCCATCACTTTCATTATTATTGGGCGATTCACGACGTTTACTCAGCACTCACGGGAATCTCTGTTCCGCTGTTCAATTAAAATATAGGTGATTGTTATACCACGGTTATTTCCTTATTTTGAGTTGTATAAAATTGAGAGTTGTAATTATTATGAAATTTCACTAAAGATGGTGAGTCTATTATTTGTGTTAAATAATATGTTTTCAAAGTTTATACTTATATATGTAATAATATCAAACATTCGGGGTAAATGTTTTAAATACATAAGCTCCATTAGAATGTCTTTGTAACATGTCGCCCAATGTAGAAAGAAGGTGTTTGAAGTGTTCCAGCCGACTATTTCCTACTTAAAACTATGTTAAAATTTATAGAATTGTGCTAATTTAGGATATTGCTTATTATAATTATTAGTTACTAATAAGATTGAAGACGTTTTAAAATTAGCACTGACTTCAAATTTGTTGTTTTGAGGCAGCTACTATTATACTTAGGTATCATAAGCTCAAATTAATTATTTATTTATATAGTAAGGTACTTTCTTATAGTAAATAAAATTAAACAAAGAATAAAAGACATGCACATCCAATAAATTACCGACAAATTAAATCCATACCACACAACACAACATTATATTATTATGTCTAATAAGCAGTTGCGAGTATTGCGCGCCCACTGGGCACTTTGCATCCACTTGGGCCAACAACTTGTTAGTGCTCGGATAGGTGCCAATTTGTCACTCTAGTGAAGTTAACAGCCATTAGTGTCGCACTGTTCGCAGAGTGAAAATTATACAGTAGAAAAATTAAACACTGACTAGGTGTATCTAGCTTTTAAGCTCTTGTTGCTACAATGAATGGCTTAATATGTCAATTGCAGTATCCAAAAGTAGATGGTTAAATGAAACTTTATAATTGTAATTAGAATTTAGTAGGGAAAATATTTATTTTCAATTCCTTAGACAAATAAGAAAAGAACTAAGCTTGTATGTTTCAAAATTTTAAACATCATTTGAAAAAGAACAGTGCTAATTGTGTGTTACCTATCATGTATTTTTTATGTAAATACGGTTTCTACTAGTTTAGTTACTTATACATAAATTCTATATTAGTGTTTACTTTAGTTTATAAGCAATAGGTTTTCCAGCTGAACTTCATTGCGAAGTATTGAAGTAGATATACACAATAACATTTATCATCACACAGTAAAAATAACATTAATAAAAAAAATCATTACTAAAAAATATGCCTTTACTGGTAGATACAGCTTACATAATTAATTATACACTAAGAAACAAAATAACAAAAAAACTAACTAATTATTGTTAGAATTAAATCTTAGGATTCAATCAAATAATGCATTCATCATGTCATTTCAATTAAAAACTATTAAGGGTGCCTAGTTAATTATGATCTGTGTTCAGTGTTTTTAAATATTTTATTAAAATTACAAACAATAAATAATAATTATTAAATGTAAGGATTAAATTAAATTAAATGATAGAACTAAAAAAGTAAAAAGCTTGCTAAAATAAAATTGACACTGACTTGTATAATTTTGACGCTTTCAAACAATGTTAATGTTTGAAAGCGTGTTAATATTAGCGAAATGGGTCATGGTCTGTACAACAACTATCACTTTCGTTGTAGGTAGTAAGTAGGCACCTACCTACTTTTAAAACAAAATAAACTAACTAACAACTTACAAATATAACCATACACTTTATACGATCATATAACACAGTACTTGAACTATATTTACGTTAGAAGTCCCAATGGCGACCGCATAACGACCCAAACTACGTAGCGGCCGGTCCACGAGCCTCATTTTGGTTTTTGGCCAAACCCAAACATTCAGTCCATTTGCGCTGTTAATAGCCCATCCTTATTAAATTTATACTGGACAATGCTAAAATTTCAGTTGTTTAATTACGCGGAATTTTGGCCCAACAAAACCACTTAATGGGCTCACTGGGGAGCGCCTACTATGTGAAATTGGGTGGTTTAGCTTAGGTCTATAAAATAAACAAATAAGAAAGTTGGCTTGGAAGAAATAAATTTATTGCAGTACAAGAAAAATGTAGGTAACTACTGAACATATTGAAATTGATGTATTCGAAAAAATCTTTAATAGGTATATAATATTTTCAATAATAAAAGTTGCATTGTGAATTAAGTAAAACAAACAAAATGAAAAAATAAATAGTTAGGTACTAAATAGGTCTATGTGATTTTACTATCCAAAACACTTTGTCGTAATGCTTATTAGATACATTGATTACTTACAAAGCATCTCCTTACTTAGGTATGTATGTGGTGTAGGTTACCTACATAATCTGGACCATACATAACTATATAATATTTTCATTTGTTTCAACCGCTTCACTGAGCTTAAATAGCTCTCAATCTGATATGAGCTATGGCTTAATTAATTATTACTTTTTACCCGACTGCGACAGAAGGAGGGTTATGTTTTGCATTGCAATTAGCATTGCAAATGCTAATTTGATTTCTCAGATACTATATACTAAAAATATTGGAAAAAAGGTTCCCCGTTGGGAGATTGGTATTTTAATATAGTTATTTGTGAATTAAGCTTTCACACAACAAAAGAAGATAATCCAGAGATTTGTGTAAATGTATCACTTTTTTAAATAGAACCAGGAAATTTCTGATTTAAATAATAGAAGACATTCGTATTGATTTAATTGTTTTGAAATTCCAACGCATTGCCAAGAACATTTTAAATTTTAGCGATTAATCTTTTGTTTGGAAATTGGGTTAGGATTTGGCTCTGAAATCACGTCATGGATAATCAGATTTAGAGATATATTAATAGAAAAAAAACACACACACAACAGAAATAAACATATATTTTATCTTAGAATTAAGAGTCGTTTTACTTTGCGTACGCGTACCGTACATATCTTAATCTTAAAAGATTTTTGCCCGGTTTTTTTTATCTATCTTAGACATAATACATATTAAGTAGGTACTTATGAATCGTCAACACTTTTCTACCGCCCATTCAAGATTTTTTAAACTAACAAGTAAGATTTTAATATAGGATACTCGTCAAGGTAGCAGGAAAACGAGCGGTATACGAAGTATAACGACGATTCGTTGAATATACTTAGTAACCCCACATTAGACTCTCTTATGTCCAACATCTAATAAAAGTTTAATTAACAATAATACCTAAGTGTTTAAAATATAAAAATGAGTGCAAAGTTAGTAACTATAAAAATATACATATATTTAATATTTCTTTGATAAAACAGAGTAAAAGCAAAGTAAACAGCTAGTTTTGTTTGGGATGTTGTTATTCCAACTTATGGCCCCCATAAAAGGATGTTCCATGCAAAACACGGGTCGTTCGTACACGGAAACTAGACTAGTCTAAACATGCTGAAAGTGCGATAGTCGTCGACGTCGTAATCTTAGCACTACTGTAAGTACTGTAAACTAATGTAAAGATCTTTTAAAACACTACAGGATATGTTAAAATCGTTTATTTAAAATGTTACTACCTTGCCCCAAACTATAAGTTAAATGTAGTAGGTAACATGGAAAAAATTATATCACTTTCACAATTTCTATCTAGGTGATATCGCTTGATAACAAAACATGCTGTAGGTAACCCTAAAATCAATTGATTTATTTAAATTTATTTCAATATACATTCATAATTGGTTTAATAAAGTTACTTTACATATAAAATTAAAAATCAGTCATAAATAGGGTTAAATACTCAGTAAGTATATATCTTTAAAATTTGTTCTATTGTCTAGGTAATTTACTAATTCATCATTCATTACATTGAAAAGAAACTCCACCTGCTTCTTTAATTAAAAGCTCTGTCAAAAGAAATTGAAACTAAAAAATGCTCTCAAAGAATACATAATCATCACTGGATACCATTTTGAATTTTAAGCAGAATGTACACAAAGAGTCGTGTATGAAAAATTGAGACATTTAAATAGGGATGTGCGTAGCTTAATAACTCACTCTCGCCACGAGAAATAACTAAACAAATTGGTATGCAATGAGAGGCGCCGCGACACTTAATGCAATGGTCAATGCACTAAGATGCAGGCAAACTCCTTAATCAAAAATTAAACCTTACACATCAAGAAATAAAGGTTGTTTTAACTTGTGATATTATTGGCGATAAGTCTTAATGTTCGAATGAAAATGAACAGATTTATAACGCGCACAGCGATGGCGGAATATTGTTTTCAGTCTCGACAAGCGTTGCTAATGTCTTTGTTGCAGTGGGATTCCTCGTGTAATCTATGAGTGCAAAGCCATAAGCCATCTTGGTAAGGCTATTTCATTACAAAGAAAAGGACTAAGTATCTATCCTACTAATATATATAAATGTGAAAGTTTAGATGTTTGGATGCTTGTTACTCAATCACGCCAAATCGGCTGAAAGGATTTGGCTGAAATTTGGAACACAGATACTTTGAAGCCTGGAGAGGAGCATAGGCTACATTTATTTCGGAAATATCATAACGTCGTGTAGTCTACGCGAGCGAAGCCGCGGGCGGAAAGCTAGTAGTACATATATTTGAAAATAAATTGTTCTATAGAAGGGTCGTTAATTTAGGTAACTTACTAAAATTTCAGGATAAACCAAAAATCAGTAAAAATGATCACCAGAAAATTGGTTAAAGAAGGAGTAGTTAGTTGTGCAGATTTTATGCAAAATTTTACATAAATAAACCCGATAAAACTGGAAAGAATATTAAATATAATAGGTCTTTACATATGAAATTGCCGTTTTTTTCTTTTGTACAAATAACTTAACAACTTTTATAATATTAGAAATATATAATTTCTTTAATATTGCATTACATTAAGACCGTATTGAGCAACTTTTGATAATTTAATAACCACGATATTTGATTATTTACATAGAAAAAACTTATTCCGAAAGTTACGACTATTTTTGTTTCCAGAATTTCGTACTTTATTAGTTGTAACTTAGTGAAAAAAAAAATTTTTCTCTTAACGAATGTGTCATTTAGTAGTTAAAATGTCCATAAATACGTGTGTAAAATTTTGTAAATTTACATAATATTAGTCGTTAAACAATAACAAAAACGTTAGTATGGAAAAAATAATAATTACAGAAATCTCCATACAAAACGGCAATTTCATAGGTAAAGACCTATTATTTGATTACTGAACACCATACTATAACTACCTACTCAAAATCGAAAAATCCACTACAGTAAACACAGCAAAGGAGATTGTTTACAAAATCAAAACATTTCTTACCAACTAGGTAAATTACCTATCTAAGTACACAGCTATCAAGAAAACGATCTCGTAAACCAATCGTAAGCCAGAATAAAGTGGTTAGTGATTAACGATTAAATAATAAGCCACAACATCGTAAAACAAAGATTAACATACAGTTACGAGTGTAAATAGGCAGTAACTTTGATTTTTACGACTAAATAATCGTAAAGGAACCCCGGCTACCCAGCCGAATGACGATGTTGTGTTGCTTTTAGACTTTCGTTCTAGAAACAAAACGTTCTGACTGTGGTCGGGTTTTGATCGCGGACACTGCAAACGTTTAGATGCACTTTTATTTTACGATCGTCTCGTAACATAAAACGTTGAACGTCTCAACATAGAGTTGGAGAGGGAAAGTCGCATAAATGAGTAGTCCTTCTCTTTTTGGTCTCCGTTTGAACGGAACACCGTTTTCAAATAGGCCTACACTTACTTTTGCTCAGATGATTATCGGAGCTAATTCAAGCCCATTAAAAATAATTTCTTAGTTTTTATCGATAAATTAAACGAGCCACTAAAAAACACATAATTTCATAAAAATGGCCTTATAAAAAAAGATTAGGTTTACTTATAGAAAGACTTTTACCCTATTCATATTTGTTGTCGCGTCCCCGGTATTTCGGTTTAAGTACAAGCGAAATGATCATAGATAGAGTAATAAAACCTATCGGCATTTAAGGTTAGATTATCATAGACATAAGAGATGGCAATATAAATTTGAACTTTACATATTTCAAAAAGAATTTATGACAATGCTATGCTATGGTTTCATGTTATGTGAACCTTATCGTCACTATTTAACACGACATTTATTCACATGTTTTATGTAAATGAGCAATTCATAGTCCATTTTTGGCACAGTATCGTGTAAACGATTTATATTCAGACTTTTATGTTATTTACGGCATGTTCTTTTTAGTTTAAGCTTTTGCTTTTAGTGTTTTTTGACAATCGAAATTGAATTTGATATCGAATTTCCTAATTTATTTTGATACTTATTATTGCAACGTTATTTCTGCCTGCTGACTGTGATGTAGAAATTTTACATTGTCAATATGTGTTACAGTTCTGTACCCTTAGCACGAACACTATCGTAATCGTTATCGTGATTGTATTATTTTGTATGGAAACCAGAGCAGCCCCTCTTTCAGTCATAGGTATAAGTGCAACAACGTTTTCTGTTTCGGTGGCCAAAAATTGGAATTAGCGTGTTTTTGCTGTCAATTTGTTGTCCAATCATAGCCCTGCTACCGGCTGAAAGTCTTAGAAGTCAAGGGCGGTTAAATTGCTACTAAAAGAAGAGAAAAATACATAGCGCCGCTGTCACCGGAACAGTAAAGATTTTAGATCTAGACATATTGACATTAATTTGACAACAGCACTTTGACAGCTTTTGTCAGATGGTATAGTTCACAATTACAATTACTATAACTTCAGTTTTCGAGCTACGGCTACATACTGTTTTCATATATACCTACCTACTTATTCTATACACGCTACAGGAATGTTGCAACAAAAAATATTCTTTTTTTATATTGCAACATTCGTTAGGCATTTGCTACCCTTAACCCTTTCATTTAGAAGAAAAGACTAAGTTGTCCTATAATTTAGATTTTTTACTTTTCGTAAAGTCTCTTTTTGAAATACAATCCAAATGGAAGAATCAAAACAGTCCAGCGCCATCGCAGTTCCAAAATAAATCGTCTCGTATTTCGGTCACGTGCATCGCTGTCGCGCCGTGACAGATTATATATCACCCGGAGATAAAAGGCCTGCGAGCCGTTGCCGTGGCCACTCGGTGGGTTAAAAAGTAAAGCCTTGTTTGGACTACGCTAGTATTGAAAGTGTAGTAGTCAGTTCAGTTTCTACGATAACTTGGTTTCCTTAAATATTTGATAAGTACCTACATACATCTACTAAAGTCTTTGTAATTTTAAAGTTGTTTGGACTAATGCGAATATGGTACAAGAGACCGGAAACATCAAAACTGGTATGGTACCACAGCGTGAAAATAAAAAACGCGTGTTAGCACCGTGCACGGTTTGCGGAAGTTACGTATCCAAAAATGCACAGCAAATTTGTGATTGTAAGCCAAGAAAAGATGGTGTACTTACCTACCACTTTTTTACCTCATGTTAATCGTTTTTTTTTTACAGTAGCGGGAGAAGATATTGCTAAAATTTTACAAGGCACACGGATGGAGAATTACCTGTCATTACACTGTGAATCTTGGATTGGTCATAGGGAACGTTATCTCAGACCAACCCAAGTAGGTATGGCATTTTCATTTAATCTAACCCCAGCAGACGTACTCTAATTCAACGAAGAACGAAACTTCGTTATACCCATCCCTCTCACTCTCCGGGCATGACAGAATCGAGTGAAAGCGGCAGGGCTAACGAAGTTTCGTTTTTCGTGGAATGAGAGTAGGCCTACAGGTCACTATGGTCCTCGAAAACCTGGAAGTATTTAAACAGACTTCGTTCTGGTGTAGACTGATGTGGCTATGAGTCTCAAGAAGTGGGGTTTCTCTACCAACGATGCGTGCGCTTGCGGAGTGGAGCACATGATCTGTGCAAGCCTCCCATACTTCTTGCGCCCAAAAGGAAGTTTGTAAAGCCAATTCAAAAGGGTTGATGTCCCGCAGTAGGTACTGCCGAAACTTAATTGAAAACTGTTTACCGTGGATACAAGAAGAAGACTGTGAATCTTCATAACGGCTTGGCAACACGTTTTGATTCACGGCAGTAGTGCCGCACCAGTTGTATTGTGGCCAAGTCCTAATATACGACCTCGTTGCTCTTAGCTCGCCTGATTAAACCATGACCTCTTTACCGATATCGAAAACAGATTATTTAAAAAACTTCGATACCTACATACCAGCTCGAAGAACCTGACCTTTAAAGTTTGATGCTTAAGAACTATATCCGAGTTAATTTAACTTCTTTGGAGATCAGTATGAGTGTTAAAGAACGTCAGCGGTCATGGTGGACCGAAATAGAAGCAGTGTCAATGAAACCGATTGTTTTAAGAAGCTGTCAACGTTTAGATAGTTTTTACATTCGGAGCCAAGGATGTATTTTTTATTTAAGTAAGTATCTAAATTTATAGGTAGGGTAGGCTTTCATTATGTCATTCTAAAATAAAGCAATAATTTTCATACTCTTCTATATGAGACACGGAAGGAGAAACACATTGTTTATGTAATCGTTTAACTTTTTTAATAATAATATAGTTAATTTGATTGTAAAATAAATAAACTAGCTGGACAAATGTCAAAAATTCCTTAATTCGCAAATAAATATACCTACAGCACTTGCATATCAGCGAATTACTTACTTACCTAAATGACTTTGTGGTAGAGAGTTTTAGATAGGCATCCATTATATATATATGTAGGTGCCAATACATAGTTACATATAACTATGTACTGGCACCTACGTATATATATATAATACTGTCACTTCGTTTTTCTATTAATGTCCAGTACCTATGTCTGGACATATCTAGACATAAGAAATAGAAAAAAAGAATTAAGTAGACAGAATAAATTACATAAGAACTGCGAATATAAATATGCATCAGAACAGCAAAGCAAACACTTCAAGTCCAATAAATCACATCTACTAGATAACTTACGGTATTAAACCTAATAAATATAGGACGAAAAAGGAGTAAGAAGTGATCAGAAATAAATTTATTCGTTCGTGATTTATGTGGTATTAAGTTTGTGTAGGCGTGGCGGGACGGTTCGTATCTCTGGCACGCCACGCTGACTTATGGCACCCAGTTCGCTATCTGAACGAAGAATTTCTCGTCTCAAAACTAAGTTCGTACGAAGTCGTACTTGTTTACGAACGAAACGAACATTGGTCTTCGGAATTGATAAGGGGTTTTATTAGTTTCATTTCATGGCTTTATTTTGTGTGAAAAGTTGAATGGTTTTTAGCTACAGAAATGGTTAAGCTCAAATTTAAAGGATTTCTTATTTATTTTTTCATGGTTTTATGCGTTTTATACGTACCTACTACTTACATAAATTTGTGTACACAGCGCGACGAGCCATTTCTCTGGAAAGCAACGCTTTAAGGCCTCAGTTCGCTATCTGAACGAAGAATTTCTCGACTCAAAACTAAGTTCGTACGAACACTTAAGTACTTGTTAACGAACAAAACGAAGATTGGTCTTCGGAACTGATAGTGGATTTTATAGTTACATGGCTTTATTTTGTGTTAAAAGTTGAATTGTTAAATGATGGTTAGAATGGCGCAGCTTCAGAAATGTCAAAACAAAAAAAAATTATTAGAGATAGATTATTTCCGACGAGACTATAAAGTATAAAATACCAACGAGTACCTATTCTACAGTTTTACGAAACACATTATAATTTTACTTATTTAAATTATTCTTCAGGCTTGATCCATACTAATATTATAAATGTGAAAGTGCGTTTGTTTGTTTGTTTATTTGTTTGTTTGTTTGTTTGTTTGTTTGTCCGTCTTTCACGTCAAAACGGAGCAACGGATCGACGAGATTTTCGGTATGGAGATAATTTGAGAGCTGGAGAGTAACATAGGCTACTTTTTATCTAGGAAAATTATAAAATAAAAATGGTAATTTTGTATAGAAAACCGTTAAACTGTCATACTTCACACAACTGTCATTTCTTAGCCGGTTCCAAAGAGAAGGTATGTCAAAGAGTATGTAATCACTGACATTTTTGCCGCTTCGGATTTCTTTTTTTTTATAAGTGACATTGTGTCAGGTCAGGCAGTTGATACGAAGTTCGTGTCCATTAAAATTTATATGGCAAAACAACGTTTGCCGGGTCAGCTAGTAAGATAATAAGTTTTGATTTCTATAAATTTTGTCAAAATACACCTATCTACCTACTGAGTTTGAGTGAGTATCAACATTATTCTATCTTAATTCATTTGTTTCTTTTAACTGAAAAAATCAAATTCCACACAAACAAAATGTGTCGACGCACAAGCTACCCACCATGTTGTGGTACCTACCCTCTCACACGTCGTCGCGTCGGTGCGCTCTGATTGGTTAGTCTTGCCGTGACGTCATGTGTAAACAAGATGGCGCCCATATCATGATGCAGTCATAGGAGGTTTTTAAAATAAATGACAGTTGTTATAAGGGTGTGATAGACTGGAATTTAATGAGTACGGTTAGAAGTAATATTTAAAAGTTACCTGTGTAAAAAATACATAATTTGGTACCAACCTAAAGCTTAGGTATTTGTTAATAATATAAATTTTAAAGAACAAATCTCCTTTAATTAGGTATTTACTTTATTAAGTTTGTGATAAATTAAAAAATTATAATATTTTATTCGAATCTTTAGTAAAAACCATTACCTACTACTCCCCTCTTCTTTGTCCCCTCCTTATTCATATTAGGTTGTGATTGGCTCATCCGCGAGTATTACATCATGCTTCATATAATATGGTGCATAACACATTGTATTGTGGTTATAGAATCACATATATTGGGATAGCATTAAATATTAGCATTGATAATAGCATTAATGAAGGTACCAATCACATCTAATAGGCACATATAAGTATGCTAGAATGAATTATTACTTAAGAATAGGTAGGTATATCAAAGTGAAAAATAAAATTTATTTTAAAAGATAAGTTAAAATTAACAACGCTTGACTATTCAGTTCATTTAAATTAATGATTCAAATATTTTTTTGGTATGGCCCGAATTACAATGACTTGAAATTAATGGAAATGGTTGATTAAATTGAATACTTAAAATGTGTGTTACTAAACTTAGTTCAAAAAGTACAAAATAAAAGCTCAAAATATCCCTTAGAAAGGGACATAAAACTTAAAGGTGTTTATAGCATATTCGACAAACACTTTACAAATTAATAACGCATTTTAGATGCAAATTACCGTTTAGTTACACGAATAATTATGTAAAATTATTCAAAACGTCGTAAATTCCTCACAGGTGGCATTGGTAACTAATATTTTAAAATAAATAATAAAAAACTAAATTAATGACATTTTACTATTTTTTATTGGGGCACCTGTATTGGGCAATGTGGAACTTTTAATTCGAGAATAAACAATTTATATTAAGTATGTGACTTACATTGAAATGCAGGAGGCTATCTGCAAAAACTACACTTGCACATTTAAATAATAACACATTTTTCCTCTGTATTATTGTAATTTTACCAATAAAAACTTAAAAGCCGAGTGCACACTATAGAGATTTTTTCCAGACTAAAAATGTTTTAACATGTCGATTCTAACACAATAGCCCAAACGTATAATTTTACTTCGATAAAACAAAACAAAAACAGCATCAACAAAACGCGCCAGTCTTTTGTTCGAGGCCGCGTTCTAAGAAACAAAGTTTCGTTTCAATAAAAAGTTAACAAAAAAGGTAAAAAAGGTTTTTTTGTACCTAAAACGTAACCCTTATTTTGGGTAAAAAATGTTTTGGACAAATGGGTTAACTGCTTTGTCCTTGAAGCTATGCAATAAATTACTATAGTTTTATACAAATTTTAAAGCACCTTTCTTCGCGGATTTTACAAGGTTCATATCCCGCAATGTTTGTCATTTTTAAACCAATTTGATTGCACCGTAAACCACAAAAAAATATCCTCACCTTTTTGGCAACTTCTCAGACAATGTAAGGAAGTGTTCCAAGCCATTAAGCTATTTATGTAACAATGCTTCAGAAATAATTACACCTTTTGGAAGAAAGTCTTTCACGCAATTGTTTTGTCTTGTTGCGCAAGATATGATTATTGTTATGAGCATTCTGTCAAACATTGTCACAGGTGAAATATTGCTGTAAATAATCGCTTTGTTCATTTATTACTAAGAAAGTTTGATTTCGCAAAGGAAACCCTCAGTTTTGTTGTGCGTTTGGCGAAGTTTGGTGTTCGTTTGCGGCTTATTGTGAAAATGCTGTGATTTAATAAAAATGATTTTAACAAATTTTGATTTAAACAAAACTTTTAATCGCCTTGAAGACTTGTGGGGTTGCTACTCGAATCAGTCAGCGAACAGACTAAATTGGGTCATTAAATAAACCCAAATATCTCTTCAAAATCTACAAAGCAGGTAAGCGTACGTTATTTCTTGGAAAATTAGAAAATAAGAATGAAGTAGTAATAATAGCGTTTATTGGAGAGTATTAAATACAACAAAATAATTATATTCATAGTAAATATAGCAAGGTATGATTAAGTATGTAATTAAACTAACTTCTCGGTTATAATAAAATTTATAATGCTAAAAATAATATTGTCTTCTGCGTAAATGTTTTTATCTTTGTAGTGTCCTTACAGGTCCTTAGGTTATTAAGGGACAAGAACAATCATCCGTTTCAGAGCTAAAATCCAAACAATAATAACACATAAACCTTGATTTACTTAATTAAGCCATCAAACTTAAAGGCTCTAGTCCGCCTAAAAGGGTTTCCGTTTCCAAGCCTTATATCATCCCCTCGCAATCCGCACAGGCGTATAATCCTTGTATATATTTGCATATCGGCGCACACGCACTGACAAAGCCGCCTAATGGAGCGACAGTCGGCGCCACAACTCATAATTATCGTCTATTTTGACTGGACACTATCGGTGGCTTAGGGGATACTCGCAGTAATGTCAATCGATTCGATACTGCAAAGGAATTCTTCATACCTATTCGTAAGTTTACTTTTCATTTTCAAATAGACTGGTTTACTTGAAATTTCCAGAATATTTATGGTTATTTCACCGATACTGTTTTAATTTACAATGATAGTCAAAGTACATAAAGATTTAGGAGACGTTGTTCCATTTATATTAATTTTCTCAATCTCAAGGATTATACGAGTAAGATCGCTACGATTTAAAATAGATTAGGTAATCGACCAGGAACGATCTCCCGAAAAATATTTTTGAAGACATTTAATACTGCGTTAAAACCAGACCCAATACTACCAACATCGATACAAAATAAGATAACATTAAAACTCTCCACTAAATTATCAAACTACCCACCATTAGTTGTCCACTTTTCAACACTCTCAACATTTACTGGGCGCAAACTCAATAGTATCGAATGCCCAGACCTTAACACGACTTGCTGACATCATTACAACGCGTTTGTTCGACGTATCGGGTCCACAATACTTGCCAAATGTGTCTCGTGATGTGGTGATGGCGGTACTTTTAACGCCCCTCTACGCTCTCTAATAGATTCTAATGTCCTCCGCTGAAATATTTATGCTTAGGAAATAGCTTTAGCTTTTCATACTAGTGGTTGAAGTTGGGTGCCCGTTGAAGTTTTAAGCGCGGATAGAAAATTATAGGTTGACGTTTATTTTTAGGCTTGAGCAAAATAAAATAAATGTTCATCACTTTCAGAGGGTAAACTGAATTTTAAATTCAGAGAATCTAAATGAAAAAGAGAAGTTACAATTGTATTAAAGGAACTAAGTACAATTTCTAGTTATCTTGTTTGGTATGGCTATTATTTGAATGGAAATGAAATTAGGAAAATCAGCAGTTTATGTGGAGTTTCTATTTTCTATTGCTATTACAAATTTGAAAACGGTGGCGAAATTTGGCTTCGTATTCTAATGACATTGTAACATTTTTTCGATCAGGGTGCCTACCATCAACTTTAAGACAGCGATTCAATAATAGCGCGATGCAGAATAGGTTCCTAAAATGAATTGCTTTCTTTCGTACTATGACCTTCTAAAAACTGGATCGCAAATGAATTGCTAAATGTGAATGACCGAACGATTTGTCTCCTTATTTCTTCTACCCGTCTCTTTCACTCGATTCTGTCATGCCCGGAGAGAGATAGGGACGGGTATAACCTGCAGGTGACATGTTAAATCGACCGGGTTATAAGTCAAATAAGAGTTCCTGACAGCTTAGCGGCTGTGAAATGTCATTGAATAACCACTGAATCGCTGTCATTGATATTAGGCTGTCGTGGTACGAATAAGCGAAGCAGATCAGTTTAGGTCCTAAACAAAATCGCAATAAGAGTTGATGGTAGGCACCCAGGTCACGTGTCCGTCTTACGAATTCTCGATCTGACGGTCACGTGTCCTGACGCGATGTCCTGACGCGAGTTTAACATTTTTTACCTATCACAAAAGTGCATAACGCCGCTAAAGAAGTTTTCAATTCAAAAAAAGAATCGATTTTAGCTTACGTATCTACTACCCATTCGTAAGCAAAACTCATCGAATAGAAACCGGGCAATAAGCGATGTTCATTTGTCAATTCTACAGCCCTCACAATATCATCTTACGCACACTTCTAACTTTCTTCATGTGTTAATTGACCATCTGAGGACGAGGGGAGTATCTAAGTTATTAATAAGAACACGGTATAATTTAACTTATTTAAGTGAGTGCACATCTACCTAAGCGTGGTTCAGGCAAGGCTCATTACACTTAATTGAAGGGCCATTGGAGGCCACCGGCCCTGTAGAGGCCACCGGAACGGCCATAACGGCACGGCGAAACTTATGCGATGGCCAAAATTGGACTTCTTTGTTTTAAATGAGAATAACGATCGCTAGTCTATATCGTAATGTGTGTATATCAAAACTGTCGTTTTATTCGGTAGGCACCGGAAAATATATCGGAAACCAGATTATTGTACTTACTACCAAAATCCACTATGGGTAGTCACTGAGTCATCGGAGTGAGAAGTTATTGTTAATATAATTTATTTCACTAAAAATTGTATTACATAATAAGTTTGACAGACAGTGCCTCTTTTCAAATTTCATTTCTGCTAATGAAAAAGAAGTTGTGAAAACTTTGGTTAATACCTACACTTTTTTTTGTCTATTATTATGAATGATTTCAATGAGATTTGGATAAAATAACGATAGAGTGTTCAATAAAAAGAAATATACCACTGATTTTTATTACACTATAAGACCATGTTAATAAATTTTCACTGTCGGTATAAAAGATAAATATTCTATTTTATTGACACACAATCAATGTTCTCGATATCCATCTTTCACTTATATAATATCCCTGATTTATTCCGTAACATTGCCAGGACGAAAACCAATTACTTCTAGCAAGCTGGTACTTTATCGCGTGCGGCCATTTAAATGCAGAACAATAGTTTATGAATATTTGAACTAAAATTTTCTTTATAAAGAGAACAATTTCTCGCTTACTTTGCGCTTAAACGACAAGGGAAATATCCTTCGCATAATAGATAAGGCTTTGTAGGAAGTCGATGTTACTGCTTTTGTTTCTGAGGAGATACATTTTTCATACCTTCCTGGGGTGGTACAGTGGAAAATTACCTGTAATATTGGATGCCGAACGACCATAATTGTTTGAATTATATTATTATGGGGAAAGTGATCCCTTTGAAAGCGGTTTGCAACGATTTATATGACTGCTGTTTAGATGGGATAGTGCCCTCATCGGTTAAAGGCAAGCGTTAAATGAGGTTTATACACCTGTGTGGTGAGACTAGGGAATTGATGAAAATTATAAAGGAAGAGGGACTTAAATATAAACTATTGGTGATATTTTTAACCGACTTCAAAAAAAGGAGGAGGTTATCAATTCGACAGTATATTTTTTTTTTATTTTTTTTTTTTTATTTTTTATGTGTGTTACCTCAGAACTTTTTAGTTAATGAACCGATTTAAATAATTCTTTTTTTATTTAAAAGGTGACGCTTCTCGTGTAGTCCCATTCAAATTTTATCAAGAACTGGCATGAAGTTCAGGAGTTATCCTGAATAATGTGTATTCAGACTTTATTTGGGTATATGGACGATTTCATAGTTTCATCAAATTGGGGATAATTTTTAATTTTTTTTTTTCGAAAGTTGGTACTTCTGCCCTGATCTTACTTTCACCAAGTCAGGACCAGGGGATCAAATCCTAGGAACATTGAGAGAAATTCTCAATTATAGGCAAGCCTTATGCGTTCCATTTATTTTTGAAGTTAGTCAAGTCTGGTAGTCATCATCTCATAGTGATGAGCTGGTGATGGAAGCTACAACTCCTTAACGGTTAGGAGCTGGAAAATATTTCTTTAAGTATTAATCGTACGTATGGGCCAATAGTTATATTCTTTCAGGTTTTTAGGGTGAGCTGCTGATTAGAGGTGAAACTCCTCAACAGTTAGGAGTTATATTATGATGTTTCATAAATACCATATGCGCGAATGGTCCTTCAGTTGTATTCCTTCAAGTTATCTAAGTAGCTAAAGATGGAAAGCTGAATTCCGTAACGGATAGGATATTTACAACAATTTATCATAATCACCATGTAGTTTCTTAAGCTACTTCACTAAAAATCGAAAAATAAAACGTTTTTGAAAAAAAATGTAACCGCCTTCAAAACGGATCTTCAAACAAAAATTAACAAACACTAAAAAACGAAAAAAATAATAAGATTTTTAATTCAAAGGAAATATATATAATATATGAAATATATTTATTTTTGCGCACGATGATACGTGACTTTTTCTAATTTATCTTGGTACTTACTGAACTGTTTGAAGTCGGTGCCAAGCCAAAAGGAATAAGAACGAAATATACTGAGTGAAATAACTAACATATAAAAAAAACCCGGTCCCAAGCGTGAGGTGTAGGACGTAATTACCTCAATACGTATAAGATTCATCGTGCGCAAAAATAAATATATTTCATATATTATATATATTTCCTTTGAATTAAAAATCTTATTATTTTTTTCGTTTTTTAGTGTTTGTTAATTTTTGTTTGAAGATCCGTTTTGAAGGCGGTTACATTTTTTTTCAAAAACGTTTTATAATATGAGCATTCCCCCTAATGTCTCTCTGATAAATCAAATTTGTGTTATATCTTTGAGACAAGATACTTGGGCTGCAATATGTTGGCTATCAACAGCTGAAGAAAAGCACGTTTTTAAGGCATAGGGTTGATTCGTTAAAAATCCAGCTAGGTATGTTAAATCTCCAATTCTCTCTCCAATGTCTAGCTAGTGTTTCGTTGTACTTACTTAACCACAACCCATTTCGGAAGCAATCGGAAACCCAATCAGACGTTTATTTACAAACGTACGCGAAACGAAATTAAAAGCTGCCGCTATCACAATTGGCAATAAGCAATCTCTTATCCGCGCACATCTATATAGACCTTTTAACATAAACGAACGGAGCCGCGGGCGGCGAACTAATCTCCATAACTTTAATCCTTTAACCCTCACAGTGGCAGGAATCCAATCAAACAGTACAAGCCACCCCCTCCCCCCACCTACGCAGCCTGTCCCGAGTAATTATCAAAGCTTTAATGACGTCATAAATCGAGTGTATAATCTAATCTGGAAAAGCCCCGGCTCCGACGCTCGGCTTAATGGTGTGAAAGCAGCCTTATCTCCCGCCATGTGTGAATAGAGCTTTATAAAGCCGCCTGAAAGCTCGCGCCGGGAAACTTTGGAAAAATATGTCGTGGAACATTCTAGATAAGAATGTGGAGCGAGCGCTTTCGAGTTTAATAGAAAATCGAACATTATCGTAAACGTGACGTACGTGCTAACAAATTCTTTAAAAGTATAACGTTACTTCCTAACGGTCGAGCTCGAGAAACAAAGCCATCGATTTTTCTTACAGAAGTGAGAGAGTTTACACCATAAATAATCCATTCTTTAAAAATGACACTAAAAAGACAATAAAACTCGAGATCATTAATTAGTGTGAACATTCAACTCCTAATAACACCATTTTAAGATAATCCGGCACTTAAACAATTTAACGACTGTAAAACGGATATGATTGAAACAAATTGACATAAACCACCAAGAAGCAGACACATGAATTGTATTCATGACGAATTTTACGACTACTCAACACCTAAATGAGTCGTAAACAGGTGATTATAAAATAAACTTCCGTTAAACTGTTAACATTGAAATTTGAAAATCATAAAAACCACATAAAACTTGGAAAGTCTCGTAAAGGCGATAAGAATTCGGACTAACACGTTTTGCATTGCTATGAATTATAAATTACTAACTATAAATAATTGTTGATTGTGTTTAATTGTTGATACAATACCGAAGCCGCTGTGTTGAAAGCATTATTGGATTACATGGACTATTGACTATGCCTACCAACACTGGCTAACAACTATCGATTCGTCTCAGTAATACAGAAAGAATGTTAGTAGTAAACTTGGTTTGTACAACTGCAGTTTTATTTACTGATTCCGAAGAAAGTTTATCTGTGTATGGGCTATAAATTTTTCTCGGTCGATTTGTTTAATCTCGTCGGCGTCGATTTGATTCTAACCATACGGCGATCGTACCGAATTGTATTGTTTCTCACGTTCCGATTCGCGATTGTTCTCTAATCGATTTGTCGCCATTTGTTCTCCTGCTTTCTTAACAGTTTCGATGTTAACAGCGTTACGTTATTGGAATAGTAAGTAACGGGATTTTATGAAGTGCATTATTAAGTCTACACTTACCTACGTAAGTGTTTGTATGTGACACGGTTGTTTTGCTTAAACTTATAACGTTTACTAATTTTTAAAAAAGTTAAATAATTTAACTCTTTTGACAAAATGAATTATTCGTTTTAATATCTTCATCAACATCAGATTTACAAATATCTGCATTTAAAGTACCAAAGCTTACACAAATTTTGGTTGATTTCACGCTGAATTCACCACAAATGTCATATTATCTTCATTGAACTTTCATTTTCTATGGCATTCATCAATTGTTTTTCATTAAATCTACTTTAAGGTGAGATACCTTTTATCCTCTTTAAGAATAACATACTTAAACATAATGTTACCAACAGCTAATGTCAATACATCTACGCCTAAAGCTATTACCCTAAAATTCACCTATTGCGAAGGACCCCCGCTTTCTAATGAACGAATAAATAAGATGAGCCTACAGGAGCCCTTGGCTTGCCACTTATGGCCCCTGTACGGGGTAAGTGGATTTTGGTGTAGTGAATCTTTGTGCGATGTTAGGTGTCATGTATGCATAAATCGGTTAGCGGTTTAGGTTCGGAAAGTGTCTTTATGGAAAGGTATGCTTTCATATTCTGATTAAGGTAGGCTATTCCTTTCCTTCCTTATGTAATTTTGATAACTAAAGGACAGTGTGAGGTTGAACGTTAAGGCATTCTTTGCCCTAGAACTTTATATTCAATTTAAAACAGTGCTGTTTTTGAAGACAAGTTGTTTATTTCTATTTTAGTAATCATGTTAAAGAAATAATTTTTAGTTATGATTATTCTATTTTAATAATCATAACGAAATAATTATTACTTATGATTAAATCAGCAGGCAGAGGTGGAACAATATCGCCAAATTTAATATCATAACTATAAAAGCAAGCAATTGGTACGTTTGTAACATAATCGACAGGAAGTTTTAAAAATTTGATATTTCTACCATTAACATTATTGATAGTCTATCTATGCCGTAGGTATATCCATTACTAAAACTAGTAATATAACCACTACTATGGGTCATATTTTAAATTTTCTTTACTATTATAATTACATAGCTATGGATGAAGCAAAAACCAATTTATCTGCATAATAATATCAAGTATTCAAAACTTTGGTATAACTAAATATATTCAAAGTGTTCAAAGTCATTTCTGAAAATAATTTCTCATCCCAATGGTACGGGCTTCAGTTTTAATGGATTCAAAAGCTTAGATTATGTAACGCGTCCAATATAAATAAGGCTTGGAAACTGAGATAACGTGAGAGGCAGTAGTTAGTCATCTATTTAAAGAAAGAAGGCCATGAATTTCGGTGGGACATTATTTACCGAGCTAAGTAGGCACGGAACGGGTTCGCTGTTACACGATAAATCGAGTCGAAAGCTTCGTATAAATCTCCCGAGCGCACGATAAGAATCGACGCCTGGCGTCTTATTTATTCATTTACTCAGTCGTAATACAAAAACGCGGAAGGGCCGGTGTCGACGAACTTGATATTTTGAGGTCTTCGAAATCGACACATTCGAATCCATTATGATTCGGGTTTTTTTCGAATCTCGCGTCGCGTCTGCAACCCGAAACCTGGTTTGTAGGTTACGCGTAATCAATGGCACTCGAGTGAAAACGAATGGATCACCCGCGATTTATGGAATGCGAAAATTATCGCTTCAGCTTTACATGCGCGTAAATCAGATTTATCCGGAGTTATCTTAACTACGTTCGGGGTTATTTATTACACAGAAACCGTATACAAAATGCGAAACGTCCACCCTCGCTGTATATTACGCGTATCGCGCTCACCTGAGGGGATGCACTGAACTTTTTGCATTACCGATGCTACTGTAGGCGCATCGATGGTGCGGCCGCACGAATAATTTAATCGATAAATCTTGAGCAGGTTTCGATTAATATTGATTTGTTGTTCATACTTGAATTTAAATTTGAAATCGATATTTGGAATTCAGTAAATAGCTGTTTTTTATCTTACACAAAAAGTGATTTATGACTTGACCTATTAGGTAAAGTATAACGCTTTATTCATTTTGTGGAAATGGCAACGATATTACTTATCTGGATGGTAATGAATTATTTAACATTTACCGCGGCGGCGGCGGCAATCGAAGCGGGACACCAGATAAAAATTCAGTTGATGTAAGCGTTTTTTCGGGTTATCTTGTCAGTGTGGATCACGATCTGACATTTAATTATTTTTTCTATGAATATTTCATGTTACACTTTTATCATGGGAACTCAGAAACTCTGAGCTACGCAACCTTTGTGTAGAGGTAAGTACTTTGCCACCGTATGTCATAACCGAAATGGGGGGCATTGACCTCCTCGCGAGAGTATGTCGGTTGGTCGAGGCCACTCGGGGCATTTATCATCTGTTGTTAGGGTTGCACAGCCCTGGAACAATCGATTTAATGAAACTATGTTCATAGTACAAAGTCATTTCAATATTTTTTTACCCATATGCATAACGTAAAGAAGTTATATGACTATAATTAGTCTTTTTGGATTGACAATTATTAAGCTCTCAGAAAAAACAGTAAATATTGTACAGTTATAGTGCTTTTTTCTATAATTAGGATTTGCTCGTGAAAATTGTCTTAAAATCAGTAGTTAACCCGTACACCTACTTGCAATTACTGGAAATCAAATTGTCTTTGTTAACAAATATGTGTACGTCTCAAGTCGTCGTCTTTTATCTAATAGCAAGGCTAGAAGCAACAACATGTCTTGAAAAATACTGAAATTGTTGCCTTAGAATTTCCTGGCAGCCCTCGACATTAGTAGGTACATTGTATTGCTTGCGTGACGGAATTGCGCCACCAACTATTTTTAGGAAGGAGGCAGCGATTTAAATAATTATAATCTAGTTTGATTCGAACACGGGCAGCCGCTGAAATTATTTAGCACTGAAATATTTTATTTTAACCTAAGTACATAGTTGAAAGCAAATTTTTGGGAACTAAACAAATTAACATAACCATATGTAAAACAGTGATCTTGAATTAAAACAAATACATATGTAACGCTTTTTACTACAGCAAATATTATGGTTTTCCAAAACTACTTAACTACTTACTTATTCTTTTGTTTTATTTTAAAATTCAAACTTAAAAATTCTTTCGACTGTAACGCGCTCAGCTGAAATTTTTATTTTTTAATGTCTACGGCAGTGTATATTTGGCATTTTGCCATTATGACATGCGTGAGGTGAGATGCACCGAGGGGCGGGGTTGCGAATGGAAATCAATACTAACTGCACACTACTACTGCATTGCTCTAATATAAATCAGCCCCTTTGCCGGCACCCTGAGCTTGCCAAATGAGAACGCATTCAAAAACGAGTTTAATTTTCGGGGCTGTAAGTACAGATTCCTTTGCATTTGCAAGAAGGTTTTGTATCAAATGTATTATGACGGAACTCACTGAAACTTACGCATTCACTATATTTCAATAATTTTCCACCATTATCCGTAACAGGGTAGCACTTAGCCTTCATCACACTTGAATCACCTGATGTTAAGTGGTGATAAGACTGAAGGTGGAAGCGCACTACTCCCGGAATTCCGAATCACTGAGGAACGGCTATCTTATCTCTATCTGCCGGAATACACTAATGCAGAAAACATCATTGTTATGGCGTCAGACTTAGATAAGATGGTGGTAGGTAGCTAGGCGGATTAAGAACAACGAAACCGAATACAATATGTACAGTCACGAGCAATAATATGTATACAACATACAACATAGAGCGTTCCGGAAGAAAACTATCTGTGTCACAGAAGTCATTCAATATTGTAATGTGACATAGTCCTATGTTGTATACATATTATTGCTCGTGACTGTACCCCCACTGGGAATCGAATCCGGGGCCCGACCGAACCCCTTTGGGTCTGAAATCGGCGGTTTGATCCACTAGACTACAGAGGCGGTAAAGCGGCCATTTAATTAGCAAGCAGTTTTTATCCAAAGAAATTAGTTTTGACTAAACTTATACAGATTACCTTAATCCTATTTTCATCAGACGAAAAATTTATCGTTCATCTTAAATTTTTTGGCACACTAATAATTGAATATTTTTTGAAATAAAATGGGCGTCTTTTATTCAATACTTTGTAAAATATATGTTTTATGAATTATTATTTCCTTGACGCAGATAAAGTCAAAAGTGAGAAATAAAGGGGCTGTTTTGATCCGCAAAAGTAGTTTTATTTCGCTATAGCATCGCCTTAACAAAAACAATAGACCACCATACCATTACCTCTCTCGTGGGCCAATAAAATTCCCTTTACACCACTTAGGTCTGTTTACATACTTTTTCAATTACCTAACGAGGTGTCTAAGCAGTGTTGGGTTACTATAAGAACAAGCCAGATAGATAAGCTACTCTGCTAGCGGCTTGTACTAAGTCTCTGCCTTTATTTATGAAGGTTTACGTGCTCCAAGCAAGTGAACTTAACCAATTTTAGCATTAAACTACGAAACTGAAAGCTAATGAAATTTCAACTTTGTTGCTTTGTGTTAAGGGTCAAATAACTGTTTGGGGGTCTGTATTAATATTGTTGTAAAGTAGTTCTAATTGATAAGGTGTGCTGTATCTAGCACGGCTGTGATTTACACCGTCTTAGAATCTGATGTACGATTTATTTGTTGAGTTTAAACTCAGAGTTACTGGGTTTGTAATTTAACACTAAGTCAGTAAGTAAGTATTTACATACACAGCTTATGTACCCTTATAAACATTATGTAAGTAATTTACATAAATCTTACTATGAGTTAATTAGATAGGTGTTTTTACTACTGCTGAGTTAACTCAGTATTAGATTTACAATTTTTTATTGCATCAGCTTTCCTTTACAAAATATAATTATTTTTAAAACATGAAACTTTTCGCTCAAAATGTAACTTTATTTTAGTTCTAGTGAGGTAGCCACCATAACTTACAATTTATTTACATTCCTCGAGCAACCATTTTTAAAATTCATGCCATGCAAATTAGTTATATCTAAAGGCGAGGCAATTACGAAGCCTTTAGCGTGTAGCTTATAAATCGAAAAATGTTTTATTCCCCAGCGAGAAGTTAAGAAATAAATAAAATTAACTTCGCCGCTTCTAAGAATCTACCTGACTCTTTCTCGCTTATGTGACTTGCTAACGCGAGAGTAAGATATAACATAAGATGGATGACCTATCTTAAAACCAGTTTATCATCAGATCAAGGTTTTTTAGGTTTTTTTGGCGGGAGGCGTCGATGGCTTTTGCCGTATTGTTATTTTATTTCCATTTTTTTTTCAAATACCGTATTACGACTAATTTTCGAAGTTTAATGCCTCATTCTGCGACTTCGATAATTTCATTTGCATGGCCTTCATGTAACAAAACTAAAATTATGATATTTTTTGTTACTTAATTCAAAAGGTCAGATTTCGACACGAAAACTATTATTGATTTACTACACCTACCTACGCATACCTACCTTTCTATAATATTTTAGTTTCCATCATGAAAATCTGCTACATTGTCGTAGCCGATTTGTCGTAACCGTCGACTTTGTTTTTTTTGTGGATGCCAAATCATTATAAAATGTTAGCATTTATAAAGCAACGAAAATCAATTTACGTAAAACGCTCCAATCTATCGCGATAAAAGGCGGGCGTGCATAATGCTTGCGTTTAAAAATTAATTTTTTGCCTTATCATTTAATTGATGCAAAAAGACCAAGAAAGGGATACACGCTTTTCAAAGAAATAAAACACAAATCTTGGTTCTTTTCAGATGATGTTTAGTTTGTATCGTGATCGTGAAAGGTAGGAACATAATATGCGTGTATCTATATATATAAAACTCTTGCGTTAGGTACTGACCGGCTGACAGACAACGTACAGCCGAAATTGCTGGGCGCAAGAAGCTGAAATTTGGCATGTAGGTATGTTTCTTGGGGATTGTAGGGGAGCACTAAGAAAGGATTTTTGGAAATCGCCCTTCTAAGAGGATAAAAGAGGGGGCCCACGCAGATGAAGTCGCGAGCGTAGCGCTGTTATACCTACAAGTAAACCTTCCTCCAGAATCATTCTGCCGATTGATGAAAACCGCATTAAAATCCGTTGCGTTATATGAATGATCTCTGAACAAACGGCGGCGGCGGCAAGCGGTTTGTTGAAACAATTTATTGTCTTGGTACTCTGCAAAGACAATAAATTGTTTCCGTATATTGTAAGCAAGTTATAGAAGTTATTAAATTTTTTATTTTTTTGCATTCACAATGCAATCTTTATTATTGAAAAATTTAAAATGAAGTATTTAGAACAAATCGACCTGTCTCACAACCAGCTCCGATGGGATTCGAACCCACGACCTTTCGCTATCCGTGCGACTGCGGCCCTCAATAAATATATAATAACAATTTATTGACCAAATTATAAATAATAAAATTCGAGAAATAACAGAAAGTCCTTCAAACTTTGCGTGCCGTTAGTGTTGTATGATGGTACAGAGCAACGCATATCAAATTGAACGACGACACTACAAAAACAAGCCTTAGCTCAACAAAATAAGGTCGTTAGTTTGTGATTAAAACCTTTTGGTATAATAAAACAAGCGCCCGGTGCAATTTACTAGCTTTCAAAAGTTCGGCTTCGCAAAAAGTTACTACATAAATGATTATAGCGAAGGAGAAATTTTTAATCGAGAAAATTAAGAAACGATAAGATCTTTATTTTGACTTGAAGTGTTCGAGAATTCATAAATATTAATTTTGCTAGAGCGGCCTTGGTTTTGTTCGGTTTAAAGTTTATTTTATTTATCAACTCTTTTATATAGAAGAAGTAGCAAAAAAAGATTTTGGTATTTTTTTTGGAAATACACGACATTCAAAACAGAAGTGATTGAAAAATGGAAAATGAAGTATTTAGAAAAAATCGACCCGTCTCACAACCAGCTCTGATGGGACTCGAACCCACGACCTTTCGCTATCCGGGTGTCTGCTCTAACCACTGAGCTACGGAGTCGTTACTTCATTTTCCATTTTTCAACCATAAAAATTGCATTGTGAATGCAAAAAAGTAACCATTTAAATAACAGAAGTGATTGTTAAAAACGAATAAGTAACTTTCTTCAATTGGCATAATGCACTTCAGAGGAGCACTGAGACCGCAGAGCCCCAAGACACTCCTCGGAGCACCTGATTCAGTGTCCATCATCATCATCAGCATACAACGCCCACTGCTTGGCATAGGCCTCCCCCAAAGTGGCGGCGTGTGGCTCGTGTGCGGTGACGGTAAAGTAAGGAAACAAATTATTGTCTCTACTTACAGAGAATAAAACAAAATCGCAGTGTTCATTGTGCCGTGACTCCTGCACCATGGACGACCTAATTGAGGCCAATGAATCAGCAATAGCAGTCGCCGACTACAGTAGCCGTAGCACGAAAATCTGTCGTTATGGTAGCCGTTATCGTGATAGTATTATTTTTGAAAACCTGAGCAGCGCCTGTTTCGGTCGTATAAGGAACTGAAATTCATGTGTTTGACAACAGCACTTTGACAACTTTTGAAGAACGGTATAGATTACTATCCGATTACCATAACGATGATTTTTCATGCTATGGCTACAGGTCTACCAACATATAGCTGAACACTAACACAGCAAAGAAGAAGAAGTTAGCATTAAATAAATTTAAAATTGACTCTTCTTTTTTAGTAAAAAAATACTGAAGGCTCATTATAGTATAAAGTATTGCAGCTATATTTATCTACCTGATCAATGGAATTCCTACAACTTCCATACAGCCTAATATGGTATCACAATGCAATTAAGCCCTTAAAAACTTTTTCTTATGGTGATTGGAAACGCGTCAATGACAAATAGCCATAAGGACTCGTTACCTCTGATGGTATAAGCCAGCGTTTCTCAAATCGGGGTTCACCTCTGGACGATAGTTTGCGACAACTTCGATTTTTGATAGTTTCACTCAAGTGTTGTAATTATCTGACTCATTGTCAATATTTATTAATAAATAATGATTTATGTAATGGTTACAATACTATGTCGTTAATGAAATTTGGCGTAGTTGAAACTTATTGAACTCTTCAAGCAACAAGCACAGCTATTTCTTTATAAGGATTTTAAAAAAAGCTTACTTTCTTCAGTAGCCAATTTTATTATTTTTAATTTCAAACTTCATCCTATCCCACCGGCTTCGGCCACGTCAGCGACCACGAAGCGTCTCGCGCCGATGTGTATTAGATAAACTGACAGCGTTTGCCGCGCGTCCACCGAGCAACAAGCGCAACCACCAAGCGTCTGCGAAGCCCCGTCCCGTCCCGTAATCTGGCTGAAGCTTTAAGGTCACTACATCATCAATACATCAACTCGGAAAGGGATCGTAAACGTATCAACTCGAGCGGTTCAGTATTCTATGTATGAAACCCCCTACTGCAAAGCACACTAATCAGAATCGTAACGTAATCGCCTCGCCTCGGGACCAGCTCACGAACCGCTTTGCGGGTCGCTCAACTTGCTATCCCCGCGCTTACCGCTAGTCGACCACTCGCTCACGTCTCTCCGTACCCGAGCTTACGGCTCTACGCACAATGGTCTGAA
Source organism: Crambus lathoniellus (assembly GCA_949710035.1). Taxonomy (NCBI): domain Eukaryota; kingdom Metazoa; phylum Arthropoda; class Insecta; order Lepidoptera; family Crambidae; genus Crambus; species Crambus lathoniellus. Next base: position 12,980,760 of record OX453307.1, read on the forward strand.
AATGAAAATGAACATATATTTTTTTTTATATTTTTTTCTCATTTTTTGTCATATTTTTTTTTTTATTTTCTTTATTTTTTTACCATTTTTTTATTATATGGAACCACTGTGCGGCGAGCCGTAAGCGCGGCGTCGCCTAGCCGTAGCCGAGCCGACGTACCGACGCTGATCCGGTTTACAAATACAAATACAAATACAAATCTTTATTTTTTGTTTGGTTACGTGCTTGCGTTAGGTTGACGCCTGGTTGACGGCGAGGCGAAAGGCGATACGGTGTCGATCCCTTTCCGAGTTGATGTAATGTACTGTGTCCTTAAAGGTCACAGCTCATCACATAAAAAAAAAAAATTCAAAAATATGAAAAAAAATTACAAAAAAATTTGAAAAAAAAATTGATGTTCATTTTCATTTTTAGATCACTGTGCGTAGAGCCGTAAACTCGGGTACGGAGAGACGTGAGCGCGTGGACGACTAGCGATAAGCGCGGGGATAGCAATTTGAGCGACCCGCAAAGCGGTTCGTGAGCTGGTCCCGAGGTGAGGCGATTAAGTTACGAATCCGATTAGTGTGCTTTGCAGTAGGGGGTTTCATACAAAGAATACTGAACCGCTCGAGTTGATACGTTTACGATCCAGTTGATGTATGTGCTGTGACCTTTAAGCGTTCGTTGTCATCTAGAAATATACGAGTATGTAGAGCCTTATATGTTTGAGAAACCCTGGCATAAACAGTGTCGCAAGAAAAATGCTTGGTGTTTTTAAATTATGCAGATTTATGCTAGGTGGCGTTTCCTTTGCTGTTAGGTGTGATGTACAGCTCTTATTAAGGGTGTTGGCTACTCCATATGAATAAAACTGCAGGCAAACTGGTTAACTTGGTAGATTAGTTTAAAATACACCGTAAATATTGAGACGTAAGATTGACATTACTACGAACATGTATGAGTTTAAGTTTAAATTATATACATTTTTGTTTTTTCGTTTAATTACATATACGACAAAATACATTAAAGTTACATTGTTGTAAGGGTCACAACGTAATTTTTTTTTACAAGCCAATCGAAAAATAATAATTATGAAGCGCTTTAGTGGTTTAAAATTTAAGTATGTAGATAAATGTTGTTCCATTATTATTATGATCCTCTGTTAATATTTTCTTTAGAAAGGTGGTATACAACAACTTTTTCAACACACTTGCTCATAAAGTTTGTCTTATTACATCGATCTTAGGGCCATAAACCGAACTATAACACACACGTGCATTAAAATATTACACACTCGTGTGTAATAGAATTATCCCTACAAAGTTAAGTTAGTACCTAACTGCAAATTATAGCGAGTAAACAGAGACTTTTCAATTTAACCGGGTAATACAGTATCCCTACAAAGTTAAGTTAGTATTCCTAACTGCAAGTTAGGAGTACTTACTTTACTTTACATATATATGCGAGTAAACAGAGCATTTTCAATTTCACCGGGTAATAGGTACAGTCTTTTTAGGGTTCCGTAGTCAACAAGGAACCCTTATAGTTTCGCCATGTCCGTCTGTCCGTCTGTCCGTCCGTCTGACCCCAGTCTAGCTCATAGACTCTTAGTACTAGAAAGCTGTAATTTGCCATGAATATACATATTTATCACGCCAACAAAGTGGTAAAGTAAAATTTTGAAAAATATTTTTTTTAGGTTACCTCCCCTACACGTGAAGTGGGTATGTAATTTTTTTTCTTGTCTACCCTATAGTGTGGGATGTCGTTGGATAGCAATTTCAAAAACATTGTGGGGTTCGAAAGACAGTTTTTTGATTGAGGCATCTGTTTGTCAATTTGTTTCTGGATACGTGAAAAAATTCACGATAGTAGAACATATGACGAAGTTAAAGGAAAACTATCACAGCTAAGTAGGCTGTACAAGTTTTTGAGATATAACACATTTTCGAAAACCGCAAATATAACTTTGTCATTCATACGAGTACTATGAAAAACAAAGTTATTTTTTGTTGTGTTATTTTTGCTAGGTGTACGTAATCGGTACGTTAAGTGGGTACACGGAACCCTTCATGAGCGAGTTCGACTCGCACTTGGCCGATTTTTTTGTAACAACAAAGAGGTTTTATACTGCTGAAAATCCATAATAACGTTTTTAGAATAAATAAATGTGTCCCTAATTAGGACAAAAAAACATAATTAAGTATATTATTATCAAATTATTTATAATTCACAATAATTTGTTATAAAAAAAATTTCCCTTAGCTAATATTAAATTATTATAATAGGTCTTTACATATGAAATTGCCGTTTTTTTCTTTTGTACATATAACTTAACAACTTTTATAATATTAGAAATATATAATTTCTTTAATATTGCATTACATTAAGACCGTATCGAGCAACTTTTGATAATTTAATAACCACGATATTTGATTATTTACATAGAAAAAACTTATTCCGAAAGTTACGACTATTTTTGTTTCCAGAATTTCGTACTTTATTAGTTGTAACTTAGTGAAAAAAATTTTTTTTTCTCTTTACAAATGTGTCATTTAGTAGTTAAAATGTTCATAAATACTTGTGTAAAATTTTGTAAATTTACATAATATTAGTCGTTAAATAATAACAAAAACGTTAGTATGGAAAAAAAATAATTACAGAAATCTCCATACAAAACGGCAATTTCATAGGTAAAGACCTATTATGTATGCAATAAATGTTTGTTTTTCCTCGCAAGTGTGTTGAAAAAGTGCGTATGAAACTCGTGACCAACTTCCTCACTAGACACTCGGCTGATTTACGCCCTCGCCTGCGGCTCGGGCTGCAAGCCACAGCCTCGTGTATGATGAGCAACTTAGCTCACTTGTATCATAACATACTATAACAATACAAAATTGATGATAATAAATAACTGATAATTGCTTGCTGACACTTGATAGGTATTTCGTAATGCAGGATTTTTTTAATGAATTTTGCATTAGGAAATTTTTATAAGTACACAATTTGATAAATACAGTTTTTTTTTTATTTTTCTTATGAATCCAGATTTGAGTTAAACTACATAAATGCATTGTTAATTAAAAAAAGTAAGAGTAATAATTTAAATTTTTACTTTTTTGCATTCACAATGCAATTCTTATTATTGAAAATGAAGTATTTTAGAAAAAATCGACCCGTCTCACAACCAGCTCCGATGGGACGATGGTTGTGAGACGGGTTTCTAAAATACTTCATTTTCAAAAGAAATAATAATCATAATATTTCGTAAATACAATATGTCCAAAGTAAGGGTATAACTTACAGTTCACTAGGCTGAAATATTATAAAGGTTGTTTGAAATATATAAAGGTTTTTCAATCCCCGCTATAAATTGTGCTTTGTTCTTATGCAGCCTTCAGCTATAAACTATGATTTGCAGATATCTGTTACAACTACCTTATAGCATTTATCTCACTATCTCATCGAATCTAAAGTTGCTGTAATTTAGAAATTGTAGCGTTCGGTGCGTGTAAAATCGCATCTAGAAATATTGGACAAATACCGTTTCACTTTAGGCCTTTTGATATAGGATTGTAAAATTTTCAATGAGAACTATAAGGTGATTTTTATTATTTTTATGGATGTGTCAATTGTCAGCCAAATCTTCTTACTTGTGTAGGTATACAGTATAATTTGTTTAAGGCTACGACAGAGACTAACATTATAAAATCATACATACATACACTTACGAAATTTAGCACAAGTGCTTGGAAGCCTAAATGGAACGCTTTACTCAAATATTATCCAATTCCAACAATATCACATACATACAGACAGATCAAACTGATAACCTCCGTCTTTTTGAAGTCGGTTAATTAAAAACGAACCAAGCAAGCAGTCGTGTTAAAACTCCAGAAAACTTGCTTTTAACGTTTAGGTGTTTGCTCTAGTTTCAATTAAAATAACAGAAACTTTTAGTCAAAGCTCTAACAGAGCTTTTCGTCGTCTTCGCCTCGCCTTATCAGCTAACAATGAGTCAATGTTTCGATCTAACCTAAAAGATTTTGCCAAGAAAGTTGCTACTTAACTATCAGTGAAATAGCTTTAAATGATTTTAAAACTCTGCCTGGAACACGATTCCGTAGAACCCTAAAGTTATGGCTTCAGGAACAGTCATTTTATTCTCTTGAAGAGTATTTGAAATGATTGGCCATAAGTTTTAGTTATTAAGTTAAATAATACTATTGTTTTAATTTTATTTTATTTGTATTTTTTCATTTCATTGTAATTTAATTCCTACTTAGTTAGTGAAGCATGTTTGAACTATTTATTATTATTGTAACAAGAATTTAAACCGTGTTTCATGTGAATAAATAAACCTGAATCTGGTTCTTTAAAGTACCTAGAAGTTCCAAATACCGTGCAATCCTGGCCCTTCTTCTTCTTCATCGATGCACTCTTGGCAGAGCGGTCGTGGTCGTCATGTCATCGTCATGTCCTGGCCCTTACCTAGCAGCAATTACTTAATGAGTTAATGCTTTGATCTTACCTCAAAGATTTCAATACTTTGCTCATCATCATCAGAAGTTTTTCAGAGCTCTTAAGCTTCACACCTTGTTCCAAATTTCTTATGATTTTTTCCTCTTCTTTGTGTTTAATGTTGTGTTACATTTTTTGTTATTTGAAAATGCCTGGTGTGTTACTAATAAGTATTTTTTTCTTTCTTGCTTTCGAAACCAAAAATATAATAAAATCTAAATGCCCGCTATCCTCGCCCCACCCTTAGCGGCCAACAATGAGTGAATGCGCACAAGCACGCTACTGGCGATCCGGGCACGCCTGGCGCGCTTTGAGAAGCCGCTTTGTTTCGGGTTGTAAGCTGAGGGCCTACTCCGAAACGCAAAATCTGAAACTTCTTTATACTCGTCCCTCTTACTCTCTAGTCATGACAGAACCGAGTGAAAGGGACGGAGCTAACCGAAGTTTCGGATTTCCGTTTCAGAGTACGGCTCCTGGCTACAAAGAATGGACTGGACGAAGCTTTCGGCGGGACTTGGACTTGCGACCCGGTAGTTGTAGTGGTTATGGAACTTCTCTATAAGGATTCCAATTAGCTAGGTATATTTCTTAGAGAATTCATTGGTTAAAAAGTTAGATATATCACATTTTTTTTTCTATTTTCCGCTAAAAATTACTATCGACTAAGTCATTTATAAATCAAAAGGAAAACGCCAACGATCGCTTATCGCTCACGCTCACATACCTACCACACGAAACACAAGATTTATAATTCCTAAAGTCAAAATAAATTTAACCTGATAAGGAAAGTCCTACTTAGTCGCCATGAGGCATGGACATTGATCATGGGTCAATGCCGAATTTAAGTCGTCAGTTATGATGCTGCGACGTCGTCTGAGTGAAAATCAGATCCTTGTAAGTATTCACAAACAATTGGAAACGTTCCCCATCGCGTTATTATGAATTATCGCTGTCACTCACTTCAGATTAGACAAAGTACAGAATTTGGATCAGAATCCGTTTTAAACGTTTTTTAATCAAGGGCCATTTTGTCACGCCCCCTAAAGTTCAAAAAACATTTTTTTACACAAACTTATTCATCTCCCTCCGAAACCTAATCTATCTATATGCCGAAATTCGTCAACACTTTTTAGGGTTTGACGCTAAAAGGTAAAAACAGAAAGACAGACACAGTTATTTTCGCATTTATGATATTACTATGGATTAATTCTATAGTAATATCATTGAGCATATCTGATCGGTATTTCACGGCAATTTTATTGGTGTACGGTAAAACCGTTTGGTCTTGTTAGCGTTTTGATGGTTTAAATTGGTTTTATGGGTTTGCTTGAGACTGTATGGCGGCGGTTTATAGCTTGCGTAGTTTAATTAACGATTGAGTTCCAATTATAGGCACTATGATTTTGTGTGAAGCAATAAAATAGTTATTTATGATTTCAAATGTTAAACTGTATTTGTTGTTTGTTACTCACCTAGTGACGAAACTAATACAGATGGGATCTGAAACAATACAAAAAAAACAGATTAATAAAACCGTTTTTCGTAACATTTACGGAATGTAGGTGTAAGTATATATGTAGTGTTATCCTGCTTAGGAGTACCTTCTTAGCTTAAGCACTTATAGATACATATACCTTACCATCAAAGGCAAGAGTGAGAAGAGAAGAGCAGGGGAGCAGTCCGCCCCCCCTACCGATCCTAGAGACTAAAATTACCTAAGATTTGTAGTTTTCTCATATACTTACTATCCAGTTGTCTCCCCTCCAGGACCATGGACTAGCAGCTCCCCCCCCCCCCTCCTCAGGCCATGGGCTGGTGACACCCTTGATCGAAGGTATGACGATTAATTATAATAACGCCCAGATATAAAAAAAAATGTTCATCACAAAACTAAATTTTTGCTCTGGGTTGGTATCGAACCTTTGACTCCACTTTTTATGATTTGATATCAAAAAAGTGGTTTGCACCACTAAGTATTTTGGAATTAAACCTTTCGAAACATTTTGTAAGCAATCACACCAGATATATAATTTACAGCCATGCTAAACACAGCATAGTTGGCAGGCTCAGTTAACTATAGTTAACTGAACCATAATACCTTCAATTAACCACTCAATTGCAGCTTAGGTGTTCTGTCTAATTGGAGAAGCGGAGCAATGCTTCTGTGCTAATTATATGTAAACGGCCCCTAGCCACGCTACGTATTTACAGTCTGTGTTGGACCTTAAATTATATTATTTATCCTTAAGACTTCATCAATGACACGATTTTATGTTCACAACGGAGTAGGCACTTAGCTCGCATCACACCTGATGTTAAATGAAGATAAGCCTGGAGGTGGAAACGCACTACTCCCGGAATCCTCGACGACTGAGGAACTGGCTATCTTATCTCTAACTGCCGGAACAATGCTGCAAACATCGTTCCGACTTAGATAAGATAGTGGTAGCTATCCAGTTGGACTTTAAACTAGTCCTTCCACCAATCAAACCAAATATAATATGTAATTATGCACCCCCACTGGAAATAGAACCCGAGACTTCCAGGTCTGATACCGGTAGCGTGTCGTGTACCACTAGACCACAGATACCACCACTATATTTTGGTGACCTGTCAACGTCTTTTACGCTGTAAATCTATGAGGAGTGGGTCAATATCAAATAATTTATGCAATCATGGAAACTGATTTAATTAAAACCTATATTGTCAAAGATATTAAATAATCCACAATTATTTTACAGAATTTCATTCAAGGCAACGTAATTTAATGTAGCAATCAGGGAAATAAGAACGGTAATAAGAAAACTCAATTAATCTATAATGATCTGATAAACAACTGAGTTTCATTCAATCTGAAATCAGCAATTACTGAAAACAATGATATTTTATCTACTTGCTCAGGCATAAACACAGACTGGTAGGTGTAGATCATAAATTGTGTGCCAAACTGTGTTAATCATGATTTACTGCGTGTGAAAGTGTGAACAAAGTGTATAATTACTATAAATGTTGGGTTACCAATGCAAGCGTATACTGACGTAGCGCTAAACCTCATTAGTCTCATTACTGAAACAACAACTGAACATTAATGAGTAACGGAAAACGTTTGAATATTGAAATCAGTTCAATTGAACGACCGATGTAGCGATGCAACGCGTCTTGCTGCAGCCGCATCCATTACAATATTAATTGGACACACAGATTGCGTTTACGCATGCAGTTAAATATGATAGGATAGGACTGTTGTGCGGTGACTGAACAACGTGTCTTTGTCGCGTCCTTTATTTGATACTATTTTATTAGAATAGGAATTTTATGGAACACAATTTGTTACATTTAATGTAAAGCAGTATTCTGTAATAATTAAATTTTACGAACGTGTATAATTATTTATTATACACGTTATAAGGAAGTTTTAAAAAGTAGAATAGGGGCTCAAGCCCGCGATTTCAAACCATATTGTTGTATAAATTTTTTTTATTGCAAAACAATAAAAAATATCGTTATCATTTCATTTACGTTTCCAAACAAAGAAAACTAAGTACTTATTTTAAAAATACTTAAGAATAAGGAATTCTAGTAAGTATGCAAAACTACTGAGAGGAATAAATAAATAAATAACTTCTTACAATCACACCAATTATGTTAATTTCATTAAGAAATTGTGTCATGAAAAACTTGATAACGGATAAATATATACCTAAATACTTTATATACTTAATATACATACCTAGTAAACACCCAGACCAAGACAAATAGACATGTTCATGCACACAAATATTGGTCTTGTTCGGGAATCGAACCCGAGACCTCTGGCGCAGAAGGTGGGTAGCCTACCCCTGCGCCAAATCGGCCGTAAAAAAGAGGAGGCCAGATTATTCAATCTGAGGGCCTAGACAAGTGGCTTTCTTTAATCGATATCGTCAATAGAATAGAAAGAAAATGAATGGAATTGACATTAGTGGTCCCGTGTAATTTCAATCGCTAATGTCAATCTCATACATTTTCTTTCTTTATTCTACTGGCGATAATGGGAAGTCACTTGTCTACAGGGGCAGGTATGCCCTATTACGATGGTCTTCATATTACAACTCTCGATGCTCACTTATTAATTTTTCAAATTGCGCCAAAGGTCATTAAATCTATTTCCAGTAGCAGAGATTTAGCAGCAGCACATTAAGTAGCAATGCAGTATTCTCAAAGTTAGCTGAAATAAGCTGGTAAAGTTGACATTTTATAACTAAAAATACCTCTCTACACCCACAACACAATCAATTCAAACGTTGTTGTAGAAACTATAAATAAAAATCAGCATTGTGTGATCCATAAATCTGATTATCATCACTTATATGGTCCAAGTGTTGCTAATAGCAGTATCGTATGTGATAGTTATAATTAAACTGTTCGGTCTACCATGAGAACTAGTATCAAGCAAACTGAACTTCCAATTTCACCCTTATAAGTAAGAGGTTAAGGTTTACACTTTTTTCCGATTGTATCTCTGACTTTTATTACTTTGCATCAATGCTTGCAATTGATGATATTGTTTACTCAATGTTAGTGTATAAATTAAGTTAGATTATAAAGTTATATCCTTAAACGGAGTTTATGTGGTTTGTGTGCGATTAGTTCTGAGATAAAAGTAGTGTGGTTTCATAATTAAAGAGATGCATTATAAAGTCAGATAATACACTCTGTAATACGAATGTAGAACAGACATTAAAGCCTTCGAATTATAGTATTTTGTTCGAATGCAGATTAATCGAATTAAACTTGATTGATAAGGCAGTTATTAATGTTATTCGGCACTTAAATTGTCGCACATTCTCAATTGTTTGTTTCTTTTTGTTTTCGTTACAATAACAATTAATAAGATAAGTAATTTAGGTAAGATAGAAATAAATAATGTATTTAATCTAACTTAGGGGACGATTCCTGCTCTCATCCAACTAGTTCAGTTATTGCTTTCCGTGGCAGCCTATAATTAAGTCAATACTATGTAATCATCAAACATATAATGTAATTTTTAGCATGTAAGGGTGTATGTACTTGTTGGTTGTCCAAATAAATAAAATAAAATAAAAAGAAAAGATGTAAAGAGAAAATATTTGTATTTTTGCATGAATCGATAAACTCGAAAACTACTGGGCCGATTTGAAAATTCTTTCACCAGTAGAAAGCTACATTCTTCCCGAGTGACATAGACTATATATTTTTATCCCGATATTTCTACAGAACCGGGTACCACAAGGGTAAAACCGTGGGGAGCCATAATTTATAAATTTTCGATATATGTGTGGGCTTTTTCGTAGATTAACCACACCATGTTTTATTTAATTGCTATCGTGATTTATCAACGGCTTTCAAGGATGCTTTCTTGAAGGTCTTTGATTCACATTTTCCATCACAACAAGCTCGCACTCAAGTATTTTTCCGCAAACCCTTCCATCACTGGTTTATATTTACGTAGCTACTCTTAGCGGAGACTATTTTTACGTATAGTTTACTTGTAGATACCGAATGGCTAGGTGAATAATTCATGGCCGCCTCACGCGAAGACTCCGCATGACGCCGGGAAAGCGCCGATGAATACATTTAAATAGTGAACGCGACAACTGGATTTACTATGGTATAATGTTCGTACATAACTCCCATTACTTACGGGCATAACTCGTCTAGTTATAAATATAGCGCGAGCCGACATGCTTTAGTACTCTGACTATCGTAACTCAGTGAACACAAAAGGGGTTTGTTAGCAGAAGTTATGAAGGAGTGGCTGTTGTTGTGTTTGCCCACGCGGGCAGCTTCAGATATAGGTACAACCTATTTAATATTTCTAAGCAAGAGGTGGTTCTTATATAAAATTTACTTAATTTCAAAGCTTTGTGGTTGCAGAAAATGTTGAGTTAATTTTTGTCATTAAACATTTTGAATATTTCCAAGCAACACTTGAATCCTAAAGTCTTTGTGCTTGCAGAAATTATTCAGTAAATTTAACAGTTTGAAACAAGGGAAGAGATAATTGAAAGTGAGCGAGATGATGAGGATATCCGTTGTTTAATTTCTGCCAGTATTACTCCGTCGAAGGTTTTATACGACTTGAAGCTGTATTAAGGTTATTCGAAGCCCTTTCAAGTGGTGGAACCGCGAAATTGTCACCTCGTGAGGTGAGGACATGTTGTAATTAATGTCGGAGTGGGCTTTGATCCAGCCTCGAGCTCATGAATGTGTGACGTCAGCGTAAGCCCTTGTTAAGGGAGTGAGGGATAAGCCAGAGCGGTTGGTAATAACTTATGAATTCATAGAGGGTTGGAATTGGCGTTGTTGAATAAACAAGTTGCATTTGGAGATAGAATCGTACACATTTTTTTGTATCATTTTTTTCGTTGTTTTTATGCTTACTCATGATTACGCTAAAGCGCGCTAAAATGGGCATTTTTTTTTAATAATAGCCTGGCAATGGCAACTGTAATGGATACCTAATCATCATCATCATCATCATGTCAGCCGAACGACGCCCACTGCTGGGCATAGGCCTCCCCCAAGGATCTCCAATGTCGTCCGGTAGGCGGTCGCCATTCGAGAACCTTTCCGCCCCAACGGCCATCGGGTTCTCCGCGCTATGTGTCCCACACTCTGCCACTACAACGATGCAATCCTTCAAGCGATGTCGGTTGCTTTCGTTCTCCTGCGGATCTCATCATTCCTGATTCGATCAAGCCGGGAAATGGATAATCTGGAGCAGTTAAGGCTGTGATTCCCCAAAATAGGGTATTTAAATTATGGATTACTCGCAAATCACAAGTACTTAAAATTTGGAAAAAATATATGTTATTTTACAGTTATTTATGCTTCCGGCCGTTTTTTTTTCGATTGGTAATATTTTACTGTGTCAAATAAAATCTCAAACATCCGTCTAATCGTAATCCAAATATCCCTATTACTTGCAGTATACTTGGTTTTAGTTAATGAAAAATATACGAAAATAATATGGTATTTTACTGATTTTTTTTTATTTCTTTAAAATGTTTTTCGAAATATTAGCTACACAAAACAAGTTTTCATTTTGAATTATCTTGAATATTTTCAAAGATATAGGACTTCAAACTTTATAATTAGACAAGGACAGGACGCTATCTTAGTGACGTCAGTGGGTTAGTAGCGTCATAGTCACGCCATAGAAGATTTCGTTTTAGAAAGAGACAGCTATAGTCAAAATCAAACAGACTATAATTCTTTTATTATAAAACAGATTCAAATTATTTTTTCACATTTGGTATTCTTAATTGCAATATTTTTTAACGTCATCATTAAATATCTACATTTCAACAACAGTAAAATACCCTATTGTCTTTGAATAGCCGAGGGTTTGCGGCCGTCGTAAGTTTAAAATTTTTATTATTTAATTTTTTATTGAATTTTAAGTGATTTTCGATTCGCGGGGCGCTCGCGAGTTCACAGTTCACTGCCGGCTGCCGCTGCGTCCGCGTGGAGTGTATCGAGCGCGGCCGAGCAAGCGTTAGCGTGCCTATTTCGGTCGGGAATCCTCGCCTTAAGAGGAGCGATGTTGCTCCATATTTTGTGGTATTGTGTAGCCGTATCTCAGCAACAGATTGCTACTTGCTTGTTGCTACTTGCTACTTGCTTGTTCTACAACAAGCAAGTAAGGGCAGATATGACGTCACGACTACTCGTGACGTCATGTGGTGGAAATTGATTTTAGTTGACCGTGTAAGCGCGCCTTAAGGCATCTACATTAATTTTTTTTACTTTATTCAGTTTCAGGTACTTACCTATATTAATCTCCACCTAAAAATGATTTTCTATAGGGTTACTGGAATTATGAATGTGTATTTTGCAATATAATAATCTTTATTTTGCGACTACACAAAATGTGCTGCTATCGTGATAATAAAGGGATAAAGAATGTTGATTTAAAAACTCTTCATGGGTGAAATTTTTCTAACAATATTTCCCGATATAGATCTACTAATAATATTCCTCCTGCATAGTTTTAAACCAAATTGCTTCCTGTCGTCTGTAGGTTTGCTGAGAACTTTCAAACTAGTGACTTTTCATCAATTGCAATTGATTAAAGAGTAATGTTTATATGTATAAAACGTACCTAAGTATATGTATCTACATAGCATTCGGGCAGAGCTGAGGTGGGTTGGTAATAATTACCTACTCATACAAACAAGAGCATAAAACGCCAGCTCTCATCCATTAGCCCAGCCCCCCTAAGAGCAAATGAAACTCGTGGTATTTATATGAGCGAGGCGCACATGTTGGCGCCCCAGACGCCCTTCCTTGACGCAGAACATGCCACCAACCTCTGCTATATTTAGGACAATCTTAGGATACATTTGGGATATAATTCTGAAACGACTAATGCGTCTGAGATTAATAAAAAGGATTGTACCGATAAGATACTAGGCTACCATCGAAAAATATTAAAACACACATTTTCGAACAAATAGCTGCTTTTTAAACTCACAACACTATAGTATGTATAACTACTATGAAAACCAGGGTTTTTACCATGTTTTAATTTGTTTCCCACGATTATTCGGCGTAGTTGCACAAGTTTCTCCGTGATGATGTGCAACTGCGCCGAAATATCGAGAACTCGAAAACATTTTACACATGGAACAAATCCCGTTTCCCGATCCGTATTACGTTCCGTCGATATTTTTAAGTGGAAAAGTAAGAAGCATGGCAGATTTACATGAATCCAGCAGATATGTCATTGAATTGCTGACAGTCCAGCGCTGACTTCGTGTTAACGTTTTGTCATACCAATGTAGGGCTGGCGACTGCCCTGATATTTTTTTTTATTCATAACGGAGTGTCATCATGAATCGGGGTTCGCCATTTTGGCCTGATTGGCCGAGGCTCGATTTATCTGTATTAATTTGAAGCCCGGCAGACTTGCCGAAGTTCAAATCGTTAGCCGGTACAGCCCCTGGTATGAAGTAAAACCACTGCCTGGCGTCGAATTTTGCTGCCTAATTTCAGTGTTAGCCACTGGACCACCATAAGTATAGGTATGAAAAATTTTACCGTATAATTGAAGTCATAGCAATTAATCGCTTGCTAGATACAACTTGATTTACAACGTCATTTGCATAAAATACATAATAAACCATTATTATACTTCATGCTTCGTCCTCAAGATTAGCTTGATTTAACACTTGTAGTACGCCCTAGTAATCGCCAATTTCACACTATATTGAGAATATATCTACTTATAAATTAAAAAAGTAATAAAAGAAAATTATTATTTTTTTAATTTCAAAAGTGGGTAGTCAACACCGATCTGGCTCAAGCGCCCATCATAGCTGTCATTCGCTTTCTAGTGCGTCGCCGATTCACATCTAGTTTTTAAATTGTGTTAAAAAAGTTGTTAGTTGTTGTTAAAAGTGATTATTTAGGATGCCCAAACGCAAAAAAGATAACTGTGAACACATTAAACGAAAAATTATAAGATTGGAGAGAAAGTTGGAGCGAAAAAAGAAGCACCACCACCGGTGAGATTTATCTTGTTCTGAGTTATCGGAACAATTCTATCGCTCGTCGTCCTTATCTTAAGGTACGTTATGTATTTTTATACATTTATAAGTCACTGGCCTTGACATATTATATTGCATATTGAAGTTCAGTGACCTGGTTTTCTAACGTTTCGCAAAAAATGCAAACGATAATTACGTTCAACGATAAAACGGTTTGACTATTTAACTACCTACTTATTACTAAGTTTGTAAAATAAATACTTTCAATAAAGTGTAACAAAATTATTAATTAATTTTAAAGTTATAATTGAACATAAATGCATTAGTTCGTCACAGACTTTTACAAGTTCTCGTATAAGTAGATTTCAAACAGTTTGCGGGCAGTACTTTCTATGAACTGGGACTGCTTCTTACTGAAAATAATTCACATAAGTGACTAAGCTAAAAAACAGCTTTGTACTCTAAAGTATTATGCTTATTATGATGTGTCGATTTTCAATAGTTTGCGGACAGTACTTTTCTTTCGAACTGGTACTGTTAAACAGTTTGCGGGCAGTACGTTCATTGAACTGGGACTGCTTCTTACTGAAAATAATTCACATAAGTGGCTAAGCTAAAAAACAGCTATGTACTCTAAAGTGTTATGCTTATTATGATGTGTCGATTTTCAATAGTTTGCGGACAGTACTTTTTTTTTCCGAACTGGGACTGTCTCTTACGAAATTTAATTGCATACCTAAGGTTAAGCAAATACATAATCTCAAATAATGATAACATAATCATCATTATATACACTGCAGTCACTGGGTCCTACAAACAGTACAACGGGACTGTTATAAGGTACTACTAAGTGCAGTTTGCGGACAGTACGTGTTGTTATAACGGGGGACTGTCTCTTACAATATTATGCTGACATGCTAAAATTGTATGAACATGAGGCTTACTCTGTCCCTTACATACGACCAAGAGGTCATAGTTGACCTCGACGCACCATGTTCTAAGGGTTAACCTGAAGGACAATTAGAACAAGTACTTGGAACCAATCCCCAGTACATCCCAGTCTGAAAACATTACAAATATACAGGATGGTCATTCGTCGACTGAGGCTCCGAAGCGTGATCTACCTTCAGATCAAACGTCTGCTCTTGAAACAGAAAACATACACTTAGATAGTGAAGTATTAGATATATTAGGTACTGACCCTACTTCAGTCAGGAGTGCTGGAGTTTTCCAGCACTGGGTCACAACAGGTATTAACAAAGAATTGCGTAAAGAACTCGTAAGTACATGACCCCAGAAAATTGCAAATTGATTGACCCACCTGAGCTTGATCCTAAGATTAAAGCAGCTGTTTCAGATATTATTGCTAAACACAATAAGGCCATTCAACTGAAACAGAAGGAATCGACTGCTGGAAACACTTGTCTGGTAAAATCTATACTATTATATTGTCTGCAAATGAGAAAAATACAGCCTTGCTAAAACACTTATGGATTTGGCAAAAATTATGTGTGATTGTCAACATTCTAATTCAATTTACAATTTTTTTTTCTGAATGCCGTGAAGATGGATCTAAGGGATTCTCTTCAAAAAATCAAAATTGATAAACAATTATTCGGCGAAAACTTAAGGGAAAACATAAAATCAGCTAAAGCTATTAACAAGTCTAGCACAGACCCAAAGCAATCAACGACACAAAAGTTTCCTAATAAGTAAGTTATACAGTTCTTCGCGAAATTTAAACTGGAAGGGTCCGGGTCCTAGTCGCAGGCCGACGGGCCCTCCCAGGACGAAGGAGCCTGCAACGACTTCGACGCGTAGACGGCTCATCAACTTATCGAAGCAGTCGCAGTATCCGTGGCAGAGACAGAAAAACAGCCGACGCTAAATACGTTAACGCATGCAGGTCGTTTATCATTATTCTATAAAGAATTTTTAATGATTACCAAGGACCCACTGGTTCTTTTTTCATAAAAAGGATATAAGATTCCCTTCAATCGAAAGCTGATGCAACCTGTATCACCGTCAACCCAAAAATGTAGTGAAAAGGAAAAGGCTCTTTTCATACACGAAATAAAAAATTTGCTGTCTCTGCAATTTCAGAGATCTCTGAATCTGATCAATATCTAACCTGAAAGACATACTTTTTGTTAAAAATTCACAAGGTCTTATTATTTGGTTTAAACACAGCTCCTTTTTTCACTAAAGTCATCATGAAAACGGTCATGAAATACTCATGATTATATGGTTACCTGTTAACAATATATTTGGATGACCTCTGTCTAATATAAGGGTCTTAAAACTTACAAGATACTTACCGTAAAGTTGCTTACAAGCTTAGGTTTCATTATAAATACCGATAAAAGTAATTTTATACCTTCTCAGTCTTGTAAGTTCTTAGAATATAGTTTAAACTAAAAGAAATTCTAGGTCACTTTGCCAAAATTAAATTTGCAATAAAAAAGTTTCCTAACTTAAAAAGGTGTAAAATTAGAGAATTTGTTAGTTTTATTGGACTGTTAATATCCGCCTGTCCCGCCGTGAAATGCAGCTGGTTGTATACTAAATTATTTGAAATATGTATAATTAGTACATGGATATACCTTGTTACTTGGAACAGGATTTCTATTGGTGGAGCCGCACCAAAATAAAAATAGACAAGTATGACCTGGAAGTTTTTTAGGTGCCTCAACTACGGGGTGGGGAATTGCATGTGGAGACGACAGAGCTAGTGGTTTATGGAGTGTAAAATAAAGTAGCAGACAATAAATTATTTAGGAATTCTTGCTGCGTTTATTGGTTAAGATACTAACTGTCAAGTACTTCTACGAACTGACAATACCACGGTAATTTCCTACGTAAACCGTATGGGTGATATACACTCTCCACACCTGACAGAGATCGCAAAAGACCTCTGGCAATGGCGTAAACGTAAAAATCTTTACGTTTTTGCATCTCATATTCGATCTTCAGACAATACTATGCAGGCAGACCAAGAATGGCAGCTAGCTGATTATGCCTTTCAACAAATTGTTGAAAAGTTTCATAGATATTTTCATTGATACGCTAGTCATTAAAAATAATAAATGTCCAAGATATATATCCATGGCATAAGGATCCGGATGCATACGCCGTAAATGTTTTTTTTTCAGTGTCGTGGTCGAAATTAAATTTTAATGTTTTTCCATCACTTTGTGATGCCTAAATGTTTAAGAAAGATTATCTCTGACAATGCCACAGATATAATAGTTGTTCCATTTTGGTCCACATAAACGTGGTATCCACTATTTAAGAGTCTTTTAATAAGTAAACAATTCGTTTTCAAAGCAGATTCAAACCTAATTTTGTCTACAAATTCCAGCCGCAAACAAATGCGCAACTCCATTGCCCTGGTGATGGTGATGATACGAAGAGGCGTCAAATAATTTTCTCTGGACGTCATGCTTAACCCCTTTTTTGGATAACTCGTATAAACAATACGAAGTTTGCTATTAAAAGTGGTTTATTTATTGTCAACAAAATAAACTAAACTTATACGAAAGTATCAATTCCCGATATACAATTTTTTTTTGCATCTGCTTTAAACAGTGGCGCTCAGTATGGCACAATTAACTGTTATCATTCTGCTTTGGCTTTAATAACTAAAATTGATATATCACTAAATCAAGAAATAAAAAGATTTATTAAAGGAGTTTTTCGTACCAGACCTCCATCCCCTAAATTTAATGAAGTCTGGAATATAGCACAGATTTTAAATTGTCTTGAAAAGTGGTTTGCTAACGAAAGTTAGAATCTGGAAAATATATATATATATATATAAAAAAAAAATATTCGTTATACCATTCTATAACGAAAAGCCAAGTATTTGTCCTGCAAGAGTTTTGATTACTTACCTTGAAATGAAAATGTTTCTCTGTCCTGATTCCGACAATTTATTTATTAGTTACCGAAAGCCATATAAGCCTGTTACGTCACAAACCTTATTCAAATGGATAAAAAATACGTTACATTTAAGTGGAATTGATATTTCTACGTTCACTGCGCATAATACCCGGTATACTGCTACGTCAGCTGCGCAAAATTTAGGTTTTAGCATAGACCAGATTATAAAACTGCAGGTTGGTTTTCAGAATCACATACGTTTGCCAAATTTTATAACAGGCCAGTAAACAGCAATTGTGATAAAAAATTTGGCACCACTGTTTTGAGTGCTTAATCAAAATATTTTTCGTTTATTTCAGAAGCGATGTTGATTTTTATGTTGATTTTTTATGTAACAAATAATACTTTTTTATTGCTTTTTGTTTCTATGTTGAGAAAATAAAGAAGCAAGATAGTATAAGTTAAGTTATAATTTCAATCTATATTATTCAGTAGCCTATATATTACAATTTTTGCATATTTTTCGAACACTTAGTCTCTAAACGTCTACAAGTGTTAAATCAAGCTAATCTTGAGGACGAAGCATGAAGTATAATTAGAGATTAAACGAACTTACCTGAAGTGAAGTTCTATCTTAATTATACGAAGGCTTCGAGATTAGCTTCCCTCCCTCCCAAAAGTTATTAACTACTCCCCTATATGATTCGAAAAATATAATACTCTAAACTAAATGACAGCTATGATGGGCGCTTGAGCCAGATCGGTGTTGACTACCCACTTTTGAAATTTAAAAAATAATAATTTTCTTTTATTACTTTTTTAATTTATAAGTAGGTATATTCTCAATATAGTGTGAAATTGGCGATTACTAGGGCGTACTACAAGTGTTAAATCAAGCTAATCTCTTCGGACGAAGCCTTCGTATAATTAAGATAGAACTTCACTTCAGGTAAGTTCGTTTAATCTCTAAATAGTATCGTAATTACATTTAGGTATACTTTACCAGTACACGTGTGGTCTGAGACAGTAAACAATGTTTTTATCCACTTGTCGCTATAAAAATTCTGGTCACGTAGCATTTTAAATATAAGCCGAATTACATCCGAGCGTAATGCGTTAGTAGAAGCTGCGTGTACGCATCCTTATCTTGAATCTAACCTTGAAATATCACTGGGAACGTGAGATTATTTCAAAGTTACTAAGATTAAGATAATAACATAGTTCGCTACTGGAGACTGGATTTTATTTACAAATAAGTTATTCCTATTTATATTTTCGTGAGTAGGTAGGTAGGTACTTTTAATTAAAACAAAATAACATTTTTTAATTTAGTTATGTTTTGTTCCTCGACGTTCTCTCTGACATCTTTAACCGGTCGTTACATACGTTGTAGTCCATTAATCACATATTCAAGTTAACCTGAGGTAAAGCTTAAATAATTTTAATCATTAGTCTTTATATTGTCATTTTCTTCCATAGAGTCATATAAAATCTATCGCTGCGATGATTCACTTTACCTGAACTCTATGGTCTACCTAAAGCCTGCAATGGATATAGCCAGAATGCCATATTGAAAGGCATTGTGATCGATGTTTCGTTACACAATTAGGCCTCTGGACATTTTTATATGCAAATGGAATTGCTTTAATAGTGTTAATTTAGAATGCGTCTTCCTAATACTGCAATTAGTTAGTAAATATTTATGGCTGATCGTAAATAATTCATTTATCGATGTGCGATTAACAGAATTCTCGGTACTAATTTCTTATTTGCATATCTGTATTTGCAAGACCTGTGTCTTAGTGTAGGTTTATCATGGTGTCAATAGCCTCATAATTATCGATTTATGAGAAATCTAAGTCTTTTATCACAAAAGATATTATGAAAAAAAAAAGATAAAACCTCAAAGAGCAATAATTAGTTTACCTAATTCCGTAATTACCTAATTCAGTAAAATTATTTAGGTGTTTTAAATTTAGGAGTATTCTAGACTTCTTGGAAGCCTCCAGGCTATTAAAATTAGAGTTACTTTAACTAGGTGGCGAGTCACATAGAACTTTAAGGTCGCAGTGACTACACTACTGATGCATAACCCCTTACATTAAAATAATAATAATAATATGTGTTTTAAGAAGGAGCCCGCGGCGCGGTGGTGGTAAGCGCGCTTAGCCTGCGATCGTTGAGGTGGTTCGTTGAGCTCAGTAGCGCTACCAATGGAAATAAATCATTTAAATTTTCCTCAATTGGCCTCAAACATGATCATTAAGTTATGGATGTCGATATTGCTAAAGGTAGACTTCCGAGCATCGCGGCCGATCGCAGCCGCGCGCGATCGATCGCGTGCGACTGACGCGCGCGGCTGATGCGACAATAGTCAGTGTATGAAAATGTATGGCGCCGCTTCCGAGGTATGCGACAGACGCGTGCGGCCTGTAAACTATAATGAAAACTTCTTTGTATTGTACCTGTAGATACTCACTTATCAAGACTAAAATCCATATTGTTTCTGACTTAAACGCTCACGCTTAAAAAAAGGAATTGCAGTCTCTTGAATCTCGGTGGGGTCGAAAACGCTTCGTACCGCCACAATGTCTGGTTTAGTATGAGGTCTAAAACGCCGCGTACCGCACCAATGGAAAGAATAGCTAATTCAGTGCCGCAGTGAGCGTGTTACAGAAAGGGCGTTTGTGCACTACACTGAATTTTACCGTCCGGCGGCGGTCCGTTTTTTTACAGACCGGCGGCGGCGGCGTGGCATGAAAAACACGGATGATTGGCTTGTGCACTTGTCCGTCTTTTTACTCGCCGGGGCAGCGCAGTGATTACCCCCTCCCCCGCCCCACCCGCTCATGAATATCACGTTTTCAGTGCAATATCACAGTTTCAATGTTTCAAAGCCGAAACTACATGAAATAAATAAATTCTTACTATGTATTATAAATAATTTATGATTAAAATACAACCATCCGTATTTTTCCGGACGGTAAAATTCAGTGTAGTGCACAAGCGCCCATACGTATTTCATTGCTGTTATCTCGGAACGGAAAAAACGGACCGGAAAACATCATTGACCGGAATGGGGAAAAGTAAAATGTCGGACGGTAAAATTCCGTGTAGTGCTCAAGCGCACATATACATTTTATGGCCTGCCATATCGGACCGTAAAAAATCGGACTGCCGGACGGTAAAATTCAGTGTAGTGCACAAACGCCCAAAAGGAGAGTTTATAAAAATCATTTCAATCCAGCGTTGACACATAAATTTTCTAACAGTGACAGACAACCAAAACTTAGAGATTAAAATAAGAAAGATGCATGGAAGTATTACCTAAACCATGAAGCTCGACTTAATACTCTGAGGTAACTGGAGTTCTCACCCTGAATAAAAAAGTGTAGCCAGCAAATTTGACATTTATGTATGTAGTGGCTGTCAGTTGTCTCATATGACCATACGTATTTTTTTAAAGTGTAGATGAGACGGAAGACAGCCACTGTGTAATTTTTGGTTACAAAAAAGTGTTAGTACTGCACTCTCCAGTTACCTTAGTATTAAGTCGAGCTTCATGACCTTAACTAACACTTCCATGGGAAGATGACAGAAAAGTGAGTATCTATACAATACAAAGAAGTTTTAAGTATAGTTACGGCCGCGTGCGGCCGACGACAGACGTCGGCCGCACGCGTCTGTCGCATACCTCGGAAGCGGCGCCATACATTTTCATACACTGACTATTGTCGCATCAGCCGCGCGCGTCAGTCGCACGCGATCGATCGCGCGCGGCTGCGATCGGCCGCGATCCGCGGAAGTCAACCTTTAATGTGGCCACTTTTGGCACTATTCACATTCACGACTTATTGCGTAAGTTTGAGTTCTTAAAGGTATATTTATAAAATAAATTTTACTCTTTTATTTGCGCAAAATAACCGAAACTTTTGATCTAAGCCTTTAATAAAGTGTAATTGATTTATTTCCATTGGTGGCGCTACTGAGCTCAACGAACCACCTTAAGCAACTTTCGCTCACGCGATTGTTGGCCAAAGCATTTTTATCTCGAGCTCCTCCGTGCTTCTGGAGGCACGACGTTAGGCCGTAAGTCTCGGCTACATTTGCAGTCGTTAATATCCACCAATCCGCACTGGGTCCGCGTGGTAGGTCATGGCCCATTCTCCTTATCCATCCATAAGGAAGGCCAGTGTCCCAGCAGTGGGAGCTTTAAATGGCTAATAATAATAATAAGGAGTTTTAAACGCCATAATAATACAGCTCCCGCCTCTGAATATTCAGCGTCATAATCTCAAATTGTAAAGGTACCCCAAAATGGCTTCAACAGCCTCAGAAATATTGTTCTTGTATATTACGCCAAAGCTTAGATAAGCCAAGCTCTCCCACTAAAGGTGGGGGTACAATACAAACACAGCATAACTCACACAGCTCGTTAGGTGCGAAGCGTCAAGTCGTAATTTCCAATTTGTACTCCGGCCCTATAAACATGAGGCTATACATCAAATGAATCTGCACTGCTAGATAGCGAAACATAAAGTAGAATTAAGCCTGTTTTATTTTGTATTAGGTTGTATACTGGGGTAGCGGTTTCAAATGCCAGGTTTGCGGTAAAATATGCCATGATAACGGTTTTGGCATTTTCTCTTAATTAGTAAGTAGTTTATTCTTACAAACATTGGGTTTGTTAAAGTTATCACTATAGTTATATTGCCTTTTTAACCGACTTCAAAAAAAGGCGGAGGTTCTCAGTTCGGTTGAATTTTTTTTTTTTTTTTTTTAATGTTTGTTACCTCATAACTTTGTCAATTATAAACCGATTTTAGAAATTCTTTTTTGGTTTGAAAGCATATAGTTACAAATTGGTCCCATTGTTATACGGTCAGGATCTGATGATGGCATCCTGGAGAAATCAAGGGAACTCTTCAAATATTATAGGCACACCTATAGCGATTTTGGTATTTTCTTAAGTAACTCGTGCATTTGCTTTCGGTAAGCACCATTTGGTGAAGAGTAACTGATGATGAAGACCACATATGGCCATCGAAAACATTAATTAAATACTAAATATGTTACGGGCGCGTAATTTTCAAGTATTTGCGACTGGTAGTCATCATCTCACGATGATGAGCTGGTGATGGAAGGTACAACTCCTCAATAGTTAGGAGTTGGAGGATAATTCTTTAAATATCGTTGATACGTAAATATTTGTAGTTGTTACCTTTCAGGTTATTTAGTTAAGCTGATGATGGAAGGTAAAACTCTTTAACGCTTAGGAGTTAAAGTATGTTTTTAAGTACCTACTACAAGCGCAAATAGAACTTTAGGTTGTATTCTTTCAAGTAATTTAGGTTAGCTGATGGTGGAAGGAAACTGCATAGTATTATATTATCTGTGATAACAGTTAAGAGTTGGAGGGTGGTGCTTGTCTGAGTTCTAATTTAGATATGGGCTATAGTCGTTGCACATTGAGCTACCCTTGCTCATTATGCGGTTTCTTATAGTAGATTTCTTACACTAAAAAAGGAAAAATAAACAAAATTTTTCAAAAAAAATTAAACCGCCTTCAAAACAAAACTGCAAACAAAAACTCATTTCCCAAAAACACGTAAAAGTGAAAAATAAATTGAATCATTCAATTCAAAGTACGAAAGTGCGGGACTTTTTCTAATTAATCTTGAACTTACTGATCTGATTGAAGTCGGTGTCAAGCCGAAAGTAACAAGACCGAATACTTAAAATTCAATTTCAAAATTCATTTTCATTTCAAAATAGTGAAACAATAATAAACAATATCTCACGCGCAGAGTGGTGTAAATTGTAACCTATCAAATACATATTTGGCTTGACACCGACTTCAATCAGATCAGTAAGTTCAAGATTAATTAGAAAAAGTCCCGCACTTTCGTACTTTGAATTGAATGATTCAATTTATTTTTCACTTTTACGTGTTTTTGGGAAATGAGTTTTTGTTTGCAGTTTTGTTTTGAAGGCGGTTTAATTTTTTTTGAAAAATTTTGTTAACTACGCGAATAAAATCCTTCATCCACCTTTTTTTGGCAAATGCAATAATTAAAATTCGTAGAGAACAGTGCAGAAGTAAGTATTCTATTCTATTTTATGTTTATGGTCGAATTTCGGCTACTTACTTTAAGAAAGTTCCTTATATTTTTTTGTAATAATAACAACGATCTATCTTAAAAGTACCATTACATTTGAACTTTTTAATTCACCTTCTCATGAAAATTCTTCGCCCAGATAGTTAATAACTTCCTCGCCGCGGGCTAGACTAAAACTATGTCTAGAAAATGTAGCAGATGCGGCTTCCGTACAGCTGGTGACATTAAAAACTTTTCTTATTAAGTGCTCAAGTGCTATAGGTGTAGTACAGTTTAAGACAGTTAGTTTAATTAAAGTCCTCCCTATGCACGGGGCAATTACTGGGCCCGTGTTAATGCAAATAAGTTGGGAACACCCTGTTGTTTATCCTGGATCATCTTCATCTAGTATTGTTTTGTTATTTCATTTTATTTCGGTGGCGTCTGAGGTAAATGAACTAACTTAACTTTATTTTCGTAAAGGAGAAAAGCTCACAATTAACAGCTCAAAAATTTTGACTCTTAAGATTAGGTAGGTACTTTATTTCTTGGAAAATACACGAATTAAGAGACTGTACACATTGGGCGATCGGCAAGCGTTTGGTGAACGTACGGAAGACATTTTGTATGCAAATCTGTACAGCGCCGCCGCTAGTGGGCTAGCAGAACTACTCATTCTCGCAAACGCTCGCCGAGCGCCCGTGTGTACAGGGTTACATCATTAATACAGGCAATTACTTATAGTCAATGTGATTTTACATTAAGTGTCCGTGCCAGATAAGTCTGCGCGTGGTCGAAATCGAAAACAATGTTTGACCATCACCTTAGAACAAAAAAAAATTGTTACTAGCGCCAAAAACACCCCAGTCGCGCGAAGAGTTACCTGGCAAGCACTCTACTCATTTCTGAAAATCAATTATTAAAATACTGTTACAAGAATGCACAGAGCATGCATGTTTTCATTATGTCTCCATAACGTGGAATCATAATTTCAAAACTGCATCGCTTGCAAAATTAATTAAGGCAAATTATGGCTGGCTAGTCTGTGTGGTTCTTGAAGACTCTGGATTTGGGCAGTTGGCAAACTTGACGGTTAAGTTAAGGCGGTCGTTCGGAAGTTTTACCGCAACATGGGAACATGCGGCTTAAACTCGTAAGTACGTACCCGCTAAAGTTAGCCTTTGGGAGATAAGTCAGCGCCATCTTCTAACGGCTGCGATGCTGAAACATATTTGAAGAATTTGGTGGTTTTCACACAGTGCGGGATAGCGCGTTTTGCATAGTATGCAAGTTCATCAATTATTTAAACAAAATCGGCTTGTCTATGTCCAACACACTGAACACGCGACGCGGCTTGTCATTGCAGTACCTATGAAGATCTGTGTTTCGAGTCATCTCCACACCAGTGTGAAAACCGCCTAACTCATGCATCTAAACTCTCTCATAAAAATGAAAATAAATAGCACGATACCCTTTTAAAATAATTTCTACTTATAATTAAACTTGCCCTCAAACACCCATAAACACAGATTTCGCAGGTAGTTAATAAATCATTGGAAGATCTACCTGTGCAACATGTACCTACTTGCAACATAAGAGTTTTATGTTTGAAGGACTCCTGTCTCGTCAAGTGCGTAATTCATCGTAATTGGCCGACGGACGCTCAGGACAATTTGCACTTCCAAGTAAACTGTTGTTTATTTATAAACAGGATAGCCACACTTTAGCGGGACTCGAATATACTCAAGTTCAAATTTTCATTGACTGTAAAGCGCAGGCCACGGAGCCAACAGGCGGGCGAGCTAACAAGCCACGCGATGTGACGCATCACTAAACAAGTTTTACCTTATGACACACAACACAACTTTTTGCGGGGGTAACGCACACCTTTTGTCATACTTCAGTTCACTTCAGTTACTTCAGTTCAGGCATAAAGGTACAAGCGCACATTGACATTGAATGATTCACTTTTACGATTAAATTGTTCAATTTGGTTGCTTCATCCAAATTGAAAGGCAAAAGTAAACCGTGTATTACTGCCATTAGCTCGCCCGCCAGCTGGCAATGTGTGGTTTGCGCTTTAAATCACTTCACTACTTACGGTTGATTTCTTAATAATTTTATTTTATTTAGTAATCGATATTTGGGGACAGTCACTTAAAGCTTCAGAGATTATTATTAGCTTCTTTAAAAATTTACAATAAAATACTAAACAAACATTGTTTAACTCAAAATAAATATATTTGTTTAATTTTAGTAGGTAATAAAGTTTGCTTTCTGTTAAAATAAGTATACTTCAGTGATTTTGCCAGTGACCTAAACTTGTCATGTGGATTTTGAAATAACATAACAATAACGTAACATAAAAGAAATCATTCTTAGAAAAAAACACGTATTCCCAAACAACTAGTCTCCAAGTACCCCAGAGTGGATTTCGATCCCACAACCTTTGGATTTTAGTTCCACTGCTTCCCACACTCCCCAACTTTCTAGCATTAATTAAGTACCTACTTATCTTATATAAAATAGCATTGTGAATGATAAAATTAAAATCATTAAAAAAATATGTAAAGCTATGGCCACCCTATGTATAAATCATTATTGCGTGCGCGCACAGAAATACAAGTGTGTCGTGTTGATCGATGGTGTAAGTTATGCTTCGTTCCCGGGAGATACGTGTTTTTGCTTAACCTTTAAAGATAAGACTGGAGATCGTTTGGCAGAAGGCTACGCATTCTTTTACAGTAATTTATGATGTCTACAGGTCAGCTAGTTTTTTGACAGAAATTTTATATCCATCTTCGAAAAAGAGTTTCTTCGTGATGTCAATTTTATTCTTATTCGTCGCTGGACCAAAGAAAGAGGAGGGTTTTCTTTATATGTTTTGTGGTATTCGAAGGTTCAAGAGTGTTTCGGTTGATAATGTACTCCTCCCTGTTTCAGATGGGTAAACTTTTTTATCACACACTGGGTTTATAATGTTTAGTAAGTAGGTATGTTATATCTTAAATTGCATTACATTTCCAATTATCCCTAGTTAACTAAGATAAAAATATTGCCTACTTTCTTGATGAAGTATTAAAGAAATGAAGATTTCAATTCTAGGTTCTTTATTAATTATATCGTAACTATATAAAAATCGACGTTGTTTTCAATATAAAAGTAAGTAAACATACATTAGCTATCTGCATTTCACATTGCGGGACAAAGACTCGTGATTAATATAGTGAGTTCAAAGCCCGCAGCGAGTGATCAAAAAGCAGTATTTAAACTGCGCGCGCGCAATCCATAACACTCGAGATATCGCATTGATGCTGCGTTTAGTACCGTGTGCTCTTGCTGCTGGACTTGACCGGCCGTGCTTTTATTTATGCCAAAATTGTGTATAGCTACGCAAAGATAGATAATTAGAGGTATCTTGGAGTACTTATGCCCGAATACTCGTACGCTACTTATCTTTGGGAGCGTCTCAAACATCGCCCTGTCACTTTAAATGTCAAACGTATGAAAGAGATGCCATGATGTTTGAGACGCTCCCAAAGATGATTTGCGTTCGAGAATTCGGGCGTTAGTCGCTTAATTAAAACAGCGATTTTTATCTAGACTAGTTTTAAGGTAAGAAAAATGATTACAAATCGATATAATATTTTCGTTAATTTATAAAGAAATATACTTGCTACAAATTCGTTTCACTCCAAGTAAGACGGCTTTTCCAAATGAATTTACTAAGAATTTCGATTGCTTGTGAAAGCTCGAGTTTTGGCAACATGTATCGCCGTGTGGCTATGAGTAGAAACGTTTTAACGAAAATTTTTGTCCATCTTTCTTAGTATTCTTCACAGGCAAACCTTTAGCTTTCCTTCCTTTAATTTCATAGTTAGGTGGATTGTCTTAATCTTCACTATTGAAACTGTAAATAATTTGTCTTTTCATTTCATGCCCCTAAGGTCATCTATACCTCGAAAAATCAGAACAGCTATCCTTTGTGATAGGATTAGATGCCAAAGTGTTTTTTAAACAAATTAAAAACAAAAGTGCAACACAACTATTAACATCTAAATGATTATTGATGTAATAAAAAATATAATGGAATTTATTACTACTTATAAAGTTATACAACGGCACATACTAATCTTTCAAACTTTGACGTGTTCGTGAAGTTCGCCGCGGAGATGATTACATACTGAAGCAAAACGCGTCCTCATCGCACGACAGCCCATTGACAATTTAGGTGCTAGTGCTACCTACAGGGTGTCTCCAGGTCCTACTAATAGGTACTATTAATTCTTACTCACGAGTTTGGGAAGTAAGGTTTTTTGAAAATGAGGCATCTATCCCACTGCGGCATCTATCTCGGTTTTACCCTACTGGTACTTTACTATTAATATTTTTGACAGTTTTTTCATAAG
The DNA here is from genome assembly GCA_949710035.1 of Crambus lathoniellus. NCBI lineage: Eukaryota > Metazoa > Arthropoda > Insecta > Lepidoptera > Crambidae > Crambus > Crambus lathoniellus. The sequence goes on from OX453307.1 coordinate 13,009,165, forward strand.
TCAATGGGAAAGGGAAGCACGTATACGATCCTCACCCAGTTATTAGCATGCCAGCGCAACTGTCTAAAGCTAAACGCACCCCGATAAATTCACTCGCTCGCCGCCATATTTCAGTTCGCGCATCACGCATTAATGCCTTCAGGAAAAATATAGAATGCACCGCTCGTAAATTGATTGGGTTGCAGAATGCATCTGAAACGATTGTGACGTCAATTAGCTGTACATATGCATGCATGCGTGCTATAAAATATCGTGTGTTTGTGATAATATGTAGGTATTTATAACTATTGTTTGTGGGCAGTGAAAGAAGTGTAGCCTAAAAACAGGCACGTGACACAACGCTTCTGTTTTAAGCAAATTTATAATGGTGTTTACTTTGTTGAAATAAAAGTACTAGGTACTACCAGTACTCTGTCTTGTATTTTTTGGTTGCATCTTCTGACTGTTACCTGAGCTATGCTTTGCTATGCCTTCTGTAAAGCTGTAGAATGCACCGCATGTAAATTGATTGTATTGCAGAACGCATATTAAACATTTGAGGCGTCAATTAGCGATGCATGTGTGATGCAGCGATATGAGTCGTGTTGGTGTTGTTATTTAGCTGTAGGTACTTACTTTTCATTAATGTATATGGCAAAGGCTGAAGCTTTTTGCGAATTAATTTGATTATTTCTGACATAAAAAGCGCCCACCCATACAACTCCTTCCGTATGATTATATTAAAATTTCTATTTATAACTTTCATAGTTAACCAGTTTCCTTAGGTATATAAAATGCATTCAATATGTAAAACCAACGATGCTTCACTTTTCAATTAACACGGTTTGCCAATGAACTGAATGAAATTCACTACCTATCTGTAAATCTACCGTAGAATTTTAATTATTTGATTAGGCTCCACTGATAAATCGTTTGTAGTTAGCCGAGCAGTGTTGCCCTTTAATTAGTTTATTTCGTTTTGCTCACGCCTCCGAAGTAATTATGTAGTTCATGAATTTTAATTCAAACTTTTTATTTTGTTGGAGGAAATTGGTTTGGTAGCTTTTGCTGTTTCATTTGTTTATTTGTCATTGATATTTAAAAAAAGTAAATTGTATTTCCTTTTTTCATCATTTATATTTTTAATTAGCAGTATGTAGGTAGGTACTTGACTACGTCTGCATTACCTATAAGAAAGTTATAACGGAATTGAAATATTTATATTTATTATCTAGGTCATTGTAATGGTTTTCTAAATAGGTTTTCATACAAATTCGTTCAGCCAACGCATGATAGACTAAGAATCAACTTAAATATTTTACCATTGATAATACCTACTGGTTTAAGTAAGAATATATTGTGTTATCGGTAGATGTGACGTGACTTAAATTAATGATTCAAGAAATATACCTACGAGTTTATGATGATAATAGCGAGCGGAAAAGAACTAAACCTGCGTATGCCTGTTTAAAAAGGTGTATTAATAAGAGAACTTTGCATAGTTCACATTAATGATAATTAATGATATTATATTAAACAATATGAATTGAATTAGTTTGCTTGCCTTACATAATAACCACGCATTTAGCATCCGCCATTTTCTAGCGTACAGCTGATAGCGCCATCGGGCAAACGTTGACATTTTTACTGCGTCCGATATCGCACAGATAAATAAGTCGGGATTCGCTGCGCTCTGCGTTTTGTTCCTCTATTCTGTGAAACTTCAATCCAAACCAAACTGGGATCTAATTCCTAGTAAGTAAGAGCTGCTTTTGAATGGCGCATGTGGGTGGAGTCCGTTCAAAATTCAGGTGGCATACGTAAAATATCAGTTGAATTTGATTTCAAAATGAAGTACGAGTGTGTCATCCTTTTTCTGTAGAGTTTATGCTTTGGGGTTCCTGTAGGATTGAAATTCACACACTACTTCTTCTTCGTAAGCTATTTAATATCCTCACTGCTGGGACACTGGCCTTCCTTATAGATGGATAAGTAGCATGTGCCATGACATGACCCACCACGCGAGCCCAGTGTGGGTGTAGGTTAGGGGTTTTAGCGAATGCAAATGCAAGCCTGGACCAACGGCTTAACGTGCACTTCCGAAGAACGGAGGAGCTCGAGATGAAAAGTTTTTGTCCACCCATCCCGTGACCGACCATTGCGAAAGTTGCTTAACCTCAACGCACGTAAGCCGAGCGCGGTAACCACTGCGCCAGAAGCTCCTCTAAATACTTATAACGAGTGTTTTTTTTTTCATGAACTGTGAAAAGCGTTAAGAAAGATCACCTATCTGATATTATTTTACAAAGAAACTGTTTTTTTTTATCATTGGTGTTGAGGTGTATGATAGCTTATAAGTAGGCCTACATTTAGGAAAATCTTACTGATTCAGTTTTACTAAAATATACAATAGGTAGGTATAAAACAAGCGAGAAATAAGAACTTACAAATAGTGAAAACCATTGATTGTGAAAACACTATCATCATTAATTATTACCGTACGATATTCAAAATTTCAAATAATTGGTTCGGCCGCTCTCAAATAAAACTTTTTTTCACCTCTCCAGCTCGAAAAGGGCGCTTTTGGCGCCTAAAAACTCGCAGCAAAATCGATTTTTGCTGCGAGCGTGAGGCAAAGTGCTTTTTTAATTTCTTACACCAACCTTTGAAATAATTAAGAAAAAAGAAATAAAGTGACAAGGATGAGACTTTTAAAATTAATATGAGCAAAAAGGATAGATAGATAGCTTTATGTCGATGGACATGAAATATAAAGCTTAAAAAATAAATACACGGATACCAAATGTTCAAAATAAAGAGTATGGACGAAATGAGGTCGCATGCATGATATAAATATAAAATAAGAAAAAATAATGAATTCTAATAACAAATTATATAAATACGATTGTACTACTATTGCTATTTATTAAACACGCAATATTTAAAATAAATAAAATGAAGTGAAAATTATATCGCTTACTAATATCACATGTTTGGTTTTCATTAAAATCACATGCAGTGCAGTTTTTGAACGCAATGCAAACAGTTACCTTCAACTTGCATAATTGCACCAATTTTACTCGTAATTTTGATGTTTTCTTTATTATTGGAAATATTGGAAAAATGTGATAGTAAAAAAGTTTTCTTTATTGTTAAATGTTGCCTTCAATGTCGTTTTTCTGACCTGTAACACTTTTCTCGCTGGTAGAGGTGAAAAGTTGTATGTTTAACACGAGAGCAAAATTTTCTGATGTCTCGTGCCTTTAAATCACTCACTGTGCTCAGTAGTCTATATTTGACTACTTCAATTTTAGACTACTTCGCTAGTTCGTGATTTAAATTCAGCACTCGCAGCGAAAAATGATTTTGCTCTCTTGTATAACAAATAACTATTCTTCAGTAACTGGCGACAAAAACTATTAAATCTTTTATTAAATTAAAAATATAAGGCCATTTTGAAAACAATTTCGAAATTCAAATATTGACTGGCGAACCGAAGCCCTGCTCGTGACGCGTAGGGAGTAGGGTATCAACAAAGTGTGAAATGGCGCGGAATATCGGCACGGGAGCGTTCCTCCTCAGTGGGTCCGCTCATTATCTGACATCCGCAATGATCTCCGCTTAGTTGCTTTATTTACTGAGCTTTTAAGAATAAGGGAGAATACGTTTTCGATTACTTTTGTTTCTTTTCAGAGTAAGCAAGTCCCCGTTTCCAAATTGGATAGCAAGATTTACAAATGGCAGTTGTTAGGAGGTTTATATATAAAAATATGTAGTACAATAATACATAACACCATAAGTCTCATGCTGGTTTCCAAGTTCACATTATCCTATTTTTCCTTTTTATATATAATATTATAAATGTCATCATTGAAATGGCAATGGGCGGGACACATAGCGCGGAGAACCGATGGCCGTTGGGGCGGAAATATTCTCGAATGGCGACCGCGTACCGGACGACGTTCCGTGGGCAGGCGCCCTACAAGGTGGACCGACGATCTGGTCAAGATCGCGGGAAGCCGCTGGATGCGGGCAGCGCAGGACCGATCGTTGTGGAGATCCTTGGGGGAGGCCTATGCCCAGCAGTGGGCGTCGTTCGGCTGACATGATGATGATGATGATGATGATTATAAATGTGAAAGTTTAGATGTTTGAAAGTTTGTTACTAAACCACGCCAAAACGGCTAAACGGATTTGGCTGAAATTTGGGACACGGATACTTTGTAGCCTGGAGAGGAACATAGGCTACTTTTCACCCCTGTGGGTTGACGTCGTGTAGTCCACGCGGGCGAAGCCGCGGGCGGAAAGCTAGTTTCTTATAAACTAAGTAATAATTTTTTTGTAGTTTTGTGTTGACAATATCGGGTTGATTGCGAACCTCCTCAATGTTCTCCACTTAGTAGCATTTTTTCCTAAAATTTTAAGAATAAAAGAAGAAAGAATAGAAAACCTAGGCTTTTTTTTGTTTTTGGTCGAAGCAATTTTGAGATCGGATGGCTGAGTATTGCGAAAAGGTGCTGGGTTTTGATAAGTACGCAATAAGTACAGTACAAATCCCATGTAGACCAAATAGCTGTAGCTTTAGTATCTAAGGATTAATTGTTTAAAGTTGCCTTATCTGCCTTTACGATAAAGCATCAAATAATACCTGTTAAGAAAAGAAAACGTATTTTAGGTACCTAATTTACAGTTTCAGCTATTTATAGTACCTAGGTACTTATAATATTTGAAATTTAATCAATCACTCACGCTTTCTTTTTGAGTACATATATTAGTCGTGAAAGAATGTCTATTTGTTTTTAAATTGTTTCTTTAATTAAACTTTCAAATTCTTGAACTCAATCATAATTAGAAAAGGTTATGAATTTTGAAACAAACAATGGTAAAAAAATATTAGTTTTTAAGAATAAGTTGCAATAATTATAGATACAAATAGTAGCTAATAAAGTTTGATATAAATAAATAATGATAACTGTCTATTAGTTATGGTATAACAAACCCACATTAACCATTCAAACTCATACTTTCAATCAAACACTGACAACAAAGTCAATTGCTATAACAGTTACATCACCATTACTCGTACTACCATTAATTTAAGGATACTTCATTGATCAATAATGCGGTGTTTTGAGTGGCTGCGTTTCACACGCGATTGTTAAAAAACCTAAACATGGGATTATAGTTTTATTGCGTTTCTACCAGAATAATAACAGAGAAATGTAAGTAAAATAAATAATATTTGTGATGTGCAATAAATTATTCCGTGCGTTTCCGTATCCGGTGGGGAGACACCCTTGCGCTGCCGCCATCTTTGTTTCGCCTTTTGAATGGATATAAATCTTTTTTATAGTGATATGATCGTAGTGTGCGACGGGATATGTGATGTCCAGTATTATTCTGTTGTCTGAAATTGTATTGTTACAAGCAATGGTAGTGAAGTAATCGCTTTGGTTTTCTGATAATTATTTAAAATATGCGACTTTAACCCAAAATAAATAAAAGTTCTAATTAAATTATCTTACCTATTTTCACAATAATATACTATGCCATTTTTATAAAAATAATTTTATTATCATCAGTGACTTATTTTCATTTAAATATTTTGTCATTGTAAATTACATAACCTTTAAAAACGCCCTTGTTTCAATGTGATTTTAGGCAATTCTCAATTTTCTTTATTATTTTGTAAAATCGTAACATTAGCATGAAGCGAAAAATAAACTAATATGACATTTAAATGGTTAAATAAAAAAGCAACTACTAGTACTTACTTTAGTAATTTTATTAATAGTTTCTATTCATTTTGCCATTATAATAACCATCAATAAACGCCCTGGAGCCGATGTGATTTTTAGCAATTGTTAATTTTCTTTATTAAATTAAAACCCATTGTTTATCACGCATCGCATCGCTCCCACATTATTCAAAATTAAGAACATCCTACAAAACCAATTACATTTGACACTTGCATACTTTTTGCTCCACTAGAATATTCTTTACAGCAAAGCCTTAGAGTTGCTTTTCGAATGAATTTTCTCGTTGGTCGTGTCCACATATATAAATTAGGTAAGTGTTGATTAAATTAAACAGTACGATTTATGTTTTGTAACAATTTAGCAATGATACTGCATCGAGAGGATAGGGGTGTTAAGTGGGAGATGTATTCGATCTCTCGTGTTGGTTTGTTTGTTTAATTAAAATTGTAAGGGTCGTTTTAATGTAGTTAAAAAGTAACTAACTATAAACAAATAAATTATTACTAAGGATTTATTACAGTTGGAAAAAAATATAGGTCTTACCTATTTAACTTACTTAATACAAATATTATTTTATTATATTTTGTACTTAGGTAGGTACTTATTACATACCTAAAAAAATATTGTTAAGTATAAGAAGTATGTAAGTATTTGAGTTGTGTAGTAGCAAGTAGTAATTGGATTTTTACCTAAATCTTAGACATACTTATAGGTATTTAGCTGAAAAGGGTTAAATGCGATTATACTGATATGATGGTAAAATATTATGTGTTATGTTTTAATGTAATTAAACAAGATTTGATTATTTTTAGTTTAAAAACACACCTACCCAAAACCTACCTGATATCAGCCTGCCTAGCATGGCCATCATTATATCACGCGATATGATATATACCTACGTCATGCTGTCTTGCTTACCCCACAGGTAAGCAAGTTTAGGCTCTATCATGCCTCAATAGTCGATAAAAGCTGCTCATGCTAGGCCGGCAGGTAGAATAAAATTGAAATCAGTATTTAATAATTATATGGAATTTAATATATGTATATAGGTAGAATTCTTGGAAATCCTTTGAAATAGGCTTGTAATTATAAATCACAGAACACAGCTCCCAAATGCAGCTATATTTTCACATGTAAAAATTCGTAAGTACTAATATTGGATAATGGCAAAATGTGCTTGGTATAAAAAAGTTTTTCCTATTTTCACGACCCGTGACTCCATCTACTTGAAAATGTTGGAACTAAGTCGTCGCGAAGGCTTTCGCGCTACCAAAAGGCAGCCGATACGTACCACAAATTACTGAAAAGGCGAAAATGATCAGTAAATAATTTATTGTTAAATATCTAACTATAAAATAACTTAAACAATCTAGAGTACCTAATACAAATACAAAACAACATCTTATAGATAGCTTTAAGTTATAATTCTTATTATTAGCTAATTTGCCACAATTTGATTTGTATAAGTGCTTTCCTATACAAATGATGCGACCAAAATTTTATGGGCAATGTAGTATTAATATACAAAAGTAAATGTGCATTATAATAAGTTTCTATTATGGAATTTCAATAGATTCGAACCACATAAAGCTATTGTATATTGAACAATACAGCATTGAATCGCCACGTTACTCTTGTAACTGTATTTAACAATAGTTTGTAATTAGGGATCAATTATTGACCATTATTGATACATATTATTACATTGATATACAATATTTTTATTTTCTAATAATATCTATGGATATTTGTTTAAATTTATGAAAATGAAAACATAAAACCTGCTTTCTGCTTGACACAACTAGCGCGCTCTGTTGGTGGAAAAATACATTAACATGCTTTCCTTCCTTCTTAGCAAACAAATGGTTAATATTGTATGGAAAGAAAATTAGGTTGGTTGTTAAATCTAATATATAAAATTCTCGTGTTACACAGTGTTAGTTGCCATACTCCTCCAAAACAGCTTGACCGATTTCGATGAAATTTTATATTTATATTCGGTATAGTCGCAGAATAGGTTGTTATCTTTTTTATTCTGAAATTTCACGGGAGCGAAGCCCTCGGGCGCAGCTAGGTATAAATTTTTATGATACACCTAGTAGGTGTACCTGAGCCCTGTTTAACGAAACTTACAAGTCTACAATTATGTAAGAATTTTACAACTAAATCTTACATATTTGTAAAGTCTAATGCTGTTTAACCAACGTCTACAATTGTAAAAAAACGCCTGTAGATTTCAATTAACAAATTTGTATTTACATATTTTAATTGTAAATTACAAGTTACAAGTTGTAAATTTTTGAAGAAGGTAAGTACTTACATTTAAAACAATAGAATTTTAATCATCATCAGCCATTATAAGTCCCGTAAGTAATAACTGATGGAGTTAAGACCTTCCTTATGAATGGATATGGAGAATAGGCCATGACCCACCACGCGGGCCCATTGCGGATTGATTGGTATTAACGACTGCAAACACAACCGGGACGCTAGTACTTCGGAGTCACTTTAAGCCGTGAAGTACGGAGAAGCTCGATCGAGATATTAAATGTTTGGTCACCCATCCCGTAACCAACCCTTGCGAAAGTTGCTTAACTTCAAAGATTGAAGGCCTTGGTTTTTTTTTCAATAAAAGTATTAATTTAAAATTTGGTTGAAGAGTAAGTTACTACTATTTTAACTTATAAGATAGTCATGAAAAACGATAATACTAGTACACTTCTTTCACTACTTGTGGCTAGAAGCATTTTTTTGTGAATAACATTTTAATTTCTGTACTTTGAGGCTGATGCAAACAATTGTAAATTTTTGACACAGGGTGATGCCTGTAGAAATCGTGCTACAATTTACATATTTGTAAACTTGTTATTACAATTCTGCGTTTAACGAAGCGGTTTTCTTTACAAATTTGTACATTGTCGCCTGTAACTTGTAAATATTGGTTAAACAGTAATATGTAGAATTGTAACTAAAATTTACAAATTTGTAAATTTTCCACCATAGTAAACTTGTAACTTGTAAATGTTGGTCAAACAGATACTTGTAGACTTGTAGCCTGTAAATACAATTTAGAATTTGTAAATTGTTATTTTGGTTAAACAATGCCCAGGGTCCCTAATTGACAAACCGCCCGTCAGCCAAAGAATACAAATATGTTACGGGTAATGCTAAAAGATGTAATAAACCTAGGTTTACCCGGGTTCACTTAGTATTACCCAAACGCTTTGAGTAAAGTTCAAATGTTAAGTGAAATAAATTTTTATTCGGAGTTTACCCACACTCACCTATGTCTACCCAACTCTGGCTGGGTAATGCTGCATGCATATAAACTAGGACTGTACGTTTTGTTTTGTTTTTAATATTCATTGTAGATTTCGAAATGTTGGAACTTTTTTGTTTTGTTTGAAATCATTAATATTTCAGAATCTATGATAAATATTTTAAAAAACAAAACGTACAGCCCTAGCTCTTATGCATTTCAATAACATACCGAAAATTTATTTCTGTATGTTAAAGTTTAGTTACAGCGTGAAAAATGTTATCGGCTGTTTGTATGGAGTCTGTTTGCTACACAATCGTCTTAAACACTTCTTGGAAGCGGCCATGGACGAAATTTCAGTCGTGTATAGCACGTCAGTTAGACGATTGTTCATACAAAATTATTATTTTAATTTTACAATATTTTTATTTAGCTTTCTTTGGAATAATCGCCGTTACTTTTTATTATACACTACCCCTGAACTATAGCAAACAAAATAAAACAAAAAGTATTAAAATCGATCAAGCCGTTTCTGAGTTTTAGCGAGAGTAACGACCAGCATTTCTTTTGTTTTTTACTAATAATTTTTTTGGGTCCTATGTGAGGAAAGCACCTTATATTCTTCAATCGAGCTTTTCATGAGAAATTGATGCCTTTATAATACGAGCATTGAAAAATTTAAATGGAATGGGTTGAAAACATTCAAAACTCTTTTAACCAGACGATAAAATTAGATTTTTCTTAAATGTTATCTAAGTATTGCTTTAACCAACTGATGTGTTCAATCAATTAGTGTTCAATAGACAAAAATAACACATTATTCCTCGTCACTTTTTGCTTTAAATTTGGAACTTTAAAATAAGAACCTAATTAGTAAGATTTTAATGCCAAAATCAGTTTGTCAAATCCAACATAAAAAGACATAAAACATAATTACAGGTTCACGCAGCCATAAAATATATGTGAAACCGTAATTATTATGATAATTATACAATTAACGGCCTATGTGATTAGCTTTTATTTTAATTACAACATTTTAATCGTATTATTATATTGTGCCTTTGTTTAAATTATAATAATATTTTTGTGAAGTTCCTTATTCTTAACAAAATAATTTGTAAAATAGAACCGTCATACTTTTATTTATTTCCTATACTTAATATTATATACCTAGGTACCATAAAGATATAAAAAAACCGATGATTGTAAAACATTTTTGGTTTATTAATTTTTTCCTGAAAATATTTAATTGATAATACATTTTTTTTATTACAACGGGGTGACTTGTACTTAGCCTTAATCACGCCTGATGTTAAGTGATCATAAGGCTGAAGGTGGAAGTGCAATACTCCCGGAATCCTCAATAACTGAGGAACTGGCTATCTTATCTCTAACTGCCGGAACACAACAATGCTGAAAACATCATTACTATGGTGTCAGATAAGATGGTGGTAGCTAGCCAGGCGGACTTTGAACAATCCCTATCACCAACCAAACCGAATACAATATGTACCCCCACTAGGAATCGAACCCGTAACTCTGAGTCTGATAGCGGTGGTGTGTACCAATAGACCACAATGTATAATCACCTACATGAAGGTTCAATAAAAGTTATAGATGGACCTTTTGTACGATAAACTAAAGACAGAAAAACTTGTAAAAGTCTGCTGATCTTACCATTTTATAATTGACCCATTTATATTGATGATCTTTTTTAATGACCTACATAAAAAAGTTTTCATTCAGTTTGTTCAATATGAATTAAGTCGTCGATATACATTTTGTGTTCAAATTGCAGAACGCTTTATTATCCAATAGGAAGGTACTAACTAGTAATAAGTTTATATTCCCATCCTTTCCTTGGTAACTAAAACCCACAACACAAGTCACCATGTTTTTTATATCCAAATAACAACACTGCAAATTAATGCTAAATTGAGATGGGTTGGGTTAGGTTCGGTTAGATTTGAACAAGCCAAATAAACTAAAATCGACGTCCATTTTTCAATTTAGTTTTTTTGATTTTCTTATTCGGTTAGATCCAAATAGTTTAAGCTATTAAAATTTTATAACCTATTAATACGTTGATCAGAGAATAAAGTAAAAAGGTAGGTGTTTCTAGCACATCTTTCCGTGTTCTGTGGTTTCTAGTGTACCGTAATAACGTTATTTTCTCATCATTACCATGGTTGTTAAAAGCACAATACAAGTCTACTATATCCATATAATACACTACGAAATGAACGCCGAAGTGAGTGGTGCTCCCGATAAGGCGGGTTAGGCCGGCGACAGGCTGATAAGTCGCGATTTAATACGTTAAAAGGTGCCCTAATAGGCCCGGCCCCATCAGTTATGACCGCCGAGTTAGAGGTGACCTGGTATGGATAAATCGAAAAGTAAGTTTGTAAGGTTCAGAGGGAAGTGAGAAGAAATTTGTTAGGAACGGCGGCTGAGAGTAGGTAAAATGATTTCAAGAACTAAAAATCTAAATGCAATACCAAGCAAAAGGTTATTCGCATTACTGTCCTCCTAATGTGCACATTAGGTATTTATTTTATTTTTATTTTGTGTGGTTGGTATATTATATTATGAAACAGTATTAGGTACCTACAAAGGATTGCTAATACCTATATAATATTGTGTTGGAGCCTTATACTCTTTTGAATTTTAACTTCGGATCACCTTAATGTTTATCACTGAAGTCATAAAATTAACAAGTAGGTATATTTGATTTTATAGAACCAAGCATCTGCGTATACACTAAATAAACATTATTTACCTGAAGGTGCTCTGAAGTTTTCTGGAATAAGTTCAAAGCTAGGTCTTTTAAATCAAAGCCTGAATAACTTTCACACTTAATTATAAATGAAATTCAAGAAACATAAATTTTACAAAATGACCAATTAAATAACACCAGTTGGCATACTAATGTTTGTTTATGTACACATACTTCAAAGGTACCTACTGTAGATTTATAAGTTTATTTTTGGCTGTTTTTCCTTATAAAATAAGGGAAATTAAAATGTTTTCTGAATTTCATATAAAGTGTTCTTTTGGTACATATCGTTAAAATATTATAAATTATAAATGTAGCCATAATCATTAAAGGCTTAAAGGAAACGCAAACTCATGAAAAAAAATTGAACCAATAAAAGCTTGAAACACAATATTAACTACTTATACTACCTACGTAGGTATTGGACATTTTCAACAATATTCCTTTTTTTAAATACAATTTATACAAGAAAACTTATTGACACGAACCGGAAGTTATTAAATAGTGTTTTTTTCAAAGCTTACGTCCGTCCGCGTTTAATGTAAATATATTCAAAATAAAATTTAAATGAAGTGTCCTATTGCGTTGACTAACGCACGAATATTTATGAGTTCCATTAATGTATAAAACGATAACCCATTTCTGCCCACGGCACCTTAGAAACATATAGAGGCACATTATTGTTCATTTAATACGCTGTGTGTACATTTTGTAAGCAATTTGAACATATTTTATGTAATGATAATGACTCTTTTAACCGTTTCGGTGTTCAAGAGGTTAGCAATAAATTTTAAGACTAAATTTGAGCGCCCGCTTACGGCATTTATTACTAAATAAAAATGATGTTTTTGTATTCTATACTCACTTCACTTACTATCGGATATTATTTAATAGAATCATTGATTGCAGCAGGCACAGAACACGGAAAGATTTTTTCCCTGCAGCAGGTATTGTTTATTACAACTATTGTAATAAAGTTATATAATTTTCCAAGATTTGATTGCTAGCTGTTGCTGGAAACGTCAAAACGACGCCGTTTTTATGTTTTTATTTGTTATTTTCTGCTTTTTACCCACGACGGACGGAACGGAACCGAGGCAGTATATGCGTTTGGGGTTAGAGGTTGTTTGTTTGTATGTATGTCTGTTACCATTTTCCTCGGAAACGACTGGGCTGATTTCGATGCGGTTTTTTGCATCCAAAAGGTTTTTTATTGATAATACTAAGACACAGATATTATTATCAATAAAAAAGCAAAATGTTACGGTCATTTCAAACAATTTCAAGTTCTAAAATAAGGAAGTTCATTACATTGCAAATAAAAAAAATGCAAAACAAACATCTCCCAACAAAAGACATTGCTAATCTCATCTAAAGCCGTATTTATAAATAAAACCTCATTTTCGTAAGATGGAAAATAATCGCGCCGAGCGTACTCGCCCGCCATTCCGTATACGACAGCGTATTTTAATTAGTTATACACGAAAATGCTTTGAAAGTACACCGGCGTATGCGAGAGCAAACATTACAGGCAAAATTATAATGGCCATATCGCATTTCGTTAGTTTGTTTGTATTAATTAATGCCGCGCGCTAATTTGATATTAAAAGTTAAAAAGCATGCTCGTGTTCTGCGAGAGGTAGGTGTTTTGTTTAGGGTTAAAAATACTGTGCGATGCTGCCTCAAAGTTGCAGTGAGTATGTGAATGCTGATGTTTATTTTTTAATGTTGTAGTTTTTAGTAGCCTGCTTATTAACGCAAAATTGTATTATATTGCACATTATGTATAAAATTTAGTACGTAGGTACCTCTTATATTGTGATGTGATTATAATTCGATAATTTTAAACAGTTTGTTACAACCCAGGGACGGCCGTGGTGTTTATGCACTCGCAGTCCCCGAGGTGCATTCTACTCAGCAGCGCAGATAGGCATGAGACTCAGGAGAGGCTCGTGGGTTGTACCTTGGATGGCTGTTACACTCGGAAAGAAAAAATTGGGATTAGGTCACTGACTCTACGTTCTAAATTCTTATTTCTAAGGGCGCCACCAACACAGGAGTGTTGGGAAAATTAAACAAGAAGATGGGTTTCTATTACAAACAGTACAATCTTAAAAGTTTTGAAACAACTAATTCTCCCTTCTACATAAAGATACATTAGGTCCGAGGAACCTGTACTAATTCTGTAAAATATTGTAGGTACAAAATATAAGTATTAAATGTTCTAGGCTACATTACATGTGTAGTATGTTCTGGTCATGACCTAGAATCAGGAATAAGTGGAAGCGTCCTTCCCTGTAGCTTTTCTTTATGGAAAAGTATAAAAATACAAACGTTAAAACTTAAATTAAACTAAATTCTATATGAATTCTTAGCTCAGAAAAATGTGCTGACAGTCCGGCATGATGACACAAGTTTGAGGTTAAAATCACAAAAAAACATACGGAGTTTGTGTTGCTTATCCTTAATCAGCCCTCCAAGGTGTTAATGGGTATGCTTCCCTCGCGTGCATCAGGAAAGTGTCCTCAACATTTGTGAAAAACCAAGGGACGCCATGCGTCACGTGTCATAGCGTGTGCACACCACTTCTCGAGCAAAAACTTTCTAATAAAAATATGGGAATCCTTATGAAGACCACATGTAGGAGAAATACATAAACTAAAAAGAAGAGGCGGCGCTCTGCAACAAACAAAAGAGCACCATATAACATTTGGAGTCGACTTTGAGAAGCTCGGACCAAGCAGCAAAACAGGATAAAAAATCTTACCTGCCGCCTCTTGTTTCTTACAATAAATACATATCGGCTCTAAGCCGTGTCGAAGAACACCGTCAGGTTATTAAAAACATTTCCATAGCTTTTTAAAGCTAAAAAGATATTCTCGCGTCTTGCACTTCGGAGCGAAAAAAGTGAAAAATCACGCTAGTATGACCATTGACAACATAGAGCGAAACCAAAGACTATATTGCTAAATTCTAGAAAATTCTTCTACCATAAATGGATTGATTTTATTATTTTCAGACGAATTAAGAAATTTTATTAAATACTGAAGACATTCTGTAAATAAACTTCTATGATTCTAAACTTATCAGGATTTTGAATAAATATAAAAATGAAGACTATCAAAAGTGTGGCTGGCAGGAGTATTCCACCGCTCCGGGGAGCGTATCAACACTACAAACTGAAAGGAAGAACACTGTCAGCCTGTCATTGAAACGTCAACGTCATTTGTCACCTGTCAAAATCACGTCGTTTTTCAGGTTATAACAAACTATTTAAAACAATGAAACTAATGTTTAAAATATGCACAAAAGCTGAGGAATGTCATTGTAAAATGAACGGCGAGACTAATCTACATGCATGTTACATAATATGGTGAGTGACTAACTCCGAAAAGTGTTGCAAGACAAGGTCATAAACCAATACGTTTGGCGATGTTGTGTTCTATGATCGCTTCTTGGCTTCGCTGGTGATAATTTCAGCACACGACCTGCGTCGAGTCCTACGAACAGACCATAAGACACAACATCCCTCTGGTATAATGATAAAAACACCACAGTTTTTGCGAAATATACACGCAACAAGTTATATAATGTACTACCTCTGGTTCTCTTAATCTCACGTCTCTCGTAATCGTTTAGTTTTACATCGATTATAATAGGAACATGATCTGTTCTTATTTTAAAATTGAAAAAAAAAAACTCTTAAGTACCTACTTATAATGTTTTAGATTTTCAATCAGAATGCTACTTTTATCAAAACTTGATAGCGTCTTGTCGTTAACCTTCCCGTTTGCATAGTTAGTGGCTTTTTTAGTACAAAATTTATCTCAGAATAGAATGTAGGCGCGTAACTGTGTAAGTACATAAAAGTCGCCCCAAGACAGAGGACCCCAAATTAAATATTCCATAAAATCGCAGCAGTTCGCAAAGAAAAGCAATATCGGATACGCAACTGGCTAATGACGGTTTGATGCGAGCCTAACGGGCCGCTCGTAAAAAATCACTAGAAATGATCCAATTTTGATTAAAAAATCACAAGCGCTCACCCTTGAAACGGAATGATTTAAAAGTTTTAATAACGGAATTCTAGTGAAATGACATTATACTTTCAAATTAGGAGTGAAAATTTAATTTAAAAGAGAGACAACTCGCCGTTTGGAGGGGCGAATGAGTTTCGTCGTCGTAAAAATGGTGGAGGTCCTCTTTCAAGGAGTTTCTTTTCTTGTTCAAAATTTATGCGGCCTAAATCTCTCCTAGGGAAATTACAAGAGGGCTTGTATTTATTAAAGGATGGCATTGAGTCGTCACGAGGAATTTTAATGGCGAAACTTTCCGTTATGAATGCATGCCGAGATCCAAGTTATCTTTTATTGCGGTTTAGCTTCTAATTAGGACTGTTAAGTGGCGGAATTAAATCTTTAATCGTCTCTTGTATTGGTCTTGTGATGTTGAGCGTTCTGTTGATAGGGAAAATTGTGAAGAGTGGTGTTACTTCCGCTGAATATTAATTAAAAAAAATATTTCTTAACATGTCACTGTTTATAAATTATACCTACAGGTAAAAAATTAAATACATTTTTAACCTTCAAAGTTTGTGTATAAGTAGTGCCTTTGATCTTAAAACTTTTTATTTTAAATTTTTACTGTTTAGTATTTTTTAAATAGGTACCTGTAAAGATATAAGATTTATAAGTTATGTTACTATTTCAAGACATTTAATAAACTAGCAAAGACACGGTCACTAGGTACCTAGCCCACTACTCATAGAATAAAAAAATCCTCCACCTTGCCTTCTTTAACACCAATGGGAGAGTTTCCTGCAGTAATTTTTCGATGCACTAGATGGCGCTGTAACCCTAACACAACCTACTTTTTTCAGCATATTATGGCAAAGGATTAGTTCATTCAGCCTAAAAAAGACTTGAGCGTTGGTCGGTTGTACTGTCAAATTAATCTGTCTTTGGTAAAGTTTTTCTTCTGTGAGGTCTGCGGTCTGCTTTGCTTCCATGCGTTGGTGTTGGTGGTGTTTTGTGAGCGTATTCGTTTTTCTTGATAGTTTGATTGAAACCTGGCTTGGACTGGTACTGAATACTGGACCCGATTGGATAGCTTACATTTTGGCCTGGCACTGAATACTTGACACCGATATTGCTTAACGTTTTGGACTTGCCTAACTACCGCACTGGTGAACGAACTTCAATCATATCGAAAGACGGATCGTGTCGTCTTGATCAGCCCCTGTACCGGCAAAAAAATATGAATATGGACATGGGCTTTATTTGACATTTGAAGCCCATAGTTTGTACTTGTATGGGCATTATATGGGCTACAAATGTCAAATGAAGCCCATGTCCATACCCAGATTTTTAGCCGGCATAGGGGCTGGTTAATAACCCAGAGTCCAGACACATCGTGTAAGGTAAGACACGCGTCCCGGATCAAAGAAGCTTTTTTGATATCACGAGTGTGATACAATAGCGCCATCGATTACTGAAGAAGATCTAATGAGGTATTCTGTATTGGCTGAAAGAGAAAATGTTGACACTTCTGCCAATATGTATCGAGAGGGGTTTTTAATTACTAGCCGATTAAACTATGATAATACTGAAGGTGTTTATTTTGTGGCTGGCATAACGTGCATCAGAAATGCGAAAAAACATTAATTATAATGTCATTCGAAAAGTTGTCAATCACATAATATTATAGAAGCTCAATGTGAGTGTGCGGCAGGGGTGGGCAAATGGTCAGTGCAAACATATTTTGGTTGTAATAAATGGACTAATCGATTTCACCAAGTATAAAATAATAACAACAAAACCCATCTGCACAGAGACACTCCAAAGCTTTCATAAGCCAACACAATACATAGAGTAAGATAAATAAACACAATGACTTTTCGTATATTACTCAGACAGACTATAATATTCTTTGCTATTTTCTATTAGGTAAATACTTTTTCGTTTACTTCTTCAGAAAAAGTTAGGTCGCTATAGTGGGGTAGCGCCATCTAGTACAACTTTTTGAACTGAACGATGAAACGTCAAAAGAAACTCTCTCATTGCGAAACAAAACACTGCCAAAAAGTGTTCGAAACAAAAGAGCGTGAATGTAAGAAAAGGGGTTGTAAATTCGCTCGTCAAACGGTCAATAAAGATGTCTGGCTTGTGTCCTTGACACACAGACACACAGCAGACGAGCTTTTATAGTCCATAAACATTTTACTAGCCGACCTTGTGGGGTCTGCAGGCAGGTCGTTGCACTGATATGACGATGGAGTGATCAATGTTTGTGATGCTGGTTTGACGTTAGAATTTTGGGAGGATGCCGGCTGAGCTAAGCTTAGCTGATTAACAATTTAAGGACGCAATTTTCATAGTGTAAGTTATGTTCAATATTCGGATAATAAAACTTTAGAATACGCTGTTACGCTGTTCAATTCGTTCTAAATTTAGAATAATACCTATGTATGTCGTTAACAGCAGCGAAAAATGTTAGAGAAATATCTCCAAATGTCATTAAAATCACGCCAATAATTTTTTATTGAATAATTTAAATGTATGAGAGCGACTACCTACTCAATTCTTATGTCAACTTTTGATGTTTTTGAATTTTAACGCTAAAAATAACATAACCTGCTTTTTATTCTACTTACCTACTGCAAAACTTTCTTGTTATTGCAAAAAGGTGTAATAAACATCACATTATCTTCGGTTTATGCAATGCATTCTAAAACGCTTTACCTGCGTTACAGTGAAAAAAAAAAGCAATTACGGAATCATTTAACTGTTTCCAAGAACACTCCTCAAATTGCGTCAAAATAACGGAGTCTTACAAGACAAAAGTCCTTTCTTCATCAATAGAAGGGTTGCTTTTCTTTCTCGGCCATAAAAGGATTTAAGAATCGGTTTTTTTGTCACCCCTTTGTTGTTTATTCCTGCCAAAGGAAAAGATTGCACAAAGTGCCGTTTTGTATGTTGAACAATGTTGTTTGTAATTGTAAGCTGGAAGTATATTGTTCATGGACGGTGTTTTAAAATGACCGTATGCATTTTTTACGTTTTTGTCAAAGCTGTTTTAGTCACCCAAAGAACTCCTTTCTGATCAGCCAGTATCGATCGTCATCTGTTACAAAATGTTACAAGTGAAATAGTGCTGTTGAAAAATTCGAAAGAAGAAGTTCCAACATAATAAATTCAAATCGGGAATCAGGTGTGTAACGTCTACATTTTTCTCTCGTTAAAAACAAACTACGACGGGCACATCTAAATTTAAAAATCCAATCTTAGCGCGGTATCGCTCCGCTCCCAAGTGGTTATCCGACAAGACGTAAATCGCGACGACCCGTATAACTCTCGCGGGCCATTAAAAAGATAACTTAATATAGGCATAATAATAAACATCGGTGGTTGGATCACGGTAGATTCATAATTTTATTTATTCACGAAACCGTAAATATCAGTAGGAATAATTCCGAAGGTTCTTTGCGGGATTAAGGGGCCGCGGCGAGGCTGAGAAAATTATATTCGGCTATAACAGTTATCATGCATCACCTGGGAGCTTAATGCGAGTTTTCGCAATCTCGAGGGCGACGGGGTGCGGGGGGCAGGACAGGGAATTACTTTTTCAAAGTATTTACATGTAAATAGAGTTGGCGTTGGATGGTGTTTCCGCCGAGGATGTATCTGGATTGTTGAAAGGTCAATGGATAGGTTTTGTATGCAGCTTTTTTGTTGTTCGATCGGTAGAGTCAAAAGGTGGAACGGAAAAATCTGATCAATTAAAATGTGATTGTTAATTTAAAGGAAATATAAGAAAGAGTACTTATTGTATAAAAATATGCTGCCTGAATTTTATTGAAAAAAAAAATAACTTATGATTATTAAAATTATCCGAAAAAGGAAAATTACAAGAACCTACATTCCATCTCTTTTTGGTTAAATAGATACGGCCTGAATGCCTGAAAAGTCGGTTTAAATATAATTCTTTGAAATGAATTATCTTTAATTTGTGAATAAAAATTATACCAATGAGCACTCAAAATTGCGCAATGCAACACGACAATTAATTGAAATGCAAAAGGGGTTTAAAGCCCACCGAAAATTATTCATACAATCCTGAAAATCCTTTGGCAATTTGCAATTCAGCAGCACTCTATCGAAAAAGCACGCCCTTTACATAAACCTTGTATAATTATCATCCATTCTACTTATAAACTTTCATAACGGCCTATACGTCGACTTAACCTCTTTCGGGGGTGCAATATACCCCACAGGGGGTAATAGGGGGTTAAGAAAAACGGTTGCACGCCACGGAATAGAAAATGCTCGTTTCGGAATGGCTTCGGTGGAAAGCTGGCGATTTATTTTCGGCACGGGATCTTGGGAAATATCCCGGGAGCGGATTTTTAATGGCGCCATTGTTTCTGTTTTAAAAGCGGCGTGCGAACGGAATACTTAAACGCAGACTCTCTTTGTTTACTTAATGTCGTGTGGATGTGGCCGTGGATGCTGAACGTCTTATTAAGGCTTGGAGATGATGCCATTAGATTATCTCCTTAGAATAATTTTCTAATACCTAGTTTTAAAAAGATACGCGCGCACCTATTACCGCTTGAAGAAGTTATAAAATAGTATATTATGATACAAGTGAGCTAACGTTGCTCATTATGATGAGCTGATTTACGCCCTCGCCTGCGGCTCGGGCTGCAACCCACAGCCTCGTGTCTAGTGAGTAAGTTGCTCACGAGTTTCATACGCACTTTTTCAACACACTTGCGAGGAAAAACAAACATTTATTGCATTCATTCATAAATTAATTAACCTAATTAGCTAAGGGAAAAAGCGCGCAAGTTTTTTTTTGCACGCGCCAAATGTAAGGTCATTGATTACATACAGCCATACAGCCTACTTCAAAATAATTATAATAATAGTGATAAAACGCAAATGTTTTTTAACAAATTATTGTGAATTATAAATAATTTGATAATAATATACTTAATTATGTTTTTTTGACTTAATTAGGGACATATTTATTTATTCTAAAAACGTAAATGGATTTTCAACGGTATAAAACCTCTTTGTTGTTACAAAAAAAGAACTGTACGTATTACCCGGTGAAATTGAAAATGCTCTGTTTACTCGCATATAACTTGCAGTTTGATACTAACTTAACTTTGTAGGGATCCTGTCTTACCCGGTTAAATTGAAAAGTCTCTGTTTACTCGCATATAATTTGCAGTTAGGTACTTACTTAACTTTGTAGGGATAATTCTATTACGCAACTAGTACTGTAATATTATTATGCACGCGTGTTTTATGGTTCGGTTTATGGCCCTAAGATCGATGTAATAAGGCAAACTTTATGAGCAAGTGTGTTGAAAAGAAATTAATGGTATAGAGTTTTGGTGGTTTTTGTTACTTATAACAAACATACATCGGTACATTCAATTACAATTTTACTAACATTTCGCATAATTTCTATCAGTTTCATCAAATGTAATGTATTTAAGTAGTTTTCATAATATGATTCGATATTATTATATTCTGTGTAATTTTTATTTTCAATTTCTATCGTAGTCGAATCTTTTAAATATTAATCTATAAATTAAACTCGTGGAAAATAAAATCGACTCACAGGATTTTTTCATACAAACATGCTCCTTTTAGCGTCTCATAGATAGGAAACTATTTGTATCTGTGCAATGATTGTTACGTCGATAAAAAGGCAAAACGCCCAAATTGTCGAATCACACTTTCAAAAATCTTCAATTTTGCAAAAATTGTGATTCGAGAATTGGACGTTTTGCCTCTTCATCGACATAAAAATCATTGCACAGATGTATCTATGAGAAGCTAAATTGAGCATGTTTTTATTTAAAAGGCCCAGTGAGTCGATTTCATTGTCCATGAGTGTATTATTTGTTGTTTCTTTTATGCAAGCGGTCTACACCTGTAACTGTAATAACGTTTAGATGTTACACCTTATAATTTGTGTTGCCATTGTTAATGTTTATATTTAAGTTGCTGATCAAATCAATGAAAATAAAAAATAAAATTAACATTGTCGCATAGCAAACTTTGTCGCTTTATAAGTACTAACAAATTTCAAGAACATTAATTTAACACAAAATTACACAGTGACCAAATTTTATTAGTGACCAATTTGATAGTTATAAACTTACTAAAAATAATCAAAGTTTACCTATTATGTATAATATTTTAAAAAGAAATCACGTGTTTTATTAGTAATAAGGAAGATGTCGTATTTTTGTCACGTTATCTAAAAAGTCATTACTACACTTTACACATACAGTTATGACCGAATAAACACACGCCTTATATGGAGCACTAGGGTTGTCTTTTTTGCAAACGCCAGAAAATATTACCTAACTTCACATTACATTAGCGTCAATTTGAAGTAAGAGAAGCGAACATCCTATACATTCTTTATTTAAGTCATCCACAATCATTGTAATTATTATATTTTTGACTTTGACTATCTTATAAGAAACAATTCAAAATGCAATTCAAAAATCGTTAAACACAATCAAAAATTATTAAACAGTCACTGATTAACAATTGTTTGATCGCATTTTGAATTATTTATTTTTAAATTTCTTTTCCATAATTCTTTGAAAGATTATTTTATTGTGATCTTCGTCAGTTACATTTTTTATAAATAGACACTAAATATTTAGAAAAAATCGACCATCTCACAACCAGCTCCGATGGGACTCGAACCCACGACCTTTCGCTTTCCGGGTGACTGCTCTAACTACTGAGTCGTTCCGACTCCATAGCTCAGTCGGAACGACTCCGTAGCTCAGTGGTTAGAGCAGTCGCCCAGAAAGCGAAAGGTCGTGGGTTCGAGTCCCATCGGAGTTGGTTGTGAGACGGGTCGATTTTTTCTAAATACTTACTTCATTTTCCATTTTTCAATAATAAAAATTTAATTGTGAATGCAAAAAAGTAAAAATTTTAACAACACACTAAGTAGTTGATTTTTGTAACTTCCTATATTTTTAGATTGTTCTCATGTATGGTTTGTTATTTATCTAAATGGATTTTTTTGTATATTGCCATCCCTATCTATCTCGCGCACCCACGCGCTGTGTATTAGAGGCGTTTTCTAATCCGCGAGGTGGCGTGGGCGAAACAGCGAAATAGCGAAACATGACGAAAATTATGACGCAGGTGACAGCCCTTAATGTGCTATTATTTTATTTTTCTGTGTAATTTTAATTTAGAAAGTGATTTATGTTTTTAGTGAGATAAACATAATAATTTTGGATGGCAATATTTATTGGGACAAAACTGTAAAATAATATCAACATTATGTTGTTATGACTACTTTTATAAGTTATGTGTGGGACAAAACTGTAAAATAACATCAACATTATGTTGTTATGACTACTTTAATAAGTTATGTGTATTTTTCATTGAAAAACGTTTTAAAATTGTTCTAAACCAATCGTACCAACATTTTATAGTTAATTTAATACACTAAAAAGTATTTTAGGAAATATGTAAGTACCTACCTAAAAATATATAATTATTTAAATAATGAAGCTTTTTACAATTTGAACATTGTCCATTTAATTTATATTTGTCGTAAACAGCCCTACAATACTAGTCCTCATTATTTTTTGTTGATTTTCAAAACCCTATTTCAAGTAATTCATCAAAAAACTGATTCGAAAAGGCAATTGACTACCATCCAAGGGTTCATTAGTGCCACTTAAATAATTCAAAACGGAGTCATTGACTTTAATTAAAGGCGTTTCTAAATATCAATGGCAGCCGACAACTTATTGTTTAAATAATAAAAAAAAAAATACTACAGTTTTCTCATCTGTCCCTTAATCAGCGAGCTGTCATTTTTTATCTCCGGAAGAGATACGAATGCTTAAAATAACGAACTAATAACACTCGGAGCGCCCGACTTAAAGCGACCGAAAGCTAAATATATTATTAGACAAGTAACACATCGTTCCGTCAGTATAATGAACATGGCTCCCTCTAGCGAGGTACATTAATCACCCCCCTTCCCCCACCCCTTCCTTCTCTACCTCCCCTCGAAAAAAAAACTCCCTACCCGCTCAGAATGTAACCAATTCATCACGAGACTCCGCCCTTGACAACTCTATATGAGAAACCCGTGATCAGAAAGTCCCTTACCGACACCCTTTGCTACGAAGCATAAAAACCGACCAGGCACTTTTTAATCACCCTGAACTAAAAGTCCCTGACCTGTTTCTCCAAAGCGAAGTTAGAGAGAGTGTTCATAGTATTTTTGTGCGGGTAGTGTATTTTCTTGTAATACAAACTTTGTTGTACGGCGGCCATTATAGATAAATTTCACGTTACCTTTATTTTTAACGCGGATTCAATGTTGTTACGTCGCTTTCGTAGCTTTGTGTTTGGGTGTTGAACTTTTGATTCTGAAAACTGAATGTTTTGATGGCAAAGCTTTTTATTTTTATTTGTGTACTACTTTATTATTTTATAATAAATAGTCGTTATTTTAGTTCTGTTAATATTTGTATAGGTATTAACGGTGCTTAACTGCTGTAAGGTTTACAAACATTTTTCAGTTGTAACAAATTTATGAACAAATTTTCGAAATTGTTACATTCTGTTACGAATGAAATGATTAAGTACTTACTAATATATTTTGTAAACATTTTCTAACAGCACAGTTTGTATCAATCAGCATTAATATCTTAATTTTTTTATTTATAAATTGAAATAGAAAACAGAGCGTCCTATAAATCCGAATCTAGCATTTTTAGGTAAGTAATGATAGTTGAAAAATATTGTGTTTTACAATAACATGCCTAGGTTCTAAAATAGATAGTTCTATAAATTGAAATAGATGGTAATTGGAAAGCGACAATTTCTATCAGAGCCTCGTAGACGCCATGCAGTTTCCGTACATTATTGTTCCACGTATCTGCAGCATGTAAATTACTATTTATTGGCCGCGATTGAATTTGTACCTCGCATCTGTACCCAGAGTGAGACGGTATAAAAATTTATATATCTATAGAATAGTACCTATAGCAGGTAATTGGAAAAGTGAATAAAAGTTTCTGAAAAATAATCGTCTCACAGCCAGCTCCGATGGGACTCAAACCCACGACCTTTCGCTATCCGGGCGATTGTGCTCTAACCGCTGACCTACAGCCTCGTTACGAGAAGCGTCGAGTTTATCCAATACTTCTTATGCGCTGTACTTATAGCCAGCGTTAAAGTTATTTAAATTTTTACTTTTTTGCATTCACAATACAATTTTTATTATTGGTTGTGAGACGGGTCGATGATTTCAATTTAACCGCCTCTGTGGTCTAGTGGTTCATACCACGGATTTCAGACCCAGAGGTCCCGGGTTCGATTCCCAGTGGGGGTACATATTGTATTCGGTTTGGTTGGTGGTAGGACTTGTTCTTAGTCCGCCTGGCTAGCTACCACCATCTTATCTAAGTCTGACGCCATAACAATGATGTTTTCAGCATTATTGTGTTCCGGCAGTTAAAGATAAGATAGCCAGTTCCTCAGTGGTTGAGGATTCCGGGAGTAGTGCGCTTCCACCTTCAGCCTTATCACCACTTATCATCAGGTGTGATGAAGGCTAAGTGTTACCCCGTGGTGGATAAAAAAAAAAAAAATGTTTTAAATTTTTCAAGAATCATTTTACTGTCCTCATTTTAGTAACTATTTTATTACTTATGGTGGCTCTTCGCGGTGGTGGTTACTCAGGAAGAATGTAACTTTCTAATAGTGAAATACTTTTTAAAATCGGTCCAGTTGTTTTTGAGTTTATTCGTAACAAACATAAAAGCAAAAATACAAAGTACAAACAATTAAAGGTAATTTGGAATTAGAGTCAGAATAATTCAGCCAGAATTTTCCTGTATTTCTTACATTGATCGTCGTTGGTTTTGTGTAAAATATATCTAAATATACTAAAGGTATCAATAATTTTTTGAAAATAATATATGTATATCGAAAAATTGGAAAATGAAGTAAGTATTTACGAAAATTTTAACCGTCTCACAACTAGCTCGGATGGGACTCCAACCCACGACCTTTCGCTATCCGGGCGACTGCTGTAACCTCTGAGCTACGGAGTCGTTAGAACGACTCCGTAGCTCAGAGAGCTCTATATACTTACCTACTTTAAATTCAATTTTTCAATAACAAAAATTGCATTGTGAATGCAAAAAAGCAAAAAATATAATAGCCAAAAATATACAACCAGCTGCGATGGGTCCCATCGGAGCTGGTTGTGAGACGGGTCGATTTTTTCTAAATACTTTATTTTCCATTTTTCAGTAATAAAAACTGCATTGTGAATGCAAAAAACTAAAAATTAAAATAATATAATAATAATTATGTATATCTTAAATCTAGAACTTTGCAGCCGGTAAAAGTGCGAGGTATATTGAGTTGCATTTGCATCAGACGCAGGTGACAAAACAAAGGCGTTGTCTATAAATTGTCGCGACCAACAAAATCCACTAATGTAGTAAGTAAAACCAGGGGGAATGTCGTGGACGTTATTTAAACTACCATTTGCCGACGGCAGGTTTATACTGAAGGTTTTAGAAATATGTGGATATCTTGAATTTTTAGCGGAGAAGGAAAAGTAAAATTGCGTTTTCGAACGTTTAAAAATATTGAAAATGAAGTATTAGAAAAAAATCGACCCGTCCCATAAATACTTCGTTTTCATTTTTTTTAAATATACAAAAAACAAATTTTAAAGTACCAATATATAAAAATTGTATTATGAATGCAAAATAGTGAAAATAATCCATTTTAGAAAAATAAGGAAAGTAAGGAGTTAAGTACCTATATGTCTTTTTACATTTATTTTTTCAAAAAATCAAAGAGCATTATATAGTTCAAAACAAAAAAGATATTTGAAAGTATTATTCTTAATTAAATAAAAATCGTGTCAGACGATTCCCATTTCTATAGCATCTAACTGTTGGCGTTTCTTTGCGCGTGAGTTTAAATTTTAAACTTTAATTTTGCTCATTGAATCGTTTGTTTTCAAAACAGCACTTGCCCAAAATTCCAAATGTTTTCTAACGGCAACACTCTGTTTTCGATACTGTTCAACTTTTTGTGAATCCAAACTAGTCCCATACATTCTATCAGACTTCGTAGTGATACGTAATATGAATTTGATTCCAAACATCACATGTCCAAAATTTTGAATATCAAAATTAGTACTTACCTATAATTTTTTTTAAATTTTTTTATGTGCTTAATCATTGAAAAATATATATTTTATTTGTTCTCAATTGACAATAATCATGCATCATTCCCAAAATATTTGGCTACCTTGTTGTTTGTTCTTCATGTAAAAACCCAGTTTTGGAGAAGTGCTGTTGTACACTAAGGCAAATAAATAGTAGATTGTATTACAAGGGAGCAAAGTAATATATTTACGCCGAGGGCGCTATTTTGAATGTAGAGCGCAGTGAAGGATTCTAGAGTAGAATCTCGAGCGCAGCGAGGGATTCTAAAGTAGAATCCTGAACGCAGCGAGGGATTCAATATACGCCGTCCGAGGTGAAAATAATTTTGCGGCCGAGTAATACACTCTGCTTTTCATCCCCCTCTATATGAAAAGCAGTAAAGACAACTCAAACTACCTACCTTTCTTTGTCGTTCGGATACATCATAGCGCTAGTCGGGCAAGAAAAAAAAATTGAGTATTGAAATAAAAAAAAATTAAATAAAAAAAATATATGTCCATCAGATTTCTTATAAGTATCTCCGGGGATGCCGTAGGGGGGTTGAAAATTTTGTTAGATTTTAGCTACGACTCTGATGCTTCTTTAATTATGTTCTAAATTCAAATCTCATTGTTTTGGACCCTGTTATGAAGCTGTTCAAAATTCAAATCTCATTTATACCCTCTTGTCATAACAGATAAAAAATGAATCGTTTTGGACCCTGTTATTAGATAAACAATCATCGCTTTTCGAATCGATGGGATGAAAATAATATTGCTATCATTTGTATATCTCTTTAATTGATTTTAACATATGCTGATTTTTTTGAACAAGTAAGTCCGGTTTTTTATTCTAACTTGTTACTTTTGATTTGAAAGTTTGTATTTACTAGAATTCTAGAATTCATGTGCACTGTGGGATATCTTTATCATGATGGTTCAAAACAAAAGCGCAAGATATTTTTCACCTCTCCAGCTCGAAAAGGGCGCTTTTGGCGCCTAAAAACTCGCAGCAAAATCGATTTTTGCTGCGAGCGTGAGGCAAAGTGCTTTTTTAATTTCTTACACCAACTTTTGAAATAATTAAGAAAAAAGAAATAGAGTGACAAGGATGAGACTTTTAAAATTAATATGAGCAAAAAGGATAGATGAAAAGGATAGCTTTATGTCGATGGACATGAAATATAAAGCTTAAAAAATAAATACACGGATACCAAAGGTTCGAAATAAAGAGTATGGGCGAAATGAGGTCGCATCATGATATAAATATAAAATAAGAAAAAATAATGAATTCTATTAACAAAATATATAAATACGATTGTACTACTATTGCTTTTTATTAAACACGCAATATTTAAAATAAATAATATGAAGTGAACATTTATATCGCTTACTAATATATTATCATGTTTGGTTTTCATAAATTACATGCAGTGCAGTTTTTGAACGCAATGCAAACAGTTACCTTCAACTTGCATAATTGCCCCAATTTTACTCTTAATTATTAATTTTGTAATTTTGATGTTTTCTTTATTGTTAAATGTTGCCTTCAATGTTGTTTTTCTGACCTGTAACACTTTTCTCGCTGGTAGAGGTGAAAAGTTGTATGTTTAACACGAGAGCAAAATTTTCTGATGTCTCGTGCCTTTAAATCTCACTGTGCTCAGTAGTCTATATTTGAATCACTCGCAACGCTCGTGATTCAATTTTAGACTACTGCGCTAGTTCGTGATTTAAATTCAGCACTCGCAGCGAAAAATGATTTTGCTCTCTTTTATAACAAATAACTATTTAGCTTGTGCTTTGTTGGTTTTATTTGCAAGAATAAACTTGCAAAAAATAGCTACAGGATAACCTCGTATTTATAAATACAGTTAAGGTTTTACTTATAAGAGAGATTATTATTAGTAGTATTAACTAAAATAGTTTTGGAAACGAAGTCGAACTCACAATCAATAAATTTTTCTAAGCATAAAATAGATGTAAATTTTCATATAGAAGAAAATAAGTTTTTTTTTTTAAGTTTATGACAATATTTTTGCTAATATACTTTAATATTAGCCAAACCAAACCGGTAGGTATGCAAGATTCAGCACAATTGGACTCTGGAAAGTTGGTCTAATTTAGGTTGCACGATTTGACCCAAACGGACGTACAGTTGAACCAATGAATCATGACCCACCATTAGGACATTTTCTAACAGATATTAAAATTCAATACGGTCGAAATTTAAACTTGTTGACATTGACACTGCTCTTATAGTATTGATGCGTTCAAACAATGAACAAAATGACTGTACATACACTGCAAGTTAAATAAAAGCTTTTAGAATAATAACATGTTTACATGTTTAAGTATTAACGTGTTTACGTACGGTCGCTACGCTCGTGATTCAATTTTAGACTACTTCGCTAGTTCGTGATTTAAATTCAGCACTCGCAGCGAAAAATGATTTTGCTCTCTTTTATAACAAATAACTATTTAGCTTGTGCTTTGTTGGTTTTATTTGCAAGATTAAACTTGCAAAAAATAGCTACAGGATAACCTCGTATTTATAAATACAGTTAAGGTTTTACTTATAAGAGAGATTATTATTAGTAGTATTAACTAAAATAGTTTTGGAAACGAAGTCAAACTCACAATCAATAAATTTTTCTAAGCATAAAATAGATGTAAATTTTCATATAGAAGAAAATAAGTTTTTTTTTTAAGTTTATGACAATATTTTTGCTAATATACTTTAATATTAGCCAAACCAAACCGGTAGGTATGCAAGATTCAGCACAATTGGACTCTGGAAAGTTGGTCTAATTTAGGTTGCACGATTTGACCCAAACGGACGTACAGTTGAACCAATGAATCATGACCCACCATTAGGACATTTTCTAACAGATATTAAAATTCAATACGGTCGAAATTTAAACTTGTTGACATTGACACTGCTCTTATAGTATTGATGCGTTCAAACAATGAACAAAATGACTGTACATACACTGCAAGTTTAATAAAAGCTTTTAGAATAATAACATGTTTACATGTTTAAGTATTAACGTGTTTACGTACGGTCGCCAGCACGTCGGTCGGGTTACTACAAAATGACAAAATTTAATAATTGAAACTGAACTCTATCTGTTGGACATAAGGATGAATTTTATTTAAATATATTTGACAGTT
Source organism: Crambus lathoniellus (assembly GCA_949710035.1). Lineage (NCBI taxonomy): Eukaryota > Metazoa > Arthropoda > Insecta > Lepidoptera > Crambidae > Crambus > Crambus lathoniellus. Next base: position 13,039,358 of record OX453307.1, read on the forward strand.
TGTAGTAACTTGACGTGCTGGCGACTGTACCTAAATCTTTGAATGTGAATGCCCAGTATAATTTTCTTTTTGTCAGCTTTGTTGTAAATGCCTTTTTCTCTGAAATAATGACAAAGAGTAAAATAATATGAAATTATTTTGCAGTGCAAAGTGTTGGTTTTTGGTTATCATAATACCTTTTTTAATACAGTTGCTCAAAAAGTGGCGTATTGCAGGGACGTATAGCGTTCGGGATGTGGGCTATTAAACACTCGAACTTTTTCTTTACCTTTCCCGAACTCGTGCGTTTTCTTTCCCAACTGTCAAAATATTGTCTATTAAAAAGAAAAAACCAACCACGAAGTTTTTACAAAAAAAATCATAGAAGTTTTTATGATTCATGCATATATTTCTAAAAAGAAGCTACTAATTTGTTTCAATATCAGATTTAAAAGTAATTTTAATTATACATTAAATTAATATTAGTATCGGCCAAATTAAATTTATAAATATAAAAAAAAAACATAAAATTGGCTGTATGACCACAGATTACTAAATATGGTATGACGTGCACTATTTACCATAGTATCTGCTTATAGGAGTTTGCGCAAGTAAGTGAAAAGAAAATGAGGGACCTTATTTCTTAATTTTCTAAATTAGTTTATTCTGGTTTTTATTGTGGTAGGTACTTAGTATGGTGGAATTAGTGCAATAATGTGGCTTTAATGGAAAACGATGTGGTAAAAGAGAGAAATAAGGAAAGGCGCTCCTGTAGGTTTCGAATTGCTTTTGTTAGGTTTCATTTCATTTCATCTCATTTAATTTAATTTTCATTTCATATCAAAAAAAAAATTCTACTAAAGCCTTGGCTGTATGATCATAGTTTCTTTTGCCAACCCAGAATGGGTGAAGAAAACAAAAAAAAGTCTCTGCTTAGCTTATATTCTTTTACGATTAGTTAGTTGAGTTTATTGTGTTTTATTATTTTATTAAATTGCTTAATTTTTTCGCAACTGTATTAAAAATAGTTGTTCAGTACACGTGCGGAACCGTCATTGCAACTTGTTCCGACTGTCAACCCTCACCTTCGGCTGCGCCTCGGCTCGGGTGGACATTTGTCGGAACTCTTTGCAATGACAGGCTTTCCGCACTTGTAATGAAATCTACTATTTCTTAAAGACTACCAAATATAATTGAAATTATACGTATTAAGTGTTTTATAGGTAGACGAAAAGTTAGGAAGTTAGTTACTATGTTTTTTAAATTGTTTATATCAAAATATACTTATTCAGAACGCTTATGACTTACCCCACCATACAGGACCAGCACCAGTGCGCGACTAGTTTATTCGCAATAAAGAAAGTGGGATCCCGGGCCGCTCCAATTACCGGGATATACGCGGCAATCCCGGTGACGGGTAGTGTAGGCAACGGCAATTATACATATTGCGAAATACGCTCCCCAAATAGGTTTGTGATACCCGTGTTTTGTAGGGAAAGTAAAACGTTTTATGGTCTGGACATTTTTGGGCTGGAAAACGAAGCACAATTTGGGCGTTTAGGCAGTAGATATTGCATATATTTCTTAAGAACTTGAAATATGACAGAAAAATAATTGTAAATACTCAATTGAAACTTTCAGAAAAAAATATATTTGTAACTGCATAGGCCTTAGTTTACTCGCAATGAAGAAAGTGGAATCCCGACCCGCGCTCTAATTACCGGGATATACGCGGCAATGCCGGTGACGCGAGTGTATGCACCGGCAATTATACATATTATTGAGATACATTTTTTTGAACCAGTTTTAGGCTGGAAATTTGGTTACCTTGAAATTATTTCCTAACTTCTGTATGTTTATTTGTTCTAGCATGTTCTATTTTCATTTGTAGCTCGTCCTCTTTCATAGCAGCTTTACTTTTAAAGTATAAGTCTTTCTACTGTAATATGAACTTCAAAATGTTCACTCTTTGAACAAGGCATTATAAATCGTTATTTGTTTTGTCACAATACGCAAAACGTAGAACTTTTCACGTGGCAACACTGGCAGCAACATTAGTCAGCTAGCCGTAGTATTTAAATTAAATAATTTTAATATTATCTCATGTTTAATTCCAAGTTATTTAGTGTAATTCGTTAAATTAAGTGTTAATTAATAAGTGAAAGTGATATCAGCAAGTTTCATGTGCTCACTTTTGAATTATCAGCAAGGAAAAATTTACCCAACTGTCAATCCAGAAGAGGACTACAGTTCAAATTGAAAAGAAATAAAAATACTGTGGACTGCTACTAATTAAACCTGGGGAGTATTGTTTTCATAATTTACATCACACACAGTGCATTTTAGACCAATCCTATGAAACTTTCATCACCCTAAGTATATACTTAAGAGCTTGACAAATTCTACCAATAATAATTAATGTACCTAGTTGCTAATATTCAGTAATTTGTTAGCCCAACAACTCGAGTAAGCAGTAAACAACAACAAGTATTCTCTGAGGAATAATATAATTTGTTTTGCATTGTGTTAATAGTACTTATAATTTCAATCTTATATTAGATCTGACATAAGTAAAGACTTTCCTAGGTTATTAAAAGTATTATAAGTTCTTTGTGGTCTTCCATAAAGTCTGAATTACTACTTGTAGTAGGTATATAAATTACTCGGTATCTAATTAAGTGGAAAAATTATATAGAAATTTGTTTTTTTTTTAATAGTTACCTACCCACTTACTTAGATATTATTGTAGATTTTACTGAAATATTAGTTTAATTACACAATTTATAGTCAAAGATTGAATCATATCCTTAACATCAATAGTACAATCAATCCAGGACTACTTATTTAAAGTTATAATATAATTTCAGGCATATTATCAAAAATGATGACCCGCAAAGCAGTCGCTAACAGCACCGAATTGAAGTTGAGACAAGCATTGCAAGAACTCAAGGCTTCTAAAGATACTTGCAATCAGCTCTTAAGAGAACGAGAGGATAGTGAAAAAGAAATTAAGAAAATCATCGACAAAAATTCTCAATTGAAGAGCGAGTTGGCCCAACTTCATTCGGAACATGTAGAAGCTTTAGTGCAAAGGGATCAGCTTCGTGATACCCTCCAGGACTATAACCAGCAGCTAAACACATATGAGAGTGCTCTAAGCCGCATCACTGACTTAGAAAAGGAATTAATTGCTGCAAATCAGTGTATTGCAGAACTTGAGGCAACGAGACAAAGTCAAGAAGAGCAACACACAAAGAGCCTTTTTGAGGAACTGATGCTTTCTCCAGGAGTTTGCCTTTCCCCACAACCCTTAGAAAATAATGTAAATTCTATTAACAAACTAAAATGTAAATTAGGGCATAAGAAAATTAAAAAGTATATCCGCATTAGTAAGTTCATTAAAAAGACTGAGAAATTAATTAAAAGAAATAATTGCTATCACAAAAATATTGCTCTAAGGAAAGAACGAATTGATTTGATAGACTCATTAGATATTTACAGTACTAAATTAATTGAGAGTAGACAAATGTATGATCAAGATACCAAAAGTTTACAGTCGAACATAAAAAGACTGCATGATTCCCTTGAGTTCATGAAAAATCAGTACTCAAGTGCTCAAATACAAATAAATGAGCATATTCAATCTGCTACAGAGTTGGTAGAACTCTGTAATTACAATGCCAATCGATATGACTCTTTAGTACAAAATCAATCTAATGCTACTTTCCAACATACAAATTGTTCCTGTACCTGTGTTACACAACATTCAGACTCAAGTAATTTAAAGAATAGTGTTTCAGAGCATACATTGGTCTCTCACAATGAAAAAAACATAAATAAAATTGAATCAAATTATAATACGGTTACTTTTAAGCCAGTTTCAAACAAAAATTGTCATACAATAATGTACTCAGACAAAATAGGCCAAGGTTTTGGATCAATTATTAATGACAAAACTAACAAAAAATGTATTAATATTTGTACTCCTGGTCAGTCTTTGAACAAGATTATAAATAATATTAATGAGTCCCACATAAATGATACCACTAATCTAATAATATTATGTGGTGATAGTTCAAACTTAACTAAACAGGATATACTTAGAAACATAAACATATTATTAACATTGCAATCTAAGACAAGTTGCAGAATAATACTGAGTGCTTTGCCCTATGCAAGTAATTTAAATTGGGATCAGAATAGACGAATTTATGATTTGAATTTGTATATGTATAATTTGATATGTCGTCATAGTGACGTTATTTTATATTTTGACGTTAATAAATTTATTAACAATTTTATTTTGACCCCAGATATTATGTATCTGTCAAAAAAAATTAGAATAGAATTAGCTAATTTATTAGCTTATAACTTACAAGACTCGGTTACAAACTATGTAACTAAGTTAACAATACCTAGTTTAAGTACTTCTACTAATAGTAGACTAATTAATGTAAATAAAACTGTGACAAACTCAGATTTAAACTGAGGCGCAAGACAACAGCCAGACCTATTAGTCTTAATGTAATTCATCAAAACATGCAAGGTCTGTCTGGCAAAGAATTGGAATTAGAATTATTTGCTGAATGTCATGATATTCAGATAATTTGTTTAACTGAACACTGGCTGCAACACCACGATACGTCTTTGAATGTAAATAATTTTCAACTATCTAGTTCATTTGGCAGGAAAACAACAACTCGTGGCGGATCTCTAATTTTAGTAAATAGAAATAGTAATATTCAGATTAAGGAAAGAAAAGATATTGTAAACTTTACTAGAGAACGCCATGTTGAACTGTCTTGCATAGAATTAAATAGTTTGGTGATAGTATGTGTATACCGACCTCCTACGGGTAACTTTGACATCTTTGAATCAGTAATGGAGAATGTACTTAAAAAGTTAAAATTAAAAAATAAGTCTTTATTAGTCTGTGGCGACTTTAATATTGATATTCTGGAAAGTTCTTCGCTAACCACTCGTTTACTGACTTTGTTCAAGTCATTTAATTTAATAAATCAGTTTTTTGAACCCACTAGGGTAACTAGCCACTCTGCCACTTGCTTAGACAATGTTTTTATGGAATGTGACCCGGTGAGCAAGATGGTTTTTAGTAATATCACATCTGACCATTACGGATTGAGAGTGTCATATGAGTTAAACATTGTGGATGAAGCTAAGACTATAGTATGTAGGCCAATAACAAAAAAGCGACTGGACAATTTTAAACATAGTATTGAAGATAACATTTTAGTAATGCCCTATAAGCATGACAATCCTGATGTCTTGTACGGTAACCTCTCTCAATTGATCAATAATGAGTTTCAAAAATGTTTCAAAACTCAAACTATTAAATGTACACAAAAGTTAAAGTTCTGTGATTGGGCTACGCCAGGAATTTATAAAAGTAGAAATAAACTTTATGAACTTTATAAATTGAGAGAAAGTAACCACTGTACAGATTTCTTAGAACATGTTAAAAAGTATTCCAAGACTTTCAAAAAAGTATGTGCTCTAGCCAAATCTAACTTTATAAAATTAAAAATTAAACAGTCTAATAATAAAATTAAAACCACCTGGGATGTTATAAATCGTGAAACGGGTAAATATAAACCCCGTGAAAATAGTTTGGCGCTTAACATAAACAATACATTAGTTAAGTCGGATAAAGAAATTGCAAATATATTCGATAATTATTTTGTAAATATTCCGTTGAAAACGACATCAGATTTGGATTCTTCACCAGCGGCTGCTGCCTCCATGCTTAGAAACAACGTAACTGAATGCGGGTCTTTGTTTCATTTTAAAAGTATTGAAGCTGTAGATATTATAAAAGCTTTTAAGTCACTTAAAATGAAAAACACAACTGATCTATGGGGTATATCTGTAAATATTATCAAAAGTATTGTTTACCCAATTGCTCCCTATCTTGCTGACATTTTTAATTTGTGTATTGAGCAAGGAGTTTTTCCTGATCTTATGAAATTCAGTAAAGTTATTCCTTTATTCAAATCAGGAGACAAAGAAGACCCAAGTAATTATAGACCAATATCAATACTGCCCGCCTTAAGTAAGATATTTGAGAAAATAATACTGGAACAGTTATTAACGTATTTTAATTTAAATCATCTTTTACATAGTAAACAGTTTGGTTTTTCAAAGGGTCGATCTACAACTGCTGCTGGGGTTGCGCTTTTAAGACATATATTTAAGGCCTGGGAGGGGTCGCGGAATGCTCTTGGCATTTTCTGCGACTTGTCTAAGGCTTTCGATTGCGTGGAGCATCGGACGCTGCTGTTGAAGCTAAATCACTATGGTGTGAAGAATAATGCTCAAAATTTGTTATTGTCGTATCTCAGTTCCAGGACTCAGGCCGTTGACATTAATGGCGAAAAATCATCCGGCTGTCATGTTAAGATGGGCGTACCTCAAGGTTCAATTTTAGGGCCGTTCCTCTTTTTGGTTTATATAAATGATTTACCGTTCTTTGCAGAAAGATTTTGTGAGATTGTCTTGTTTGCGGATGATACCTCCTTGATTTTTAATATCGACAGGAATAAAACTCAGTTTGACGATGTAAATGAAGCACTCTCACAAATTCTTACTTGGTTTAATGTAAATAATCTAAAGCTTAATGCAAAGAAAACAAAGTGTGTCCAGTTTGCTTTGCCAAATGTACGTGATCAACCTATTAATATTAAAATTAATGATGAAAAATTGGATTTAGTAGATTCAACCGTTTTCTTGGGTGTAACTCTTGACGGGAAACTTCAATGGACCAAACATATCACGACGCTTGCTGGCAAACTTAGTTCAGCTGCATATGCTATTAGGAAAGTGAGACAGTTAACAGATGTCGAAACGGCTAGGATTGTGTATTTCAGTTATTTTCATAGTATCATGTCTTATGGTATTCTGTTATGGTGGACAGCAGCTGATATACAGACTATATTTATTTTACAAAAACGAGCTATAAGGGCGATTTATCAGCTAGGCTCCAGGACATCTCTCAGGGACAAATTCAAAGAGATTGGTATATTAACAGCTGCATCCCAATTCATATTTAATTGCATAGTTTTCGTTCGTTGCAATATAAATGAATATATCAAACATAGTGATTTGCACAACCGAAATACTAGAAATAAAAATAAACTTGTAATGCCTCGGTACAGGCTAGAGAAGGTTCATGGATCTTTCCTGGGTCTTGGGATACGCTTTTACAACAAAATTCCAGATGGTCTATTGGACTTGCCTATTGAAAAGTTTAAGATGCACATAAAAAATGGCCTCGTTAAAAAAGGATATTATACTGTTAACGATTACTTAAAGGACAAAACGGCTTGGTCATAATTTAATTTAATTTTTTTTTTATTGTATTGTGTTACATTCTAGTATTTAGCATTTGTTTTTTTTTTAATTCGGCATTTAACACGGGTAGCTTAAGTATGTCATGCTCTCGTTAAACATTCCTGCGGTGGTGTCGTGTGAGTCGGGTCGTTACGTTCCCTAAAATATGGTTGAGCGAAGCGATGGCTGGCTCATGCGTCATGCTCGTGAACGGGTGCTGCCAGTGGGGTGGGTCTGCTCATGTCTACTTGTGTTAAAGGTGTTCGGGATATGGTTAATAATAGTATTATATTGATTTATGAGCGAGCTGGTGTGTCTCATAGTAATTTTGGTATCCGTGTCTTACAGTAACAGCAATTTTTCTAATAATTGTTTTATTTATTCAAAAATTCCTTTTATTTGTTAATACTTATAAATTTGAATATACAGCGCAACTTGCAGTTTCCTTTTCATTAATCCTATCGTATAATAATACAATGTGAATAAGATTAAGATTAGTGTGTCCATTAAACTATTTGATTCCTTGTTTAGTTGAAAATTGTTTACTGTTTTAGGTAATAAGCAAAATTGTACTTAATTTAAGCGGCATTCTGTATTGTGATGGAAAGTAACCTTACTATTATGTGAAGGTCACTTTTCAAATTTGACGACTCTGTATAAGTTAAAACAGGGAGAAAAAAATAGCCCTTGGCGAGTTTCTTGCCGGTTCTTCTCGCTACAAGGTCTCCTGCCGTAGGATTTGCGAACCGATGGCGTAGCTTCATTGACGTTCATAAGTGTTGTTAAACAAACCTAAATTGAATAAACGATATTGAATTTTGAATTTTGAATTTTGAACATAACCCCCTAATTGCGCGCGTAAGAAAGAGGGTGCCTCCGGGACCCATGTATAAGTTTTCCAAGCATAGTACATACATTAGTAATGTATATTATTACTTTGTAAATGTACCTACAGCATACCATACCTGATCATCATCATCATCAGCCATTTAACCCAACTGCTGGGGCACGGGTCTTCCTTATGCATGGATAAAGGAGAATGGGCTATGACCCACCACGCGAGCCCATTGCGGATTGGTGGGTATTACGACTGCAAATGCAGCCGGGACCAACGGCTTAACGTGCCCTGCCCTCCGAAGCACGGAGGAGCTCAAGGTGAAAAGCTTTTCGTCACCCATCTCGTGACCGACTATCGTGAACGTTACTTAACCCTAACGATCGCAGGCCAAGCGCGCTAAATACTGCGCCACGGGCTCCTCCTGATACTGTGTTGTAAATAATGTCCTAATTATTAAAAAAACACTTCTTCCTTATGCATAGCTGCTTCACTTAAAATAAAAAACTCCATTTTTAAATATAATCCAATCCGTTCTACACTACATCGTCGTTTGTTTTGTCACATCGCGCAAGACGTAGGATGTAACCCCCTAACTGCGCGCGTAAGACGGGAGGGTGCCCCCGGGACCCATACACTAGTTTTTCCAAGCATATCTTATTGCCCTTTTGTTGATACCGGGGGTCGTTACTTTCATCGCCGGGGGTCAGACTGCCGTGACGCGAGACTATCCGACGAAAGAGTTACGTGTTTTGGTGATGTTGTTTTGTTTATTTTATTGGTGTCTCTCTAGGAAACTACGGTTTGATAAAGAAGTATTCAGGAAGTTGTGTTTGATAAGTAATTTTTATATTTTTCTAGTCAAACATTTTGATCTAGTCGAGCATGTCTTATTTCCTAAACGTGAACTCATGTTTATTGATCATTTTAAGATTCGTAATATGAATAAGGTACTGGTATAAGGGTCTTTGTTCTATCAAACTGCTTCTTGAAGCTCTTGTATTAGTTGAAATCTAGACCAAGGCCAGTTAGTAATTGTACATTTTATTGCTCACTTGCGGTAGCATCAGAGTTGCACCAAGTGAGATATATTATTCTGATATTATAGGTATTTTAGTTTCAGTTGTCATTGAGATGGTTAGGTATTTCTATGAAATGAAATTTAATTGTTTGATTGCTATGCCATAATTTCACCCTTAGTTTTAAGTGTGACAAAGGAATTAAATTTCAAAAACAACAAATCAGACTTAACATGCTCAAAGACACTTCCATCTGAGACCATCCATGATACCACCATGATAGGATTAAAGCATGCAAATCAAACAAACACCAATTTCGCCTCTAAAATAACTCCCCACACAGCCAACTCCAAGCAATATCGCACTTTATTCCGTTGTAATAGGATCGTTTGGCTATTACAAAGATTGTAACGGGTCGATTCGACCCTTGTCTTATTTATTCATTCGAATAGGAAAAAAGTTGTTTTTGTTGATTCTCCCCTCCCCGGGCGAATACGCTCGGCTTGCAAGTTGCTCCATTTATTTTGTAGTGAGGAGATATTTCTGCTTGTTTTGTTTCTGTAAATCTAGTGGAGTAATGTTATGTTACCTAGTTTGGGGAAGTTTGTTATTTGTGTTTTATTTTCGCATGACTTGAAAGATATAATGTTTCTGTTAGACAGAAATAAATGTATGTCTTATGTAGAGAATTGCTAAGATAACCCTCAAACGCCACTGACATGGCAAATAATATTTTGTAGATACTTAATATCCTGCTCTTATTTTAATTTGAAGCATTTATTTTATTGTTACCGGGATTAGACCCAAAAAGATGTTTCATTAGGAAATAAAATTTATTAATTAACCCATTACATTGATTTCTGATATACCTTGAAGTTTTATCAAGGTTTTAGTACCTAGCTTTCGTATTTTATATATTATAATATTTATAATAAATTTTTCGTAAGTTTCATCTAAGAGAAGTTATAAATATAATATTATATATAAAATGTGGATTTTTATATATTAATATAAAAATCCAGATCTTAAGAATATTTAAATAAAAATATTTTATACATATTTTGAAATACTTACTCATATTACACTAATTAATAATGAAATGTAAGTACCATACATTCCTACAAAATCTTGGAATCAATCTGTGAAAGGATTGTACCCGAAAATTATTCGACTATTGGCTACTCGCAAAGCCCTTTTAAATTTAAATGGTCAGAATTATGTAAACTAGGTAGTAGGATTCCCGTGTAAAGCTGTCTGTCTAGATAGGTTGACATCCAGCATATCTGGGGGTGAGGGGGCGGAGAAGGTGGCAAACGGCCCCCTCGGATTAGTAGCGCCTCGTCTTAGCTCCCAGAAGTGCTATATTCAATTACAGAGCTTCTCAAACTTGTGTCTTGAGAAATAGAGTAAAACAAATTTAAAAGAACTACATAAAAATCAGTTAAATTATTTTGCGGAAAGCCCACACAAGATATTTCGAGTAAATTAATTTTATTGTATTTTTTATATTTCATAAAGGTTTAATGAATTTAATGTAGTTTAAGTATAAACTTGTAGAGACTTTACACAATTATCTTGTGTTTGTACTGCGGTAACGTGAGTGATTGTATATTCATTGTATAATTGTATACACTTGAAGTCCAAATTAAGTGGAATTTTTAACAAATCGACATGATAATTTTAAACGACTGAGGTTATTTAAAAAGATTTCTTTCAAGCGTAGGAAACAAATGAACGCGAAGTACTAATTCATGAATTTCCATAGGTACTATGTGAGAAAAAAAAACTATTTGAATAGAATATTTATACAAAAAATAAACTTCATAGAAATCTATACTATTTACAATAACGATGTAATAATATAAGTACAGATACATAATTTTTTGCTTTCAATTTCGTTCTTATGTTGAGGGGGCTAGATTCAAAAAGTTTTACAATCGCTGTATCGGTTATCCCACCCCAGCGCTACCCTTTTTAAGGGGATTTCTTTATGTTGTGAGAGCTCATTGATGGCGTCCATCAAGACGATTCGGAGCGCCGTTACGGTCGCGCGAAATGTACCGAAATCATCGCTTCATAGCCCGAGCAGTTCGTGGCGGACATATTGTACCTACTTCGAACTGGGGGCGTTATATTCAATTCCAAACTTTTTGGGAAGCGGTGAATTTCATGATTGTTCCATTCCGACTGTGGATGTAGTTGTGATTGATTATTTTTATATGTTCTGTAATTAACGAACCATTATGTTTAAGTTTAATGTCGAAACAAAAGCTGCTTTAAAATTTGGAAAATAAAATAATGTAATACCGCAACAGTGATGGCATGAAAATGGAAGATACAATTACAACGTTATATTGTAAATATAACGAAAATCGCTAAGCGTATACTTTGTTGAAACTTCTTCAAAAATCTTCAGAACTTTCTCATATTAACGATTTTCACTTTTCTCGTCGATGTCAAAATGTTACAGTAATTTTGCACTGTGCTTACAGACTTTTTGTGGGCGGGAAATTTTGTTTTAATAAACGCGCCATTGCCGCCGCAGCCGTCGCCGATATTGCGACGAACACCACTAATGTGCTATTTGATATTACGCTCAAGCATTATTATGTGCTTAGGGTTGACAATCTCTGTCTTACCGCTTGCTGGGTACTTTTGACGGAGTCGGCGGCGGCACGGTTAACTAAATTTCTTAATACCGTAGTAAAATGTTTTAGCCTTATAATATTTCGCAGAATGTTACTTTTAGGTGTTTGCTTACGGTTTGAAGCGTTTAAACGATATTCAAATAATATATTGCACTGTTATTTCGCCACAAAATTTCATTGAGTGCTGAAATTATGATCGTGCTTACACATAAATTTCGTTAGCTAGAGATCATTATATTCAAGTAGGTAAAGAATGATAATTTACCTCGATATAACACTAAATGTTCTTTTCACAATTTAACGTAATTTACAATTAAAAAACAACAACCTGCAAGTTACAACGTAAAATAAACGTCTCGAACGACATTAATTGCAACCACACATAGAGAAACATTAAGCCAACCCTCCAAATGAGGCGAGCTAACAAAATAATACAGTGCAGACCCACCGGTCGCAATGACCGCGACGCAGAACAATTAAGATTGGCTACTCCCTATGTAGTTAATCCGAAAATACGTGCCCTGGCTGTTTATTGACTGCCGACGGCGTTTACGGATAAGTTTGTTTTGGATACGAATGTAGGGCTTAGATTTAGGTACTGATAATTACTAAATGCGGCTTATACCTATCGCATGAGTATCTGAATAACAACAATCTAACACCCACTTGCAGGAAGCTCCATTAAAGTTAATGCTTCATTAAGTCTATTGCTGTCACTTTTCGTTGTCAAGAAATAAAAAGTGACAGCAATAGATTTAATGAAGCTTTAACTTTAATGGAGCTTCCTGCAATTGGGTGAAAGTGTCACAATATAACCAATTAATAATTGGTATGTTTTTCTTTCTAACAAGATTAATGCACAGAATATATAATAGTACAATTTATGCTAATTAAAAGTGTAGTTAGGTAGTATAGCAGTAAAATAAATCCAACTGTAATTTTTAAATCAAATTTTGTAAAAAACAAAATTGGAGACAAAACTTTTCAATTAGCTGAAGCGAAAACAAAAAAGGTCTTCGATAAGTTAACAAGTAGGATCCGTAGAAGTCGTGAGTACCTAATAAGGGGCATAGAGTGGAGGCTCCAGTCCAGCACGTCGGCTTTATGGCCCGTTAGTGCTACTGAAATCAATAAAAGTACCAGAATGTACCGCACATGCGCAACACCGCCGCTCTCGCACTGACTCAGCTACATTCGTTTTATAGCCACTTGTATTTGTGTCTATGGCCACTTTGTGCTCTTTACTGTTGACGGAGTAAAAAAGAGGAGAGAAAATTAATTGGCGCCGGTTATAAACGCCGAGCGTCGCATCGTAGGGTTAGCTTTTGGCTTTTGGGAGCGAAAATGTTGCTAAAAATAGGGTTGTAAAATATGCTTTATTTTATTTTGGTTAAAAGGATCTCTGATAACGTGAAAATCTCAAAGCAATGAATTTATTTTCTAAAGACGACACGTGCATACTTTGAATGGGAGTCTGTTATTAATAGCTCTCTGTAAGAGGCTGTTTACTTATTCTTCCTTATAAATCGTTAATGCATTCCTAACAAAGTAAAATGATGTTTATTTCGTCGTAGATAAGATATAAAGTAATAGTTAAGGAAGTGAGGTTTGTATCGAGAAATGATTTGGAGAATCTTTTTATTTATTATACGGATAAAACGAGCTGTAAATAAAAATAGATGGGGCTTCACGCTGTGACTAATGTCTTGTTGCCTTTGTGTGTTGTTTAGCCGAACATTAGATTTAATTTATAATGGGATGAAGACATTTTTAACTCCACCTACGAGACGTAGCCGGTCCAATTAAACACAGGTATTTTTTTAAATCGCTGATTAAGTTATTTATTCCGGATAACTTCGGCTGCTTTGTCAGGTGATTAAGATGGTGGTTTGAATTTTTTCAAAGATTAGATTTCACCTATCTTTGAATTTTATCTATTGGTTTAATTATGGTTATCGATAATTTCCCTTTTAAAATTTGAAGTTGATAGTGATAATAAGTAGGTAATAAAACTGCATTCAAAATAAAAAATCACAAATAAAATAATCGGAGCTGGTTGTGAGACGGGACGATTTTTTAAAAATACTTCATTTTAAATTTTTCTATTCAATATAAAAATGCATTTAAGAAAAATCACGACAAGTGTAAGTATTGTTTGTGCAACTGGAAATCAAACAAGGAACATTAAACGGACATTTATTATGACATTTACGGCTGTTTTACGATCGGAACGGCCATCAACGATATTTTTTTTATTAAATCACTGTTGAACTAACAATTTTCCAGCCATCAACGTCGGCTACAAAGCTGATATGACGTTTAACGACACGACAATTAATTAAAAAACCATAAACGACACTTTTATATACCGCTTGACTATAAACACTAAGTTTTATGTGTCGTAAACCCGATTGTCGATGGTTACTTGGCGAATGTACCGAAATGTTGGGGATACGAATGCCCCTATAGAAGTATTCTATTTTATGTGTATTTAGGAGCTATAAAATGCTTGTTTGAGCTCAGTTTGTCATGATAATCTTGAGTGAGATATAAAAGTAGGCGTGGGGAAAAGAACTTGTTTGTTCTTTTGCTCTCTGATTTATGGAATCTTTGTAAAATAAGTATTTATAAGTATGTGTAGGACTACGTCATTATGTCATGTCTTTTTAACCTTCTTTATTATTTTATAATTTGTAAAATACACTTTGACACAATTGTTAAAATACAATACCTAATAATAACTTGAAAATAAAATTATTTAAGTAAGTACTTACTGCATTCCTAATCAAAAATATTTTAGCATCACACGCTTTACCACTGAAACTCAATGATAAACCCAAAAATATCAATCAATAACCTTACACAAAACACGCAACCAATGGGCAGTACATGTCCCAAACTAAATTCAGCGAAAAAACCATGTCGTCCAGTCCATAACAGTAAATCAAAAAGATACGAGAAGCAAACATCGAATAAAAGCAATTCTGATCAAAGGAGGATGTCTCCAAAGAGGTATAAATAAGATTTATTGCTATCTGTAAGGAAACTTAGGAATGAAAATTGTGGGATTTTTTAAATAAACCATTAGAGAAAAAGTTCCGGACCATTTGAGGTTTATTGTGGCACTATCGCGGGGCATTGTTGGATGCACACTGCTTTGTGAAGGCCATGGAAGAGACATTTGATTTGAATTTAAAAGATTTTTTTAAGGGCAAAACATCCATTCTATTTTTTTTATAACTATAAATATTAACGAACGCCTTGGTACGCTTGGAGATTTTCAGTGATTCTAAGAAATAATAAGAATTAAGTTTTATTTCATTATGAATAAAAAACATTCTTATTTTTATCTAAATTACTTATTTAGAGAGAACGGTACGGTAACGATTGCAAGCTAAAATTAACGATGTCGTTTCAAAGAACTGAAATCAATGCCTCAAGAAAAATACCATAATAAATCTACCGTTGTCATTTCCAGTACGACTGTAACTTCATAATTGCCATCCAAGATTTGCCTCCGAGTTATGTGACTTCGAAATGGAGTGTTTGTAACCATTAAATTTAAATGCGACCGCTTCTTTTAATAATATCTTCTCTCAATAATTGAGACATTTCTATGCGGCAAATATGAATTACTTATACGAATTAATAATTAAAACGTAGCTTTTAAAAGTTCTTGAAGAAGTCATTACACGGATAGTTTTAAGTTATGTTAATTATATTAAGATCACACCCGTGATAAGTTTAAAGCTTATCAAATATTAAAAGTAGGTTCCTCAGTAAGAGGGTCATTGTATAGTCGTGGGACTATTCTCAATTGCTTGTTACATTCGTGTTAAGTAACAACAGGAAAATATGGTGGGACGTTTAATTAAACCTACTCTGAATTTAAATTAGAATTATATTGTGGGCATTTGAGTTCAATTATTGTTAAATTAAACTTATAATAGGTACGTACTTATTAAAGACGATGCGGATCCTCGCAGTTTTACCCGCGTGGTACCCGTTCCCGTGGGAATATCGGGATAAAATATAGCCTATGTCACTCGGGAAGACTGTAGCTTTCTAACGGTGAAAGAATTTTCGAAATCGGTCCAGTACTTTTTGACTTTATTCGTTACATACAAAAATACAAATCTTTCCTCTTTATAATATTAGTAAAGATTAGTATAGAAGTATAGATGAACAAGTGACTGAAGCATTAGTATTTTGAAAAATAAACCATTATTATTTTGTTTGTCCTTTGAAATGTTCTTTTTCAAACAGTTTATTTCACAATAAATGTAGTTTAGTAGGTACCTTTTTAAGTTATGCGATACGTAATAACTATTTATTAGTATTATTATCAAAGTCCTAGTATTCTGCACATGCAAACATGGATGCGTGTATGTGATGAAATTAAAAAAAGCTGTAAGTTATCCACTTTTGTAAAGTAAGAAATCATCCAAGCCATAATAGAGACCTTTCCTGAAGAATAATGTTAATCCCGAAAAATAAGTATTCTTTTCGAGTCTCAAGACTTAGTCCCGGATATATCGTATGTATTTATTTGCTGGCCGTACGTCAGGGGTGGGGAGGAAATGGCAAACACAGGAAACGGATCTGTGGAACTTTCCCGCCGAACAGGCAAAAGGGAGGTGGGTACACTGGACCGGTAGGGCGACTGTGGGGTTTGGGAAAATGAGACTTTTTGGTGTTCACCGGGAAATCACGGGAAATTATAATGTGTAGGTCTTCGATCAACAATAACACCTAGATCGTTTAGGTACTATTTAAATACAGATTTAAAAAATGTAAAGCTCTAGTTTTAGATACAGGTACAAAAGATGTCAAGAGTTATATTTTCTCATTATTAATAAAAAAAAATGTAACCTTCAACGTTTGAATTCGATTATACTTCATGCTTCGTCCTCAAGATTAGCTTGATTTAACACTTGTAGTACGCCCTAGTAATCGCCAATTTCACACTATATTAAGAATATACCTATTTATAAATTAAAAAAGTAATAAAAGACAATTATTATTTTTTAAATTTCAAATGCGGGTATTCAAGAGCGACCTGGCTCAAGCGCCCGTCATAGCTGTCATTCGCTTTCTAGTGCATCGCCGTTTCACATCTAGTTTTTAAATTGTGTTAAAAAACTTGTTAGTTGTTGTTATAAGTGATTATTTAGGATGCCTAAACGCAAAAAAGATAATTGTGAACACATTAAACGAAAAATTATAAGATTGGAGAGGAAGTTGGAGCGAAAAAAGAAGCACCACCACCGCTAAGATTCATCTTGTTCTGAGTTATCGGAACAATTCTATCGCTCGTCGTCCTTATCTAAAGGTACGTTATGTATTTTTATACATTCATAAGTCACTGGCCTTGACATATTATATTGCATATTGAAGTTCAGTGACCTGGTTTTCTAACGTTTCGCAAAAAATGCAAACGATAATTACGTTCAACGATAAAACGTTTTGACTATTTAACTACGTATTACTTAGTTTGTAAAATAAATACTTTTTGATAAAGTATAACAAAATTATTAATTAATTTTAAAGTTATAATTGAACATAAATGCATTAGTTCGTCACAGACTTTTACAAGTTCTCGTATAAGTAGATTTCAAACAGTTTGCGGGCTAGTACTTTCTATGAACTGGGACTGCTTCTTACTGAAAATAATTCACATAAGTGACTAAGCTAAAAAACAGCTTTGTACTCTAAAGTATTATGCTTATTATGATGTGTCGATTTTCAATAGTTTGCGGACAGTACTTTTCTTTCGAACTGGTACTGTTAAACAGTTTGCGGGCAGTACGTTCATTGAACTGGGACTGCTTCTTACTGAAAATAATTCACATAAGTGGCTAAGCTAAAAAACAGCTATGTACTCTAAAGTATTATGCTTATTATGATGTGTCGATTTTCAATAGTTTGCGGACAGTACTTTTTTTTTCCGAACTGGAACTGTCTCTTACGAAATTTAATTGCATACCTAAGGTTAAGCAAATACATAATCTCAAATAATGATAACATAATCATCATTATATACACTGCAGTCACTGGGTCCTACAAACAGTACAACGGGACTGTTATAAGGTACTACTAAGTGTTGTTTGCGGACAGTACGTGTTGTTATAACTGGGGACTGTCTCTTACAATATTATACTGACATGCTAAAATTGTATGAACATGAGGCTTACTCTGTCCCTTACATACGACCAAGAGGTCATAGTTGGCCTCGACGCACCATGTTCTAAGGGTTAACCTGAAGGATAATGAGAACAAGTGCTGGAGCCACTTCTGGAACCAATCCCCAGTACATCCCAGTCTGAAAACATTACAAATATACAGCATGGTCATTCGTCGACTGAGGCTCCGAAGCGTGATAGACCTTCAGATCAAACGTCTGCTCTTGAAATAGCAAACATACAGTTAGATAGTGAAGTATTAGAAATATTAGGTACTGACCCTACTTCAGTCAGAAGTGCTGGAGTTTTCCAGCACTGGGACACAACAGGTACTAACAAAGAATTGCGTAAAAAACTCATAAGTATATGATCCCAGAAAATTGCAAATTGATTGACCCACCTGAGCTTGATCCTAAGATTAAAGCTGCTGTTTAAGATATTATTGCTAAACGCAATAAGGCCATTCAACTGAAACAGAAGGAATCGACTGCTGGAAACACTTGTCTGGTAAAATCTATACTATTATATTGTCTGCAAATGAGAAAAATACAGCCTTGCTAAAAACACTTATGGATTTGGCAAAAATTATGTGTGATTGTAAACATTCTAATTCAATTTACAATTTTGTTTCTGAATGCCGTGAAGATGGATCTAAGGGATTCTCTTCAAAATATTAAATATGATAAACAATTATTCGGCGAAAACTTAATGGAAACCATAAAATCAGCTAAAGCTATTAACAAGTCTGGCACAGACCCAAAACAATCAACGACACAAAAGTTTCCTAATAAGAAGCCAAGCTCTAATCCATACAGTTCTTCGCGAAATTTAAACTGGAAGGGTCCGGGTCCTAGTCGCAGGCCGACGGGCCCGCCCAGGACGAAGAAGCAGTCGCAGTATCCGTGGCAGAGACAGAACAACAGCCGACGCTAAATACGTTAACGCATTCAGGTCGTTTATCATTATTCTATAAAGAATTTTTAATGATTACCAAGGACCCACTGGTTCTTTTTCATATAAAAGGATATAAGATTCCCTTCAATCGAAAACCGATGCAACCTGTATCACCGTCAACCCGAAAATGTAGTGAAAAGGAAAAGGCTCTTTTCATACACAAAATTAAAAAATTTGCTGTCTCTGCAATTTCAGAGATAACAGATCTTATCAATATCTATCATCTATTTTTTAGTACCCAAGCCAAATGGGAAGATGCGTTTCATCTTAAACTTATCACTAAATAAATTTATTGACACAAGTCCTTTTAAACTGGAGGATTTAAGAACAGTTATAAAATTGATATCTAGAGATTGTAACCGTGCACAGTAGACCTGAAAGACGCATACTTTTGTTAAAAATTCACAAGGAAGACCGAAAATATCTAAGATACCAATTTGATCAAAAAACATATAAATTTAATGTCTTATTATTTTTGGCTTAAACACAGCTCCTTTAGTTTTCACTAAAGTCATCATGAAACCGGTCATGAAATTCTTAAGATTATGTGGTTACCTGTTAACAATATATTTGGATGACCTCTGTCTAATATAAGGGTCTTAAAACTTACAAGATACCGTAAAGTTGCTTACAAGCTTAGGTTTCATTTTAACTACCGATAAAAGTAATTTTGTACCTTCTCAGTCTTGTAACTTCTTAGGATATAGTTTAGACTAAAAGTAATTTTAGGTCACTTTGCCAAAATTAAATTTGCAATAAAAAAGTTTTCTAACTTAAAAAGGTGTAAAATTAAAGAATTTGTTAGTTTTATTGGACTGTTAATATCCGCCTGTCCCGCCGTGAAATGCAGCTGGTTGTATACTAAATTATTTGAAATATATATAATAAGTACATGGATATAAGTACATGGATATACCTTGTTACTTGGAACAGGATTTCTATTGGTGGAGCCGCACCAAAATAAAAATAGACAAGTATGACCTGGAAGTTTTTTCAGGTGCTTCAACTACGGGGTGGGGAATTGTACGTGGAGACGACAGAGCTAGTGGTTTATGGAGTGTAAAAGAAAGTAGCAGGCAATAAATTATTTAGGAATTCTTGCTGCGTTTATTGGTTTAAGATATTAACTGGCAAGTACTTCTACGAATTGACAATACCACGGTAATTTCCTACGTAAACCGTATGGGTGATATACACTCCCCACACTTGACAGAGATCGCAAAAGACCTCTGGCAATGGCGTAAACGTAACAATCTTTACGTTTTTGCATCTCATATTCGATCTTCAGATAATACTATGCAGGCAGACCAAGAATGGCAGCTAGCTGATTATGCCTTTCAACAAATTGTTGAAAACTTTCATAGGCCTGACATTGATTCGCTAGTCGTTGAAATAATAAATGTCTATTATGTCTATTTATGTTTTTCGTCCTTTCACAATGATTCTTAAATGTTTAAGTAAGATTATCTCTGACAATGCCACAGATATACTCAATAGTTGTTCCATTTTGGTCCACATAACCGTGGTATCCACTATTTAAGAGTCTTTTAATAAGTAAACAATTCGTTTTCAAAGCAGATTCAAACCTAATTTTATCTACAAATTCCAGCCGCAAACAAATGCGCAACTCCATTACCCTGGTGATGGTGATGATACGAAGAGGCGTCAAACAATTTTCTCTGGACATCATGCTTAACTCCCTTTTGGATAACTCGTATAAACAATACGAAGTTTGCTATTAAAAGTGGTTTATTTATTGTCAACAAAATACACTAAACTTATACGAAAGTATCAATTCCCGATATACACCATTTTTTGCAACTGGTTTTAACAGTGGCGCTCAGTATGGCACAAATAACTGTTATCATTCTGCTTTGGCTTTAATAACTAAAATTAATATCTCACAAAATCAAGAAATAAAAAGATTTATTAAAGGAGTTTTTCGTACCAGACCTCCACCCCTAAATTTAATGAAATCTGGAATATAGCACAGGTTTTAAATTGTCTTGAAAAGTGGTTTGCTAACGAAAGTTAGAATCTGGGAAAAATATATATTAAAAAAAAAGGCTACGACGAACCCTTTCAAGACTTAATATTTGTAATATTGAAAAGTCTTCTTTATCAATTAAAATTAAAATTCCCCATTCTCATAAAGACATCTAGTGTTGGCGCAGCTCAACCATTGCTCGTTATACCATTCTATAACGAAAAGCCAAGTATTTGTCCTGCAAGAGTTTTGATTACTTACCTTGAAATGACAATGTCTCTCTGTCCTGATTCCGACAATTTATTTATTAGTTACCGAAAGCCATATAAGCCTGTTACGTCACAAGCCTTATTCAAATGGATAAAAAATACGTTACATTTAAGTGGAATTGATATTTTTACGTTCACTGCGCATAATACCCGGTATGCTGCTACGTCAGCTGCGCAAAATTTAGGTTTTAGCATAGACCAGATTATAAAACTGCAGGTTGGTTTTCAGAATCACATACGTTTGCCAAATTTTATAACAGGCCAGTAAACAGCAATTGTGATAAAAAATTTGGCAGCACTGTTTTGAGTGCTTACATCAAAATATTTTTCGTTTATTTCATAAACGATGTTGATTTTTTATGTAACAAATAATACTTTTTTATTGCTTTTTGGCTCTATGTTGAAAAAATAAAGAAGCAAGCTATGTTATAATTTCAATCTATATTATTCAGTAGCCTCTTACAAGTTTTGCATATTTTTCGAACACTAGTCTCTAAACGTCTACAAGTGTTAAATCAAGCTAATCTTGAGGACGAAGCATGAAGTATAATTAGAGATTAAACGAACTTACCTGAAGTGAAGTTCTATCTTAATTATACGAAGGCTTCGTCCGAAGAGATTAGCATCCCTCCCTTTCAAAAGTTATTACCTACTCCCCTATATTATTCGAAAAATATAATACTCCAAACTAAATGACAGCTATGACGGGCGCTTGAGCCAGGTCGCTCTTGAATACCCGCATTTGAAATTTAAAAAATAATAATTGTCTTTTATTACTTTTTTAATTTATAAATAGGTATATTCTCAATATAGTGTGAAATTGGCGATTACTAGGGCGTACTACAAGTGTTAAATCAAGCTAATCTCTTCGGACGAAGCCTTCGTATAATTAAGATAGAACTTCACTTCAGGTAAGTTCGTTTAATCTCTAATTATTGTTTAGTCTATAGACTGAAGGGATACCATAGTATTTTTTATATACTGATCTGTCTGGCATAGATGCTTATATCAGCAAGGAGTTTTACACTTTTATCTACAGAATCTTTGATCATATTCCAAGTGTAAACTTATGAGAACCGATTGACCTATCATACCTACTATACCTGTGTTGTGAGATACAATATAATACTGATACTTCACAACATGGAGCTAGACTTAATACTGAGGTAACTGGAGTTCTCACCCTGAATAAAAAAGTGTACCCAGCAAAGGAGATGGTAAAAAAAAACCCAGAATCGCCAGAAACGTCATATGTGCCGTTTTTATAGGCATAATATGTGCATCAAAAATTTACAAAAATTTACTGCAATATCGACGCGGTTTACTAGATATTTATGATTAATGAAAAAAAAATCAAATAATTTTTAGGTTCTGAAAAATCTATTGTAGCCGTGTATGAACTCTTTGGGGTCCGTAAATATAAAAAAAATTTTGTTATTATAAAATATTTTGTCGTATTCTATGGAAAAATAATATAAGTAATGTATAATTAAAAATCGTGATCAAACTCAAAACTCAAAAAAATATTTAGGTACTAGGTACTATGTAGGTATTAGGTACTACTGGTTTTAACACACCACGAACAATAATGACTAACAATATTGTTTTGACCCAATTTACTGGCTGATTATGTTGATGAGCACCGATTAAACGCGCAAAGAAATATTTAATTTGTAAGAATGGAGGCAACTCTACGTGACGTAGCTGATTTCCCACGGATGACTTATGACCAACTGCTGATTTTTGCGATTGGGACGTACCACGTTAAACTGGCAAAATCTTATTGCTTTGAACATGTAAGAGAAACCGGCGTATACTCTATTGAAGTGTATAGACACCCTGAATTAATAAGATTAAATAACGACGAGGAAGAAGATGAAACACTTATACGGTGCCGAATTAAGTCTAGACATGTAATGGCGAAAACTTATTACTGCTACTTATTATACAATGGCCCATGTATCAAGGAGTACTGTTGTAGCTGCATTCATGATCGCCGAACGTTAGGCAGTTGTGCGCATATCATTAGCATTGTGTATTTTCTTGCTTGGGCAAGACATAAAGGGGATTTGCACCAGCCTGCAGGCTTTTTAGACGCTGTGTGTTTAAATATTTAACACAATTAAATATAAATGTAAAACATCTTATCTTGTTTTGTTTACATATGATATTTACACGCACACCCTCGCACACCTTACACACACACACACACACACACACACGCATATACACACACTCATACATATATACACACACACACACGCACACACACGCACACATACACCCACACCCACACACAAAACATGTATTAAAGTGATAGGTAGCCATAAAATAAAAGTCAAGAAAATCAATGTAAGTTATACAGTATAATAACTTCTATACTACATGGTTTAGGAAGCTGATTTTTTTAAAACGTAATAGATTTATTATAGTGAACCTATTTTTATACATTTCGTTGCTGGCGAATCTGGGTATTTTGTCTATGAACTTTTGGCCATGTCCTTTGACATTTAGTATGTAGTGGCTGTCAGTTGTCTCATATGACCATACGTATTTTTTTTAAAGTGTAGGTGAGACGGAAGATAGCCACTGTGTAATTGGTGGTCACAAAAAAGTGTTAGTACTGCACTCTCCAGTTACCTCAGTCAGTATTAAGTCTAGCTCCATGCTTCACAACGTTGATCAGTAAAACCTATTCGAAAACGTTTCAACTTACGTAAACCAGATACATGGATATATGATTATTTTTGTCTACAAAATATCACAGGAAGAAAAAAGCTTTCGCATAAATAAATCTTACATTGCTGAGAAGCGCACCAAAAATCGCTACGATTTGTGCGGTGTGCTGAGAGTACTTGATTCAATGACTGACACATAGGTACTAATTACTTTTTATAATCTATCATGCGTGTTTTTGTTTCATATTCAATTCTTTCGAAAGACAATTCGCCAATTCCTCTCCCATTTCCCGCATGGTCACCCCACTGTCTCTTACTCCTGATATATTTATATGCATTAATACCGGTTTATGTTAGTGAGATAAGCATAAATCTGGCGGTAGGCGGAGATGTATCTACATCCCGGTTTATTGCTATCCCTGAATTTATTTATGAACGCCTAAATTGTCGGACTGAACGTAAAAAGATAAACTTGAGGATATTTCATTGTTTTATCCTAGACCTTTGCGAGGTTATTATGTTTATGTGAGATGTGTTTAAGGTGTATTTTTTGGTTGGGAATAATAATGTGCGTGAGGGAATTAGGTTGTTGGTTGTTGTCGAAACTTAACGAGACCTTAATCCTCCTTTTATTATCAATATGAAAGTTTAGATGTTTGAATGTTTGTTACTCAATCACGCCAAAACGGCTGAACGGATTTGGCTGAAATTCGGGACACAGGTATACTTTTTATCCCAGAAAAATATCATTTTCCCGCAGGATAACGTCGTGTAGTCCACGCGAGCGGAAAATTACAACTAGCTTTTTTTTGGCAATGTTGTAAAAAGATATCAAGTCTAAAGGATCATGATTTTGAAGCATCTTACCGTAGGATACATGAATTTGTCTGAATTTTATTGCCAGTAAAGTTGAAACAAACGAAATTTAATGAAATAAATTATTTTGTCACACAATTTATGTACAAAAAAAGTTTCAATATTACTTTTTAGTAATTCGTTTTAAAAACTATTTATTAAAAGAAAACATGAGGAAACGCCTCGTCATCCTCATTTTCCTTTAGTATTTTCTTTTCGATAACTAAAATTGCATTGTGAATGCAAAAAAGAAAATGAAATTTGAAATTTCTTTAAAGTTTAAAATTAAAACGAAAGTTTCCTCTATCTTCTGATCTGACAAAGACTCTTCTTAGTTCTATTCTCAGGTCGTGACAGCATAACATTATTAGGACGCATAAGATAGCCTACGTAAGTATGTTGTTTAAAATTTACCTCAGGTGCGGCCTCCTGTGCCCGCGTAAATATAAAAACCAGTAAAATTAATATAACAAGCCCTAAAAGCTATAAAACACATGCTTGCCGGGATGTTTTAAACATTTATTGAAGATATAAGGAAAGCAATTTTGATGTTGGAATGGAACAACTGGAGCGCTTTCCTACATTGCCTATGTGTTGTATTGAAGGGTGCTCTACTTTCTTGCTAGGTTTGTTTTTTACTAATATTATGCATTGTGTTTGTTACAGAATTCGAGGACGCATTTGGATAAAGTATATAATATTGAAAATAACAACATCGAAGAAAACCGCAGATTCATCGGTTATTTTGGATCTGTTATTTTGCTATATTACGCATTAACAGAATATGCAGCAGTCATATATTTAAGGTTTGTAGAATATTTTAAAATTATGATCATTCTAAATAGCTGTAAGAAAACGTTTTTTTATTTTGAAATACTATCTAAGTATTACTGATATGTTTAGCACTTAATATAAGTTTTGTATTTAATACTATTATTTCATGTCAGCCGAACGACGCCCACAACGGGCATAGGCCGAAGCGGGCCTGCAGGACTACTGTAGTGTAGGTACTCCAGCCTTTTAGGCAATAAAGTTTTTAAGTTCCAAATATCAGTAGAGCAACATTCCTTACCCAACGCTTTAAGCGCAAGACGCCAGCGAAGGGAGGCCCAAGTAAAATATGAATCCAGCGCGTCTCGACTGTTTCGCGCACACGCTACTTGTTTATCTTTCAAGGGAGACTTCTCATTTCATCCAACTGCTATGATTGCTATATAATCGCCAACACATCCTGACCTTCCACCCTTCTCTTCTTCACAAAGTCTTCTCAAAAACAAACGGCTCTAAAAACACTGGTCGCTCGCTTGAGCATTTTCATAATAGCACCCCAAAAATGAAGGCAGATTTTCGGCAACTGATTATGAGTTCTAATACGTTTCGTAATGCTAGTTCAGCCATGTTACACGGTTACTTTATTACGTGTTTGCCATTCAGTAGTTTAGGGTTGAATTGAATTTGTTGTCATTTACTTCTAGATGTGTGCTTAATCAATTTATATTTAGGGTCTACTTCAGAACCCTTAATTATTACAATAACAGAACAGTATTCTGTCATAACCAATATGTGGCTGGAAAAGAAATAATCTCGTATTTACATGAAAATGCTCATTTTTAAGAATATTACAGAGATCGATACTAGTTTGTCAATTTTCTCTTTTTTATCAATAAATATTAACTTGCATCAAATAAAAAAAACATACACGTATTTTCAGCACTCAAATATTTTGATGTTTTTGAGCCATTGATACAGTTCTTTCAATGAGCTAATTTAAAACTGCAAATGTTGCAATAGTCATATTCATATAGATGTCATATGCCGACATTTTACATGAGTCAACGAGTTTGGCAAAGCATCAAATTATTTTTGGCTCTTACACTTCATGATCGCAGTCCCTTAGATAATGTACGAGTATGCTCCGGACCTATTCATATGCCAAAATTTTAGTGGAGATTTAAAATATTATTTTAATTTTATAGATTTTACAGAAAGATTTTTTCCTTTTTCCAGGTCTCCTGAGAGCGGATTTACGACAGTAAACACCAAGATAGTAATCAAAAAGAAAACAATAATTTTGATGATACAAGATGTTCAAGAGATGTTCAACAATTTGACCTTTCCCATAAAAATAATGAGACCCAAATATCAACCCATAAAATTCAATAGCAAAAACCCGATTTCCACAGTCCTCAAAGCTATAAACAAAGACAGAAAACTCGCAAAAAAAAAAGAAATAACGCGGCAAAATTGAAAACAAGCCATTGTTATGTTATACGGAGGTTCCAGAGAAAAAGGCAATCTACATGAGGGTACGGACGGCCGAGATGAGGAAATAAGAATTCATCCTTTCTCGCCTGGGGTGGGGATGAAGAGTGGGGGTAAGGGAGGGGGTGATGGACGATGCCATTCCGAAAACCCATTATGGAGCCAGAGCTGTTTTCTATCTCGGAAGGAGCGAGCGCGCGCTCCAGGGATTCCCAAGTTTGTTTATGAAAATTGCCCATTAAAATGGCTACAGCAACGCTTGCCACTCCAGAAATTAATAAGGGAATTGATATTGGACCGCCTTTTTAGGCTTTAAGCCAGCTGGGTAATTTTTGATTGCTTAGGTTAATTAGTTTTAATTTGTTTGTTTGTTACAATGTTTTAAGCCCTTTATTTGCTGAAAATTTCCGGATATGAATAGTTTTTTTTTCTAATTATAAGAAA
The DNA here is from genome assembly GCA_949710035.1 of Crambus lathoniellus. Lineage (NCBI taxonomy): Eukaryota > Metazoa > Arthropoda > Insecta > Lepidoptera > Crambidae > Crambus > Crambus lathoniellus. The sequence goes on from OX453307.1 coordinate 13,066,817, forward strand.
GAAAAAGTAAGTCTTCTATGGTTTAGTTCAAATACAATAATTTTATAATTTTCCTAACATTGTGAATGCATTTAAAATCACAACCTTTGTCTATTTAATGTTTAGAACTTGTAAATGTTGTTTAATCATTACCTCATTTACGTTAAAATTAATTTGTCTCAATGATATTAATAAATAATTATAATATCGGTATTTTAACCCATTAGGAACCTAATAGAACTAATAACAACTTTCAAAGGCTCATGTTAAAATTCCCATCGCTACGTTTCTTTTGGGTATTAAAAGCTATCCCCTTTAAGCTACGTTCCTCATTATTCAGCTTTTAAAACACTTTAGATTACTTCTTAGATTTATATCAGGCCTACCCCAACTTACGACGCCGTTAGAAATTAAATTAAAAATAAAATTATTGCACTTGAGCCAAAATTTAAATACACATTACTACACCCTTATATTGAGAAGTTGGGTAAAGAAAAGTCTGTGTGTTTTGTCCCTACCGGTTTTGGTTCGCTACTGTGGGTTGGAAAGAGATGGCTGGTTGTAAGGTTGTGTCTCGTAACTCGATATAAAGAAAGATTATCCGAAGCCCCTAAGGAAGTTTGAAATTGCTATTGTAGCGAAAAGGATTATATGTTAGTGCTACGCCGTAGCCGTAGCCGGATTCTGTAGCTTTTGGAGTTTTAGACAGATTTTATTCTCGTTATTAGTATTCTACAAAATGGTATTAGAATAATAAGGTTTTTCTTTTATTGGAGTTAACTTACACTAGCCTACTAAAAAAAAAGTAAGCAGATCATCGCTGCATTTCAGTTAGTCAAATTAAAAGTCAATAAAAATAATGATCTCGAACTTTCTACAAAGCTAAATTTCACTAAAGTCTTTGATAATTCACTATTTTGTAAGACTATATTTTTAAAATTATTACATGATACCTACATTTAAAAAAATACTGCTATTTTTATTTCAAATATGAATTAATAATTTGTATTAACCACATGTTTAATAATATTTATTACATACAACTAACACATTATTCATAGCTTCAATTTGATGTTTTCGTCTTTTCTTAAGAAAAGAAAAATCTTCTTTTAAAATAAAATATGCCATCGAGTTACTTCGTACTTTAAAAAGGTTTCGAAAATTATCATTCAAATCCTCCACTTAAGTGATGAAAATACTATTCGGCAATTCGAAGCGTAAAATAAACAATTCGATATCGCGGCGGGCAGGGCCGGATTAAGCGGATAAATCCGGATAAAACCGGGTAGCCCCGGGTAGGTACGGGTAGCGGCGGATAATGCCCGGGTCGCTACGATACCGGCGGCGGCGAGAGTGTTAATCCCTGTTTTAAATTCTGATAAACCCCGTACCTGTTAATACGGGGTATTATTATGAATTAGGGATTGGGACAGGCTGGAAACGAGATCTTTTTTATATTTCAGGTCAGGTTGCAGAGATTGCTGAGCATATTATTATCTAATTTGCTTTTCATCTACAGTTACAGCAAATTTTTCGCTCACTACTATTCCTTTATTTACATTTTGTTTTTTAAATAACCTAATGAAAAGATTTGCAGTTTGTTAGTCGTCAAATGTAACAAGTCTGTTGCATATTTGTAAAGAAAAAACCATACTAATATTATACATGTGAAAGTGTGTTTGTTTGTTTGTCCATCTTTCAAGTCAAAACGTAGGAACTGATCGACTTGATTTTTGGTATGGGGATAGTTTGGAAGCTGGAGAGTAACAACGGAAAATTATAAAATAAACATGGTAATATCACAGCGTAAGTAGGGAAGGGAAATATATAGACTGTGGTAATATTGTCTGTGAAATAGTTTTGACTGTCATACGATACAAAACTGACATTTCTTCCATGGCCCCTTCCGCGTCTGCGCGCGGTCAAAATCGAATACTTTTCTTTTCCATAGGATTAGAACATAAAAAATGTACTGTAGGTAACACAGACTTATCATATACCTATGAAACTAATTCGTGATTATTTATTTTCATCTGTCTGATATTGGTGATACGAAGTACTTTAATAAAGTAGGTACCTATATTATAATTTATATGGCAAAACAACGTTTTCCGGGTCAGCTAGTACCTACTTTATGATTCGTTGGTAGGACACCGAATAAATTATAAAGAAACAGAAAGTATCATTAAGTTATTGCCGAGACTGCAAACCACTTTTTCGAAACACATAAAAATATGATTTATTTCTAGCTTTCATGATTTAATTAAATAATAAATATAATAAATACAATAACTGTAGGCCTGTTTCACTATGTCCGATTAGGAGATACTTTCCAGTTTACTTGACAGTTTTGTGTAGACATTCTGTTAACTTGTAACAGCTAATCAGAATTACTAAGACATTGTGAAACAGGCCCATTATATAATATCTTATAATAATAATTAAAAGATAGTAACTAAGTTAATAATTAATACGTAGAAAAAAAAATAAGAAAGGTCTTCGCTCTCTCAATTCCTGTGCCTGACAGGGCCCATAATTGTACCTACAATAAATGTAACACCTTTACCAATATAATGGAATGCAATAAAAATATTGAGTTTTAATTTAAAATCCGAAGAGCAGACACTGTCGTTATTTAACCCTTAACTTATATTCAAATTATCATTGTTTGTTTTGAAAATTAAACTTTTTGTTTGCAATGTTCCAAGAAACTTTTATTCGAAAAGAAAAGATGTTATGTTGGAATGGTTTTTATAAAATGTAGCCAACAATTACATTTTTGCCATATACCAGGAACAAGCTTAACCCGTGCGCTGCCTGTTGTTTCCTCAAAAGCAACTAGAACTAACACAACTTCCAAAAGCAATAACAATAGTCCACGAATACATAAGTTACGTAGCGATACGCGAACCAAATACGCTTTCGGCAATAACCGGGCAACATTCTAACAATTTAATGCCGCATAAACAATAGGAATACGCGGCACCACGCGCCCGCCATACGTAGCATTGGAGTACACAGTGTATTTATCGGCTATGGTATTGTGGTGCGACCATTACCATATATCTGTGAGGGGGTGTACGGGGTGTCCTATCATGAATTCTGATATACACCAACCAGTTTCACAAGAACCTCGCGCCTTCGAAACCCACCCCCGCGCGCAAAGAAAATACGTAGCGGGGCAGATCGAAGTTCACTAGTCGGCGTAAAAGGGTTTTGTTGATTGGACAGGGACGCACTCCGGCCTTAGTGACCCGTGGGCCATGTTAATGGGTTAAATTGTCCGAATAGTCCGTCCGGTAATTTATGTTTCATTTTCGATCCCGTTATGCACGCGGGATTATGCGACCCCTGTCGTAATGCTGATGGCGCGAGATATGTAAATTTATAATGGTGTTTCGTTATTTTGCCCATTGTTGTTTAATAACTTCATAGAGATATATTATGAAATCCAATCACTTCACTTGAATAAGAAGTAGTTATGACGTAATTCTCCTTATCCACCTTTATCATATTATTAAAGGAATCCGATGCCTCAGTAATAAGACATTAATAGAACTTGAAAGGGCAGATGATAATAATGATGAATTATTGAAAACCAGATGAAAAGTGTTAGTCCTAAATCACATTCACTCAATTAACACATTCACTGCCATTCATGCCAGCCACAGTGATAAGAAAATCTATTGTTTGTCTGACACTTGGCTGTCGACAGGTTAATATTAAACAGTAAAGAATGTTACGTATTTTTTTCAATGGAAACTCTTGTTTGCCAGCTACTTCGTCCATATGAAATTCAATTTCCACACTAAATCATGTTTTAGTTCACCAAAAGCAGTTCTATCCATTTGACCTGCGCGGAAATGAATCAGTCAGCCACAAAATAGTAACAAATATCACGAAAAACCGTGTGATCTAATTAAATACGTTATTAGCGCATATTTCCGAATAGCGTGACAATGTGCTATAAATCCCGCATGCGTGTTAATTCAGATGTCCCGTAGACGATGTATGACTTTATTTATCAAATCTCGTGCGAGGAAATACTTACGGCATTTATAATTTTCACGGGACTATTAAAGGCACGTGTAAAAAATTGCTTGAATATTTCTGATATAATTAATTTCGATAAAAATTGGATAAAGCATATTGAAACTCCGTAAAATAAATTCAATATTAACTTTTACCCAAAAAAATAATTAAATTTTTATACCTACCAGCATCTGAAGATTAACAGATACATAACAACAAATATCAGAATTAATATTTTTTGTACGAATATTCAAACTTTTTTTAACCGATTTCACAAAAAGAAGTTTTTAATGGGTCGGAATCTTTTTTATTACAATAAAGTAGGTATTTCTAGTTAATAGCCCGTACAAAAAACCCTTCAGCTTTGTATAGGTTGATAGACTCAAAAAATCCTTAGTGAATTTACTTCCTCTTCCGACGACCTCGAAGGTGAACCCATAGGAAGAGCCCATACAACTTTATGTTTGGAGGCGCCGATAACGCCACCTTCGGATGTTCAACTAGGCCCTTATTTCAATAACAACGGCCCGAGGACACTGTATTATGTTTATTATGCTGTTACCTGTACCACAGGTGAGATCTTGGGGTATTGAATTCTTATTATAGGAATAAAATTATCCTGTGCCAAGTCACACAGCTAAACTATAAAAAAAAGGGAAGGCAATTGCAAGTACCTACTTAATAACGTTGTCTGTCGAAGGTCGTCGAAGGCCTGCTAAACAGAAAACTGGTTATCATTAGGCTAGTATTTTTATTGTTTTTTTATTATTGACTAGCGGATCCTAGAGATTTTACCCGCGCGGTAGCCATTCCCGTAGGAATATCGGGATAAAATAAAGCCTATGTCACTCGGGAACAATGTAGCTTTCTAATGGTGAAAGAATTTTCGAAATCGGTCCAGTAGTTTCGGAGCCTATTTGATGCAAACAAACAAACAATCAAATCTTTCCTTTTTTCAATATTAGTTATTGATAGGCAAGCGCTTGGCAAGGCATTGATAGGCCTGGGCCCCGATCGCGGTAATCCTATTAGTCAAGTGTACGTGTGCAGTTGACGTGCAAAACCGTTTTTGATAACGCGCGGCTTTGAGTGCGACAACGTTTTCTGTTCCGGTGATAATCTTTGAAACTAAAACAATTTTCATACGACAGTCTATTTTGTTTGACAGCTAATTTCGTATTGCAAGTGGTTCCTCTGTCACGGATGTCACCGGGTCAGACAGTTACCTCCATGAAGTTTGTCAGTATTAAGTCGAGCTTCATGGTTACCTCAGTAACGAGTAACGAGTAGTCGAGCTTCATGGAGAGGATTGTGGTAGAGTGTGTCTCAGATAACTCTGCGCGTGACTGGCGCGTTTTTGGCGCTAGTTACAGTGCATTTTTTTGTTCTAATGTTATAGAAAAGATTAGTATTCGATTTTTACCGCGCGTAGACTTATCTGACGAGCATTCTACTATAGGTTTGCGTGACGTGTGCGTCGTTATGTCATTACGGCAATACGAAGTCAAGCGTCAAGACGCAAACGTGATCAAGACGCGCTGTATAAAATTACGGCAATCGGCCCGCTGATGGTAAGCGTTGATACGATCTACGATAAATCGCGCTTTACTAGAAGGTTAAGCACGGTTCACTCGCGACTTGAAGACCCCCAGATTGACTATCAGGATATACAGACTCAGGCAAAGAGTTCCATTCCTTAGCGGTACGGATACTAAAATTAGAAGCAAAACGATTTTTATTGGGACTTTATGTTACCTTCTTAATAAAACAAGTTGAATAAAACAATAATTGTTTTTATTTCATCCTTTATTGTCCGCTTTTGCTTTGGCAAAAAAAACATATTTTTAAACAGTTGAGTTTCAGATTTGTACTTAATATTGTTTCTTGCGGTTTAAAATTTAACTTATACTTAAAACCAAAAGTATCAGCATTGTTATCGCAAACCCATAGTAGTACCTCCGTTATCTGGTGCCTACCTCAGTCCCGTGTTCTGGGGCTCATAAAAATAAAGCATTATTCAACAGCCTTATAAACGTCACTCGAAGCCTACTTCGCATAAATCCCGCGAAAACACCGAAAGACCATACCATGCATAATGGAGGAACCACAAGTTATGATTCAATCGTATATTGGGATTAGAAGTTGAGTAGATGATGTCGATAAATACACATTTTACTTTTAAATATTAGGTAGGAAAAACGTTTTTCGCCGTGATCAGAGAATGATGTATGCAAATACGCCAAAATATCGGGAACTCGAAAACAAACTTAAGCACGGTAAAAGTCCCGTTTCTCGTAATATCTATGGTAATAATGACCCTGTAAGGTTAAAATGGTACATTTTACTTTTGATATATAAAAGCTGAATTTTAAATATTGGTGGCAAAAGTTTGACTATTGCATATTAAGTATGTTAAGGACATTACATTTTCAGATATTGTGTTCTAGTTTGTATAAGACTGTATTGCATGTTTCAAGGCAAATTATAGGAGTAATTGGCTGGGCTTAGAAGTTGCGTATTTATTGGTTTTAATATTGACGCAAGAATAGATTGGAGTTCTTGTTTCTATATATTCGATTAAAATTACTACAAATTACTTATTAAATTTGTTAAGCCGTTGTATTTAAATATAAGTTGTAATTATTGTACATAGATGGCGTTGTGCCAAACGTACGTAATGCTGAACGGCGGTGTTAAGATTTTTTGGTGATTGATATAGTCTTGTCGATGCACCCAATAAATTATCCTCGACCTACACACTAGTTTTATTTACGTTGTGAATAACAGTATTTTGGACCTCTATGGGATTGTACATGGTCCTAACCGAGTCGGATGTTTCGGTTGGTTGACCTGGAACCAGCTCAGTACGAGTGACAGGAGCAGGGACTACGGAGGATCGGAGTTTTGAGTTTGCAGCAGCAGCTCCAGCAGTGACGTCAGCGGATCTGGGTGCTACCACGAAGCGAGCGATTGCGTAAGCGGAAGCGTATGAGTGAGTGTTGTGCTGTGATGAAACTGTGAGTACATTTGTGTCATTCATTAACTTAGAATAATTTCAAGAAAGTTAGAATTTGGAAATTTTAGAAGTGTTTTCATAGACTTAGAATAATTTCTCCAAAAGTGAAATACGGGGAATCCACGCTAGTTTGCGGAGCCAAGTGCGAAAACACTTAGAAAATTTTCGTAAATTTTACGATTGACTTAGAAAATAATTTTGAATTTTCTCATACGGTGAATAGTTAGAATAACTATCGAGATGGATGCCTACGGTAAAATGCAAGATGATACTAAGTCAAAGGTTCAGAAGGGAAGGTCTAACTTTAGAAAATCTCCGAAAGATAGGATCTCTTTGTCATACATAGAAACACGTCTAGAAGCCTTAGAAAAACAGTGGTCTTCTTTTGATGAAACACATAAGAAGATTATAATGGAAGTTTCTGGAGACATACTTGAAAAATCTACTTATTTTAAAAATGACATGTATGATGAGACCGAAGAACTGTACATAAATTACAAGTCGGAGTTAAAGGAAGCCATCCTTAGGTTAAAGAAAGATGTTAATGTTAATGAATTTTATGATGCAAATGCAACTAGCAGCACCCAATCCTTTACTGTTAAATTACCGAAAATAGAAATACCTAATTTCAGTGGCAAATACACAGAATGGAGTAGTTTTCGTGATTTATTTTTGTCTTTAATTCACAACAATAAGGGATTGGATGACGTTCAAAAGCTGCACTATTTGAAGAGTCACTTGTCTGGCGAAGCCGAGCAAATGTTAAGACACATTCCTATCACGGCATGTAATTATAAAACTTGTTGGGATCAGTTAGAGCATCGTTACAACAACAAAAGGTTTTTAGCCAATTGTGTACTAAAACGTTTTATGAACCAAAAAAATGTATTGTCGGAATCTTCAAGTGCGATAAAGGAATTACTGGACACAACTAATGAGTGTTTAAATGCTCTTACTAATTTAGATGTAAATGTAGATTCCTGGGATCTTATTGTAATTTATGTAGTTTCGTTGAAACTTGATACAGAATCTCGAAAGTTGTGGGAAGTAGAAGTCAGTAGGTGTAATGATGAATTGCCTAAACTTGTTGATTTTAAAAACTTTTTAGATCATCGTTTCAGATCTTTAGAATTTCTAGACAATAAAGCCACTAAACAGAGTAATGTTCGTAATAATGTTCCTAAAACAATGCATACAATTCCTGCTGTATCATGTATATTTTGTTCCGATGCTCACAAACTGTGTAATTGTAAAAAATTCGCAAAGGAAGATGTAAATGTACGTCGTACTTTTGCCCAAACCAACAAGTTATGTTTTAATTGTCTTGCTCCGAATCATTCGATATACAATTGCCGTCAATCAACCAGCTGTCGCATTTGTAAAAGGCGACATCACTCTTTACTGCACCCAAAGTTAGGTCCTAAAGATGATCAAGTAAACACTTCCGTAGTGGAAGGGGGCGCTCAGTCGTCCAATGTAGAATCATCTCAAGGCGAGGCATCAAATATAGTATCATGCTTTTCTAATGCAAATAGTCAAGTATTATTGGCCACTGCTTTGGTCAATGTAGATACGAAAAATGGAACTTTTTGTATCAGAGCTCTTCTGGACCAAGGTTCACAAGCTTCATTTATAGCAGAGTCTGTTGTACAAATGCTTGGTCTTAGAAGAGTTTCAAACATGAGCTACATTTCAGGGTTAGGTAGTGATCAAGGTTCATCCTTGCAGTCTAAATGGACCGTTATGGTCAAAATTCAGTCACGCCATGACCCCAACTTTATAGTTGAAGTTAAAGCTCATGTTCTTAATAAGCTCACTTCTCTTTTACCTGAGAGGAAAATGTCTGTTCCGATGTTTTCTCCTCAGATTCCTGCTATAGAGTTAGCAGACCAGAAGTTTGATACTCCGAGTAAAATTGGTATTTTACTGGGGGCGGAAGTGTATGGTCAAATTTTAATGGACGGAGTTGTCAAAGGTCCACCAGGTTCTCCAATTGCGCAAAATACCAAACTTGGCTGGATCCTTTCAGGCCATATATTTTCCCCTCCAAGTTACGAACTTTCACAGACACGTAATGAAATAATTAGTATGCACACTCAATTGAGTATGAACGATCTCCTGAAAGGTTTTTGGGAGCAAGAAGAACTGTCTTCAGCTGTGAAAAAATGTCTGTCTGAAGAAGAACAGCAATGTGAGGAGCTGTTCGCCAAAACTACTTCTAGAGATGATGAGGGTCGCTATGTCGTAAAATTGCCATTCAAAAGGGTGGATCCAAGTTGTCAATACGGTAATTCTTATGATATTGCGCAAAAACGATTCTTTATGCTCGAAAAACGATTACTGAAGAATCAACCACTGAAGATTCAATATTCCGAGGTTTTGGAGGAATATTTAAAATTAAATCACATGGAAGTAGTGCCGGAAGTGGAGAAAGGTAATCCCAAGGCTGTGTATCTTCCCCATCACGCTGTCGTTCGCAATGAGAGAAGCACCACTAAGGTTCGGGTCGTGTTTGATGCGTCGTGTTCGCTTAATAATGGAACTTCGTTGAATGATGATCTCATGGTAGGTCCAACGCTTCAACCCACACTTCGACACCTTATTTTACGTTGGCGCTGCTATCCTATAAGCCTGGTAGCAGATATTGTGAAGATGTACCGTCAAGTCAAGATAGCTGCTGAGGATGTTGATTTTCAACGTCTATTATGGCGTAGCGATGTTAATTCAGAACTTCAGCATCTCCGACAATTACGTGTAACATTTGGTACATCAGCGGCACCTTACTTGGCGGTCAGATCCTTACAACAGCTTGCACATGATGAGGGAGATAAATATCCTTTGGCAGCTAGCAGAGTCCTTAGGGAATATTATATGGATGATCTTATGACAGGCTGCGAAAATATAAACGAGGGAGCACAGATTTATCAACAAATGAACGAGTTACTTAAACTTGGTGGTTTCCAGCTTCAGAAATGGAGTAGTAGCAATAGTGAGTTGCTGTCAAAGTGGGATAGAGAAAGTAAGAATTCAAAGGAAACTTTAGAGCTAAAATTAGATACGGTTATCAAAATTTTAGGTCTCACTTGGAATAGACACCAAGATGAATTTCAATACACTGTCCAACTTACAGCACTGGAAACACCCATAACTAAGAGGAAAATGATTTCGGAAATAGCAAAACTGTTTGATCCCCTCGGTTGGCTAGCTCCTGTGGTCACCACTGCTAAAATATTTATTCAAACAGTCTGGCTGTCAGGGATACAATGGGATGAAGAATTGCCATGTGATATTTTGAAGGCATGGCTTGAGTTTCGAGAAGAACTTACACATCTTGCTCAATTTAAGATTCCAAGATGGATTGGCACTAGCACCAAAGATGTTAGCAGAGAACTTCAAGGATTCTGCGATGCTTCAAATGCAGCATACGCAGCTGTAGTCTATATGAGAATCGTTGATTTTAAAGGTGATGTGCATGTACGATTACTTGCCGCAAAGACGAAGGTTGCTCCGGTGAAGCAAGTCTCGATTCCTCGGTTGGAGTTGTGCGGAGCGGTATTGTTAGCCAACCTGCTTCACGAAATTGCAGAAGTTTTAGAGATTCCGAAGGAGTGCGTGTACGCCTGGACGGACTCAAGTGTAGTCCTTTCATGGTTGAGCAGTCATCCCAGCAAATGGAAAACCTATGTCGCGAATCGGGTCTCTGAAATATTAACGCTTATGAATAATACTCAGTGGTCACATGTCAAGTCCGAATCTAACCCTGCAGATTGTGCGTCGCGAGGTATAAATCCGAGCAAACTATCGGACTTGAAGATCTGGAGAGAGGGTCCAGAATGGCTGCAAGAAAAGGTTATTAATTATTCAAAGGGACAGTTTAAAATAACGGATTTAGAAAAGAAAAAAGAGCAAATTTCGTGCCACACTATTCAGTCAGAGTCAGAATCTATATTATGTCGTTATTCTTCATTGAATAAATTATTAAGAGTTGTTGCATACATACGTAGATTCCTTAAGTTAAAGAAAGAAAAATTTACGCCTTACATATCTAGATTAGAAATAAAAGAGTCTTTACTTACCTGTATCCGATTGTGTCAAAGGAAAAGTTTCCTGGAAGAAATAAAATGTTTACAAACTTTGGGAAAGATAAAGAAAAGTAGTAAACTTACCTCACTGTGTCCGTTTCTTGATGCTGATGGTATACTCAGGGTGGGCGGTCGCTTACAAAATGCTGAAATAGATGAAAATATGAAACATCCAATATTGCTGCCGTATCAGTCGCACTTCACAGATTTGATTGTGGATGATGCCCATAATCGCACTCTTCACGGCGGTCCACAATTAATGACAAACTTTTTAAGAACGCAGTATTGGATAGTTAATGCGAAAAATCTTGTTCGCAAGGTCGTTCGGAAGTGTGTTGTATGTCGTCGCCATTCTGCACAAACAAGTCAGCAGATGATGGGACAGCTACCTACGGAACGTGTCACAGTCTGTCGACCTTTCTATCAGAGTGGGGTTGACTACGCAGGACCCATAGCTATAAGACCGTATAAAGGGCGTGGTTATCGAGCCGTTAAAGGATATATAGCCTTGTTCGTATGTATGACCACTCGTGCAATACACCTCGAAGTCGTTAGTGACATGACATCCGAGGCATTTTTAGCAGCTTTTAAGCGTTTTGTTGCACGGCGAGGTCACTGCGCAGATTTATGGAGTGACAACGGCACGACCTTCGTGGGGGCCAATAGGGAGTTAAAGCATTTATTCCAAACGGAAAAGTCTGAAGCCGCTAATGATATTGCTGAGTGGTTGGCAACAAATGGTACCAACTGGCACTTCATTCCACCTCACTCGCCGAACTTTGGAGGGTTGTGGGAGGCTGGAGTGAAGTCCACAAAGCACCATCTAAAAAGGGTTATTGGTAACAGTACCTTGACATTCGAAGAGATGTCCACGCTTCTGTATCAAATAGAAGCTTGCCTTAACTCGCGTCCACTTTCTCAAATTAGCAATAATCCAGATGATCCGTATCCATTAACTCCCGGCCATTTTCTAGTCGGTGAGCCGTTGCTGCTTATACCCGATGCAAACTTTGAGCAGAGTAACGTGAGTATTCTTAAAAGATGGCAGTTTGTACAGAGACTACTGCAAGACTTTTGGAGACGATGGTCTCATGAGTACTTGACTCAATTACAGCATAGATATAAATGGTCCTATATTGCTCCTGAACCTTCTGTAGGGGATGTAGTGTTAGTAAAGGAGGATGACCTCCCACCGTCCAGATGGTTGTATGGCGTAATTAAGGAAAAACATGTTGGTGCGGACAATCTTACGAGAGTCGTAACCTTGCGATGCAAGGGGTCTCTAGTAAAAAGACCTGTATCCAAACTTATAATTTTACCTGTCACTTAATAAATGTAAATACCTACTACTATGTTTTTTGTATTTTAATTTAGTCAAGTATGTGTATGTGTTAGTTATGTATTATTGATGTATTGCATACCTAAATTTTGTTGTTTTTGTTAAGTTTCTTATTTGATTGTGTTGTTTCTGATGGACGTTCCGTTCATGGTGGGCGGAATGTTAAGCCGTTGTATTTAAATATAAGTTGTAATTATTGTACATAGATGGCGTTGTGCCAAACGTACGTAATGCTGAACGGCGGTGTTAAGATTTTTTGGTGATTGATATAGTCTTGTCGATGCACCCAATAAATTATCCTCGACCTACACACTAGTTTTATTTACGTTGTGAATAACAGTATTTTGGACCTCTATGGGATTGTACAAAATTACTTCACCATTTAAAATGCATGTTCTACGAGCATCTAAAAATTTGCTAGTTACTTTGGCATTATTTTTCTTTAGAGAGTTTTGAATTCAACTTCAAAACTGTGGTAAGTAACGCCATCTATTAAGAAGATTGGCATAACATGCGCTTATACTCTGGGCAAGGCAGGATTTTTACTTGAAAAGTTAAGTAGGTACTTATTTGTTTAATATAAGAATTCACCTTAAATATTTTGGTAACGATTTCATATTATAATAATTTCTTTTATTCTCTCCTAGTCGTTGAAGAAACCTATGTTAATGTTTTAAATTTTCATCAAAAACAATAAAAATGATATAGTCATACCATATGACAACATATTATTTCCACTTCCTACAAAAGCAATCGTATGTGGTGAAAAAGAAAATAAAATATCCATAAAAACAGTCGTGTCATGGTGTTTGCTCACCCGAGTAACAGCGCTCCGGGCAATTGATCCGGGCATTACTATAACTCGGGCGATATTGCCCGGTATCGATATCGTATCGTGTCGTAATCGTAATGAGATGTTTTGGAAATTAAGTGAGGTGTGTTCGCTTGACGACTTCCGTGGCCGAGTGGTGTTTTCAAGGTGCCGCCATTTCTGAAGTCCCGGTTCGATTTCCAGTTGGGTAAATGTCGAAAACAAACTTTTCGATATTTTCTCGTGTCTGGCTGTTCGTGGGATTAGAACATGTGGTTTTTTTATCGGTTTTTAGGGTTCCGTAGCCAAATGGCAAAAAATGGAACCCTTATAGATTCGTCATGTCTGTCTGTCTGTCTGTGTAGTGTGGGGTGTATTTAGATACGTTTTTAAAAATGATATTTAGGTTTCTTTTATCAAAAAATATATGTTGTAGATCTTAATCAAAACTTTCAACAAAAATTGGTTTGAACAAGATTTAGAAAGCAGTTTTTGAGATATAACACATATACAAAAACCTCAACACAGTAATATAATAACTATCAATATAATTTATTGATACTTATCAGTGCTAATTAATTGTTCACTAAGATAAAAATAATAAGTTCGGTACACAATACCAACATAAAATATTAGTAATTACTTTCAAAATAGATAGTTAAAACAACTTAGGTAGGTACTGTTACGACTTCATATAACTCAGGGTTGGTCACGAGGGAAATTTGAGTGTTGTATATTTGAGTGTTATTGTTAAGTATATATTTGCATACTTTGACCCCTCGCCTTTGCCCCATTAATGTGGCCCAAACCAATAATATTTGCATCTAATTGTGACCCATTGTTGTGTCATGGGAATGGTCAGACAATTCAGATAGATGTTGGTAAATTGTTCTGTTTCTGACCCATAGATTTTGAGATCGATAGGATATTATGGCAAGCAGCATTGTAAATAACACGATATTTTTAAAACGTAGGCTAATAATAATAATAATAGGAGAACAAAGACGTAAAACATAAATAAATAAATTGCGTAAAAAGTTATAAAACATAAATAAATTGCGTCATTACATACTCAGAACAGCAAGCCTCCTACAAGAGAACCGACGCTCTGGTCAAAGTCACGGGAAGCCGCTGGATGCGGGCAGCGCAGGACCGATCGTTGTGGATATACTTGGGGGAGGCCTATGCTCAACAGTGGGCATCGTACAGCTGAAACGATGATAATGATGATGATCACAACGCATCATGTAAATTCTTCATTGCCACAATGCGTTGTGGTTGTAAACTTTACAGCCACGACACAAATAAAATTGCGCTGTGTGGTCATGAGGATTTTCATCAAAGCCATAATATAAATTTCGCGATGACAGTGACCAAACGCGTTGTGAGCTGTTTTTTTATTTATTTTCTTTTACAAAAGCAATTTTAAATTTATATTTAATTGCAGCATGAGAAATCGCAAAAATATTTTTTAAGTGTTTTTGAATTTCCCTGGTGCATCCACGATTTTAGCTCAATTAACGACTCCTTTCTCTGAGCATACAATCCAACTGCTTAGTACACACCTTAACATTATAATCATTTAAAACCAACAAAGAAAGAAGAATTTTCAGCAATTAAATAAAAACTTTTTATAAATAAAGAGAAGGGAAAAATTATCACTCGATCACTAAAGTCATTTTTTCTGTTTTATAAAGAAAGGATGAGAGCTATTTATTCATTGGTGCAGACTAGCGTATCCCTATTCTATTTTTTTATTATAACACGCCTAAATCTGATTTGATAAACAGCGTTGGTGTAAGCACATATGCCCGTTTGCACTTAACTCGGGTTGAGCTTGTCATAGATAAGATACATCTTAGCTTAGGAACAGCCTAAAACAGCCGAACTAAAATTTTTGTTTGCACTGACAGACTACGTCGTAACTTAGTCATCGCCTTGCTAAAAGAATGAATGAATGAATTCAAATATTAATTGTTTATGGATTTTAAAACTGGCGAGGTAAAGTAGGTCACTGGGTATTTTTTTGGTTGAAACTTCTCATTGATTCCTTCGTGAGTTAAAAGGAGACAAAAGCTAAGGCGTTGTCTATTTTATTTGGTAGGAGTAATTCACCGAGAAAAGCAAAAGTCAACTGAGCTCAACTGTCAAGAAAAACATAAATACAGTGCAACAACCTTTTCTGTTCCTGTGGCCAAAACTAGAACTAACGAGTTTTGTTTTTAATGTCATTTTGCTAATACTTTCATGTTTTGCTGCTAAACATAAGCGCCGCTGTCATGGGAACAGAAAAGATTGTCGATCTGTAATGTTTTTTTAAAATAAATGATGAATGACGTATGTCACATGTGTTGTGTCTCTATCTAGCAAACAAGAATACAAAAGCCACAAGCTTTTCTGTTCCGGTGACAGCCGTGACAGAGGAGTCACTTGCAATACGAAATTAGCTGTCAAAATGGACTGTCCTATGAAAACTGTTTTAGTTCCAAAGATAATCACCGGAACAGAAAAGCTTGTCGCACTACTCTTTGCTCACAATGTCACAGACAATAATCACTGATATAGGTATTTCTTAAGCCTTAGGTGCTCGATATTGGGCCCGTAAGTTAAGAATACCCTAAAGTGCATTTAAGAATGTCATAAGGTTAGTGCAAAGCAATTTTTTGTTAAGAATGTCTTAAGTTAGCTAGGAAAAGACTTAGGCGATTCTTAAGTTTAGTGCAAACGGGTGTAATTACACCCGTTTGCACTAAACTTAAGAATCAGTGGTTATTGTCTGTGGCATTGTAAGCAAAGAGTAGTGCGACAAGCTTTTCTGTTCCGGTGATTATCTTTGGAACTAAAACAGTTTTCATACGATAGTCCATTTTGACAGCTAATTTCGTATTGCAAGTGACTCCTCTGTCACGGCTGTCACCGGAACAGAAAAGCTTGTGGCTTTTGTATTCTTGTTTGTTAGATAGAGACACAACACATGTGACATACGTCATTCATCATTTATTAAAAAAAAAACTGTATTAAGTTTTTCTTGACAGTTGAGCTCAGTTGACTTTTTTTTTCTCGGTGAATTACCCCTACCTAATAAAATAGACAACGTCTTAGCTTTTGTCTCCTTTTAACTCACGAAGGAATCAATGAGAAGTTTCAACCAAAAAAATATCCAGTGACCTACTTTACCTCGCCAGTTTTAAAATCCATAAACAATTAATATTTGAATTCATTCATTCATTCTCTTATCAAGACGATGACTAAGTTACGACGTAGTCTGTCAGTGCAAACAAAAATTTTAGCTCGGCTGTTTTAGGCTGTTCATAAACTAAGATGTATCTTATCTAGGACAAGCTCAACCTGAGTTTAGTGCAAACGGGCATTAGTGTCCTTGTAAATAATTATTCAATCCACATTAATATTATAAATGTAAATGTGTGTCTGTTTGTTTGTCCGTCTTTCTCTTCAAAATGGAGCAACGGATCGACGTGATTTTTGGTAAGGGGATAGTTTGAGAGCTGGAGAGTGACATACGTTACTTCTTATCCTGGAAAAATATCACGTTAACGCGGAATAACGTCGTGTAGTCCACGCGGGCGAAGTCGCGGGCGGAAGGCTAGTAATAATATTATTATAATAATAGTTCTAATTTCATTGAGGTGCCATATTAATCGCGCGACCACCAACGCGAGTTTAATTATCATCCTAACTACTTTAGATGAAGACTTAAGGCGTAAGGCACACAATTAAATATTAAGTACGTAATAACGGCGCCGTAAAACTCACAAGCAGCATAATTAGTTTGATAACCTATTCATTGGTGTAGCGTACATGATATACTTAGTTTAATTAAGGATGCTTATTAGGTGTTTATGTACCTAATAAATATATACTTAACTAACTATTAAACTTAAGTACTTAAATATACCTAGTAGGAAAACGGAACGATTTGGTTCAACAACGAATTGGAACTATCATTATTTCAATTCCTCTTTAATTTTTTTTTATTATTTATTTCCTTACTAAATGCGCTTAAAATTATGACAGGTTCTAGATAACATACTTAAGAGAAAATTTCTGTTTGTATTATAAATTCCAACTTGAGAAAATAGTTGATTAAATTTCTACGATGAAACGGAAATCTAGTTCTATAAGTAAGTAGGTACCACCTACGTAATTACGTGGGCTAGTATGCTTGATACCTATACCTAGAGTCCATGTCAGGTAAGTCTGGGGAATTTTCGTCGCTATTATAGGTATTATTTTGTTCTAATGTAATGTTAAAAGATTAGTAGGTATTCGAATTCGACCGCGCGCAGGCTTAACTTACGCGCACTCTACCTTGATACCTATACATATTAATCCTCTAAAGACAAACGACAAAAGGTACTCTCCAAAAACAAAAACATATCAAAAGCGAACGAATACAGTTGTCTTGTCCCCACAGCCAGGATTGCGCAAAACAAGTAAAACACCAGATTCACTCCAAGATACCAGTTTATTTAGACATCTCGCCAGCAAGATTTATTTAACGACCGGATAGCTTTATGAAGATTAACGTAACCTTTGCGAGTGGAAACATTATCTTGTCCCACGACTGCAATAATTAACACAACACCGAATAGAAATTCGAAAACCTAGAAGCAATTTGAAAGTTCGCAAGATGCTAATTTTCATTACGATTTGTCATTGCTACATCGTGTTTATAAATGTTTGGATAATTAAAGGAGATGTTTGTGGAGAGTTCAAAGTTCAAATTGAGTTCTGTATTTTGTTTTACAATAAATATCTTTTATGAATTTGATTGTTTCAACAGGTATAAGATATCCCTTGCAGTTTTACAAACATGTTCTTACTGTGACAATACATATACCTAAGCAAGTAATTTCAACGATTGTGCGTTATATAGAATAGGATAGAATAGAATAGAAAAAGTTTATATCATCTAAGTAGGTAAATGTACTTATTCATAATGCAGACACCGTTTCACCCTGTACACAAATTAAATTAACCTACTACTTATGATAATCAAGACTAATAACAAAAGCAAATATCACATATAAAACGGCAACATTTTCATCCGAGAATTTTTTTGTCGACGCCGCATTAACTTAATACAATCGTTTCCAACCAATACTAAATCATACATCACATCGATTCCTATTAGAAATACGTCCTCATTCCCATTCCCATACAAACATCTAAATAACTGGACTAACGCGCAATTTTCGCTCTAATCCACTACAATATTTGGACAAAAAAGGGCCCTCGACTTGTGGAGGGTAGGAGAGCGAGAGATAAAAGAGATATATAAGTGGCCCTCGGCAGTGCCATCAAGTCGTTACAACACCAGTAAAATATTTCAAATCGTGCCCAATGCCTCGGAAAACGGAAGTGTCGCGACCCGCGGCACTCTCGCCTCTCGCCCTCTCGCCGCTGGCATGGTTGAAACAGCCTTTTTTTCTCCATTATAGTTAATTCCTTATTAAAATGCGAAGTCTTTTTGTATGTTTTAGATGGGAAGTTACCGTCATTGTTACTTTCAATATTGAGAATCACACGGGTATTTTTTTCTGAAGGGAAATATCATTTTGACAGGCAAGATGAATCAATATTGTGCAATACATCAGTTAGTACTCACAGGACATATAATTTCTCGAGATATTGTTATTTGAATAGAATTAGGGTACTATTTGATTCGTACAGATACTTTCAACAAGAAATAGCTACTTACATTTTACATTTTAAAGCGTACAAAACTCTGCGTTTATTAGAAACAATTTAATTAAAACGTCAAATTCTCACTCTATTTAAATACTATAATGGGGTCAAAAACTAGCTCCATTTTCAAATGACCAACCTAATATATTTTCTTAGAAAAATGACCCATTACACTATCTTAAAAGCTACATTTTTCGGTGAAAACAAAGTCTTTTAACCCGACCCTACCGATTTATGTTATCAAAAGGAGCGTAGAAATGTACTCGAGTTTCAACATATTGTTTATGTAGCCATTAATATTTTACCAAGGCATATTTATTGGGTCCCACTGCAGCCAACCCAAGCAGGTGGTCTCTACTTAATCAAGACGTTACCGAAAATAAAAAAAGATTGTTAACTATATTTTTGTTTTCTTTTTTTGTGATCTGAATTATAGTTCTGTGCGACTTAAGTTATGTCCTGAGATGGGGACGTTTTTGTTTAGTTATTTACAAGGGGTATTTAAATTTCGATGAGAAAGACGTATTGGCAATGAATATATTAGCAGTAAAGAAGTAGAACTGGTTCCTTGGAATAAAAATGGTTGACTTGGAAGTACTGAGAAATAAAGCATTACTAATTAAATTGATACTTTGTGCTATATTAAAATTATTTTAAATTTATAAGTTGATCGTATCGTAGGTACTAGCGTATTTTCTAAAAAATGAAAAAAAAATATTGTCCCAAGCGGTAAACCTACTCCTAAGTAAGTAGATATACATTTTATTCTATATAAAAAAACAATCGTCTTCATGGTTTCAGCTTGACAAAGCAAAAACTAAGAAGTAAGCAGCGTGATTTGGTTTTAATTGCAAATTTATGGTTGTATCGGGTCTAAGAGTTTTTTAATAGTTAAATAAATTAAACCTAATGAAGTAAGTAACACAAATAATAAAGCTAAAATATTCTTACACCATTTACAGTAGCATTTTCTAAAAAAACTGAAATACTGAAATAATCAGTGGAAATGATGTTACAAATCTTTCAAAGTAATTTTAAATAGATCCATACTCCATTTTGGAATGTCGGCGCGAACAAAAGGATTCGCATACATAAAGGACGTGCAAAATCGCATTTCACACACACAAAAAGGTGTCTTTTTTTCTAATCGCCATTGTGGTCGATTTTAAATTACCCCGAAATGATACAATAGTGCTCCAGGTAAAACACACTCTCCCCGACCACATAAATCTTTGTAGACGCATTTCCCTTTTGCAACAAATCGCAAATTTATCGTTCGAGGCTCAAAGTGGTACGAATTTACAATGAACAAAGTATTATTACCACCATTTTGAATTATAGCTACGAAATAAATGTAAAGGGTCATTGTGCTTTCACATAAGTGGTTTTATGAGAAACTTAGTAATGAAGATGTATAAAATGTAACAATGGTTGGTGTAATCGTAAATTGTTATTTTTATAATTTGTTTGACTTAAATGATTGACATGAGAGCTTTTACCCGAAACCAGTGAGTGGAGTAGTTTTACGGTCTGGATGACGTGTTGGGAGATAAATTTATCTGTTGTGGGTAATTTCAGCAATTTTATGAGCCATTTGGTGGTAGTAAATGTCGGTGTCGCCTAAAGGTGGGTTTACCTTATGATCCCTCGTGGCTTCTGTTTCCTGTTAAAAGTCAACTTTTTTGGTTTTATACCTAACGGAAAAAATCTAACAGAATAAAAAAAAAATGAAATGATTATGATCAATTAAGATTTTAATATACCACCAGCCCTGCAAGTAACTTTCAGGCGGGATGATGAAGTTGATTCTTTTTTAATTTTAATTTTTATTTCTACTTCTGTATTATGTAAAATTATGTTCGGAATAGATCAGAATATAGGTAAAAAAAATATGTTTGCAATAGATCAGAATATAGGTTGCGCTGTGAGCTCAGTAGGCGGGCGGGTACATATGTACCGTTTAGAAAAATATAGTCTATGTTTCACCAGTTGGTTGGTAGGTAGTAGGTACTAGTAATTTGAGTGTTTAGTTAGGTACTTTGATACAATGATTGAAATGTTAGCTTCATTAAGTAATTTCGTAAAGATCGCTTCTATTCTCTTTTCCTCTAGTCATTCGTAAAATTAAGGAAAAGTGTTAAGTAATTAGGTACTTTTCAAAAAAGAAAATGTATAAAGTTCTCTTTCAATTTTCAAGATAACAATACCTGAATCTGAATATTTTTTTATTCTTAGTGGTAGTTTGTTAGTAGTTTCTTAGTAGCAATAATTTACCCCTGAACTAGACAAAAAATATTTTTGTAAGTACATTAGGGTGACAAAAAATATAAAATTTAAAAAAGCTAAGAAAATATTGATTTCCTTTTTTCTGTTTCAGTATTTTCATTTTATTATTGTTAGGTACTTATTTTTGACCAACTTGATCATACGCTAACGAAACAACATACGACATTCAAAAGCCAAACTTTTTCCGTTACAGAAGCAGCGAAGCAGAGTAGCGTTCACTCCGAAGGCTTCGCGGGTAAAACATCAGTCTTGCCACAAGCGCCGCCCAGAGCGAATCCTCTCTGCCATTGGCCGAGTCCCGCCCGCCTACTGAGCTCACAGCGCAGTATTCATAATGTACACGACGAAATAATTTACATTTCAGCTGAATTTGCTACCGTTTCGGGGTAATTGAAAATTTGTTGTATCGACCCTGGATGGGCTTTAAGCGATCGGTTTAATTTTCGATGTCACTGAAAGAGATAGTCAGGTAAATTAAGGTTGTTGTTTGTATGTTTTTTTGGAGTGTTGATTTAATGTATTTTAATTTATTTTTGGCTTGAGTGTACAATTAAAATGTTATCTAGTTTTGTAAAAGGAAAATTTATTTTTGCCATATTTATACCCTAATTAAAAAAAAATGTAAGTGCACGTTGTTACAATTTATTTCTGCAACCTATACCTCAAGCATCTGCAATGTTTAGGCAAGTTGCTAAAAAAACCGTTTTCACATGATTACCAGTAATATAGAATAGAGTTAAAACTAAGGGTAAATATAGGAAGGTACCATACAACCATTAGTTGATTTGATCAATTTGATTTGTTTTCAAAGACCTTTTGATTCAGCATAACTACAAAGGTAATAATAATATTTAAAAAAAATATCTAATGACAAAAAAGTAATATAATTTAGAAAATATAAAAGTGCACGCCTCATAACAAGCGTAACGCTTATTGAAAAAGGGTGCCAGCTTATTTTTTTTTTAATTATTTTAATAATTATAACTAAACGACATTGAATTAGATAATAATTTTCAATAGAAAACAATCCCGTGACGTGTTGAAGCTATTTAAACAAAATGTACAAATACATCAAGTATTTCGAGAGTAATCTTGGAACAAACGTCATTATTACAGACATCCGGACATCCGCGAAAAACTTTTTTATATCTCTTTCTTTATAACTATGTTATGCTTGACAAATATATTCTAAAAGTATTAAATGTGTTACGAATACAATATGAAATACCTAATAGAGACAATGTAAGACCAGAAAAAATGCTTGACTCTGACATGTTGTGAGAAGAGCACTACCTCTATGAGGTGTGCAATAGCATTATAACTTCACACTTCATCTTCAAGACTAAAGACCAAACACCAATGTTGTGTTATTAACAAATTAAATCTTTTAATTAATCTAATCTAAACTGGTTTTGAGATGTTTGTGGCTTCGTATAAGTTAGGTAAGAACTCTATTAATTAAGTAATAAATTATTTTAATATATATCATCCAAGTATTGTATTTCCTCAAAATTATAAAATAAATAACTGTACAATATTCTGTTACAATTTGTTTTCTAATCTTGGTTTTCTGTTTCTTATGATATATGATTCTGAAATAAGCTAAATGTGACTTAAGAAGAAGAGTAATGTAGCCACCTATATGTCAAGCATAAGTACTCGTAAACTAAACCCTAAAAGCTGTGAGCAACCTAAATCTTTTAAAGATTTAGGTCAAGGGACTCTATTAAGTACGTATTACAGAATTAAATCATCAATCAATCGGGACTAATTTTAGTAGTACCTATGTTTATTTCATGCTTTCATTTCTATTCCAATAAAAGCTACTTAATAGACTAGTAGAATAACAGCTAGTAACACCTACTTAATAGAGTCCCTAGAGACGAATAGTATGCAACTATCAAGTATTTACCAAGCAAATGCATCTGTGTGGCTTTCCTACAGAAGCAGTATCGATTTACGTCTTAAAATAATCATCTAAATGTCGAATAACTTTAATCGGCATAATTACTGCCTTAAATACAAGCTACTCGATATTTCCATTAAGTAATCCATGATTAATGTCCTCAGATAACTTTGCATTTCCAATATATCTTGGGGATAAAGAAAATCTTAATTTAAAACGAAGATTTGTGTATCAATGTGGAGGATTGTTGTAAGCTTATATACTTTGTGATTCTTATTTTCAGGGTATTAAAGGTGAAATTTAAACTGGACCTTTTGTAAAGTCGGTGGTACCGGCTTAGTCCATTAATGAGCTGTTGTAGATTTACGATCAATTAAAATCTATACGGGTCCAATTAAGAGTCGCTTGTTTATGGAACGCGTTTATCTCGTGGTGGGGAGTGGGGAGTGGGCCCAACATTCCAACGCTATTTAATTCTTAGGTCCAATACGGATAAACAATACGTGTTAAGATATAAAGGGAAATGTAAAACATTTTCTAATAAGATTTATCAGAAAATTTTACGTTTAGTTTCAACAAGTCAAAGAACAAAGAGAAAATACCAATGAATTTCTTAGCTTAAACACAAACTTGAATTATTATAATTGTTTAAAAATTTTTGCAATGCGTTTTTACGATTGAAAATGAAATATTAGAAAAAATCAAACCTACTAACAAGTAGCTCCGTCGGGAATCGAACCCAGCATCTTCCATTGAGTTTCCTGCTCGCTATTTGGAAGATGGGTCGATTTTTTCTAATAAGTAGGTAAGTATTGCATTTCTAATGATTTTTTTTGCTCTTAACTTTAGAAGTGATGCCACATTTCCGGGTTAGAAGCCCAATAAGTACCTAAGTACCTATTTACTTAGACTATTTACTGCAAACAACATCAATTGTACCTTTGGCTTAAAGTAGGTATTGGAGTCGGTATTTCCTATAACATTGCACTCTTCTTTGTTCTAACGAAGCACACAGTCATGCTACTTATACATTTCAGTCGAGTCGATGTTGTACTTTTGTATGGAACAGCTGATTTTTTTTCGCTATTCCGTGGTTGGCCCCATAGTAAAAATTGTTCGTATTGATGAACACTATCATCCCCTAAAATCTTTTTACTAATTATTGTTCTTAGAAATGTTTTAAGGATTCCTACGAAATCATGAATTATTGTGCTAAGTAAGTGTTACGTCCAAGTTACGTCTTAATAAGTAAATCTTATAAGACGATAAAATGTACTATAAAGTCTCTCAATCTTATAGGACGTATAAAATCAAATTACCCAAGGTTAAAAATAAAATATTAGAATATTTTTTACCCATCTCACAACTAGCTCCGATGGGACTTGAACCCACGACCTTTCACTGCCCAGGCGAATGCTCTAACCACTGAGCTACGGAGACAAAACTCTAATATTTCATTTTCAATAATAAAAATTGCATTGTTAATGCAAAAAGAGTAGTACCTACTTACCTACTTAGGTAGACTTTTCTGTAGTACCTACTTTAGCAGGTAGGTACTACTTAGGTACAAAAAATTATATGAAAGAACAAAAAAATTTTTTTTTTTTATCTTTTTTTATATGACACTTTTAGTTTATATCAGACAGTCTTTTTGTAGGTATTGAAACTTTTATTAGATGTTTTTCCATAATTTTATCTCTTTGTTAAACTTTGAAAAACTAATCCGAAAACTTGGAATTGCTTTATTACATGACTGTTTTGATAGAGGCTTTACCGACGAACAAACCGAAAGATAATAACAGTATCTTGAAAGTTTATAAAATGTAACTTTATATTACTTACCTATTATTTCAGTGAAAAACATCATATTTGGGCCGAAAAAATAATCTTTTAAGTAGCACAAAAGGGATATTGCTTTTATATATTGAGCAAACTGTTGTGATATTTAAAAATTAAAATATTAATTTTGAAATTTTCATTTCACAAAAGAAAAAATCCGTAGTTGGAAAATTGGTAACCTAGGATGATAAATGTAGAGCTAAAGTGCAGTAAAATAAATGAAACTCGTACAATTAATTTACTACTAGATCCGGTATAATTTATGAGTAAATTAGTAGTGAATTCTCCTTTTATTCAACAGGCAAACCATGTGCGATGTCCTAATACTCATTAGAATAAAATAACAGATGAGGGTAAAAATTCCTTCTCGTATCTTAGAGCCAGCGCGCACTTGTGATTTTTAATCAGGCAATAGTTTGATCGTTCTCGAATTCAGTATAGAGTTAAATGGCAGTGCGCGCACTGGCGATTAAAAATCGACCGATCAAACTATCGGCCGATAGTTGTTCAATCAAACTATTGCACAGCACAACTATCGGCCGGTCGCTAATGTGCATGAAGGACTATTTGAGCGCGCGCACTGCATTCAACTAAACTATCGCCCAACTATCGGCCGACAATTTAATCACGATCAACTTAGAGCCTAACTAACTATTACCTAAAACATTTGGATCACAAATTGCATAAATTGGCCAGTTCGGTTGATTATTTATGGAATGGAATTATTACATTTTACAATGCGTAGCTAACGGTATGAGGTCCCAAATCATATCTAATTCCAAGAAACGCTATAAGTTGTATGGAAAATATTTTAAACAAAGGGTGCGCTTAAAAAAGCCCTGTCTACACAAAAAAGGTATAGCAAAAACTCAAGACGCCGCCGACAGAGCCAATAAAAGCCTTAAACGGCCATTGATGCAATCTCATCTGTTTTAAAAACAAACACGAGAAAATAAATACGCAACCCACCTTAGGGGAAGCTACCAACGATTTAATCAACCGATAAAAGTTGTCACCCGTCCCCGCTAGATGGCGGGGCAAGATAAGGATAGTCGCTGGCGACGCGTTCCTGTATAAATTGAGATTTTTTTAGATATCGGAATACCTTAATCCATTGTGTATATAAAAATTTGCCGTTGCAGCGACACATAACTCTATTCATTAGTAACCAAAAAACATGGTTGTGAATACTTTATTAATTACGGTAAAAAAAATATAATATACCTACCTAGATTGGTGGAAAAAGCGATCAGTTAAACAACAAAAATGTTAACAAAACTATAGCCAGGTTATAACCTGGGGGCTAAGTCTGCTAACGTTAGGTCATAATAGTGTCTCAATCGTGTTTCATTTTGTAGTTCAATTGTAGGTGCTTTTTACACACAAGTTACAAGAATTATGACAGTACCTACTTATGATGTGATGTGAATGTAGGTAGTGTGAGGTGTGACCATTCAGTAGTATTGTGAAAAAAATAATTAAACCGCTTTCAAAACAAAAAACTGCAAACAAAAACTCACTTCCCGAAACACGTAAAAATGAGAAATAAATTAAATCATTTAATTTATAGGACGATAATGCGCGACTTTCTCTAACTAATCTTGGAACTCTCGAATCAGTTTGAAGTCGGTGTCAAGTCTTATACCTAATATTATTAATAGGTTACAATTCACATCACTCACATTATTATTGTGTAGGTAGATACTTATATTGCTTCACAAAGTATTTTTCTTGTTAGGTACTTTCGGCTTGACACCGACTTCAAACAGAACAGATCAGAATGTTCCAAGATTAGTTAGAAAAAGTCGCGCATTGTCATCCTATAAATTAAATGATTTTAATTTATTTTTCATTTTTACGTCTTACGGGAAGTGAGTTTTTGTTTGCAGTTTTTTGTTTGGAAGGCGGTTTATTTTTTTTGAAAAAATATGTTTATTTTTTCTTTTTTAGTGTAAGAAATCTACCTTGAAACCACATAATGAGCAAGTGTACCGTAAAGTGCAACGATAAAACTGTTGCCACATGGTGGTCCATATCTAAATTAGAACACCAAGACAAGCTCCACCTTCCAAATATTAACTGTTAAGTATGCAGTTTAACCTTCCACTGGCTTCCACCATCAGCTTACCTAAATTACTTGGAAGAATACAACTAAAGATATATTCGTGCATGTGGTATTTAAAAAAACATGCTCTTACTCCTAAGCGTTAAGGAGTTTTACCTTTCATCATCAGCTCACCTTAATAACCTGAAATATTACAATGACAATTTTTTACGTATTAACGATATTTAAAAAAAAACCCTCCAACTCCTAGCCATTGAGGAGTTGTACCTTCCATCACCAGCTCATTATCATGACATCATGATTAGCAGATGCATATACTTGAAAAATATATAAAAGACGTAAAATACCCATAAAATTTGCGAGTTTTCCTCAATTTTCCCTGGATTCCACCATCAGCTCTTAACTTGGTTACAATGTTTTTTGACGACCGATTTGGCGCAGGGGTAAACTACCTGCCTTCTGCGCCAGAGGTCTCGGGTTCGATTCCCGAACAAGACAAATATTTGTGTGCATGAACATGTCTATTTGTCTTGGTCTGGGTGTTAACTATGTATATTAAGTATGTATTTACAAACAAAAAGTATTTAAGTATATATTTATCCGTTATCAAGTTTTCCATGATACAGTTTCTTAATGAAATTAACATGGGCTTAGATAATTGGTGTGAATGTAAAAAGTTATTTATTTTATTATTTATTTATTTTTAATGGAACCAACTCAGGAATATACACTTTCGAATAAAAGAAAAAACAACTGTCTTCTTTTCTTATCTCCAACTAGCTTTCCGCCCGCGGCTTCGCCCGCGTGAACTACACGACGTTATCCCGCGGGAATGTGATATTTTTCCGGGATAAAAAGTAGCCTATGTTCCTCTCCAGACTACAAAGTATCTATGTTCCAAATTTCAGCCAAATCCGTTCAGCCGTTTTCGCGTGATTGAGTAACAAACATCCAAACATCCAAACATCCAAACATCCAAACATCTAAACTTTCACATTTATAATATTAGTAGGATAGCCTCTTAAATGCATTTCAATCTGGTTTTCGCCCTGGACACAGCACTGCCACTGCCTTGCTGAATGTCACTGACGATGTTCGCTGGGCCATGGAACACAAAGAACTTACTGTCCTGGTTCTACTTGACTTCAGCAGTGCCTTTAACTCCGTCGATTTCGACATTCTTCTCGCCTTACTTCTCTCAATAAACGTTTCTGCTTCTTCCCTTTCTTGGTTCGAATCTTATCTTCGTGGGCGCACGCAGTGTGTTCGCCTTGAAGATTCAATATCCGATAAGGCTGAGCTGACTGTAGGCGTCCCACAAGGAGGTGTTCTCTCACCGCTCCTTTTCTCCATCTTCATTAACTCAGTTACCAGAGTCATATCTTCCAATTTCCATCTCTATGCAGACGACTTGCAGCTCTATCGACATTTTAAAATTGAAGAACATGACACAGCTATAGCTATGATAAATGACGATCTAAATCTAATATCCACCTGGGCTAGACACTATGGTCTTCTAGTAAACCCAAACAAAACACAGGCCATAATCGTTGCAAGTAGACATACGCTTAACTTAGCCTGTCAACTTCAACTGCCTCCTTTGTTGCTTGATGGTATACATATTCCATATAGTGACTCAGTTAAGAATCTGGGTTTGATTTTGGACTCCAACCTCTCCTGGGCGACACATGTCGCTGACGTCAGTCGCAAAGTCTACTTTTCCTTTCACACTCTTAAATGTCTCCAAAGTTATCTTCCTCTACCCACTAAAATCTCTCTTGCACAGTCACTCATTCTACCTCTTCTCGACTACGCTGATGTCTGCTACTTAGATGCCACCGAGCTTCTACTAAATAAACTTGAGCGCCTTCAAAATCTTGCTATTCGTTTCATCTTCGGCCTACGCAAGTATGACCATGTCTCCAACTTCCGGAAGGCACTCAAGTGGCTCCCTATACGTCTGCGTAGGAATGTAAGAATACTCTGTCTCCTCTTCAATGTCCTTTACAATCCTTCCTATCCTTCATATCTCCGCGATCGTTTCTCCTTTTCACACCCGCCTGACACTCCATGCAGATCCCATCTCAAATCCCTCCTGAAATTTCCATCCCACCATTCTGATTTCGCTTCCTATTCCTTCTCCGTACATGCCGTTCGTCTCTGGAATTCGCTGCCAGCCGAGATACGCGATTGCCGCACAATTTCTCTTTTTAAAAAACGTTTAAAAGAATATTACTTATCTTCCTGTTCTTAACACTGTACCCTGTCTGTCTTTTGTTATTCACAACTATCTCTCGCTATATGTATTATTATACCTTTATGTATTTTATTTTATTTAAGTATGTTTAAGTATATGTACATAATTTTTTAGTTGATTTTCTTTATATTTCTGTTAAAATATTTATTGAAGTTACACACTGTCTGCCCTTCTCCGTGTTTATTTCCTCTCGCGGGCCAGCTGGTAGATATTCCAATGTGGAATAAGTTGTGCCCTTGTACATTTCTTCTCTGTATATGTTTTTCTATTAAAACCTTTGTGTGTACAGAATTATTAAATAAATAAATAAATAAAAAATTATCGAAATTGGTTAATAGTTCCCGAAGATGTTGAAGCGTAAAGCAAGAACTACCAGACGAAAACAATGTGTTTTTTCAGGATTCTGAAGAAGCAACTGAACCGACTACTGTAAATTGTTCATGGAACAAAATCGAAACTTTGGTCTATCAGATACAAAAAGAATGATTAGAATCGGTTCACTATTGACGGAGCTATGGTGGAACATACAATAAAAAAAATCATTCACACGACTTGAGAACCTCCTCCTTTTTTGAAGTCGGTTAAAAAGAACTACGATTGAGACACGATTATGCTCCTGCTCCAGTGCTCACGCATGACACGATGCCATGCAAAATACTTAGGTTTAGTCTTCTTAAATAAAACTATTACACGTACCGATTTTGCAACAGTAATATTTATTACATCACACACACACATATTACAGACTTCTTTATAGCAATAATGTCAGCAATGGAATTTTCAAGCCTTTTTTGGCCTTTTCTTGCTCCTGGCCAAAGGTAGGTATTCTAAAGATATTATTTTTCCTTTTCAGTTGACAGGTATTTTTGAAATCGGTTTAGTTTTTAAATTAACTTTTTTTTAGTTCTTAATTTTTTATTATAATTTGTTCCTTAACATAGGTTAGGATAGGATAGGTTTAGGATAGGTTAAGGTTAAGGAGGACGCGACGCGAGTGAACAGCATTGTACCTGCGTACCTGCCAGTTGGACCTTACCTTACTTCTTTTTTTTTTTTTTTAATCTATTTATTATTATTAACAAATCTTACTAATCAGAATTACTTACGCAAACCATTGGTGTTCTTGGATAGGGTCTAACTTGACAGGACGATTAAATATTGTAATAACTATATTTTTTTTCTTTAGATCTTAAAGGATTTCTTTTACTTTTTTTTAATTGCATAAGAATGAAGCAAATTGTATACTTTTTTCATACTGCTTAGTTGTATACCTTAATTAACTATCTAATATGACGAATACGCAGTGACTGGACAAACCTAATCGGGTTTTAGTCACTGTTGTTTTAAATTGTATGTTTTACATTGTACTTATATTAAATAAAAAAAAAAAAAAAAAAAGGTACTCTACCCATTTCTGAAAAACTATTGAACTGATTTTGATGAAACTTGGACTGTTCCCTAAGTTGGATACACCTAATATTAGTCTTAAATAATCTTCCGATATGACTTAGTTTTCTAGAAATTCGTGTACAAACATACATACAATTATACAAGCATAGGTAGGTACCTGCATACACTTATGTAATAAAGCAAACGTAAGTGCTTAAAAGTAAGTACCTACTTAGGTAGATAGAACACTATAAGTTCTCAAATTTTATCCAAGTCCAACTTTACTACTTATATCACATAAAATTTTCAACATTATTGTGTTCCGGCGACAATTAGAGATAAGATAGCCAGTTTCTCAGTGATTGAGGATTCCGGGAGTAGTGCGTTTCCACCTTCAGCCTTCTCATCACTTAGCATCAGGGTGCCTACCATCAACTTTAAGACAGCGATTCAAAAATAGCGCGATGCAGAATAGGTTCCTAAATTGAATTGCTTTCTTTCGTACTATGACCTAAATAAAATTGCTAAATGTGAATGACCGAACGATTTGTGTCCTTATTTCTTCTACCCGTCTCTTTCACTCGATTCTCTCATGAGAGTGAGAGGGACAGGTATAACCTGCAGGTGTCATGTTAAATCGACAGGGTTATAAGTCAAATAAGAGTTCTTGACAGCTTAGCGGCTGTGAAATGTCATTGAATGATCACTGAATCGCTGTCATTGATATTAAGCTGTCGTGGTACGAATAAGCGAAGCAGATCAGTTTAGGTCCTAAACAAAAACACAATAAGAGTTGATGGTAGGCACCCAGGTGTGAAGAAGGCTAAGCGCTACACCGTTGTGGTTTAAAAAAATATAAATACAGGTCAAACGGATGACCTCTTTTTTTGAAGTTGGTTAAAATCAATAAGTGGGTACTAACTTTCTTTAAACGAATATAACCGATGAATGAATATATTCTGCCTATCTTCTTATTGTAGAGTCATGAATTTTTTTTCTACTATGTAGAGCTAATAATAGAGGTCAAACTGATCTCTTTTTTTGAAGTTATTTAAAATCAATAAGTGGGCAGGTACTTATGTAGGAAGAAGAAGAAGAATTTTTGCTACTATGTAGAGCTGACTCGTTACTACTTCACAAATAAAAGACATAATTGCAAATCAAAACCTTAAACTATTGGTGGAGACTTACGCGCTGGTATATTTCATTAATTACCGATGTATTGTGTGATTTTAAATTAGTATACCGATGTATGTATATTATTATTATTCGGTAATGAACCAATGTACCAGCGGATAGGAACTTAACTTACTACTTGTAAGTACAATGTATATCCGTATCCGTAATTAAGTCTTTTCGTACAGAATTATCAGATTTCTAAAAATTAAAAACTTACCTACCCAGATTCATTTGAACAAGAGACATTTTTTTAAACACTTTTTATTTGTATCTTCCATCCACTCAGATATTTTTTTTATTACTTGTTGGTGTCGGCCAAAGTACCTTTGTAATTACCGGAATTGCGCAATAAAATAAACCCTTCTCTGAAACGGCTATTTACCGTTAATATTTCATATTTTTGAGAATAATTGTTTAGTCTTAGTTTTGTATGAGTGGCTATTGGATCGGTTGAAAGTGGTTATATTTTTTGAAAAGTGTTAATTACGTTATTCTGAAAAAATGCTGTGAAAATAATCAGTGATTTTTAAAGTGAAATTTAGTTTTATTGTCAGGGAATATTTTTTTCTCTAAAAGTGAGTTCTATTTTATTTTTATACCAACAAAACAATTTATTTTAATATACAACGATAATCCTGTGTTGAAATTAAATTGACTCTACATTTGGAATCAACAAAGAAAACACAACTACTTATTGTCTAACGAGAGGTAAGTCCTGCTATTATTGAAATAAATGAGCTGATAGTTTATAATTACTTATTTATAAAGTCAAAATCAAAGTGACCCTCCTTCTGTCGCAGTCAAAAGTATTTTCCGAAGCTCTACATTTTTCTAAAAAAATATATAATCAGAATAGCACCATCTATTGAGGAAATGCGTATTTATGAAAGTCATCTGCTTTGTCCAATTGTCCATGCTTATTAGCGTAGCACAAGTTAGCACTGCCATCTGTGAGTGTGCGCGTGCACCAAAAAGTTTCGTCGTGCTAAATGCAGCAGACTCGCGCGATTAGTAGTTTAAAAAATCATCGCAAGATATCAGTAGTCTATCGTTGGAGTCGTATACATAAAATTATTTTGCATACATTCGATTATTCGGTAGGCATGGAAAATGATTGCTACTTTTCAATCATTGTCATGTGATTATCACAGGCAATGATTTATTATTGTTGTAAATCATATCGTTGCATATGCTTGCTACTACCTACAACTGCTACTGGAAATTATTGTGATTTTTCACAGTGCAGTGATATTTAGTAATTTCGTCGCATTTGTTACTATTGCTGCTACTGGAAATAAATATCATGATTTTTTACAGCTAATGATTTTGAATGATTACTACGTTGTAGGTAGATAATGTTTTTTATGATTATGATAAAATGACGCTACTATAATAATTATTAAAAGCATTAAATTGAATAAAATACAATAAATTTTAATAATATCAAATAAATGCAGGTAAATTCAAATAACTAACCATAAATGGAAAATGAAGTATTTAGAAAAAATCGACCCGTCTCACAACTAGCTCCGATGGGACTCCATTTTTCAATAATAAAAATTGCATTGTGAATGCAAAAAACTAAAAATTTAAATATTTAACCATAAATTCAACAAAATTAGGAATGATTTCCGTTGACCTGATTATATTATTATATAACCTGATTTGTTTGAGACTATGCGAAAGAAAGTAGCAGGTGTGACTTGTAATTGCATAAATCATCTGATTAAGTAGGTAATACTGGGGATTCATGACTGGTTCCGTAATGTCTATCGATCTGCTTGCATAAGCCACGATTGTGAAAAGAAAAATAAATGAAAATAAAACTGATTAAGTATTAATTATTTTCCTCACCTTTGGTTGGCTACTATAAAGTTTCAAAACTTCTGAAAATTTGATTCCTGTATTGATGTATTATCGAAATGATTCGAACTAGAACCAAATAATGTTGACATTACTTAGTATAGAAGAGGGTAGTTTTTTTTGTATTTAAGAATGACAGGAATTTAAAGTATATATTTATTAAAAAAAAAAAAAGTGTTAAAACAATTATAAAAAAAATAGATTAAAACGTAAGTATAAATTAATTTTCGGGTCAAAAAATCTTATGTTGAAGAAGTTTTTAATTTTTTAATTAGTATTGTATGTGCAAAAAGCTAATAAGTTCTAAGGCATTTACTTTTTTCTGACGAAGGCATTAAATCTGTACCTTCTAACAGCCCTTGTGAAAGAAGAGATAAAGGCCATTTATTCCGAAATTGATGTTTTGTTTACATTTGGTGCAATAAAATAGTTACGACGTGTTGAATAATCGTTCCCCGTCTGAGTGACCGTAAATTTGTATATTTTTAAAGTCGCACAGTTTGGAGTCAATAAAAATTTAACGATAGTGGGGGTCGGATGATATTGTTACGTGTTTTATGGCCTTCCTCGGCTTCGTAAGGTCATTTATCGATTTTCTCCTCACCCTGAATGTACTACGATCTTATTGGTATAACGGAAAAGGAAATCGGATCTCTTTTATTATTATTTTAATTTAAGATTTATTTTTGTTTTTACCTATGTTATGTAGGTAGGTATGACTCAGGAATGCCCGAGTCATACATAATACCTCACATTGATACTCATGCAATATTAATTAACTTTACCCAGATAAGGTTGTTTCGTCATGTTATGACAAATAAAAATTCTTACTCAGAATAGTGTTGTAAGTGAAAATAGGATACCACTACATAATTTAGCACGGAACCATAAAAGGCAATCACTGGGGAAGTTATCCCGACGTTCGAGCAATCTATCTCTTGGCCTCACCGCAATATCGGTTCCTGAACGATTAACAGAGGGCGTGCGTGCCCTTCGCTTTTACTGCATACTTTTACGACGTCGTAAACCCGTAAGGGCCCATAATCTTTTTCTGTGCATCTCCGCCTGTTACCGATAGATGGCGCTTAACACAAAACTCGAATCACTGTCGCACTGAATGTTAAAGTTTTATTGTATGTTTCGCTAATGTGGTGTGAAATTAATAGGTAATAACTCCTTTATGGGTGCTTCTGGTAGTTTATTACGGCATAAAGTTGTGATGTGATAGGCGGTTTATTCTGGTTTGGAGCGTAGGATCTTGTAGTTAAATCAAACTATTCATTCAGCACTTATTATTTATTATAAGCAGACAAATACGTAATAAAAAGACACATCAATATTGCTCACACAACGCGGTAAATCTGACAGAAGTAAAAGTCAGTTTGACACACAAATTATATAGGTTTGACAGGACAGGACGCGTTCAGAAATATAACAAATATAACAGTTCCTCCCTCACTAGAAAAAGTAATTCAAATGTTCTTAAAAGTTTACATAAATAAGAATATAATAATGACGTGGATATAACCCTACAAGTTAACACAGAGTGTTTAAACTATCCAACAAGATAACGGAGTTTTAAACATAATAAACAATCGAACAAGTTAACACAAAGAGTTGATTAAAAATCAAAACTAAATCAAGCATAGAAACGCTGAAATGTTATTAATAAATTTAAATTACAAATTAAGTCGCACAACTGGTCTCGGTATTCTCTTACTCCTACGTAGTATAGGTGTAAGGGAATCATTGCTAGGTACATGTGCAACAGAAGGTTCAGATACAAGTGGTGATGATACATCATTATTTTGTGAACTTCCTCCTGTCTCATCCAGCGGCATAGCTGAACAACTTGGAGGAGAACAGGGTATCATTGATGTAGATGAACCACTTGGAGGAGAAGAAGGTATCATTATCATTGAATGAGGGCTTAGATTTTGGAGCTCATTGTCTAAGTCATAGTTTAAGTCGTGGTTTAAAACAGGAGTATTATTTCCAACACTACGAAGTTGATCGATGTGTCGGCGCCACAGCAAGCCA
Source organism: Crambus lathoniellus (assembly GCA_949710035.1). Lineage (NCBI taxonomy): Eukaryota > Metazoa > Arthropoda > Insecta > Lepidoptera > Crambidae > Crambus > Crambus lathoniellus. The sequence goes on from OX453307.1 coordinate 13,102,609, forward strand.
TTGTCCAATCTTATTAGATAATGCAATGTGCCAAGTACTCTTTCAACCTTACCTAACTTCCATTTTTCCTCCCCAGAGTAATTTCGAGCAACCACTCTTTCACCAGGCAGTAATTTCCGCACGCGTGTCCCCCCCACAGCCTCTCGCGGCAGTACAGCGTCATCATTTGAATCGTTTTGTTCTTTACCTTTGGTAGGACATAGTAAAGATAATCGCGATTTTGGTTGGTAGGTAAAAACCATTTCCGCAGGAGATTGACCAGTAGCAGGGTGAGGAGTGATACGATATTGAAATAGTATCTCATTTAATTTTGTCTGTAAATCTGATTTGTTTGTTTGTAAGCAACGTAATTTATTTTTGAAGGTTTGGACATATCTCTCTACCTGTCCATTTGTAGCAGGATTGTATGGGGCTGAACGTGTATGTGTGATGCCATTTCTTTTTAAATATTCTGCAAATTTAGGGTTAACAAATTGTGCTCCATTATCACTATTCAGAATTTGTGGATAGCCAAACGTAGTGAACACTTTGTCTAAAACTTCAATAGTAGAGTCAGTGTCAATTCTGTTTAAAATGTGAATTTCAGGCCACTTTGTAAATGCATCAATTAAGAGCAGGAAATACACATTTTGAAATTTCCCTGCAAAATCTATGTGAACCCTTTCAAAAGGTTTGGATGGGTATTCCCATGTATGTTTTTGAGCTACTGATGGTGGCGAGTTAAGATGTAGAGCACATTCTAAACAATTTTTTGCTAAATCTTTTATATCTTTATCAATTCCTGGCCACCAACAGTAGCTTCGTGCTAAAGCAAGCATTCGGTTCATACCAAAATGGCAAGAGTGCAAGTCTTTTAAAATGGTACTTCTCAGACAAGTAGGTACAACGACCCGTGATCCTCTCATTAGACAATTTTCAAGCATTGAAAATTCCGTCTGGTCTATTCCAAATCTGTCATTGTGTGCAACTTTCTTTCCATTTAATATTCCTGTAATTAATGGCTTCAATGACTCATCATTTTCCGTTGCAGCAGCAATATCTTTTACCGTGACTGGCAGGACCCCAATCATTGCAATTAAAAATACATCTGACTCTTCTACTGAAGTTGATTCTTCTGCAATCGGTAGACGTGAGAATGCATCTGCATTGGCATTGTCTTTGGAGGTTTTGTATTTGATGTCATACTGAAAACCTTGTAGAAAAATTGCGTAATGTTGCATGCGTGCAGCTGACAGATGTGGCAAGGCTTTTGAAGGAGAAAAAATTTGCACTAAAGGTTTATGGTCAGTGTAAAGAATAAACTTCCTGCCATACAGATACTGAAAGAACCGTTTCACTCCAAAGACAATGGCAAAAGCTTCTTTGTCAATTTGTGCCCATTTACGTTGGGATGCATTCAATGTCTGTGAAGCATAATGTATAGGGCGTTCAGTCCCATCAGGCATAACGTGTGACAGCACAGCACCTACCCCAGTTGGAGAAGCATCAACAGCTAAGATGACAGGTAAATCAGGTGAGTAATGAGCCAAAACCGTATCTGACAGCATTTGTTCTTTTATTGTTTGTAAAGCTTTATCACATTTTGCAGACCAGTTCCACACAGTTCCCTTTCGCAGTAGCGCATGCAAAGGCTCCAAAGTATCACTGAGATTAGGCAGGAACCTTCCATAGTAGTTAACAAGCCCGAGTAGCGCTTGTAACTCTGACACATTAGTAGGATTAAGAGCCCCTACAACCGCTTTTACTTTACTATCAACTTTATGTATGCCCTCTCTACTTATTTTGTACCCACAGTACTCAATCTGGTCTTTCATGAATTCGGATTTTTGTAAATTAATTTTTAAGCCATATTCAGACAGCCTAGCAAAAACCTGATCTAATCTGTTAATATGTTCAGCATCATTTGGAGCAGTAACCCGGATATCATCAATAAAGCAATGTACCCCTGGTATGCCTCTTAGTATGCTTTCTATTTTTCTCTGCCACTTAGCAGGAGCGCAGTTAAGTCCAAACATTAAACGTGTACATTTATATAGTCCTTTATGTGTATTCAGCGTTAACAAACTCTGATCCTCATCTCTTACTTTCCAGTTTAGGTAAGCATTACGCAAGTCAATTTTTGAATATTTGTCACCGCCTGCTAAGCCATTGAACAACTCTTCTGAAGTAGGCAAGGGGTGTTCATCAACCATTAAGTTTTGATTCAATGATATTTTGTAGTCACCACAAATCCTTATTTTTCCGCAAGGCTTTACCACGGGTACAATGGGAGTTGCCCATTCACTATAGTCAACTTTAACTAAAACTCCATCTCGTACTAAATGGTCAATCTCCTGTTCTACCCGTTCTTTAAGTGCAAAAGGTACTGGTCTAGCACGAAAAAATACTGGTTTGGCATCAGGTTTAACATGCAAAGCAACGGGTTCCCCTTTTATTTCCCCAACATTTTTGCCATCAAACAAGGCGCTGTACCTCGCGAAAATAACACGGTTGTTCTATTGAACGTAGGTATTTGTTTTTAGTTGACCACAGATGGAGACCGTAGATATTTTTTTACAATGAAACGAAATAAAAATTGTTATCGTCTCAAAACTAATAAATCTATTGGAACAATACTTTGTTGTACTTAAATAATTGAAAAAAAAATCATTTTAACTTCAAATTACATACTCAGCCGGTTTGTAACAATGTAGAGAATGACTCTACGTTTCATACACTTGGCATTTCATGTTTTACGACTCATTATGTTTAAATTTACGATGCAAAACTATGTTCTGATACGTATTGCGAAAATATTCGCATAGGTATTACGAAAATTGCCTAAGCATTTGCGAGGCCCTTTTACACCCGAGTAACTTTACCCTGATATCCCTGAAAGCTACATAAATTTAAGCAACCGTGAGTTTAAACTACTATCGCAATATATTTTAACCAGCGTCACGCCTGCAATTACACACTTACAACTTTGCCCGTCTAGACTGAAACTATTTCACATTACCCTCAATTACCATTACGGTATACGCCGTCCTTTTCACACATACGATCCGAAGGTATATTAGAGAGAGATGGAGCACGCGAAGAAGGGTCGGCTGCTGAAATCCGCCGATTTTCCATGCAATTGAATAAAAGACGTTACGGTGTGTTGACGTCACATAGAATTTTTATTGGCGCTTATTCGGATATGGGCACGGATATTTGACTAGATAAAAATGAAAATTTACTTTCAAGTTAAATTTTTCGTATCGGAAAGTTCGGAGATTCTCAACTGAAAGTTCATCGGAATTGGGCTAAACATAAAATTGAGCTTTGTTCTTCTTTTCAGTTGACTTAGCAAAAACGGCATCGTCATAGTGAATGTCGTTAAAACACTTTTATCAAGTAAAATTAATAACAGCAGTAGCTCTACCAATGTCACTTCTTCAATCTATCTGTTTATTCATAATACAATTATTATCTTAGTTTTTCTTTTCAATTGACTTAGCAAGAATGGCATCGTCATAATAAATGTCGTAAAACCCTTTTATCATGAAAAATTAACAACAGCAGTAGCTCTACCAATGTCACTGCTTTAATTACTCTGTTTATCTATACATCTATACAAATAAATAAAATTTGAGTGTATGATTATATATACGGTACATATATATAGACAGACAGACAGACAGACAAAAATTGAAAAATGACATGTTTTAAAATTTTTGTCTGTTTGTCTGTCTGTCCGTCTGTCTGTCTGTCTGTCTGTTTGTTCCGGCTAATCTCTGAAACGGCTGGACCGATTTTGACGGGACTTTCACTGGCAGGTAGCTGATGTAATAAGCAGTAACTTACTTTTTATCCCGGAAAAATATCACGTTCCCTCGGGATAATCTAATATAAATGCGAAAGTTTTTGAGTAGGTATGGATCTATGGAAGTTTGTTACTCTTTCACGCAAAATCTACTGAACGGATCTAGATGAAATTTGCAACAGAGATAGATTATAGGCTGAAATAACAAATAGGGTACTTTTTATCCCGGTATTCCCACGGGATCGGGAACCACGCGAGTGAAACCGCGGGCGGCAGCTAGTTCATTATATAATAAGTAATTGATCAAAATAAATGTAAATGTACAGTCACAAGTATTATTAAATGTAAGTCATCATGTCAACCGTACTACGCCCACTGCTGGGCATAGGCCTTCCCCAAGGATCTCCACAACCATCGGTCCTGCGCTGCCCGCATCCAGCGGCTTCCCGCGACCTTGACAAGATCGTCGGTCCACCTTGTAGGGGGCCTGCCGACGGAACGTCGTCCGGTTCGCGGTCGCCATTCGAGAACCTTTCCGCCCCAACGGCCATCGGTTCTCCGCGCTATGTGTCCCGCCCACTGCCACTTCAACTGAGCAATCCTTCGAGCGATGTCGGTCGTTTTAGTTCTCCTGCGGATCTCATCATTTCTGATTCGATCGAGCAGGGAAATACTAAGCATCGCTCTCTCCATTGCTCGCTGGGTAACCTTGAGCCTTCTTATGAGACCCATAGTAAATGACCACGTCTCACTTCCATAAGTCATAACTGGCAACACACACTGGTCAAAGACCTTAGTCTTGAGACATTGAGGAATTTTGGACGCAAATATATGCCGGAGCTTCCCAAACGCTGCTTATCCGAGCTGGATTTGACGAGAGATCTCTTTCTCAAAGTTGGACTTACCTAATTGGATTCTCTGTCCTAGGTAGACATAGTGGTCAACAACTTCGAGTGTAATGTTCCCAACATTAACTGGAGCGGATGCAACATGGGCATTAGACATGATTTTCGTCTTATCCATGTTCATCTTCAGACCCACTCTTTGGGAAGCATTGCTGAGATCTTCGAGCATTGTGTTCAGGTCTTCCAAGGTCTCAGCCATGAGAACTACATCATCGGCAAACCGCAGGTGTGTTAGGTACTCGCCATTGATGTTAATGCCGAATCCTTTCCAGTCCAGTAGCTTGAAAATATCCTCCAACGTAGCTGTGAACAGTTTCGGAGAAATGACGTCTCCCTGTCTCACACCTCGCTGTAGTTGGATAGGATTAGAGCTCTGGTTCTGTAATCGGACCGACATGGTGGCGTTTTGGTATAAGTACCTCAGCACCTCGATGTACCTGTAGTCTATTTGGCACCTCTGGAGAGACTGCAGCACTGCCCAGGTCTCGATCGAATCAAAGGCTTTCTCATAGTCCACGAACGCCAAGCATAGTGGCAAGTTGAATGAATGTGGTCTATGATACTATAAACTTTTCGAAACCCGGCTTGTTTGGGAGGTTGGAAGTCGTCGAACCTGCGAGCGAGACGATTCGTAATGACTCTCGAAAACAACTTGTAGATATGGCTCAGAAGCGAGATGGGTCGGTAGTTTTTCAAGAGAGTCTTATCACCCTTCTTGAAGAACAGCATCACAACGCTTCTGCCCCATGCCTTTGGCGTTTTGCCCTCGAGGATGACAGAGTTGAAGAGCTTCTGGAGGACCTTAAGTATCGGCTTACCGCCCGCTCTCAGAAGTTCTGTTGTGATTCCGTCATCGCCCGCCGCCTTATTGTTTTTGAGCTGCTTGAGAGCCATTCTAATCTCGTACAGGCTGACGTCCGGGATATCTTCGGTATAGTGTCGGGTAAGCTTGGCTCTAGGTTCTGTAGCCTTACTTTCAACAGGTGTTTGCGTGGAGTACAACTGTTCATAGAAACTCTCAATCTCCCTCAGGATTTCAGGTGTTGATGAAATGATACTACCGTCCTCAGCTTGCAGCCTCGTCAGTTGACTTTGCTCTATAGCCAGATCTCTAGCGAACACTTTGGAGCCTTTGTTCCGCTCAATGGCCTCTTCAATACGCTCGGTATTAAATTGGCGAAGGTCGCTTGTCAAGGACTTGGAGATCTGCCTATTTAGCTGTCGATAACGAAGGGCATTCGCTGAGTTCTGTAGTTTCATTTCGTTTCTCTGATCCATGAGTCGGATAGTGTGGCTGGAGAGTTTCTTTAATTTAGGACGGTGGGTTTTGTAGTGCTTGGACCCTACCGTGCGGACAGTATCCACCACCATGTTGTATAGATCCTCTATATCGATGCTGTTCTCAAGGGCTTCGAAGCGGTTTTGGAGCTCGAGCTGAAAGCACTCGGGGTTTTGAATTTGAGCCGGTATTGGTCGGAGTCTCAGTACAAATATAAGTACAACATAGAAATAAAAATAAAAAACTCGTAACGACTCCGTAGCTCAGCGGTTAGCGAAAGGTCGGGGGTACGAGTCCGATCGGAGCTGGTTGTGAAACGGATCGTTTTTTTCTAAATTCTTCATTTTAAATTTTTCAATAACAAAAAAGTAAAAATTTAAATAAAATAAGTAAGTACCTATTTCATTTTCAATTTTTCAAAAATAAAAATTGCATTGTAAATGCAAAAAAGTAAAAATTTAAATAACTAACATAGAAATTTATCAAATTGAAGTGTTCCGAAATAAAACTCTGTGACAAAAATCTGTGAGCCACAAAAGTCATTCAATATTGTAATATGACATAAAGTAGTCCTATGTTGTTTACAATACAAGGTGTAAAAAAAACAGCAGTAATATTTTAGGACGTGATTCTACTCATGAAACAGCAAAATTTTCCCGTTGAAACATAGGCCAAAATATAAAAAAAATGTTTCGTGTAGCAGTAGTAGTAGTATGGGCAGTAGATTTAGTATGGGACGATGAAAACAATGTTTATATTTTTCCAACCTATGTTTCTAGGTTGTCACTCCAACTTCAAAATCAATGCATATAATTGCTTTCATTTTCTTTAGTATAATTATTTGTGTTCTGAATTTTGTAGTACAAATACGTTTCAAATTTATATTTTAAGGGAAAAATTAGATATCGTACATTTATACAACTTTCAAGGGTATTTCAGGGATCACTCAGTACAAATGTATTATGGATTGAGTAATCCATTGTGACCGCCATACATTCCTTATAATATCTCCTACCTAATGCTTTGGTTTCTTGGTAAATTTTGGTGACAAATTAATATAATTTTGTGGTATAGGACTTTCGGCAGTAGAGACATTACTCACCGAGAGTCAACGCGTAACCATTTTGCAAAATGAATGAATTGATTGACATAACAGACTTTATCTTTCTTCCCTTACGAGTGTCAAATTTTTGGATTTCAGTCAGGGGTTTTGACAATTTTTGACTAAATACACATGTACTTTTTAACCAAAAATAAAGTAGTGGTGTTTGTGGTCTACGCGCGTGTCTCGTGTGTTTTTTGACTAAAATATTACAAAAGCTTTTTCCGAAGTATAAGTACTTATAATATTAGATTAGCTTCAACAACATTCAAACTATTTTATATTATGCTAGAAGATAACAGTAAACATAAAAATAAATAGAATACACTTGAGTAGTCACAATCACAAGTATTGTCGAAACACCGAACCCAAACTCAGCAACTCTGCTCTACAGTTATCGTAATCGATCTTTTTTACAACAGCTACGTTCACAGCCAAATTTTTCTCTTTAATAATGCGAACTCCTTATAGAGGCGAAATTAGACGGTTCATCAAAAGTGATTCATTCTTGCGATGAATAATTGAGTCAATTTCAACAACTCATCTTTATCGCTAATTTCCATGGACATTTTCATTTTCAGGTTTTTAGACAAACTTTGATATTGTAGTGCCGTACTTTCATATTTCATATACATTTTCTAAAGGGGAATACATAATTTATATTACTAAGATAGTTATTTGGGCCACCGAAATTAGCGTGCCACAGAAATTGTGCTATGTCCACTGAAATTGACATGTTATTAAAAATAATGTTTTTATACAATTATATCTAACGTTTTTTATCATCATCATCATCAGCCATACGAAAACCACTGCTGGGCATAAGCCTCCAAGGATCTCCACAACGATCGAACTTGCTGGTCCTGCCCGCATCCAGCGGCTTCTCGCGACCATGAGCAGGTCCACCTTGTAGGGGGCCTGCCCACGGAATGTCGTCTGGTACGCGGTCGCCATTAGAGAACTTTCGTTCCCAACGACCATCGGTTCTTCGCGCTATCTTTCTCACCCGCTGTCACTTCAGCAATCCTTCAAGCGATGTCGGTTGTTTTAGTCCTCCTGCGGATCTCTTCATTTATGATTCGATCGAGCAGGGAAATGCCTAGCATAGTTCTTTCCATTGCTTGCTGGGTGACCTTGAATCTTCTAATGAGACCCATAGCAAAAGACCACGTCCCACTCCCATAGGTCATTACTGGCAACACATGCTGGTCAAAGACTTTCGTCTTGAGACATTGAGGTATTTCGGAAGCGAATATATGCCAGAGCTTCCCGAACGCTGCCCATCTAAGCTGGATTCGACGAGAGATCTCTCTCTCGAAATTGGATTTACCTAATTGGACTATCTGTCCCAGGTAAACATAGTGGTCAACAACTTTGGTTGTAATGTTCACAACATTAACTGGAGTGAGTGCAACATGGGCATTGGACATGACTTTCGTCTTATTCATGTTAATCTTAAGACCCACTCTTTGGAAAGCATTACTGAGATTTTCGAGCATTATGTTCAGGTCCTCCAAGGTTTCAGCCATAAGAACTACATCATCGGCAAATCGCAGATGTGTTCGGTACTCGCTATTGATGTTGATACCGTATCCTTTCGAGCCCAGAAGCTTAAAAATATCCTCCAAGGCAGCTGTGAATAGTTTCGGAAAGATGACGTCTTCCTGTCTCACACCTTGCTGTAGTTAGATCGGATTCGAGCTCTGGTTCTGTAATCGGACTGACATGGTGAAATTTTTGTATAAGTACCTTAGCATCTCGATGTACCTGTAGTCTATTTAGCACCTCTGCAGCAGTGCCCAGGTCTCAATCGAATCAAAGTGGCTAGTTGTACTCTTCGGTCTTCTGTATAACTTGCCGCAGCGTATGATTGTGCTCTATGGTACTATAGCCTCTCCGGAACCCGGTTTGTCCGGGAGATTGAAATTTGTCGAACCTACGAGTGAGACGATTCGTAATGACCCTTGAAAACAACTTATAGATATAGCTCAGAAGCGAGATGGTTCTGTAGTTCTTGAATAGTCTTATCACCTTTCTTGAAAAACAGCATCACATTGCTTCTGCTCCATTCCTTTGGCGTTTTGACATCGAGGATGACTGAATTAAAAAAGCTTCTGGAAGACTTTAAGTATCGGCTTTCCGCCCGCTCTCAGAAGCTCTGTTGTGATTACGTTATCACCCGCCGCCTTGTTGTTTTTAAGCTGCTTCAGAGCCATTCTAATCTCGTACAGGCTGTCCGGGATATTTTCTGTATAGTGCTGGGTAAGCGTGGCTCTAGGATCTTTAGCCTTGCTTTCAACAGGTGTTTGCGTGGAATATAACTATCCATAGAAACCCAGTCCCAATCTCCCTCAGGATTTCAGGTGTTGATGAAATGATGCTACTTTCCTCAGTTTTCCACCAGGTTAATTGACTGTGCCCGATAAACAAATCTCTCGCGAACACTTTGGAGCCTTTGTTCCACTCATTGGCCTCTTGGCCATTTGGTATTAAATTGGCGAAGGTCCCTCGTCAAGGACTTTGATATCTGTCTATTGAACTGCTAATAACGATGGGCATGAGCTGAGCTCTGTAGCTTAATTACGTGTTTCTGATCTGATGAGTCTGGCTGGAGAGTTAATTCAATTTTAGACGGCAGATTTTGAAGTACTTGAACCCTACCGTGCTATCCACCACTATGTTGTATAGATTCTTCACAGGTCTTCGCAGCGGTTTTGGAACTCGAGCTGAAAGCACTCGGGGTTTCAAATTTGGGTTCGTATTGGCCAGAGTGAGGATTTTATCAGTCGCGTTCTTTCAAGCTTGACGTCGATATTCAATGTGCCTTTGACCATGCGGTGATCGATTCCTGTGTTAAAAGCGTTGATCACACTGACATCATTGAATATGTGGTTCTTCGTCGACATGATAAAATCGATTTCGTTTTTTACTTTACCTGGCGGACTGATCCAGGTCTGTTTGCAGCTTACGGGCTTCCTGAAGGGGTTCATCATATGCATGTTCTCCCTGTCCATGAAGTCTGCCAGCATCAGGCCTTTTCCGTTCCGTTTACGTAATTTTCTTGATATATTAATTAATCGGTACAATTTCTGTGTAACCGTGCAATTTTCGTGGACACCTAGAAGCCACGGAAACCACAGAATTTTTTCCACGGATATTGGGAACAAGGTGTATTTTTTTATATAAAAAAATATATGAAGCTCATGACATTTTTTTCTGTTATCTTAAACACGTGACAAAGGCTTTTTAACATAAATAAAACTCATATTTTTATTTAAGAAACAACTGTCTAAATCTAATCGCACTGAAATTGCATTTTTTTTGTCCGAGTAAACTAAAATCATGTTCTCAATTTTTTTGCGGAAAAACGTGGAGAGATGGTTCACTTCTGACAACTTTGCGCGTAAGCTCACGACTAATCCTTGCCGCGCAAGGACTTATTGTAGGTATTTACCTATAAATGAAACGTAAGAACGACAAGAAAATGACCATAGAAATTGCTACTCTCGCTAGGACAAAACTTGCTTGACATAAATTGTATTAATCAACACTATGGCTTAAAAATTCACTTATTTTCTTGTAGGTTATCTTATACTTACCATAAATAAAAACCTTTTTTATGTATTTGTTGAGAATTTTTTTTCTGAGAGGTAAATATGTTGTGTCAAAGTGATTGTGGACAAGCCACAGAACTTGAAATGCGTCACTAATTGATTTTTCTTATAAAAAATAATTGCTTTATAAATATAATTCAAGTGTCAACATTGAGATACCTACGTGTATCTTTAATGCCTAGAAAAAATCATGGTATTATAACTGTAAAGCAGTCTGCGCTTTCAGCCTAGATGCGTAAAATGTTCGCCTTTTTTTTATGTTCGCCTGAGAAATTCACTCAATTATGAATGATAAATGATGACCGATGCTAGTGAAAACAATCGGGAGCCGCAAGCTTTCATCGCGAAGGCACACTCCGATGAACGACAATTTAGTTAGACAATTCGTTTTCGGTCTTTCATAGATGAAGCATCGAAAATGAAAGCAAAAATGAACTGTCCAACTTCGTCTTTTCTTTTTATTTCTACAACGGCCGCGTTCACAGCCGTATAGTAGGCTGGCGACACTAGCATAATGCAAACTCCTTTTAATACACGATATCTTTTTACTACAGCCGTGGTGTGTACAAGCAAATATTAATACTGGTGACACTGGCATATTACGAACTCCTTTCATAACTTGATCTCTATTATGGCAACATTGATTGGCATCGGTATTACAAACTCCTTTAAAAGTTGTTTTTTTCAACGACTGTGTTTAAATCCTAATATTAATACTAGCGACACTGGCATAATGCGAACTCCTTTTACGGCCGAGTGCACATCCAAGAAGTCGTTACGCGAAAACTCGATGGTTTTCCCGCTTCCCTCCTTACGTGTGCTTTGGGCCTATGTTCCTGCGTTTGTATTTGAAAAATAATTGCGTATTTATTTTTGTTTTGTTAATGTCTTGTAAAGATTGACTTTGTTTCTGAGAACGATAAAAATATTGTGACCGATAAATTTTTGGATTTTAGAATATGACAAAAACATAAAACAAACACAATCGTGAAGATTATTGTGTCTTTTATTATTATTATATTTAATAGTTTTAAACAAAATAATACATTACATTTTTTGTCTTATGTCGACATCAAGTAACCTCCTATAAAGGATGTTAAATAAAAATACATACCACTGTGTAATTAAATTACATTTTATTGCCTAAGCAGTTCATTTTTCAACTGATGACTCAAAAAAAATATTAATGTACCTAAACACTCACTAGAGCTTTCACTACAAATATTATTACAATTACCATACTAAATACAAGTCCATATTACCTAAATTTCATTAGCAACTCTTCCAATTTGCATTCAAAATGTGCGCTCATGTATTTAGTTGCCTATATAAACACCCAGTAGCCTGTAGGTGTACCCTATAGCTGAGCAAAGAGCCGTCCGAAAACGCCGTTATTTTAATACCCTTATCAAAAAACAAGGCACATTACAAAATGGCCGCCATTTTCATGAGTTTGCGCGGGAAAACGCTCGTGAGCCCGCCTGGAAAATTATAACAAAAGGCATCTACCGCTATCTTTCTAATTATAGTAAATCACCTTGCTACAGGCGAGATAAGACCGGATCCGGAGCGAACAGTAAAGGCACAACAGCTGACGGTACATGTGCAGTTACGCCATTTTGGTTTTGAGGCGGAAAATCTTTGTTAGACGCAAGTGTAAAAGGTCATAAGTGCGCGGCGTTGGAAGTGGGATTAATCTCTTTAACATTAAACATTTGGGACGTTTTCGGTTGTTGAAACGGTTGTGTTTGGCTTACATTATGGTTGCTTTAAGTCGTTCTGTTACTGAGTTTTGCGCTCGTTCGATGAACGGGCCCTCTCTTTGTACAATCGCTACGAGAAATGTCCCCGATGAAAACAAGATTAACAATTTGCTTGAACACGTATATGTGCAGACAGTGTCGTCAACATGACATAGATTTAAAATAATATAAACGTTTCATATTTTTATTTAATATCATTGTATGTCACTTTGGTATACCCATAGGTATAAACAATATAGTTAATATATAAATTTAAACAATATAAAACACCTACATGCTTAAAAGACGCTGTTGAGTTATCGCATAACAAGGTTATTTAACCATGAATGGCTGATTTTCCAAAATCTCCACTAAGCTGAATTTATTTATATAGGTAAGTAATGGGGATTTCTGGAAAAAATATAATAATCCCCACACGGTGGGGATTTATGGAAAGATTGATGTCAAAGAAGTATAGAATGTTGTTTTTTTTGTTGAAATTTAGTCGGTTCGAATCCATTTACCAAAGCTTATTTTTAAAAATCGTTAACGGCAGTTTTGTTTCGTTTAAAACTAAAGTTAATTTCTACTTTGAGTGAAATTTGCTGTCTGCATTATTTCTAGTACTTTCCCTCCAGGTGTCATGAAATAATTCCATATATATCTGTATATTGAAAGTTGCTTGGAATAAATTATCCAAATAGCAATAAGGCAAAATCTTGTTTCCTTGTATTTTGTTATGTATTTCTACCGTTTGTGAATTAATAATGTTATTAATATGATTTTTATAAACTTTTCCATTCGTCTGTACTGCGATCTATAGCTACAGCTATCGGCCGGTGCAGGCTCCACAGTAACGTTTACCCTACCTGTACTATTTCACCCCACACACAACTGTCCGACCAGTGTACCCTGACCCACCCCCTCCCCCTTTGTAGTACTAACAAAGGACCAGAAGAGGGAACCATCTTATTGGTGATCGAGCTCTTTTGCACTGGTTGAATGATTCCTAGGGAGTGTTTACGTTTGTCGGCAGCGATTGCTGCTTACTACGAAATTTGCCTCGATTTTTAATATGTTAAAGTCTATACATATCAAACCGTTATCAAACCATTATGAGAGTTAATAGTCTAAGTGAAATTGTCCTTAAAGGGACTACAATTTTTTGATTGTACATTTGTTAACTAATTACACAAGGAACATTCAAGCTTTTCTTGTACTACATAACTGGAGGACCTATACTTTTTTTTTATTTTACTATCGTTAACTTTAAGAAATCTAAAGTTTCACAAGATATGAGCTGTAAACGTTGCAAGTATCGTTTCAACTGAAATTTTCAATTTGTTCGTTCCTTGTTCCTGTTCCGACATTTTCTGCGTAATTTTCAGAGAAATACTCCATAAAATTTATTGATCAGTAAAGTTGTCTAAATAAAAAAGCTGTTCAACTAATACTAGATACATAGGAATTTTTGATTCTTTCTTGTGCCTGAAAACTGAACGAAGCTTTAGTATGATTTTTACAAAACCTAAGATTTTTACAAAAACTGCCTTCTTTATGTGTAGCTAGCATTGTGCCATTTGAAGCCTTCATTCTTCGAACCTCGTTCCGCAACAATAAACGAGCTGTCCAGTACTAACTGGTTCTCGGTTCCTGGCTGGTTACTCCGTACTCCTGACGTACCTTTTGCACTCCGTAATAAATAAATTTGATATACCTGAAGAAAATGGCCCATATCAAAACTGTCTAACAAAGTGTTATTAAAATTTAGTGGTGCAAGCAACTTTCCAACATTTCCTGTGCTACAAAACTGGATGTTGTCTAATTAAGATTTTTTCAAAAATCGCCGCCTTTCTGCATAGCAAGTATTGTTCCAATTGAATCCATCCAATCCTCTTTCTGTAAACCCCTTTCCAGAAGAACTAACGAGCTGGCCAGTCGTAACTTGTTCCCGGTTGCTAGTTACCCCATACCCCGTACCCGTACAATATTACCCCGGCAACGTAACGCTACCCAATTAAATTGGTACCAATTTATGTGCACTACGACTACACCCGCGGGAGGTGTTTCTAATTCCGTTTGTTTTAACAAAATTGATGATGCCCTTTTGTTTTTATTCCTTTGTTTATGGATGCAGTATTACAACGTAAAAATGTTCAGTTTTGATTTTGAACGTGCCCTCCTAGAAGGTTGTGTTTTGTTTGAAATTGATTTGAAAATAACTTCGGAAAAGGTTGGTTATTTAAATTTTTACTTTTTTGCATTTACAATGCAATTTTTATGGTTGAAAAATGGAAAATGAAGTATTAAGAAAAAATCGACCCGTCTCACAATCCCCATCGGAGCTGGTTGTGAGACGGGTCGATTTTTTCTAAATACTTGATTTTCCATTTTTTTTCAATTTTTCGGAAAAGGTTGTATATTTTCTATCAAGTAAGCTTAGTAGAAAAAAATTACGTACTATTTCCATAAAACTTATGGCAGGAATTTATTTCTTGGTACCTTCTCCTTATAATACTTTATATTAAGATGGTATCCATCAAATGTCTTGTGAGCAATGTGAGCAAACCTCAGCACTGAGCTATAAAACGACTTGTCTTTCCTCATACGCATTTAGTTATATATAAAATTACAAAAACCTCGTAATCTTATTAAAAGACAATACCACTTTCAATACCCTTATTTTCCGCACAAAAACCAATCGAGTGGAGAGAGTAATATTTCCTTTTTGTTATACTGTTACGGTTTCCCTTCCCAGCATCGAATCGTCAAGTAAAAACGATGGAAAAACGAATATAGGTAATAATATTATAGTTATTGTTATACTCCGTAGCTTGTACCGATTTGTTCCAACCCAATCCTCAACTGAGAGTTCCACTGCTGGTTTTGATAGGTGAGTTTAGTTTGTGGTGCTTTTAAAGGCTTCGTTGGATGATGTGTAAGGGAGTTTAGTAGAGTCCCGGAATAAAGGTGGGTTCGCACTCTCCGACCTGGCTTCTATCTGCAAAATCAATGTGCCCATTAGCGAGTTCTCGCGCAGTCGCAAATGGGCCGACGCTGCTGGTCAGAAGTTACTGCTTGGACTTGGACATGCAGAGCGTGTTATGGAATTTTTAGAGGAATACGTTGTTATTTTTTTATTTGATATGTTTTGATAAAGTTGCTATCGTTAAGAAAGGTTTTGAATGTAGGCATCTGGATTTTTTATTTCAGAAAACTTACTAAAGGCTTGATTTTTAATACTCTGTAAACCGATATTTATTATTAACAACCTATGTATTAGTGTTATTTTCAAAACAAATGAGGGAAAGATAGAATAAGATTGAAATATGTAAATAAACTTTTTTAATGTTTTGAAATAATTGGACGTTAAAAAATACATTGTATTTTTGTGTACAAAATACATTTTTACACAATAATACAATACAATATTTTAATGCTGGTATCGAGTTGTAAGAACATTAAGACCCAAAAAATATGTAGGTTTGTAAAATCGTTTTCACGCAAACAAAGACGTGAGCAAACATATAACTATTGTGTATACAAAGCTTAATTATAATAGAGTTCTAATAAGACATAAATTGTGTGTTGATTTATGTATTCCAATTAGCATTATTTCAAGTTAAACATGAATTATCAGCAATGCTAAACTACCTAATTTAAATAATCAAACATACATACGATTGACTCTGATGTAATTTATGTAAATTTAAATTAATTATGGGCCCTTAGTTTGTTTTGCCTAGAACGAATTCATTAAATTTAATGTGGTTTTAATGCCATTTAACATATTTTTGCACAAATATTCTTCTTGTCCTTTACAAGTGACGTAGTTTGGATATTAATGGAGTGATAAAATTTTCTTTCTCATATCACAGAACATACATAATAGATAACATAGTGTAGGTACTTAAAAATAAATTAAAATATAATTTTGAGGTTGTATAACAGTCCAAAGGGACCATTGATTCTTTCCATGATACTTGGTTTGAAGTTTTTCCATGATATCTTGTTGTTTCAAGATTTCTACTATCTGTTCTGAGGTTTATGCAATTAAAAAGCAGCAATAAAACAGGTAAAGCCTGAAGACCAAAGTCTTTGACCATTGCGTCCAACCCGTAATCACTTACGGAGCCGAAACGTGGACATTCAGGGTGGAACTAGTCCACCAATTTAAAGCCGCCCAGCGCGCTATGGAGAGGGCTAGGCTAGGTGTTTCTCTGAAGAATATAATAAGAAACAAAGTTATCCGACAGAGAACCAAAGTCACTGACATAGCTCGAAAAATAAACAAGCTGAAGTGGCAGTGGGCTGGTCACATCGCTCGAAGAACCGAGACGGCCTTTGGGGTAAACGAGTTCTGGCGAGAGACCGCGTTTAGGTTAACATAGCGTAGGGCGCCCTGCTACCGGGTGGAGTGACGACCTGCGAAAGATGGCAGGCTGGCTGCGAAGAGCTGAAGACCGGACTCAGTAGCGTGAATTAGAAGAGGCCTATGTCCAGCAGTGGACGAATACGGACTGATGATGAATGAAACAGGTTGTTAGCGCTTTGTAGCTTTAATATTTATAAGATTTTTTATTGTTATCTACCAAAGCACAAATATTTTTTTTGCCAAATTTCAATTTTATGGCGGGCCTTGCTGACTGTAGGTATTTTAACATTGTATTGTCTGCAAAAACCAAACCTGTATGCGAAATTTCAGCTCAACCGGACATTGGGAAGTTGGTTAAATTTATCAACCGGCTTAAAAATAGAATGGACAGATAGGTATTTGAAAAACACAAAATGAAACTAGAGTACATAATTTGCGATAATAAGGATACTTATAAGCAGTATCAGTTGCAACAATGGCTTGCCTGGATAACACACTTGGATTAAGTAAGTATTTCTTCCAGCCAGCTAAGCCTAGTAATTTCGGGTAATCTACAGTACTTATATTCACTAAATGCAATGTAATCTACCTACTTAATTTCTCCAGATTATTATGTTGTTTCCCACGTTTATCAGTTTCCTTCACGATCCATTCCATTTAATTAATTTCAGTTCCAATTCCCATTTAGCAAATGCAAACTGACTAAGATTTGCTGTTATGTGACATGGCCCTGTCAGTGCAATAAGGGGAGTAATGAAAGTGATATGAATGAATGAATCGTTGTTAAGTATATTGAAAAATAAACAACTGCTGAAAGTATAACAAAAATATAACAGCATGGTCATCTTTTATTGTATACGTAATACAAAAAATTTAAAATGTTTCATTGCTGTGTATGCTATGCACGACATGCACGACCATGTAGTATGCAGGTTGGGACCGAGTTTTAGGTTGAAGTATCGACAGTTTCCCTGAATCACATACATTTTCGACCTTTCCTAGGTACTCACACCCACTTTAAAGACGTGTGTCACGTGTGTTGCGTGAGTAGTTTAGCCACTTGGGTTATGACGTCACCTGTCATTAGGTAAGGAAGGACCTAGAAAAATGTTCAACATTATTTTGGAGAAGTAGCCATGTAGAAGTGTGATACTCAACCATGTGCTGCATGTGTAGCGTGCGCTGAGTTTATATGCATGTTATACTAGCAGGCCACAAGTATACCTACATTCTCAAAAATGGCGAAGCTGAACCAGATTTAACGCTAGATGATTTTTTCCTTTTTATCATGCACACCACAGTTTGTATTATCTTTTTAAAAATAAATAAACGAAACTCTTTGTCATTCTAAATTCAAATACAACTTTTCGAAATAAAACTTTTACCTACAACAAAAAAAAGTAGAGAGAATTTTCGAAATTCCCTAAAGGTTCCCAGTTCGCATAGAACTCTTAAATCTTTATAAAGCCTTAGTAATGGTTATAGGTACAATCGAGGAACTTTCTGATCCAACTAATGGCTAAATTGGCTTGCGCTGAATTCCGACCACGTGTGCGTTACAGTAGCGTACGCGGAGATTGGGTGCAAGCGACTTTTGTCTAAAAATGTTCGTCCGGAAAGTCTTTCTTTCATAGGTATTACGTAGAGAGGGATGCGAAGCGATAAACGGCGAAATCGATACTGCAGCTCGCTGGCGTACCGAAACGGAGATAATTCTGAAGCGCTTTTAGAAAGAGGTAATAATCGTACAAATGAGGAATTATATGCTTTTAGAGCTTGGGTACTACTTAGATAAAGCTTTAGGTAGGTAAGTATACAGAAAATTCAGTAGTTTGGAACAATTTTGAAAATGATGGTGAGTTATAATAATAATGATTTATTCAAAGGCATAAAAACCCAATAAACAGTCAAATACTTACATAATTCACAAAATAAAGTAATTAAAATATAACACTTAAAATAATTCAGTTCCTACAATACATTGTCAAACATTATTTTCTGTTGTCGTTCCGGTGCACTGAAATCCAGTACTTATATGGCGGATTATCCAAGCCCGAACTTACGGCCCTAATTATGCTATTATGAGAAAGACATATCCTCGTCCAAAACGAAGCTATGCGCTTTCTCATAACAGCATAAGAGTCCGCAAAATAGCAGTCCGTTATACAAGTACCTAAGTACTAGAGCTACGTAATTTTTATGAATGTTTGTTAAAAAATCTTTGTGAGTAAGTGAACTCGTAGAAAAGTGAACAAACTGAGTTCTGAAAATTTTACTTCTATGGATTTTAGTGTACTTCAAATATTATAATGTTTATTTACATTTACGATAACTTTAATTGCAACATATTTCCCATATTAAGTAAACAGTACCTAATCGATTCACCCTTTTAAAAATTTTATTTTGTAAAACACTTAAATTTCTCTATCAAAATGGTAATAGCCTGGCAAGTAGTAAACTTCAGCTAATCATGTACAGCATGTGTTGACTATAAAACTTTACATTGCATATACCTACTCTTCACAAGCGGGGAATCTACTACATAAGTCATAATGCTTGTATTACCAGCATAACTTATAGACTTTCAAGAGTCTGAACATCGGAAAACATTGTAGAGGCTAATGTTTTATTTTGCTTGTACATTATTAAACATAACTTATAAATTTTCAAGCGTCAGAATATTGGATAACACTTTAGATGTGTTGTTTCATAAAAAAATATCTGAAGGAAAGTGCTACTCCTTTTTTAGTTTATGAGAACTGAACCAACATTAACCTAAAATAAAATCTAGTCATTTTATCTAGTAAGGTGTTATTGTTGATCGAAGAGTAACATGAAGATGTAACATGTTTTCACTTATGTATTATGACCAGATTAGGTAATTGTAGGGTGTATAGAATTTTGCTATTCATCATCATTGGTAAAAGGTACCTTTTACATAATTGTTTGTTTCTTGACTTGAAGTGAATCTTGACCAAGAAATTTGTATGACAGTTCCATGATCTTGACTTAATAACTGCTGTCAAAACCAGCTGTCACTTATTTTATGACTTTATAATAGCTTTTCAAACATTTTGATGGAATTGACTAACAAACCTCTTTGCGTTTTAAAATTTTGTTTACTTACCCCACGAATTTATTCAAAAAGACCCTCTGGCATCGCTCTAATTTTCCAATCGAAACTTCACAGTGAAGCGAAACAATTTCCCGAATAGAATAAAAACAAAAGTGGAATAAAATAAAGAAATAGCGTTTTCTATCGTAACCGGAATAGTTTGCGAGCGGATCGCAGTCGCCATGTTCCATTTCAAAGGTTCTATTGCGTAACGAAAATCATTTCTATCTAATTCTCTTATTCGGTGAGTTGTTATTTTTAAATGTAAGGTGAACGTAATTTATGTCCAGTCATTTGCACTTTTCTATCTCATGGTTATTTTAATAATAAAGTTTAATTTTATTTAAAGAAAAAAAAAGAAAATCAACGTACGCATGTATAAAAGCACGACACTATAGTTCAGGCGTCAAGCGTTTATAAGTAAATTACTGTTTTTTTTATTCAATCCCAAGAAAAGATTTTAAAGTTTTCATAAGTATTATTGGTCTTTTTCCGCAAACCATAAAATAGTTTTATTATTTTTTCAACGTTTTCTGTTTTGAGTTATTTTCTGTGGGATGTCTCCACTGTTGTGGCATAGACCTTTTCTATAGATGAGGAGAGTTGACCATAGCCCAAAAGTGTGCCCAATGTCGATAGGATATGAGTGTTCATTACAGCGTAGCAACTGATCAACGACTTCACGCGCTTTCCAAAACACGTATTTTTGTTACCCATCTTGTGACAGTTGCAAAAGTTGGTTAGCTGCCATTTTCGCAGGCTTTACGTGTTAGCCACTGCGGTCTGAGCTATTCACAAACTAAGATAGGACACTGATAGCAATTGGAGATCATCAGATGTCACGTAATTAGAGTCGGATGCAGGAGCGTCAGAGCATGAAATTGGCAGCCACGGGAACGCATCCCGTTAATAGCCAGGAGTGATCAGGTGGCCCCATAAATAGTGCACAGAATTAAAGTACAATGACAAATTAAAACATGTACCTACTTAAACGGTTTTTACAAGATTAACTTTTTAATCGCCTCTGTGTTCTAGTGGCTCACACCACCGGTACTTATCCCAGAAGACCCAGGTTTATTTATTGTATTCAGTTTGTTTTGTGGCAGGACTTGTTTTAAATCCACCTAGCTATTAGCTAACATCATCTTAATTTAAGTTAGACATTAAAAACAATAACGATGTTTTCAGCATTATTGTGTTCCGCCATTCAAAGATAAGATAGCCAGTTTGTCAGTGGTTGACGATTCCAGGACTATTGCGTTTCCACCATCTGCTTTATCTTTACTTAAAATCAGGTGTGATAAAGGCTAAGTGCTTACCCGTTGAGGATAAGAAAGAAAACGAAAACCTCGAAGTTCTAGGTGGACCTTATCAAAAGGTTTTGCCACAATCACCATGCTCAGTAGAACAATTTGACCATGCAGGCATTCCAAATTTTAGAAAAACATGCTGTGGGCTCTGATATTTTTATGATTCATACGCTGCTGAAGGTCTTGTTATTGTTATGATTGTTTAATTGGCTATTGCATCAAGATAAAAAAAGTGGCTATTGTGGCTATCCTACACCAAACCTGAGAAAACTTTTAAATACTAATTTATCCATTTCAAGTTCGTAGAATTGACTTACCTTCTACCTTACTAGTTACGGGACACGGGTAGCATCACATAATTAAGTTGTATTCCAAACGTGTAACATTAAAGAAAATGAAAATGTTTCCCAGTCGCCATACGATATTAGAAATTTAACAGCGTCACAGTTTCCAATCTTAATTGATAAGTGCCAGTTGCATTCATTTACGAGAGTATATTAACTAAGGTTGAAGTCATAGAAACTCCCATAACAGCCAATCTAACAGCAACCGAATTTGTTTTGGTCGTAACGACCAAGTTTAACCAATTTTAACAGCCATTAAAATTTGCCACGATCGCCCTGCAGATATCAGGCGCCATAAACCCAATGTCAAGATAGGGGTACTCGAAAAAACTATCAACAAAAACTATAAAGGCAAAAGTATCAGACGGATGGTCGTCGCAAAAAATTGTTTATCGATTGGGTCCAAAATAGCTTGGTGTCACTCCCGGATCGCAGTACTGTTTGTTTGAAAAGGGGGGTCGGCTGTCAAACGATTTTAGATTTAAGGCGGAGCAGTCCCACCTATTGTGAATTCCGTAGGACTGATATTTATTTGACAGCAGCAGTGTCTGTAGAGAATGGAAAAATGGCGGAATGGGAGAATAAATTGCATTATGGATATAACTCATGGTTTGTTTTTGGCGGGGATCCGACAAACGTTATTGGTATTTAGGGGCATTCGCCTATTAGGGACAATGTTTTTTTCTTCCTTTATGGTGAAATACGAGACAGTGTCTTATGTAGGAATGAGTTGCCGACAGTAGGGCCGTTAGCACCCGTTAGTCACGGTGGAAATTAATATTATTTTAAATACGTTTAACAGGAAAAAGTCGAGTGGTCTGAAAGTTTTGAAGGCGAATATTCTACTTAAAGATGTTGTTCTCTCTTACCTGATTTATTTATTCGACACATTCAATGTTTTGAGTTGGAAGAAACTACAAGATTATAAAATGAATTCTTCAGTGATATGACAGTTTATTATTAGAAGTAGTTTGTATTAGTCCTACCTATTTCAAAAGAGTCTATTCCTTGTAATGTTTCAAAAAAAGCTAGAAAAATTTAACAGCCCCTTCATTAATCATTCTTTAACGTGGTCTTTTACAAAAATCTATAACGTATAAAAAAATCATATTGACAGAAAATAATTCTGAAGCTCAACAATTGAGTTTCTAGATTAAGGGTGTATTATCTTGATTTCATTCATAATATCACTAGTACATTGCTACCACTATACCATCTATTCCTAACAGTCCATTCACACATGCTACAACGAAACCGCATTGCAATGCAACCGATGACCTAACTAGTTCTACTTCACTGTTCTATTTCATGATTCAGGATTATTATTTCAAGACAGTAGGAAAAAGTTTCTTTGCATTTTATATGTAAAGTCAAGACATTTTTATATGATATTAAGTTTATTTACATTTAATTAGAGTAAATAGAGTGGTGGCCATATAATTAAGGACTCCAGTCGATTTTCATATAAATAAATAAATAAGAAATAAATAAATAAATAACTTCTTACATTCACACCAATTATCTAAGCCCATTTTAATTTCATTAAGAATCTGTATTATGGAAAACTTGATAACGGATAAATATATATTTAAATACTTTTTGTTTGTAAATACATACTTAATATACATAGAAAACGCCCAGACCAAGACAAATAGACATGTTCATGCACACAAATATTTGTCTTGTTCGGGAATCGAACCCGAGACCACTGGCGCAGAAGGTGGGTAGCCTACCCCTGCGCCAAATCGGTCGTCAAATATAAACGAGATAACTTTGAAGCCTTGGTTCTCCGCCATAGATCGATCGAGTTGTAATCTGATGGCTTTCCAGGGGGTAAATGGAGGAGACCCAGCTGTACACACCCAAGTGATGTTTAAAAAAATCTCCAAAATAACATTAAAATGTATAGAAATCCTGAAACTGAGAACTCTCATCCACATCTCTAGAGCTGTTCAAAGGCTTCAAAGTTATCTCGTTTGTATGAACATCGACTGGCGTCCTTAATTATGTAGCCACCACTATATGTACCATTTTGTTCGATGTATTTCTGCCATCTTGAAGGTAGTGACATGATCCCGTTGCTGTAGAAATTTTGGGACTTCTGACCAAAAACGCGACAAGTAGTTATGGCAGTCTTCTCTTGATGTTAGCCTGACACTGCCTAAATTATTCTGAAGAGACCGAAACAGGTGAAAATTTGAAGTTGTAAGGTCAGGGCTATATGCGGATGCATTAACACCTCCCAGCCAAACTCTATTCGTTTTGCTGAGTGGTTTAAGACGTGTGTGGTCTAGCGTTATCGTGATGAAAGTCCACACCCTTTCTATTGATCAATTCTGGCCGCTTTCTCTCAACTTCTTGCTTTAATCTGATTAGTTGTTGGCAGAAGAGGTACGAATCGATGATCCTGCCCGGCGGTAAAAGCTCGTTATGAACAATGCCCTTCCAATCCCATCATACACACAGTATCACCTTATTAAGTGTTAAACCGGGTTTTTCTACAGTCTGTGAAGCCTTACCGACCTATGACCACCGCAACCTTTTCGCAGGTTCTTGTCGCACGTAATCCACTTTTCATCAATCTCTTCAAAAACGGTTCGGTTTCAATACGTCTCAATAAAGAATCACAAATGAGTACACGGTTCATTGTCAATAGGGTTTTTTTCAGTAAGCTCATGTGGCACCCAAACATCAAGCTTTTTTGTATAAGTACCCAGCTTTTTTCAAATGGGTCAAAACTGTTTTGTGGTCAATTCCCAGTTCTTCAGCTATGTCGTAACTACTTACTGATATGCTGGTTTTGCTCCACTTTTTCAAAAATGGCGTCCATTTTATCCGTAACAAGGCGACCAGAGCGAGGTGCATCTTTGACATCAGAATTCTCGGATTGAAAACGCTTAAACCAACTAGTGACACTGCAAGGCCCTTAAACGTCACAATGCGCAATGTATTTTCGCGGCTTGCGTTGCATTATTTCCATTTTTGTAATAAAATTTTAAATTGTATCGAATTTCTTCATAAGTTTCCCTCATTTTGATAGAAAGAAAAACAAATGAAAAATAGCTGGAAACAACATTTTACTAATTTCTTTTGTTTTTTGAAATACAACCTTTTTATTATCATCAAAACCAGCCTCATACGAATAGTACAGCCAAAGAGATTTTATTACAAGTTTTACATAGATACTATAAATACGCGAAAAGACTTTTTTCCCCGATAGCTCAATTCCATTTGAGGTTGTTATAGATAAAACTGAGTGATTGAGTAGTGGTTCATTTAAATATAAAGAGATCAAAATGTTTTTGAGCTTGTAAAATCGGATTAAATTTTAAAAAGAAATATTCATAAATAAGTAAGAATTTTGGGACAAAGATATAAAGCATTACCCACATAATCTTATTGGAATTAGCTCAACATCTTGAAAGACTCTTCTTCTACATATTTGTCTATAAGCTATAATTATGTACGATGTGTACGATAATTTTAACAATGCTGATTTATGAACACAAATGAATATTGGAAATATATAAAAAAAATTAAAAGCTATAAGTAATAAATTCACACCCTCTAACCTAGGTTCACCATATAACTACACTTAGGTAATTCTGAAACCAAGAATTTTATAACTTCTGAACATTGTCAAGTTTCGAACATCCAATTCAGATCTACTTTTATAATAAATTTTGATTTTTGTTACATTTAGTTGAAAACATTTCGTTTAAAGTTTCAGCAGTAGGTATCGTTTGTTTGTTTTTCTATCAAAAAAGTATACCTAGTCATTCAGTATTCCTGGCTTTATTTCCGCTTCATTAGGTAGTTACCTTACCTTAGCTGATTTTGTTTTAAAAATCTGAATTTGACACCTTTTAAGTATGTATGAAACGACAAAATAGAGATACTTAGATAATAAATGATCAAGGTGGATACTTGTCGATAATGAATGAGTTAAGCTAGTTCCTTTTTCAGATTTATTAAGATAAATATGGAGTCGTTATCAACCTTGTAAACCTAAACTTTTACAATAGAAAGTTTTTACGACTACTGTATTTATCAAAAATAATATAAAATAATAAAACATTCTTCTTCCAACTATGCTTTAATTTCATCACAATCACACTAAAAACTCAGTACAAAGCGAGTCTTTAATGCTCTAGAGTCTAGAGTCTAGACTCTAGAGCAATAGAAATGTATGAAATTTCATTATTGCACAGTTTTTTTTAATCGCACCAAAAGGTGCCAATCTCAATGGATTAGCTATATTCAGCCAGCCGATATCAATACTTTTTTTACGTACGTATTATTCGTTTCTATCCTACTTGTTCCATATTTAAAAAATGATTGCTGCTAACTCTGATTTAAAAATGAAAGAAATTTAAAAAGTGATTTGGCGGGAACTTTGTTAATTTTGCTTGACAATATTTTTGGAAACGATAAAGTGTGATACTAACTGATTTTGAGTGCTTCGGCTTCGAATTAAAATGGATTCATCTAGCGACACATTAACCCCGGAAAACATTCTAAATGAAGCCGACAGTGTTATAGAAACTTCTTTTTTAACTATGAGTTTCTTTTATCTACTATTCCTATAGGTAATAGTTGAAAGAAAATCCTCGCCTCGCCTTTAGTAATTATTTTGTGCTCGATGCAATAATCTACTATAAATGTTTTATTAAAAGTGAAATAACGAAATTTATAGCCATTTAGTAGGTACGTTTGTCACATGTAACATAAAAAAAACAACTTACCAAAAGGTTACCGCCAAAAAAGAAAACGACATCCATTTAATTTTATTAACTCTTTATTCTTTTGAATTTTTGAAATTAATATTACAATATTCAATGCGGGCTCCATATACAATCACCCATCTATTTGCTTATATACCACGACACAGTCACGAATGTCACGATGAATCGTACTATTTTTCACCTAACCACAGAAACTAGACAATTTGTAAAAAAAAATGCGCCACATTTTACATTTTCGTTACAAAAGCAGTTTTGAAGTTTTAGTTGCTAATATTAATATACTTATGTGTTTTCGATTGTAGCCCAAGAAAACATTCCAAGACAGTAATTGACAGATTTTATACACATAAAGGAGATCACAATATTTAATATTTAATTTTCTGAATTATTTCATTACGCCTTAATATCGTAACAAAGTTATCCGAAAGTCAAAGTACCAAATAGGTATGTTTTTTTTCAAACATTTTTTATTCATACGCTCGCGTCTGCTATTTTGAAATTAATTACAAAAATCTAGTTACTGTGACCAGTGAGCATACGACACAAAATCTCATTACATAAATACATATAAGTAACAAAAAATATAAACAAAAAAATAATGCGCCACATAAAACTTTCACGACTATTTACAGTTAGGTACTTAACTTTAAGACGATTTTAATTACTATGTTCAAAAATATAGATATAGATACATATACATACATAGCTACATTTATATTAAGATAATAAACAAAATGTTTAATTCGCTATAAACTAATCAGAACGGAAGTCTTGTTACCGTCAACACTAACAATAGTGTATTAATATTGATAACAATTTAAAAAATAAAACTTAAAAAAATAATTGAACAATGATTTGAAGTCCGAAGCTTATAAAAAAGTTAATTATAAATAAATACTGCATTATGATCGGCTAGGGGCCTTACTCCGAGCTGTCAAATTTTTTTTTTAGTAATGTTGATTGCAGGACGGAGCTATACACTGCATATAGCGCCATCTCACTTACAATATTACCATAACATTGTTTACCAGTTGGCAGTAAGGCCCTAGGTATGTTACAATACCTAAAAATACGAAACACTAGTTACATGGCAAGATAGCATTAGAGATGAAGGACGTACGTACGTATCTATTTAGCAAATTGCTCATTGTTTCACATGAATTACAGTTTTTTACGACCCAGAAACAATATGGAAACATGTCGTAAATCATTGGACGCAGTAAAATACACATTGTATGTTTAATATATTACAAGAACGTCTATTGTTAAAAACTTATCGATTAAAACCAACTCGCCAACGGATAATAACTTGCACTGTCCCAAAAAGTCAACGAAACTATAAGTAAATCGATAAAAGAAAACGTTTCAACGGAACGAAGTAACTTTTAAACCCCTTACTAATAATGGTTGTGTAATGATTTTGTTGCACAGTGTTTTGTCTGTTATATTTTTAGGGACAAACCTTAAAAAGGTTTACTTTTCTAGTCTATAGAACGAAAACCGAAGAGGGATAGATCGTCACTTATTTGTTAACCGAATGAAACACAATTTTTTTTATACGTAGGCGAATACATCTCTATTTTATTGCTTTTCAAAATGAATCTCTCTCCGGATCTTAGTCTACCTACTGTACCTTGTCTGATAAACGAGATAGTTTGGCAGTTAGTGTTTGACAAGGCATTCGCTACTCAACCATTATTAAAAAGGGGAGTTATTATGTTCTAATTCAACCAACAATTTATTCGTATACACAAATTGTGTCAAAAGGTTCATTTCAACATTGCAATTTCTACGTGCGAGTCCCAAAAAAGCATCAACCCAATTAGTCCAGTCCCGAAGGCTTTTACGATCAATTTTACTAAACAACTTTAAGCGTTTCTTTAAACTTCAAATACTAATCATCGGATTCATTACGCTTATTTATTACAAGTGTCTACGATATTTTAATAACTATGCATTATAATTTATAAAGCCTACTTATATCAAAGTTATTTAAGTACATTTTGTTCGATTTTCATTCTCGATTTCATATTTTAAAGTAATATGGGATAAATTCTAATCTAAAGACAACCTTATTTTTTAACGTTAAGATACGAAATTATTTGTAGAGAAACAAAATGTAAGTATATGTAAGAAAAAACTACCAACTTTAACTTTAACGAAATTTTATGGCTTTTATGAAAGCTTGCATTGTTCGATATTATTCATTTCCATACTGTAAATGCCTTAATTTTATCTGAGTTATATGAAAAACTATTAGGACTGAATGACTGATCAAATTTCTTAAAACTACCAATGACTTTAATCTTCACTAATGATATCACGACATCGACTCTCTATGTTACCAATAATACAGTGGACAGATATTGAGAGGTGTTAATATCAAAATTAAGCGAAGACTCCAATTTAAATACCGATATCTATTAATTTATTTTTTTAATCTACCCTGACATTAATTTACGTATAATGGTGACTATAAACACTAATTTTTAAAATCCTAATATTTGTTCGGTTTTTACGTATCGGGTATAAATAACTTATTACATGGAATTTGTTCACGGTGAAGCATAATAATCCTTGTACTAATAAATAGAGTATAAAGCTTAAATAGTAACACACGGATTTAGTACAAACTTTTTTTTGGAATACCGGGGTAACTATTCTTACCTTAATTTCTATTCATTAGTAAAGTCCTAAGTGATAGTTTGGCACAATACGGAATTAGAGTTATTTTGTGGAAGTAAGTTTTAGGTTAAGAAAATGATTTTATTTTATTATAAGATATTGACTGCCCTAAATCTTCGAGAAGATAAAACGCTTCATTAAAATTATGGAACGATAGCGCGGTTATTAGCAAATTAATGGTTTTAAAATGAAACAGTGATTGGAATATTCATATTCGCGTGAGACCACTGACTAAACTACGGGGATACTACCTAACAATGTTCTTAGCAATACGTCATACAAAGTCGAACCTATTTATCTTTGTATAATACACTTACACTATTCAACTTTAATATTACGTGTAAAATTTATATTTAGTCACATTATTGTTATTTATTATATGTATCATCGTTACGTATATAATTTTGAACATTAGATGACTTCGGTATTGGACAACAAAACGTCGCATTCCAACCAATTCCTTCATTATTCTGTTCGAGAACTATTTCGATTACTGGACTTGGTATTTTTAATTAGAATTATCAAAAAATACCGTCTTATTACAATATTTAACTGTCCAAAGACATAAAATATAAAACGTAATGACGAATACCTTATATTTTCAATTGTACTTCCATACGTATTTTGTATGTTACTTACATGTTCTTACGGAATTATCTACGTGGGCAATATTTTTATTTGCTGATAATTACTACTATCGAAATGGAAAATCAAATCATACAACAATAATTTTAACTACTGAAGTGAACTACAATAATTATAGTCAAAAATAAAAGCAACTCTTTTGAAACCAAACATCAAAATACAACAAATTTTACACTCATAAAAAATGTGACCGTAAAAACATAACCAGTCCGCTAACAGCAGACAAATAATAAAATATACATCAAAATGTACATAATATAATATCTATTAATTAAAAAAATATAACATAATGGATTAGAGTAAGTGGTAGCAATAAATACTATGAGATTCACAGATTTTAAATCTTATCTAACAATACCGAAATTCACTCGGCCATTTGTGTAAATCTTAGAGCGATCTGACGCTTTTGTAAATTTTAGTAAAATATTATTGCAAATAGGTGTGGTTATGGCAACAAAATAAATGCTTTAAGCACATCACCAGCCTGTCCACCACGACACGAGCCATCTCCGCACTGAGGAACATATAATTACAAATAAAGTCACTCGCGCCTCCACAACGAGGCGACCAGAACCAGCCGCAAAACATAAAACTAGTGGATACGAAACGACTAACGCGGGTCCGCGGTCCTCTTGGACGAAACACTTGCATCGTGTTCACACTATATGATACAGAATCAGTCAGGATTTCCTATGCGGTGGCGGTGGCACCTTACGTCGGGACTTTATTCACTTTAAGGAGATCTCCGGAGCCCTTGTCGATGGGCATCTTCATGGGGTCGTGGTGGTGGGTGACGTGGTGACCGTGGTGCTGCCCCTCCAGCTTCGCCTGCTTCTCCTGCTGCTGCTGCTTCATCCGGTCCTGCTCCTCTCGCTCTCTACGCGCCTGTTCGTTTATCTCTTTGACCGCGCGCAGTTCCTTCTTTAGTTTCATGCGTCGGTTCTGGAACCATATCTTGATCTGCCGCTCTGTGAGGCAGAGCGCGTGTGCGATCTCTATCCTGCGCCGGCGGGTCAGGTAGTGGTTGAAGTGGAATTCCTTTTCTAGCTCTAGAGTCTGGAACCTCGTGTAGGTCTGCCGTCCTCGCCTCCTGGGACACCCGTTGGGCCCTGAAAAGAGAAGAAAAGAATTAATAAGTTTAGTCTTCGTATTTGTAGTTTCAAACTGCCGGTCGTAAAGTCAATCTCGTCAGATGCATCAGGGGGGACGTCTGCGCAAAACGAACAAAACAATAACTGCACAAATAACAGTTATAAACGTTGTAGGGATTTAAAACCGATTTATTGCATCGTATATCACTATCGTGCTGCGCGCTTGGATTCGCGGTGCGAACGCGGAGCGAACCGAACGTTAAATTCCACTCTTATGCCATCTTAGATTTTAATAGCTCATTAATATTTTATTGGTGCTATTAAGTTAATTTTAGAGTTATCCGCTACTGAGGCTAACCTCAATGTAGATTAATTACCAATTTTATAAGCATTAAGTGAAAAACGGAATGGTTTTACTAATGTAAAACATTTCAAAGGACCCGCTAGTACGAGTAGAAACGTCGGAGTTACGATTGTATCTGCAGTAAAAATAAGTGGAAACAATCTCTCCGGGGCAAAAAAGTAACGAAAAGGGTTAGGAGCAAACGGTCCGCGAACTAACAATAGCATACATTCTGTACAGGAATCGCTAAAAAAACTCAGGGATGCGTAAAGAAGGGTTGCGTAACTTTCTAATGCTTTGTAAGGTGTTCTCCTTTTTCTTAGAACTTGTGAAAGTTGTGATAAAATTTATGGTCGTCCGATGTGTATTTTGACGGTTGATCTGAGTTAATTGTTGGGCTTCATCGTATATAATTTCTCACGTAATCCTTTTACGAAGTAGGTAGATACTTCTATAGAGACGGTCGGTCCTAACTGGTTTTAGAGTCAGCTAATAAATAAGGCAAGATAAATGGCGTACCCATCGCGTATAAAATTGATAGCGGCCAGTGCCGTGGAATGTCTGTTCGTGTAGGCCGGCCCTTACCTGCGCCGCGAGGAGATAGACGCGGCAAATTAAAAATAAAATTATGTTTTTATCTACGTCACTTGATTTATGGTTGCCAGTATGTTTATCTTTTATAAAAAGGACTTAACGTAAAGGTTTTAAGTCTTTGGAAAAATGAACTGCATCAGAATTCATTAAAAATAAGTAGAGACACAATAATTTTTCAGATGCATATTATTACGCATGTCAAAAAAGTTATTACCAGATGAGGAATAGTTACAATTTCATTTGTTAAGAATTTGTTACAATAATAAAAAGGCGAAAGTAAGCCAAGTCTACTAGTTTCTGTAACAGTTAGATTTGCACATCTGAATAACAGTACAATTTTTATGAATTTTTATACAGGTTCTTAAATAGATATCTTCCTAGATTAGACCAAATAGGTGGTATGTATCTATCTATTCTTAGATGTCCACGCTCAGAATAACGATAGCACCCATTAAGTATAGACGAAATCTTCCAAAACTATGTTATAACTATAAGTACATATAAAAAGAACCCGCTTAGTTGTACTGAACTTGTACTTAACGGAGAAAGTTGTTTATCATCATAATCTTTCAACCTACAGTTTTAATTCATAACTTTGAATTTTTCTCATACACTTAAAAATACTATGACAGTTTTTATGTCGTTAAAATATGCAACAAAATAAATCATTAACACGCCCAAAAGTAGAATATCACATTTACATGAACCATAAATTACTATAACTGCGTTTTTACTGCCTTAATAACATTTACGGCCCAAGCTTATTTCAACAAAAACTTAAAATCTGTTTAAAATGCCATAAATAGAGAATAGAATAATTACACAAGTGTGGTTAGAAGGGCTCAGATGTGTTTCAACATGAGTGTGAAAGAGACAGTGAAGGGTCTTCTAATTTTAAAAAGCAAAGATGGAACCCAAAACACAATACACGCGTCTAAATAATGTTATTAAGTATAAAGGTCGTAAGTGTTGTTTGATGGCGCGTGAAAGGGATCCTTCTGGTTAATGGGGTAGAGTCCAAAATCTGTGTGATGAGGGTGAGATCGAGCATTTTTTGCCGGGGTCGCCGGTGATATGTTGCCGAGGCAGGTTGGCCACCCTTCGCGTTGCCATGGCGACGGGCGTAGCACCTCCCGTCAGCTGGCTTCCATTATTATCTGCATTGTAGTCTGCGAGGAGGTTTGCTATATTGTATACCTGTAGTTTCTTTTAATGGGAACGGCCGTGGCCGGCCGTTTTCCCATGGTATGATAAAGATCTGATTGAAAATGGCACAGGATATGCACAGAGCTAATTTGCATCAAGGCTCCATTTTAATTAATTAAGTTTTGTACCTGCGATCCTATTTTAAAATAATTATGCATTTATTTTATTTTTTATTATTTATTTAAATAAAATTTAATTGGTTTCCTAGCATTTGTTTGACTCTGCAGCATTGGTATGCAACGGGGAACTGTAACTTAATATCCACTACGATTACAATCCGAACATTTCGCTTGTCATCGTAATTCAAAAACAACGGTGCTTTGTTTTGTTCCAAATTTAAATTGAATAAGATAAGCGAGAAGGCCTATTTATACGTTAGGAAAAGAAAAGAAGCCGACTCGCGCAAACACAATATATCTCCGCGCGCAGACGCAGTATTAATTAAGTTTATACATTGTGAGACGACATAAGGACCACTATAAACACTTTTGGACAGGATCTCGCTGTTACCTTGCCTCCCCTTTTCTTCGAAATAAATCTCACGGAATGCCGTCTTATATTTTATTTAACTTTGTATAAACCGGCCTTTTGTAAAAACCAGTTTCATGTAGTTTGATTAATACTCGGCCGCTGCATCGGCTAAAGGTCCGGTGAATTATAATGTTTTTGTTTGGTAAGACGGTTATTTACGATTGTCTAGAGGTCTGTGGTTGAGCTGAATGGTTGAAGAAAGTTCAAAGACTGTTCAGCTTTGTTGTAAGAAAGTGAGTTGCGAGTTTCTAGAATATGTGTGTAATGTATGTTTAGTGAGCTACATACACTTTGAAGCTGTATATTTGTTAATAAATAAAGTTAAGTAAATATAAATTTATTTATTTAAGTAGTCGTAATTAAATACTCGACAGATTACATTAGAGACACCCGCCGAGTGTTCTTTCATTTGAAATTTGAATTGATGATTTCGAATAAATTTACATTATATAAGTTAATGGGTAATAGGAGGTATAGTCGGAGCCGTTTAATACATTCCTAATTTGAAAGTTGAAAATAGTAGTAAGCGCGCATTCTCATTTCAAAGTTCATTCATTGAGTGAGTCATTTAAACGTCATACGCGTTTTTCGGATTTCGTTACTGCTTTGGTATGTTAAAAGCGTGTCCACGGTAGAATTATGCGGACGCACGCACAGGGAGTAAAGACAAAAATCTCATATTAAAATTGTTTCGTATTAATTTAATATGGGGTACGGTCTCTTTATTATTCTAGAGCACGGATCCCCGCCGTTTTACTAGCAATTATATTAACGTTCCAGTGTTTGTGATACTCGTAAATTTAACGTTTTAAAGATGATTAATTGATAACGTTGAAAAAGCTATTTAAATATCGTTAACTGAAGAGCAGCCCGTTCGAGGAAACCGTGGTGCAGTGAATGGCGCGCTTGGCCTGCGATAGTTAAAGTTAGGCAACTTTCGCATTGGACGGTCACGGGATGGGTGACCGAAAACTTTTCATCTCGAGCTCCTCCGTCCGGTGGACACGTTAAGCCGTTGGTCCTGGCTGCATTTGCAGTCGTTTCTTTACCCACCAATCGCATTGGGGCCGTGTGGTGGGTCATTGACCATTCTCTTTATCCATCTTTAAGAAAAGTCAGTGCCCCAGCAGTGGGGACAATAAATGGCTGATGATGATGAGCTAAAGAGCACGCTCTTTGTCCCTTGATCGCTGAAATGGAATGTTTTGCTTTTTTGGATTTTTTGGCTGTTGAGCGGTTGCAGGCATTCAATTTTCCATTACCTACGTCTTGTATGAAAACAATTAATCTCCCTCTCTCTTTTCCCACAATTTTCAGCCACTTCCAACTAACCTTTTATTCAACAACCGTTTTTCTCCACAACAACTGAAGGGCCATAAACCACAGTCATGCATTAGTACAAAGTCAATATTTCTGCGCAGGAGTCGGAAAGGCCTATTTTTGCTCGTTGCGAACGCCAGTTAAATCATCAATGCTGCTCTGTGCTGGCAAAGGACATTGCCTTGGGCTCAGGGTTGTTACGCGATAAACGAAGCATTTGCTACACTTAAGGTTGATTGAGAAACTGATTAACTAATTAGTAATAAAATATCTACAAAATATTCCTACCCTTCTTCAAGTTTTGTAGGTATTCACTAGTTTAGAATTCAACGGCTGCAAGATGTTGAATTTTTGTGTCGTGTGCGTAGGTTAAAAAGTACCTAAGTAAGTATCGATTTGTAATACTTGGCCACAATAAATACACATGTAAATCTAGAAATAATATGAAACTAGCAATATCGTACATGGAGTCGTTAAGTTAATAAGTAGCAGATCAGAGTTTTTATCTTCATCAATAGATTAATTTATTTGTTAACTTACTCATGGAAAATATTTAATTAAATTTATTAAAATTAATCAAGTCTTATTATTTTTAGTGCTAGCAACCCTAACTTCAGTGGTGTACAGTGGAGAGTTGGAGCGAAACGATCTTTGATCCAGGATGGCGCGCCTCGCTGACGTCACGATTTATTCATCCCGATTCCACAGCACACTGCAGTCGTGCAGTTCATATTGTACCTTATAGCCTTTTTGTTATCTAAATAATAAACATGAAACATGATTCTATAAAACAACAAGGAGACTATTTTCTATGTAGAAATGTAGGAAAGAATTCCTCGCAAACAAACCTTTTTGGAATGAAGAAAACAAAAATAAGACTTTTTTGAATGAAGTAGGTATGTATTCAGCGCAATCAAAACTTTTTGGAACGAAGCAAGGTCGCCGTTCCATATTTGAAAACAGAATTAAAACATTACAAACATGAAATATGTTTTAATTATGTTAAAATCTATTTACGAAACTCATCGAATTTGTGACCTCCAAAAAAGGTGCGACGAATAAAAAATAATATTTGTAGGTTTTATTTTCTTTAAAAAATAACGTAGGTACTAACTTTCTGCAGATTCTTTTAAGAAATTCATATGTGCATTTGCAACTGGTCTTACCAGTGTCTGCTGTTGACCAGTTATGTCACCTAGCAAGTAATTCACATGCATATTCGGCATTTCTTGTTACAAGAATATGTAAATTATTGTAGGACGAGTTTTGCGTTTTTTGGGTCAGTATTTCATGTTTCCCTGAATTTATGTTTAGTTGTCAGTAACTTATGTTCCTAAAGGAACATCCAGATACTTAAGCGCAACAACCGCAGACAACCTGACTTAAAGCTTTAAGGTCAGTGTACTCCGTACCGTACTGGAGTCAAGTATATATCTTACCTAGGTGGAGAAAGGAAATACGGAAAGCAAAAATAAAAAGTTTAACTTTTTTATATGAGTGCCTATGTATTCTATATGAGTATGAAATAAATGAATTATCTTATCTTATCTTATCTTATGTATTCTATATATGAGTATGTATTCTGTAGGTTATAGTATTTTATTCCTATTAAATCAGCACTTATTAGTTTTTTCGTATTTGTACCGTATTCACTCGTCTCTTTTCCCAAAGATTGACTGGTATGGTAGAGAATGTTGTAATCATTAAGCCCGTCTGTTGTATCCTACTTTATGTAACTGTACAAAAAAAAATTATTAAATAAACTAAACCTTTTTTTAATACTTACTTAGGTATTACGAATGTAGTAAATTAGAAATGAAATCATTTTATAAAAAATGTCCTTTTCATAAATTATGTAGTACATTAGTGCATTAGTGCATAACATAATTCATTTTTTTCTCGAATTTACTGAGAAAAACACATTTTATTGGGTAACAAACAAAATCATAGTTGTTTTCTTTAACAATGCCATGCAGTGCAGGTACATATCATCTGATGTTGTTTTACAAGACTTGTCCGTTAAGCGATCTAAAATGCAATTAATTAAACTACCTACCTAGTTTTATTACAATTAATTAATATGCGGACCAACAACAAGTCGGCAGATTCTTTTGATGTGAAAAGACATGGCCAATTATTTTAGAGTGAAAGTACATCATGTTGTGAACATCATCTGTACTTACCAACTTTTAATGAAACAAAACGCAAATGAGTTTTAACAATTTCTTTTGTATTTTGAGTGTTCACTTGACTTAATTATAATTTTATAAAAGAATACTTTTCATTCACACATGGAGTGTTTGGCATCTATCTACTCGAATAGTACCTACACCTAAACGTAGTTTTTTATGTTTTTTATATTATGTATTTTACGTATTGCAATTTTTATTTGAACTTCATAAAACGCATAATATAAAGATTTACAAACTAAAGTGCACGGAAAACAATTTCATCATTGACAATTTTTTTAAAATAAAAATTCCTACCTATTCTATCAATGTAATGAACTTATTAATAACTAGCGGATCCTAGCGGTTTTAACCCGCGTGGTACCTGTTCCCGTGGGAATATCGGGATAAAGTATAGCCACTATGTCACTCGGGAAGAATGTAGCTTTCTAATGGTCAAAGAATTTTCGAGATCGGTCCAGTAGTTAGGGCGTTTGTGCACTACACTGAATTTTACCGATCCGTAAAAAACAGATGCTTGTATTTAATTAATTTAATCATTTATTATGAATATTTTTATTGTATTATATTATATTTATTATAAGTAAGAATTTATTTATTTCGTGTAGTTTCAATGTAGCGAACCCTAAACTACACGAAATAAATAAATTCCATTATTTATAATAATTAATTATTAAAATACAAGCATCCGTTTTTTTCCGGATCGGTAAAATTCAGTGTAGTGCACAAACGCCCTTAAGGAGCCTATTCGATGCAAACAAACAATCAAGTCTTTCCTCTTTATAGGTAATATTAGTATAGACAAAAGCTCTTTTTACGTTGACCCTTAAAATCGAGCCTATTTCTCTTAACAACAACAGCACTTCTGTAACTTAAAGTAATCCTATATCCTAACATTCCTGACGCCTTCTGAAGCGAGCCGACTGAACAAACAAACGTATTGGGTTACAAATAGCGATTGTTTCCGTTCAATCTTTCAAGCACTACTAACTTATATATAAGTTCTTGGAGTAATAAGCAATAAGTTACAGCTTACAACTGAAATTGACACCCATTATATTGATTCTATGAAGAAATTTAACACGAAAAAGTTGATTGAAATTAGTAAACGGAACTTATTTGCGAGGATAATTTCTCATAAGCACATCCTAGTAAAAAATAGTGGCTAGTTTCTGTTACCACGGCCTCTGGAAAGGTGCCGAAACGACGGAAAAAACTAAAAAAACTATTTGAAACAGCTGAAAATTATCAATTATGTGTGCAATATACCAACGCGTGATGAAATCCGTAAAAACTGTTTTTATTGTGCTTATTAGAAGTAAATAAAGCAAATTTGATATTGATAACACGCTCTGTTGTCTGTTGAGGATATTCCGCAATCACTTCATCTTCACCTCGAATTCGTCGTACCCACAGAACAAGAAAAGTGGTCGTACCCATATCAAACAAGTGACAGTCAGCAAATTCATATGCGAATTGGTAATCGAAGAATCGACCAGATTAAAAATAAACCACGTTTTTACTCTCGTAAAACTCTACATTACATCCACCTAGTCTGTGAAAAAGCAATAATAGCTTGCTGAATCAGTTCTTGTATCTTATCAATTACATAAATGGAGTTTCTATTCGAATTAAACTTAAGGAATAATCCTTAGATTAAAAATACGCGAAGTTGCAATAATCACAAAAACAATAACACAATTGTATGAAATACTTAGGTAGGTACGTACCTACTTATCATTTTTAAGTATATAAGTAAGAACATAAATAATAATCACAAGCTTGAAAGAAACTTCCTCCATTACTTTTACATTACAAGTATTCGCGTTGTTTAAGTCACATAAAGAAACATAATGTTCTCACTGATAGGGCGAAAAGAGTCCCACTCTGTATTCGTGTAGGCTAAGGTAATATCTATAAACGTCATATAAAACTCACTATTATGACTCAATTATATGCACAGAAGTAGCTGAGCACTTCGGTACCTTGTCGCACCACAACTGCCTACCTTTTCATGCCATCTGAAGGAAAAGTATCTACTCGAAATAATAGAGATAGCAAATTTCAGTCAAAGGAAACTTTCCCTTATTTTCAGCTTTTTCATAGAAAATACAACATCAACTCGACTCTACATCAAATCACTGATGTTTTTCTGTATTTCCTTTCATTAAATTTATCACGTTTGCTAGAGAGGTTTAATACCTAATGATTGACCTCATTTATTAATTTATGTGATAAAACTTTATTGTATTTTTTTCTGGTTCGATTTCTTTGAAGCTTATTTTAAAAAAACTGATGATAGCAATTATGTTTCTTCTCGAAGATAAGTAAATAGTTTCTTTGACTGAAAATTACCTACAACTTAATATCTCCAATGTTTCGATTACCTACATTCCCTCAAGATGGCATGAAAAAAGCCATCCTGTATATGAGGTTAGTCTTTACTGACCAAGACATGAGTAGTGTAACAAAGTCCTAATTGTTCTCTTTCATATCATCGTAAAGAACAGAGCTCTGCAGATCAGTGCACATTTATAATACCAATAAACGCTATTTATTATTCTCATCAATACATTGTGGTTATTATGACAATTATTATTGAAATTGATGACTTTATCCAAGATATAGGTCAAGAGATATCTGAAATGGCACATAATATTCGATTTAATTAGCCTGAATGATTCCATTATCTGTATAACATGGTAGTGTAGGTAAGTATACTGTTATATAATTTGAATTTATGGATGATTAAAGTTGTTTCTGATAAATAATGGTAATGTATGCAGATATTTTATAGTAAAACTATCGACAATGAGTAAAGCAGATTATTTTTACGTTATTTTTGAGCAGATTATGACGCAGTTTTGATATTTTTCAACACATTTGCTCATAAAGTGAGCCTTATTACATCGTTCTTAGGGCCATAAACCGAACTATAAAACACGCGTGCATAATAATATTACAGTACTAGTTGCGTAATAGAATTATGCCTACAAAGTTAAGTAAGTACCTAACTGGAAATTATATGCGAGTAAACAGAGACTTTTCAATTTAACCGGGTAATACAGTAGGGTAAGTCACGGATTGATGCCGCACTTTTTGAAATTGCCGCACTACTTACTTAACATGTGCAAAATCAACAAACTACTTATGAATACATAAACTACAATCTGTCATCTATAAAATCGTTTAACAGATATTGGATTATTGTAGTTAGAGTATGAGCTACACTGATTTTTGCAGACCTCTAATTTTTGGAGGATACTTGCCGCACTACGGATTGTCGCCTCACCAGTCAAATAGGGCGGACGGATAGTTGCCCCTGTGAGAAATATATTTGAATTTGAGAATATTAATTCAGAAACATAATTTAGAAAGGAAATAAAATATATTGAAAAACATTATTTCATTCTAAATGAGTCATTGACCTACATTCTGCGTTACAGGATAGATGCCATGGTACAAAAAGCAACGTATTTACTGTTATTCGTGTCATTTTATAACAAAATCTATCGTTTTTAAACTTGCTTAAGCTTTATGGTATGCTGTGCCAAAGAAATCATAACGATAATCAAAACACTCCATTATCAAAGAAATCCTCCAATGGCACCTATCCTCCCAAATTTTGTTGTACAAACGAAATAAAGGAATATCTTCAGGATAGATGCCATTTTAAATTATTTCGTTCCAAATCTAATAACGCCGCATCTAAGTAATTTTTTTGATTAATTAATATTACGTGGTTGGACCCGGACCATCTTTTATATTTTCGGAGCATTTTAGTACTGAAATGAAAGAAAAATAATCATATTAGAAGTATGCGTTAGTAAGGAATAAGTGGCTTGGTTTAGGGATAGACGCCTTTAAGGGCATCTATCCCAATCAAAAACGAGGCAAGTATCCGTATCGTAGAGGATAGATGCCTTCTTAAATAAATATGAAACATAATGAAATAAACAAATAAAAACATGTTTGAGTATTTATTTAAATACCTTACATTACGATCAATAC
The DNA here is from genome assembly GCA_949710035.1 of Crambus lathoniellus. Taxonomy (NCBI): domain Eukaryota; kingdom Metazoa; phylum Arthropoda; class Insecta; order Lepidoptera; family Crambidae; genus Crambus; species Crambus lathoniellus. Next base: position 13,143,542 of record OX453307.1, read on the forward strand.
GTCACAAAGACAATCCATTCTTCATAAAAAAAGAGTAGAGCCTCCAAAAGGGCAATGAAATAATTTTGGTCCTTTTTTTAGGTCGTCAAAATTTTTGATTGCCGACTGTGACGCACACACTTGCTTTACAGCGCCTCTCACGGCCGACTGGCGAAGTACACGGGGTGAGCTATCTAGTATACGGCAAATCGAGCTTGAGGTCATTACCCTCATAGGAGTTTTTAAAATCGCGGCATGTATCCCACCGCGGCATCTATCCGTGACTTACCCTATCCCTACAAAGTTAAATTAGTACCTAACTGCAAGTTATATGCGAGTCAACAGAGCATTTTCGATTTCACCGGGTAATAGATACAGTTCTTTGTTTGTAACAACAAAGAGGTTTTATACGGCTGAAAATCCATTTACGTTTTTAGAATAAATAAATGTGTCCCTAATTAAGACAAAAAACATAATTAAGTATATTATTATCAAATTATTTATAATTCACAATATTTTTTTATAAAACATTTGCATTTTATCACTATTATTATAATTATTTTGAAGTAGGCTGTATGGCTGTATGTAACCAATCACCTTACATTTGACGCGTGCAAAAAAAAACTTGCGCGCTTTTTCCCTTAGCTAATATTAGGTTAAAATACAATATGTATGCGCAATAAATGTTTCTTTTCCTCGCAAGTGTGTTGAAAAAGTGCGTATGAAACTCGTGAGCAACGTACTCACTAGACACTCGGCTGATTTACGCCCTCGCCTGCGGCTCGGGCTGCAACCCACAGCCTCGTGTATAATGAGCAACCTTAGCTCACTTGTATCATAATATACTATTAATTAACATGTTTAATTTCTACTCTGTAACCCTTAGAACCTAGTTTGAATTTTGTATTGAAAGCTGTAAAATTAGATACATGGTGAGGTAAATGAGTCTATTGACACTGTTTCTTCCCCATTTTTTTTGGCCTGACTCTACTTTCCGCGGTCACTCACACTAAAGCAGAAATCTTGATAGGGCAAAAGATCTATGTATACCTACTTACCTAAAATAATCAAGATATTTTATTTTCTTACACCCGTTAAAATTGTCAGCAACCTAGGTATATATTATGTAAGAGAAACGAAAGCCTAATTTCCGTATTAGGTTTGTTTTTCAATTTGTCTCTTTTATGATATGTTAAATAAAAAAATTGGTAAGTAATAACATATTTAACCTTTTTCTTTGTAATCATTCACCTTGACCTTTAAATGCGCCACTAGATACTTAAATAATAGAAAATGAATAATTTGTCGAGCGAATCATAAACATTTCTTTGTCGGTACTAAATAATGCTAAAGTGAACGGTATTCAATCTAGTGTCACGAATAGAGCTGCGGGGTACCTACTTGAATAGATTTAAGTACTGATAGAAAGAACGAACACGCTCCTTAATGGTTATGCAATTATAGCCTCTATTTAAATGTAATATATTGCAAATTTAAGTAAAACCGACAATTAAATTACTCTTAATATGAAAAAGATAGAGAGAATAAATGATAGAAAGAACGAACACGCTCGCTTTATTTGTGATGCAATAAAATTATACACAAGATAACTGATAATTATACTGATAGAACTTTCAGATGTCTACAAGATTTTAAAACACGAAAACATACAGCTATCTCTTTTGAAACTTTTGTGGTCACTTTCACGATTAAAATTGTTAGGGTCCCCGATATCAACAAAATACCTACGTGGTAAAAATCCCGTTTTTCATAATAGTTATAAAAATAACTCTGTTGTTTTAATTGCTTAGATAGCAGGCGCTTTTATTGTAACAGTTGTTATTATAATCAGCTTGCTTACACTTGTAAATATATCTTTGTCACTTGAAACGAGAGTTCTCACTAACTTTATTTTTAAAGCTAATCACTCACAGCGATTAAGTTGGGAACATTCAGCTGTATTTTAAAGAGGTTGGTTATCTCAAAAAGCGCCATAGATCACCATCTTGGCTCGTAAACGCGTTCTCAGTAGCGGCCAGACCGGTTTTGCATGCACATAGTGCAGCATATAACGAATGCAGAATGTGCAATGGGCCAACATTGAGAGACGTAATGCTTGGAATCCATTTCAAGAAGAGCGCATGATATGTATAAATTAAATAGCTAGGCTGATCAGTTCAACTAATCGTAGGTTTTATTTGTTTTCGTTTGGTAGTAAAATTTAAGTTTTTTGAAACTAAGTACATTATCTACTGATTAGAGAGGAAACGTATAATTTATTTTTATTTTTAGGGTTCCATACCAAAATAGTAAAAAGGAACCCTTATGGTGCGACTCAGTCTGTCTGTCTGTCACAGCTGGAAATCTCGAGAACTATTAATGCTATAGGAAAAATGTGATAGTAAAAAACCACGAGCCCTATTATAATCACTTGAAATTTGGAATAGTTTTATATGACGTTTGCCCAACTATTTTGCAAATAAGAGAGAAATAAAATAGTTGCAATAAATATACGTATATATTTATTGCAACAGTGACTGAAAGGAGTTCTAAAAAAACTCGAAGTGGGGCTACTAAGGCATATGGGGTATCATATAAAAGAGCGCGGCTTGCACATTCTCAAACATTTTTTCTTTTCTTTTTATACTGCATAGTTTTTTACTTTTGATGAAAAATGACAAAAAATACCGCGCCCCCACCCTTATCTCCAAAGTTTGCAAAGAGAAAAATCTGAAATTATTTTATGTAAGTAATAGAAGTTTATGTAAAAAATACAGAAAAAATAAAACGATGTATTTAAATAATAAACTTTTTCAGAAATCATCAACAAAAATTACATTACTACCACTATCGGTGAAGAGATAGCGCTGACCTAAAACTGCAATATTTAACACAGCAAACTCTCTGACGGATTTAGCCTCACCGATGAAAACATTTTCACGTTTTATTTATTTATATTTATCATGGTACGGAACCCTCGGTGCGCGAGTCCGACTCGCTCTTGACCGTTTTTTTATCTTTATTCAACAAAGACGTGAATTGAATCACCTAAGGTGATTTAATTTTTATTCAGAGAATTTTTAGACAATGTTTTGATAAAGTTCTACAATTTTGCCAAGTTCCCAAAGTACTCGTATTTCATTTCAAATCAGTACAACATAATATACTTCATACGAATAATGTGACAGACTTACTATCTAAATCATCACCAATAAAACTTATACTGTCAATAACCTTTCATTCATAAGGATAAGATTCAGACTTCAACGTATGAATATTTAGCGAAGCATAGCATCACAATTGCATTGACTGGATTGCCTGCCCTACTGACGCATCGTAGAGAATATAAAAGAGATTGGGCGCCATCTATTCAAATGGTAATATAAAATAATATTATTACCGAGAAATTAAACTTTAATACTGGCTTAAAGAGATAATTTCAATTACAAATACGTTCAAATTTGTGCGAGCTTCAAAGCGGTTCTCAACAAAAAGAAATAAAAGTGTGTGCAATGCAAGTTATAATAACATCGTCCACAGCCAAATCCCGACCGTAATTGCACAAAGTCTGCACAGGATGTGCATACTCATACGACTAGACAAAAGTCCAAAGCACCACGAAGGTATAAACGGAATTATACTCAATTGCATAGGCGTAGGGTCGCTTTTACTGCTCCAAATGATACAGAATTACTGTCTGGATTTTGCCTTTAGCTATCTACGAATACTTCGGCGGACAAAATAAGTGCATTCGGTCTGCCTCCCACTGGTGTGCTGGGATTAATTCACATTGCCTTTTTGATGTTTTAATTAAAGAACTCATTGCATTTTATGGGTATACCTACCTAGTTTAAAAATTCTTAATTATTTTCAGAACTCTACACTTCTCGCTAAAACGATTAAGTAGTACAAAAATTGTCTATGAAAATATGACCTAAAAAGTTTTGATATGAAATCGACCTTACGCAACGTCTTTGAGAAGGCATCAAAGGTTGTTTACACAGCGTCTTTGCTTACAAATCAAATCTTAATTCGGCTAAACCATTGCCGGAAACAATTGACTTACGGTGCTTTTTCTCTCTAATTATTTATGTTACAAAAAGCCACGTGTTAATACTTTAACAGGATGTTTAGAAGTCCAAATTGCCCCGCTAAGTACATACTTCATTTCCTATTAGACATTATTTGTATGTATAGGGTTTTTTAGATAAGCCGACCGTACACTTACGACAGAATGTTATTTTGATAATATATTATTTGAAGTGGCCGTGTGTTCTCATTGGGAGAGAAGTCGTTTTATTTTTAAAAATGACTCCATCAGTCACAGATAACGCACCGCGGGCGTCAGAAAAAAAAACTGTTATGGCCCCTATTACGTGTCCCGTACCATTTCAGAGTAACTAAATATTGTTCAGGCGCTCTCTGTAGATATTTCATTGGCGTTATTGGTCGTTACGCGCGGAAGTCAACCGTGGACTTAATTTATATAAAGGAATATCTCCCTAATTATATAGGCGAAAAGAAAGACGAGAGGATTTATCGTGTCTTAGGGACGTCGTTTGCTAGCTATATCCGACCAGTGACACAATATTATAGAAAAAAGCCGTTTGTAAATAATATAAAAGATATTTAAACGAGTTTGCCCGGTTATTTGCAGCTCAGCAAATACATTTTTATGAAGGCAGTTGACCGCAAAATAGTAATTTTTCATAAGAAACTGCGACCAGCAATGTCAAGAAGAGGAAATTGAATCAATTGGAATCAAACGAATTTTGACTCTTTTATAGTCATGATTTTCTGTTATTATAATACTTATGAATAGCAACGATCTGTGAAAGGTTACTAAAATGTGTGTCATTCTAAAATAAGGTTAAGGTTTTTCAAATCACTAGAATAAATTTTAATGTTGTTTATACTTAATAAACATAACGAAAGAGTACCTTAATTACCTATTGAGTTGATCTTAATATGTATGCCTACCAAAGATGCCAGTCACAATTCACAATTCTAAAAACTGATAAAAATTCCTTTAAGTTATGAGTCAGAAAATACCGGGAACCTAGACATTTTCAAAAATCCAAGTAGGAAGGTCTGATCTGATTTTGTGGTAAATAAGAAAAAAAGAATAGTAGGTTCTACTCTAGTGGTAAGGTCTAATATTTCTTTTTGAAACTCTTAATTTATTTAGGAACAACAGAATAACAGTATTAATTTTAGTATAAAGTCTCAAACCTAGAATGTTGTCTTACGTCTCATAAATATTTCTATGTTCTCTTATGTGCTCCTATTTTTTAGGTTCTGGCTTGTTGTGAAGTAATAAAATAACCATAAAAATAATTATTAACCAAGCATTCACCATCAGCTTCAATTTAAATAAGAAAATTAACAATCCAATAAAGTTTCCACTCGCCATTGTGAGCGTGAATCCTGAACGGGACAAAGAATCTCGTCCAGCGAGTGGCGAAGCTTACACATCGTTCGCACAATAAAACAGCCTTTAAAAACATTGCGCTATCTTAGCGGCCATTCAGATGGTCGGGTTACGTTGTTTTGAAAGCGCGTACACCTATTACGATGACGTTTCGACGAAGTGACGACTTCGAGTTACGTTTTATACCGTCATTTGAATCTCGCGCTCGGATGTTTGGTCCGAAATGATCGTTCATTAGCATTTTATGACTGATACGACCGATAAAAGTGTAATAAGACGCATTCAGCGGCTCGTATCGTGTGATAGACTGGCCCGGCCCGCGGGGGAAGTTGCCACTACGTTATTGGTCTATAGTCGTTCTGATCGACGCATTCCGATTCTTTGAATGGAAATTATTGTACGTTTCAGATGTTCAGTTGTCGTATTGTTCGTCGCGCGATTTACGGCCCATATCCCTGAGATGTTAGCTTTATGAGTCATGGGGGTAATTCTGTTTTCGTTTCGTCACGGAGTCGAGGTAAAACGTCGGTTTCGGAGATGCAAACGTCTAAATATTGATGTGTTTTTAAAAGACATGTTAGGTAAGCGGGATAAACAAGCTCGGCTCGAGTTTATTGGAGACGTATTTCGCGAGCGTGTGGCATCATAATTGCTTCATCGTCGCCTTTCACGACGCACGAACGTTCATAATTTTGAGACACAATTCGATTGCCCATCAAATATCAATTTAGCTTGCAGTCTTAATAAATCGTGAACATGTTTCAAACCAGTCGTAAGTAATTTAAGTATTTCACAGCAATTCGAAACCCTTTTTGTTCACAACAGCTAGAAAACCTCTGCGATTAAAAAAACCTAAATAGTTGTAAGATTTGTTCTGCGATTGTATTTGTATCTCGTATAGGTGATGCTTATTTTCATAGTAAAAATGACTATCTTGAATAATATAATTTTATCCCCGACGGAATATCTCACTGACACTAACACTTAAAAATCACTAAAATATTTCGTAAAACGTAAGAATGTCATTCACTAACTGACCTAAGCCAACATACAACACTATGCTGACATTGAACTGGCAACATCTGCTCGCAGTTTTAACGAGGTTTGAATATTGAATACGTCTCAAATATTCGTACCAAGTGGGTTTAGGCATGGAATCTATTTTAAGCTAAGCCTAGGTTGAATAAAAAGAACCATATAGACATCAGGCAGGTGTTGATTTCATGTACCATCTGTCTGGAGTCTATTCCACGTGCCAGCTCTCAGCCTCACACCCTCAAAGCATAAAGACCAGGGGCGACCAGTCGTAAAATTTTTTTTAGACCTCCCAACAAAACGCGAATCATAAAAGTAATTGGGAACCATTCATATTAATAGACATTTACGATGCCTCCTCCATAAAACAGAGATTGTCATCGCGTCTTACGCAATGATCGTGCTTATAAGCAATAGCACTGTTAATTCGCGTTTTGTTAGCAAGTTTTATTAACACTAAATCATATTTACGTTGAGTTTATTTGGAGTAACGTCGAAAGGAATATTTGCAAGATAATACATTTGATATACGATGTCGTTTCGTCGGGATTCGATTCGGCTATTATGACATTAAGTTCGCTTTATGTCGACGCATCTGCTGCCGTATATGGAATGTAATATCTCGTGGCTGTATCAGCTATCTGTACCGAGTTTTCCTGATAAATAGAAAGGGCATTAGGCTGCACAGCTGTCGCTCATCCACCTCCTTTGGGATTCTCGCAATTTTCCTACCCTTACTTTAATTCGAATCCCGAAAGGTTTCCCCGGAATATTTATTATTATAACTTTATTAACGTTCCCGTTTCGTTTCGTCTCGTTTATTGCGGATAAGATTTGTGCTCGGGTCCGGCGAGTAGAGTGATAGTTTTTATGTGTTGTTTTATGTTCGAAAGCTAATAAAATATGCACCTGCCTAATAAATAGCACAAACGTGTTGCGCTAGCGAGGTTTCGCTTTAAAAGTTGTAAATCAACTTTGTGGGTGGACGACTTTTAAGTGTTTTTCAAATTTCGAATTGGTTGTTTGGAATCTGTTATTTGCTACATTTGTTGTATAATGCGCAATAAAACAATTTTGTGGTAGTTGTATATTAGTGGTTGCAAAATCGTTCGCCCGCGATTCAGGGCATGGCTGAAACAGAAAACCGCAACTATCGAAGCAAAATTGTTTCGAAATGAGATTTTAGATTAGATGTTCCTTCGTGTGTTACTTCAAGGCGAGCCTACAAGAGGTGGATTGCGTACCTATTCAAGAACCGTTCTATTTAAAAACAAGTTAGCCTTCGTATTTGAGCTTGCTATATTGTTGCCCGGTAAGTTATTGAAGTTAAAGCATAAATGGTAAACTTGTATAAATAGACGAACGAAAAGTAATAGTCCTTAGGATGTTGTTAGTTAACTCATTGGTGTTGCCTAATGAATATAATACAAAGTTGCAAATTTCTCATAGAGAGATTTACCTACTGTAATATTCAAACAAGCAATAGTACCTACCTACCTGTACAATTTTAGCCATATTCGTTAAACTTTATCAATAAAGCATGGCTTAGCAGTTTCTTCATAAAATACAGTCACCTAACTTTAATATATCCCCCAGTAAATCTAAGTTGCGAGTGCGTGTCTAATAGATAATCTAATCTAATTGTGAGCAAGTCTGAAGTGCCTACGAATACTTTGTACCAACCCTCTCTGTTTACAACGGCAATATTTTAACTCCAAAAGCAATATCGTAACGTAATTTAAAACGAATTAGTTTCCCCTGCGGAGCGGCAAATTTGAATATTGTATATACTATCACTTTATGTAAAAGTGTTACTTGAAAATGAGTCTTAATCAATGGGAGTAAAGTCGATGCTGTGTAGCGAGATACATCTGATACCTACCTTTTTTAAACTAAGGGAGGTGCGTAGGTACTGTTATATTTTATAATTCCACCCTGTCTCAGAGGCAAGATGTGCGAATGTTTTTAGAATACTCCCCTTAATGTACGAAATGCCTAGGTAGCGAATTTCGTCGGAAAAATGGTCTGTTATCTGGGGAAAATTGTTGTAGCGCCCAATAGTCTTATGAAAATGTAAATAGCTGTAATTTTTGGGTAACTGAAGTTGGTGGTTATTTACATTTTGTTCCTTTGAACGGTGGGTTGCCTAAACATTACTTAGAACAACAACATTACTATGAATAACGAATGTTCTTTTGATCTTTTTTACAGTAGGTAATGGACTGTTTAGGTGTTTTTCGATAGGTAAGTAAGTGAATTAAGCTGCAATGTGCCACACAAAAACGACAGACTTTTTAAAGAATATTTTCACTTCTCATGCTCTAAAAGTACGCCAATATAGCCCTACGAAGCGGGACTTAAGTAACCACCGTAGTCCCTAGGGAGTAAAAAGTAATTAATTTTTTAATTTACTTCATGTGACATTTGTCTTCAAATAAAAACGACACAACGACAAATGTCTTCGCCTGCCCTACAAAAGGGCGAATATTTTTACTACTACTAGTACCTACTGACCGCGAAAATTTTAGAATTTAATAAATGTTTTTGTACTAGATTGCCTTTTTTTTGCACTCAAAGTGAAAAGTACAGTTTGCACTTCGAGACTAAATGCCAACTTAATATATAATGGCTTCGTTTAGTCCCTCGTTATAAAATATACTAAGTAGGTATATTTGACGTTCGGGCTTCTTATTTTAGCCATTCAAAATAGGTAAAATGAAATAAAAAAATCTTAAAGTTAAATACTTACTTTACGTTGCAGTAAAGCAACGCACAGGTGGAATTCAATTTAGATAACAAGTCTTCCATCAATTTTTGAAATCACCCTTACAAAATAAATTGCACCGAAACCGCATCCCCTTCGGTCAAGCGGGTTAAACATGGCCGCCGTCCAATAGGGTGGACTGGGTAACATGTAATATAGGGTTGCGAACATGCAAATTTAATTTGTTCGTGCTAGCCCCGATAGCTCGTTAGCTCCATTGTGTACTTATTAATTCAACTATATAATTTATGATGTACTACAGCCGCTTGAAGCATAAATTGTTTTAATTGAAACTAAATGCGGGTGTCCAGTGACAATATAGATCGATTGTGTCCGATTTAAAGTGATTGGGAACGGTTCTGAATTATTCTCATACCTACATTATGCTAACGAATTAATGATTTTTGCTTTTATTTTTGTGTGCCAAACCGTATGTCGCTTTGCAAAAATATTGTCCAATTACTTAAAATTATATCTCTTTAATTCTTATCTACTTAATATGCAATATTTTTGCGCGCTTGTTAAGATAAAATAATGTGATGATGATTATTCACCATTTTACTGCTTCACCTGAAACGCTTAAGAGGCCAGAGGTTGTTCATACTTCATAATTGTAAGTTTAGAGCGTTTTAATTACAAAGACCCTATTCGGAGGGCCAAATAGGTCCTAAAGCGGCAAATGGGCCTCTGCGCCCGAAGGCTCAAACTACGAGGACCGCGTTATTCGGGAGGTGTTTAAACGTTACGTTTATAACGCTGGTATATTGTGTTTATAGTTGCTTTATTGTTGGGTGCAACAATTTTGGTAATTGGTCGCCCGTTGCGTCTTTTAGTATCATAGCAGTTGTTTTTCCTTTTAAAATATGCGTCAAAGTATGGGAGTTACTCATTTTAATGAAGTATTCAAGTATACCCACTTAATAACAGTGCAATTAAAATCGAATATCTTTGATATACGCCATCCCGTTTATAAGCATTAATGCGCATTCTGGTCACGCCACAGACCCCATTAGAGCAATACAAATTGTAGATATTAAACACAGCCGCGGCCATCTTGCAATTAAATGCTCCCTATAACTCAAGAATGTGCTTTATATCCCTTCTCTCCCCTATTTATAAGTCCAGTGATTAAGCTTCTGAAGGCTTCACTATAGGCAGTTATAATTAAAAATTAATCCCGTCCCTTACAAAAGATTCATTAAAAGTCCTCGGTGGTTAATCTCCACAAGGAATAATGGCTGAACTTGTGGGCACTTATTATATAACTGCTTAAAAATGGCGCGGAATAGAATAAGTTTGCAAAATGTCTGATTTTTTATAGCATGAATTTTCGTATTCATGTCGTTCTTAAAATCTTAAAGTGTTTCGCTCTTTTTTAATGACTATGTTATTAATCGTATTTTCTACGATTTGAATGTATATCAAACTTGTAATGTGCATACAAAAGTTCCCTGTGAAATATTAAAAAAAAACAATGAAAACGTATCACACTTCAACAATTATTACAAGTGTCACACCGAAACAAAAAGACACGTATTGTTACGACGCGCAAGTTGTTAAGAAAAACACATTTTTTTCCACAATGCTCTCGCGAGATGCGTACAAAACGTAAAATTTCAGGAGTATTCCACCGTTGTGTACGCTTATATTCATAAAGCTACACGGCGAATTGCCCAACATACAGTTATGTTAATGTGGGCCTCCCTCACCGGGCCAAAAAAGATAGGATTGCAAATTTGCGGCCAACAATTTATGGCGCTATACTCCCCTCGGGTAAAATAGGCCTATTGGCATTTCGGTGAGCTAGCCACGCTCGTTTTCGGCCAAAATGACCCTAAACATTTTATTTGGTAGCATCGCTATTCGCGCAGTGGTATTGCGCCGACTAATCTTGAGCCACCATTTGGGGCGTCTTCACGCCTGTTCCGTATAAATATAGCCGAAGATTACACACGTCTGACTCGCTCCTGCGTGAAATGTTAAGCCATGTCGTGTGGGAATTGCGTGCTCTAATATCACCTTTATAGTAACGCAACATGGTTTCTAATGGTGCTCTGAACGTTTGTTAAATGCGTGCGTAACCTTTATCAGGAAAAGTAGGTAGTATCCGCAGGGTGCATGGTATTATGCAGGAGTCGATAATTCCAATCCCTATTTACGGCCAATCAATTAGCACCCGTATGGGAGGCCTTTGTTTAATTGGATTGCTCCGTTAATTGGATTAGCGTATTGTACACACGATATACCGCTACACTCATGAACATGAATACGCAGATAACACGTTCCTTAATGAATGAGAAAGCTTAGAATTTATTACGATTCAATAGACAATCAAGTGTTTGAAGAAACCGAGCGACCCCCCAAGTTACTTTTGCTGTCCGTGTTAAGCCGGAGAGCGCGTGTAAGCTCAGACGAATTCAGATTGGGAAAAATAGAAACATATTGTCCCCACCACGTTCAAAATAAGCACTTATCTGTATTCCCACGTCGATATCTTCCCGAATGTAAATATGACACCCCATAAACTGAATGTTTTATCGGCTGCCACTGCTACACCAATTTATTCTGGTCATTTTTGTCTACCTCGAGGGTGACCAATTTTAGGGGAGAATTTATCGCTTCTATTATGACCTTTATGGTGCTAATACCTCTGGACTAGACGGGCAACAAGTTATGATTTACGCGTTTAAATACTTAACACAAGGTGATTCGAAAATAAGACGCCATTGTAATTGTAAAACAAAAAAGTATCTTAGTAGCAGTTATTAGTTAAGTGATGAAAATGATTCACAGGAACACAAAATAAATATTATTTTGTTATTTAATTAAAAGAGATATATTAGTATGTGTGAGACTTTTGTTTCCATGTTAAAAATTACAATACTTAAACGTTGTGTGCAAACCTTAACATTAAAGTCACGCAAAGTAAATATCAACGAGGTAAGTAAGTACCTACATTAAAAATCAATAAAAAACCCTTGTAGTTAGCATCGAGTAACTCCGCTGGTAACGCACGAACAAGCACGTAAACGTCGTAAATTGTGTATAGCTTTACAATTTATCAAGTAGACACAGATCGGTATCGTTCCGAAGTCGCCATCCCGCATTGTAATCCGTTGTTTAGGCCGCAGCACCGGCTCCAACAAAATATTCCGATCTCGTACTAAAGTAACGCCCTCTACCGTCGGCCCCCTATTTATACCCGGTTATTGGCACTTCTTCAATGTCAGACGCACCCTGTGTCTGATCCTCTTACCCCCTGTTGCCCCTTACATACATTACCCACGGCTCGAATACTAAGGGCCTGGATGGCTATATAAAATTATATCAATCGCACGGATTTTATTGTCATTACAATTTCAGATTTGCCACCTCGTTGAAGGGTTGAGTTTTTGTTGTTAGGAATGGAGTTGGGAAGTCGTTGTGTCTCCAAATTGCTAATAAGGAAAAGGACGGACGATTGGGAATTATTGGAATCGGTTTCGTTAGCATCCATTATAGTCTCTGTCCAAGGGGAGGTTTTGCAGAATAAAACTGCGAATTATCACTACTTTTCCTGTGATCATTTAAAGCGGGTGTTACTGGTCGCTAGCCTTTTCTGATGCGCATGCATGGTGTGAACATTTAGTGATGTAACGAATATTCGCATTCGCATTCGCATCCGCGAATATTCGCTTTTTTCTTGATATTCTCATTCGCATTCGTATTCGCAAACAATGTGCGAATATTTTGCGAATATACTAGTATAGTATTATATTATCTGTGGCGAATATTAACGCAAGAAAAATATCCACTTTTCAGAAGTCGATACCCATTTTTTGTGGATTCGTAAATTCAATAAGACTCCTGGACTTCCAAAAACGCTGTAATATATAAAAGTTACTGTTCCATCTAGAAAAACACTCTTGTTTAATCTTGAGACGTGCCTATTCTATATTCTTCTCGTCTTGAGTAGAATTCGAGTGATGAAAAGGTATTCTGATCTTTGTACATTTTGTAAGGCGGCTGTGACAGTTTATTGAGAGCTTTGAGCCTTTCCTTCAATACGTTTTGAATCTTGTGTGAAACATTCGCATTCGTATTCGCATTCGCGAATATCAGCGGCAGATATTCGCAACCGCATTCGCTTTCGCGAATGTTTAAAAATTAACATTCGTTACATCATTTGAACATATGCAAAAGTAAGATTTTTGAAAATAAAACCTATTTATGCATAGGTGTTTTGCTGATCGTCTCAAAGCATTTTTTGATAAATAATCTATTTTTTGCTGTAACAAGAAATCCTTCACAATATTTCAGTTTCTACCTCTATGTTTTAATGGTCACGTTATGTCTTTAATTAAGTCTTTAAGCAAAAAAAATCAAGACGCAATATGCAAATTTTCCCTTGCTATGCCCACACAAGTTTTATAGAAAATTTATTTGACAGCCAAGTTCAAAGAAAAGCCCTTGTAAATACATTAAGAGTAAACTTCTCATGGATATTAAAATGGTATTAAAGTCGATATGAATAGCAAATAATGTGAACACGTAATTTATTCCTTATCAAGTCGGTGAACAGTAAAGAAAATGCTTATATAATGACTTAAAAAAAGCAAATTGTAAATATTGTTTTAAGTGAGTACTCATGATCCGATACTTCTAATTTTAGATTTTAATTTTATGATTGTTATCACTAAGTCATAACCATAACATTTTCAAGTATTATTAGCAACTTTAGGGATACCTACCAATGTTCCAATCGTAAATTAATAATTAAATATTGCTTAGCAACAACTTGATTAGCGACTTTTTGTAGAATAAAAATATATAGGTAGTGTATGAGGCATACAACAAAAACAATAGTTACTTGCTTAGCTTGTTATATAATGATTGGGTGTTTGAGTATATTTAAAAGGATAACTTATTTCCAAAACAATAATGTATATTGTCACCGGAAAATAACAAGAACCGCAAATTTATAAATTTCCTAAGAAATTTCCTAAGAAATTTATAAACTTACGGAAGTCCTGTAGAACACGTGACAGGTTAGAAATTTAAGGCGATCGCAGCGAAACGATTGCCTTAAATTTCGTGGTTTTTTTTTAGGAAATTTATAAATTTGCGGTTTTGATTATTTTCCGGTGACATATATAACAGACATTAACACTGCACGTGTAGGTATATTTCGTATAAAGTTCTTTAATTCAATAAATACTGGGTTTTACTTTTTTTAGATTATTTTGTAGGATTTTTTGAATAATTCCAAATTTGAATTTGAAAAAGTAAATTTAAAACAAATGATATGCGCTGTAATATATCCAGTGGTGGTGGTAATGGAAATAACTAGTGGTCTGAAGTGCTGTTTTCCGATGACGCCAGATTTGGTTTCAATCCCGATTCACGAAGAGTATGCGTATGGCGAGTTCCGGGTCGTGAGAGCCGTCTGCAACACCCCCAGGAAGTCCATCCATACCATGGCGGGACAATTATGGTTTGGGCGGGAATTCGTGCTGGTGCATGCGAACAGATCTCGTTTGGATCAGAAACACCATGACGGCTGAAAATTACGTGCTAGCACCAATAATCTACCTCCATCCACTGCACATGAGCCAAGAATTGAAGCTCATGCACGACAATGCATTTTTAATACAGTTGCTCAAAAAGTGGCGTATTGCAGGGACGTATAGCGTTCGGGATGTGGGCTATTACACACTCGAACTTTTTCTTTACCTTTCCCGAACTCGTGCGTTTTCTTTCCCAACTGTCAAAATTTTGTCTATTAAAAAGAAAAAAACAACCTAAAAGATATGAAAAAATCATAGAAGTTTTTATGAGTCATGCAAATATTTCTAAAAAGAAGCTACTAATTTGTTTCAATATCAGATTTAAAAGTAATTTTAATTATACATTAAATTAATATTAGTATCGGCCAAATTAAATTTATGAATATAAAAAAATCATAAAATTGGCTGTATGACCACAGATTACTAAATATGGTATGACGTGCACTATTTACCATAGTATCTGCTTATAGGTGTTTGCGCAAGTAAGTGAAAAGAAAATGAGGGACCTTATTTCTTAATTTTCTAAATTAGTTTTTTCTGGTTTTTATTGTGGTAGGTACTTAGTATGGTGGAATTAGTGCAATAATTAGGCTTTAATGGAAAACGATGTGGTAAAAGAGAGAAATAAGGAAAGGCGCTCCTGTAGGATTCGGATTGCTTTTGTTAGGTTTCATTTCATTTCATCTCATTTAATTTAATTTTCATTTCATATCAATAAAAAAATTCTACTGAAGCCTTGGCTGTATGATCATAGTTTCCTTTTCCAACCCAGAATGGGTGAAGAAAACAAAAAAAGTCTGCTTATATTCTTTTCTTTTACGATTAGTTAGTTGAGTTTATTGTGTTTTATTATTTTATTAAATTGCTTAATTTTTTCGCAACTGTATTAAAAATAGTTGTTCAGTACACGTGCGGAACCGTCATTGCAACTTGTTCCGACTGTCAACCCTCACCTTCGGCTGCGCCTCGGCTCGGGTAGACATTTATCGGAACTCTTTGCAATGACAGGCTTTCCGCACTTGTAATGAAATCTACTATAGTCTTAGACTGGCCCGCGCAATCGCCGGACTTAAACCCCAAAGAGAATGCGTGGGAAATGCTCCAAAGAAGGACTTTTAAAAATTTTCCTGTAAACATTGCGTTTGAAGAGCAATTTTTTTTGCATCTTAACAGGACATGGGACAATATTCCACGGCATGACATTGACAACTTGATTCAAAGCATGAAAAACCGTTGCAGGACGATTGTTAATGTCATGGGTGGTTTTACTGACTATTGATTCTCTGCATAATTACAAAAAAGAAGGAATTTTCTTTTTAATCTTCACTTTTTTTGAAAAACACATTTGTAGTTACTACCAACTACTACCAATCAATCAATTTTTGTCTTAATTTTAATGAAATTTTATTTTTGCTTAAAAAGAATTATATAAAATACTTATATATAATATTGCAGGCTATTTATAACAAAATTTGATAAAATTGAGAAAACTCGAAATACCCCTAGATAGAAGAAGGTATTTTATTTAGAAGGTATTTTAAATTTTTAAAAGGCTTATTATAATCCTAATAATCTTTGGCCAATCACACACACATCACACACAATCCTTTGTTTACATAAGAACTCTTGTTACTGAGAATTCAATTAAAACAGTAGTGTACATACATACATACGATTGAATTAAGTACTTAAGTATCGTGGGTGGCTGAGTTGCTCAGTGAGCAGAGCTTATTTACATAAAACTTGAGACCTAGGGCAAAAGTCTAGATTACAAGCATTACTCACAGAGTGTGGACGGGAAAACGACTCGAATACCTATAGATGAAGCGGTTATATGCCTTTAATTGTACTCCAATGCAAATTTTCGTAGATATCTTTCGATGTTTAATACCAACGCTCACATGCGAAATTGAATTTTATCATAATAATAATAAGATCAAAGGTAGCAAGTTACCTAAAAAGGTGCGTCAAAATCTCAGGAGAGCGTAATTAAGTTTCTCTACAATAAAATTAAGTTTTAATTACTTAAGACTGCAATTAAATTGGTTGAATGCTGTCTTAATTGCTGAGGATAACTGTGAAGGTTTGTTTTAGTAACTTTTATTTAACATTACATTTAGGACGGGTGATTCATACCAAACAGTAGCAAGCACCCATTTTCTTTTGATTTTTCAAACCGAAATGTTTAATTAAATTTTCTATGATTATTTAACTGAAAAACTTATGGTCAACATAATTTTTGGCCATTATTAAATATTAAATATTAAATTAAATGTTCTAAAAGTGGGAAATGCTAGTTCTATCCACCAGATATGTTTGTAAATCAGTTAAGATATTTAAGTATTTAATGTCCATTTAATGGTCAATTTAAATTAGGCAATTCAAAAAGTTTTTATACCACATTTCTTCGAAAATTCTGCGTATTTTGTGTATTGTTAAAACTCTCAGTCTTCTGACTCAGGAAGAGCTTTTTACAAAAACAGCACATGCCCAAAAAGGGTTTTTCAGTAGATAAAAAAAAATCCTCCACTTTTCATGTTTATGAAAATATTCGTTTAATGTAATAATGAATTCGAAATTTCGAAAATATTCGAAATAGTCTTTTAATGTGCCACTCAATCTACATCTACCTGTATGCCTTGCTACTAGAAAAAGCTTCAAAGAGAAATATGCTTCAAAAGCCAGGCGGCCAGGCGGCCAGTAACAGTGACATGGGCTGTTTTTGTAAAAAATCTTTGTCATTGAACTTTAATTTATACAAAATAAGACGGTTGTCTAGTACGTTTGTCTGGTTAGTTTTGGTTTTATATTTAAAGACAGGTGGTGTGTGTTATTTATTGCGGTAAAAATCAAAGTTCATTTAGACGACGGAAAAATAACAAAATCTAATTTACTATTTTTTGTCCACTGGGATTTGATTATGAATCTATCGCATCTATAGTAATCTGTACCTATTCTTAAAGTTGACTCCAAACTAGTTTTTCATAAAACATCTTACAGTAGGTAACCGAGCCAAGATGCTAAAAGCGTCGGACAAAGGCGTTGCCCTAAAGGTCCCTTTTGAAGGTGAAATGTCCCCGTATATACCAAGATCTTTATCAGTGAGTAACGGACCAAACCCTGCCACAATCAGATATATATCAAGTGGATTAATGTGACTCGTAGAACGCAAACTAACTGCCTGTAAGCCGACGCCAAGGTATTTAAAAACCAAGTTTCTCAAACTCAGATAAACGAAAGGAATTTCTATAACTTTATGAACTGACTAAAGGCATGTGCGTAATGAGTAGATTGTTTAATTAATACAACATTGTTCTTAAATATTAGTTGAGAGAATTTTTGGGTTGAAATACCTAACCACATTCATTTGCGCGTCAGTGAGTTGTGATAATGCGATATTTATGAGAACATTATATTAAATTAGTTTTGAGAAGTTATGAAATTAAAAGTGAATCTAGATTAGAAGACAAACGTAAGTTTATGTAATGAGAAAATTATGTGTGGTGTAATTTAATTAATGTTAGATTTGGCGGAAGTATTTGGACAACTATAAATTTATTTGAGTATTATTACGACTTTTAATGAATTAAGTGTTTAAATTGGCTTTTACGGATTATGTTTTAGTAATAAAACTATCTACATACGCTTTAATATGTGTTAATGTAGTGTGAGGTAATTGTAGTTTTGGTAAAGTAACTTAAAACTTGAGAACAAACACGGATTTTTAGTGTTTAGATACATCTGAAATAGATTTAATTTTTTTTTATCGATAACATTTGCCGAGGCATAGGTACCTATTTTTGACTGATAGCATTGCTAATATTAAAATAAAATCATTAATAAATATATTATACAAATACAAAACTAACAACACCTTAAACCAATACAATGTATTTAAATTGCACATTGTTCTAAATATTTAGGTTAAGACTTTCTTCATTACTTCGAAAGCTTAACCGCGGATTGCCATATATAAATACGTAGATATAAGGGGGTAGGCACACAATGCATTGTAGCTAATACCCACAGAGTAGTAAATCATGGTGGTTTTGTCGCCGGCCAGACGTGCGTTAGCGAGGAAATGTGCTCAGACTGGCCATTTTGTTTTATCGCGCCTTCCGCGCCCGCTGGAAAACCGCTGAGCTATGTGTAAACAAAGAATTTGCCAGATTAGCTGGCACTTTATAACATGTCGGTTGCTGGTTAGGGTTCAAACGTTATTCCAATATTGCTATAGAAAAAAATCTGTATTTGGAAAATCAGCAAAATTGCTTCATATTCGTATGATAAAAATAACAATTACTTACAGTATTTTGTATTTAAGTAGTCATCATGTTTTTAGCCGATTCCCGAGTTTAAAAAAGAGCATATTATTATACTTTTTTTTTGTAAATATTGCTCCTACTTTCAGAGTACCTAGTACCTTTTTTATGCTGCTGTTTTATTCTTAAACATAATTAATAACTCTTTAACCTGAAAAGCTACTTTAGAGTATTTAAAGTAGGAGTAGTATTATTTAGAGTATAGTACCTACTAGTAGTATTTATTTTAAGTATTTTTAACTCGAGCAGTTAAGTATTATTTACCCAGTATGTTTAGGGTTCCGTAGCCAAATGGCAAAAAAAACGAAACTCTTATTGATTCGTCATGTCTTTATTTTCATCCGTATGTCACTGCCACTTTATTTTTATAACCTCACTATACAGAACTAATTTATATCTTTATGTACACTACTACACGGACACAAACTTAATGTTTTTATTAACCAGTTTTAGAATAAATTGTATAACTATCTACATCAAAACACAAAATAAAAAGTGTTGTTTAAACTTAGAAAAATCATTTATAACCTGGCTACATCACATCACAACTTATTACATAATCATATGTTCATGCATACATTCATACAACTCCATTTATAATATTAAAAATTACAACAGTGAAATTTACACAGATGCTTATTATTGCTGGTCCTATATTAAAAAGTGGAATAAAAGGTTCTATCATATTGTTATGACTAGAGAGCATCATATGATGCTCCCGGTCGCTGACAGGTACTGGTACAATATACATTATATCAACTGAAATGTATGTATTGGTACTACCTATTATACATTATAATAGTTTTGAAAATACATTAAAATGGATAATTTGTTAAATACAGTCACTCAGATTGATAACATTGAAATAGCATCTTCGGACCTTTGCGACATTGGGGTCTTTCCTACACTGGTGGGTAAAATACAGAACACAGACCTCACTATTATATCACAAAACATACGAAGTATTTACAGTAATTTTGATGACTTTTGTGTAAATCTATCACAATTAAATTTTTCAGTAGATGTGATAGTACTCACCGAGTGTTGGATTGACTCAAACAAGCCAATTCCACAATTAACTAATTATATGCATTTTTCTACCACAAATCATTTGAACCAGTCTGATGGTGTAGTAGTTTATGTAAAAGAGAACCATAAAGCTAAAGTTATCGAAATAAAAATGTCAGGTGCGTCATGTCTCCAGATAAACATTAACAACATAGCTATACTTGGAATCTATCGTTCGCCTTCAAATGTAAACGGGGATGACTTTATTCACACACTTGATGATCACTTAAATTGTATTCAAAAATATAAAACCATTATCCTTACAGGCGATATCAATATAAACATAATTAATGACGACAGTATGCAAACGATTGAACGTAGAAATAAACACAACTATTTAAATATGTTAGCAACACGAGGTTTTTTGCCGGGGCATGTCATACCAACTAGAGGTAAGAACTGTTTGGATCATTTTATAGTAAAACTAGACAGAAACAAAAACTCTGCGTCAATATACGTTTTAAACACGACAATTACTGATCATAAAATGATTTTCCTAAAATTATCAAACATAACAGACAAAAGTTACACCTATAAAATCAAAAATTCTGTTGACTTAATCAAAGCTACTGAAGCTTTTAAAAATATGAATTACTGTTCTAACTTACTGTCATTCACCAATCCTAATGCCCTTGCTGATGACCTAATAGATAAGTTGAGACAATGCATTTTATTGAATACAAGAATTATAAACATTCCATCTAAAAATCGCATAATTAAACCCTGGATTACGTTAGGCATCCTTCGGTGCATTCGAAATAGAAACGAAATGCAGAAAAAACTAAAATCAGACTCTAAAAATGAAATTTTAAAAATAACATATAGACGTTATCGTAATTACTGCAACAGTTTGGTTAAAACTCTTAAAAAAAACTACGAAAGGAACATGCTAAATATAAATAAAAATAATCCTAAAAAATTTTGGAAATCTGTTGATACCATTACACATCGTAAAGTTAATAAATCCAGTAACCTGGATTTACTGCATTGTAAGTCAAACCCTGAAGAATCTTTACACTATGTCAATAGTTACTTCAGTAACGTAGGAAAATCTTTGGCTGATAATATCTTGAATAATCAGGCAATCCAGGGCAGTATGGACGATAATTTTTCATATCCACGGCAAGTTTCCTCTTTCGTTATGTTAGAGACTGATGAAGATGAAGTTTACGAAATATTGATGGGGCTAAAGGCGGATAGTGCAGCAGGTGTAGATGGTATATCGACCAAATTTTTGAAACTTATTGGTAAGGACATTGCACCTATCATATCCCATTTGTGTAATTTATGTATTAAACAGGGCATTTTTCCTGCTGCGTTTAAACGTGCTGTAGTCACTCCCATTCATAAAAGTGGAGACAAAAATGAGACCTCTAACTACAGACCTATTTCAGTCCTTCCAGTGCTGTCAAAAATTATGGAAAAGCTCATTAATCTTAGATTGCTCAACTTCCTGAATAAATACCAGCTAATATCAGACTACCAATACGGCTTTAGGAGGGGTGTCTCTACGGAAGATGCTGTACTAGCACTGACGTCACACATTTCAGAGAATGTAGATAAAAATAAGAGATGCATTACAGTCTTTCTGGACCTCCAAAAAGCTTTCGACACGGTTTCCATTTCAACACTTTTTTGCAGATTAGAGGCAATAGGGGTCAGAGGTACACCACTAGCTTTGTTATGTGACTATCTACTTGACCGCAAACAATGCGTCAAAATTGGCGATCACATCAGTGACCTAACAGACATAGCTGTTGGTGTGCCTCAAGGTAGCGTGTTAGGTCCGACGCTTTTCACAATTTATATAAACAGCCTCTGCAATCTTAAGATACCTAATGCAAAAATTTTCTCGTATGCAGACGACACAGCAATAGTTTTCACAGGTTCAACTTGGGGGGAAGTTCATAATGCTGCCCAAAAGGGATTAGCACTGGTGGCTCGCTGGTTGAATTGCAATTTATTGACACTAAATACCTCAAAAACTAAATATATCTGTTTCACAAACTATAATAGTACTCAACCGAATACAGACCACCAAATAAAAATTCACTCATGTAACGACTACAAAAATCAAAATTGCTCATGTGCTGTCATTGCTAAAACAGACAAAATTAAATACCTTGGAATAATATTAGACCAACGTCTTGCATGGCACGCACATATTGATGTACTGATAGGTAGAATTCGTAAGCTTTCGTGGCTCTTTAAGACCCTGAGACACGTAGCAGATGCACTATTACTAAAGCAAATATATATATCAATAGCTCAATCGGTTCTCACCTACTGTATCCCGGTCTGGGGCGGAGCCACAAAATCTAAATTTATAGAACTGGAACGAGCTCAAAGATCATTACTAAAAGTAATTTATTTTAAGCCCTATAGGTTTCCAACAGACTGCCTATATTCCGAATGTAGTCTCCTGTCAGTACGTAAACTTTTCATCCTGTATACGGTCTTAAAACTCCACAAGTCTCTTCCACTGAACACAAATAGTAAAAATAAGAGAAGAAGGCTATGTCCTGCACCAATAGTCTCGACAAAAACTACCTACGCCCAAAGACAATTTAAGGCAATATCAGCTAAAATATATAACCTAATTAATAAAGCTTTAGATGTTCACACTTTTACACTACATAAATGTAAGTTTATAGTACAAAATTGGCTACATAGTAGAAGTTATATAGAGATTGAAAATATTATTAGCAACACAAATGTTTAAATCAAAGGCCATGAACAAAATCAAAAAAGGACAAGTGATATTATACTTTTATCCTACTAATATTATAAATGTGAAAGTTTGGATGTTTGGATGTTTGGATGTTTGGATGTTTGGATGTTTGTTACTCAATCACGCCAAAACGGCTGAACGGATTTGGCTGAAATTTGGAACACAGATGCTTTGTAGCCTGGAGAGGAACATAGGCTACTTTTTATCCCAGAAAAATAACAAATTCCCGCGGGATAACGTCGTGTAGTCCACGCGGGCGAAGCCGCGGGCGGAAAGCTAGTTTTATATAGATATTAAACTCAATATTGTATTAGACTGCGCTAAATATAATTATTTACATATTTTAATTACAGAGCATCAAAACATACAAAATTACATTATGCAAACATGACAAACACACACACACACACATACACACACACACACACACACAGAGACGCACCGAGACACGTACACACCCAAGTGAGTTATAATTATTATAATTATACATATTAAACTATTTAAGTATAAGTCTTAGTTAATTCGCTTACTGTTTTAATCATTTACTGTCAATTTCTTAATCTGTTTCCTAAATTGAAAATAGTTCTAAGATAATATAATAATCAAGTGTTTTTGAATTCAAATATTTAATTAATAATAGTAAAATCTTTTTTGTAACCGAAATTAAGAAAGAGCGGGGACTCCTAACACAGATTTAACTTAAAAGGAGAACCCAGTGACTAATAAATGTAACACAAAAAAGATACTCAATAAATATTTTTCATTTTTCATTTTCATTTTCATTTTATTCCAATACTATTCAAGACTAAACAGCTGGGACTTGGTACCTAATATACCTAGATGTATTTAGTAAACCGCTTTACGCATTTTATTTTTTCATCAATTCTATTCGTTTTGGGTGTGTAAAGATAGGTCAATATTTTGGAAGATAGAGACTTCCATTGAAAGATAGACACTTCCAAAATCGTAAAATGTGTCCCCCCCCCTCTAAACTTTTAAATAAGAGAGTAAAAAATCTAAAAAAATAAGCTATAGACACATAATATTTAATATTTAATAGATAATACTCTATAGATCTCAATAAACAGTTTCAACGAAAATTGGTTCGAAAGAAATATAGTGGCACTGAGCCAGTCATTTAAACAACATCATGCATACTCCTAAGATCTCGCTACTCTAGCATTGTATACCTTTAATCCTAAATCGAGTGTTATATCATGTCCTGAAGCCGGTCAGAGTATATAAACAATAGTACACTAATAGAGATATAACTTGCAGCTTCGTTTAATCCCTTTGAGAGCCGTCGACACTTATTGCGGAATCTGTTATCGAAGTCAACAGAAGCGTTACAGCTGTTACGAAGCAAGTTTATTGTATTTATATTGCGAATAAAAGTCAGCAAGAAGCCAGGTTTACTTTACGTTTTGACTTATCAGATCAACTTCCTAGTAATGAGATAACTGAAACTGAAGGTATTTAGTAATTTGCGGAAAATATTGCTATTGTTTCAGCATGCGATAGGTGGTAATGGGAGGACTCTATCTTAAGTTCATAAAGCTCTTCAATTTATTTGCATACGTTAGGTAGAATTAACTCTGTATGCGAATTTTGTTCCACCAGTACCCCTAGTG
The DNA here is from genome assembly GCA_949710035.1 of Crambus lathoniellus. Taxonomy (NCBI): domain Eukaryota; kingdom Metazoa; phylum Arthropoda; class Insecta; order Lepidoptera; family Crambidae; genus Crambus; species Crambus lathoniellus. The sequence goes on from OX453307.1 coordinate 13,168,049, forward strand.
TAAGTTTTTATGTCAAAAAACGCAAACTATCGTGAGTGCGTATTTATGTCAATTTGTATGAAAACTGTATCAGCGCCTCTAGCGGCGAGTAGAGCGCTTATGCAGTTTTCATACAAATTGACATAAATACGTACTCGAAATAGTTTGCGTTTGCTTGACATAAAAACTTACACTCGGGGTACTGAAAGTTGTTGAGGTATCGAACCTTACCTACGCGGTAGTCGAAATCGAGTAAAAGACGGACATTTTCACATTTATACTATATAATATTATAAAGAAGAAAGATTTGATTGTTTGTTTGTTTGTTTGCATCGAATAGGCTCCGAAACTACTGGACCGATTTCGAAAATTTTAGAACCATTAGAGCTACATTCTTCCCGAGTGACATAGGCTATATTTTAATATTTTATCCTGATATTCCCACGGGAACGGGTCCCACGCGGGTAAAACCGCGAGGATCTGCTAATTTATAATATTAGGGATTATTCGTGTTCCGTGTATTATATTAGTTTCGTGTAAGTTGGTTGGTACCTGATACATTTATCTATTATTTGTGGATGCTCGATTTTTGCCCAGCAGCCTGTGATATGTTAAGGGCGATTATCACACTGCACCGGACACCACCCCGGTCCGGTTTGCGGTAGTGTGGTTCTTTACTTTGGCTGTATAATCTTGATTTACATACAAAACCCGCAGTGTATATTACACTCACGCCACATCTCTGTCCACCGGAGCCTTCGATCAAAGACCGGAGCGGATAGTGTGATAACCGTCTAAAGTTGTGGCAGGAGTAGAAATGCTGTTCTGGTACCAATTAGAAGAATGTGGAAATGTGGTTCTTGGGCCGTAGAACTAAGTGCCAAAAAGTCAATCAGTTTAATAGGCGCAAGTAAAACTCTAGGAGGAGACCAGTAAATAGTTGTTTTGAAAGGCATGCCCTAAAATCTAAGAATTTAACATAAGTACAAACACTCAAAATCACACGTTACACACACTGAAACATGTAAAAAAAATGTGTAGATAAGAGGAGTATGCTTGTTTACACGTACTTATGTAGTAGTATGAGTGTGTATTAATATTCTAGTCTGCGTTCAATGTCGTTAGTCACGTACCTATAAGGCTACTGAGAATTTTACCTGTCTTTTTTGAAATAATAAATCAATGGTAGTTGACATAAGAATGAAAAAAAAAAATGTTTCGTGTGAAAATTAATTCTTTAACACTCGAAAAAGTTGTGATACTGATACATATATTGTTATAACATTTTCTAGGTATGAGTATGGATAAATACTGTGTTTTATAACTAATAATTTTAAAATTATTCCGTGATATGAAATGAAAAGACTTCATAATGATGCAAACGTTATTATTCAGTATTTTAGACACTATACTTTTATGGGACACTTACATAAAAACCATTTAAAAACCAAGTGCAGTATGACAAAAACTAGTTTTCTCTGATCCTCAAATTATTTTAAGTATACACAAGCTTTCCAAATCCATCGGTCAGATAAAGTCGCTCACTTTTTATGCAAAGAAGCGTCTCAGACATTAGTTTTACTCGTAGACCAATAAATTTGGTTCGGATTCGCAAACTAAAGCTCCGTCCGTATTAACATAACGTATCTAATAAGCTTTCTTGACTGCGAGTGTGAAGCTAACAATGTCTGAACTGAGACGCTCTTAAAGCACATATACCTATTATAACATGTAGGTATGTAATTAAACTCTAATAAGATTATAAACTTACATTTTATCTGTCCTACATATTTTTAAATATTTGTCACCTTACAATCGTAGAACAAAAGCAAAAGGCTTATATTGAAAAACTGTAACCACTTCGTCTTTTACATTTACACGCACTATTCAATAAAAAATATAAATTACAGCGCTTTTTATAGTCCATGTAAAAACCGCAATGATAGGGTAGAAATTCAATAACAAGAAATAATGGAAAAAATTTATATATGAGAAAATGCTTTTCCCTTGGATAACCCCATTGAATGTTACCGTCTTATTTAGATTATGAACAAAGAAAACAAATGAAACTTAAATCATTTTACTGTAATCAGGGCTAAAATAACCCATAAAAGTCAACATTGTTTAATAGGAAAATAGCATTTTTATAGTTTTGCCATTAAAACATTTTCATTTCGAAAACAGAAAGTTGTAGGTACCTAGTATTTTTTTTAGGTTATTAGCTTTAGTTAGTTAAGGATTACAAAAACACAAAAGCATAAGGATATGGAATGATAATAACCTTTATATACTTAACCAAAAAAATATATAATTCATTTTATTATTATTCAAAACGTGTAAGCTTCCGATTGTGTACACTACACCGGATTTCAATACAGGATCATGAATATTCCTTCTGTACTTGGAAATATGTTAATGTTTCAATCGATGCTTGTAAGACAGTAATTCGTTAACGAAATTTAAATTTAGCCAGCATTTCAAAGAAATAAAGTTATTTGAATATGTAATGCTTGATTTCACTTTGAAAATTTAACCATTGGTGTTAAGTATTTATTTGTTAGTTATTTTAATTTTTTGGTTTTTGCATTCACAATGCAATTGGTATGAGACGGGTCGATTTTTTCAAAATACTTCATTTTCCATTTTTTTATTTATGTGTTTTTCAATTTATCAAACGCATGAAAAAAAAATTGTCCTATATTTTATCAACACTTTTTAGGTATTTTTTCTAGTTGAATGAGCAAAGTTTTGTTATGTGAAGGGTTATTTTAACCCACTACTGCAGTCTAAAGAAATTTTGTTGGAAACTTCAATACATCTCACTATTTGAGCGACATACAATGGCGCTATATTTAAAATATTACAAACTTGTAGTTTGGCATCCGCTGTTACACAGTTTCAAGAGAAAATATGTTATTTAGCGGCCACTTACATGACTTAAACAATACTTCTCCACGATCTATGGCAGATAAAGTTTAACTTTTATGTCAACAGGATGCGAATTAAAATTGCAAAGCGACAGTCGTGTTTTCCCATTAATACAATATGTTTACTTAAACGGTCATCGTTGCAAATGCAGAATTGAACTTTATAACAAACTTCATAAGACGTAGAGGAAATTAGCAGGCAGTATTCAACGTGAGTTTGAGAAACTTTTTCTAGGAAATTCTAATAATATGAAATCATGTGAAACTACAGTCATACTTTTAATGTTGCGGAGACTACTTGCGGAGATAGTCAAAGCTTAAGTTGGAAAAAAGACTGATGTAATGATGAATAATGTGTGTGAATGAATGTAATAATGTATGAATAAAAGCAATAGAAACGTTCGAATAGAAAAATTTCAACTATTAAAATAGCAAATATACCTATTGTATCTAACATTGTCTTTTGTAACCTTTCATTTATTGTATTTCCTATCACTCGTCCTTGTTACATTGTAAAATGTCCTCCTTAAAAATAATTAAACAATAAATTATTCTTGATTTATTGAAAATCGTTAAATCTCCAGTTTAAATATCAATTACTTCAACATTAAAAGTTCTTAGAAGACCTTAATTGTGATTACCCACAAGTTAATAGTCAAGAAAAAGTAGCACGAACACGTTTACTAGCGGGGTCGTCAAACTAACAGCACTTTTTGTCAAAACTATAAATAGAGGACCACGCAACACACGAAAAATAGTAACAACAAGCGCAACCTTGAAATACCGAGTAGGCGTATGCACGTATTGTCTTCTAGCTAGCTACGTAGAGTATTGGACTGCGCCTCCTGACTAAGCGATACTATAAAATGGCATTGACATTTCACTACGCAGAAAGTAAGACGTCTCGCTTCGCTATCTCACAATGCGACCGGTACAATTTACAATCCAGATAAACTTCAGCCGTGCTGCGCTCAGAAAATTTGAGCTGCGGTCAAAACAAAAGCCCGGAAGAACAACCTCAAAACTTAACGGTCCTTTTGAATTCAGAGTCGAAAAAAGGACAATCGTAAATCAATCAAGGACTAAAGAGTTGAGATCCAATGAGTTTTTAACGTTCCCGAAGCATGAACAGATGCGACAGCTGTTCCTATGACGGGTCACGTCATGAATCTGGCTGCGTTAGTGTACTACGGGTTGGCTCGTTAAATTTTTATTGCCACAAGGTCGCCACTTTATGGTCAATTCTCAACAGTTATTGTTCGCGGACAAACTTTTTTTTTACAACTAGCGTCAGTGTATCTGTAGAGGAGTTACGATTGACAGTAATTAAGATTTAATTGTTATAGCACCGTATAAAACCTCTTTAAAAACACTTAAAGCGTTATTGAGATCTGTTCTTTGTAGCTTAGTGTGGTGCTTTTATGTACCTACGTGTTTGTTAATCTTTGACATCATTCCAGTATAAACAGAACATTAAAGTAACAATAAAATAGCGTTTGATTTGTAAAGCACTTAAAATGTGATTCATTTGTCCGAATATTTTTTCAAATAGTGTAACGTGTATTTGACGGAAGTAATCTGATATTTTCTGTGAACTTGTCTTAGCATATAATCTTATCTGACACGTATGTATACATTAGTTAGTTAACGGTACTTGATTTAGTGTTTCCGTTCAAAGGTCGGTTCTTTAAAGATTAAAAAGACGCCGATGCTGACAATAGCCTATACTCGTACATTTTCTACTTAAGTAACAATATCCGATAACATAGAACCAACTAAATCTAAAAGAAGGATACACTTGACACTTTTATAGTAGTAGTAATGCTAAGCTGCTACGAATATATTCTCTTGAACAACAATAAATAAAATAATTGATAGTGTAATTGGCTGTTAAAACTATATAAATTAAAAAACATGCCAGCATATAAATTTATTTGCTGATGTAGGTAACTCTTTAAAGCGACAGAGATAGAACATAATACAGTTTCTTAGAAGGAAATTAAGATCCAAATAAGAAATTTTTATGATTTTGCGTTGCAAAATTTAATTTTCTAAAAAGTTTATACAGTAAGATAATCAAATGTTTAAATTTCAGTTTCAAACTTAGATAAACTAATGACACAATACCTACTATATTCTATTAGTCCAATTCATTTAACAAATAAACCCTCATCTCACCATAAAAGAGAGCCACAGTCCGTTCGGTATAATAAACAAAATATTGTTATGGCTGCGATTTTGGCGATATCGGCTTTCTGAGAAACAAACGTAATAAAGCAATTTGTGGGCCACGCCAAAACAATGGGCCCTTTCTAAGCTTATTTTAAAAGCTTTCGACGCCTGATTTAAAACCCTTTGACGGACCGTACAAATACGGTCCGTATTTGTAAACATTGCACAAAGGGTTACAGAAAAAGAATTTTGCACAATTCACGTGGATTGTGTTTTGTTTTTTTGTAGGCAAATCTGATGAAAGTTGTGTTTTGTCTATTTTAGGAGTCATTAGGGCAATGTTGAGTGTGATTCAAATAGGTGTATATTCACATTTGAGTATTACTGATTAGTAAATACTTAAAGCTCAACACAACAAATGCAAACATAGCTATATGCTTAGCTAACCACGTTTCCAACCATAGGATAAGAACAAGGAAAATTATTGTTTTTAGTTTAACAAAAAATTATTTCAAAATTCGGTCTTTTAGATTAAGTTTTAGATAAGAATATTATTGTACCTAATAGGATAGTTCTCAAGTTCAATAAACAATAAGTTTTCAAAAGTTGTTAGCTTAGAATTTTTCCACATTTTAGGTCAGTGTCAATTTAAAATAGTAATATACTGCTTAAAACAAAATAGGGTCCACTTCTTACATTTACACCAATTATCTAAGCCCATTTTAATTTCATTAAGAAACTGTATCATGGAAAACTTGATAACGGATAAATATATACTTTAATACTTTTTGTTTGTAAATACATACTTAATATACATAGTAAACATCCAGACCAAGACAAATAGACATGTTCATGCACACAAATATTTGTCTTGTTCGGGAATCGAACCCGAGACCACTGGCGCAGAAGGTGGGTAGCCTACCCCTGCGCCAAATCGGTTGTCAAATGATGATTTTCTTAACTTTTGTTTACAAATACTTTTTACGGTTATCGTAAGTTACGATTCGTAACATTGAAAAAGATTAACACACCATGGTTATGTAAGTTATGTAAAACTCTAGTTTAAAATATCTCGCCAAGAACATACGTAGATGTAAGGAAACATGGTGGAATATTATAGATAGGTATAGGTATAGGTCTGTAGTATTAAGTAAATTTTTTAAAAGATTGTCCTACTAAACATGTTGTTATGTTTAATAATGCATGGTTTGTAAACGTTTTCTTTTGTAATCTGTTCTGTTTGTATAAATTAACTTAAGCTCGTAGATGTGTAATAGGCACCGAAGGTGGGAGTTGCGTAAAGAAGAGAACAGTGTCATTAAATATGTATTAAAACCACCATTAACAATACAGTGACAACAAAGTTAGGAGATATTATTAACACCTTTAAATATAAAAGTAGATAACGGTTTTTACCTAGTTAAACATAAGTTCAAGTTATATATTTTGTTCAATGTTTTCAATAGATTTAATAAAAGAATAAAAAATTGATACTTAATCCATTATTGATCAATCACTTATCAGTCGCTTTACTAAAAAAGATGATGAAGATAGGGAACAGCTGTAAAAATATACGAATTTAAATAATTTTCTACGGAACCGGTATCGCCGTTCTTTAAAGATAAAACAAATATCTTCAAAGTATCTTTTTTACCTTAATGTTGTCTGTTGGACAAAATAGCCGCAATTGTCCTTTTGTTCTTGGAGAAAGTGCGAATTCTTTGCGAAAATACTCAAACCCTTTTTAGCTACTTTTTTGCAAATTAACGCACAATAGTATGAATGGGTTGTTTGCTATTGTAAAACGTTTGTACAAATAAAAATAGCCGAACGTAAAGTATTTTGCAGCTTTTTGCATCAGGTAGCTTTATGACACCTTTACTGTTTCCGTTTTTTAGAAAGTTTTAAAATCGAAGATGGCTGTGGGTTCACGTTTTCTTCAGTAGTACCTATAGAAATTGGTCTTTGTTCCTTGCTACAGACACAAACACATATCTTTAGATGTGTCTGTGTCTGCGTATTTCCTTTGAAAAAAAAATATATCGTTTCTACAACTTTTGGATATAGTGACATTATTATGTGTTTGTATAGCAATTCAAAAAGATCACAAATCGCAGGCGGCTACTGGCAAAAAAATATGGATATGAGCGTGGGCTTAATTTGACATTTGCAGACCATAACTATGTCCATATATGGACATCTTATTGACTTCAAATGTCAAATGAAGCCCAATATCTATGTGTATTAGCCGGTAACCCCCCAGTACCAGTACCCCTAGCTTGAAAAACTATGGTTATAGTAAAGGTTATTCTGATCGTAATATTTGTACGAAAACCAGAAAAGCGTATTTTGCGGTCATGTGAGGGACTGCAGGACATGCAGCACTTTGACAGTTTTGATGGATGGTATCTATAGTTTACCAAACGATTACCACAACGACAGTTTTTCGTGTTTCAGCTACAGAGGTAAGCTCTAATTTTAAATTCGTGTATTCATTTGTCTAATAACATACAACTAAAACAATTGATGCTCGACACGTTGAATTTCAAATGATGCACGAATTTAAAGATTAGAATAATGTTTATTCAGCAAGAGTTTGACGAAGCGTAGTCAAAACATTAGCAACAAAACCATAAGGCTTTGGAAGTCACTTTAATGACTAGTTACATATAAGCAATTATATAAAAAATTTATGTCGTTCAGATTTACGCCAAGTTGAATATAACCCATACTTAAAATAGAAACAGTATCCGGACATTTCGGAAAAAATCTACTAAAATATTTTAAAATAAAATAAAATAAATAAATTAATAATTTTCTACTTACACCCTAAACCAAGTAGGTTTTCTTGGGAGTTAGCTAAGAATCTTGGATTTTAAGACAAATATATGATGGGACAGGTTTTGCAGAATACCTGCAGAAATGCTTGTTATGATTTCTGCTTTTGTTTTTTTTTTACAGAAACGCACAACGTTTAGAAAATAATATAGTTGCTCATATGTAACCTTAAATATACTTAAAACTAAAAGAAAATAAATTTGAAACGATAAATACCATTGAACTCACCGCAGACGACGCGGTCGAAGGGGCTCATCCAATCTGGAAACGGAAAATCTATTATCAATCGTATTGAAAGTCCTTTGGTTCGGTAGGATTGCATGCACAACAAAGAAAGCCTTAAAAACATGTGATTAAAGGCCAGTTTGCTTTATACCAATAGTTAGTTTTTCTTTTGATTTTCCAAACAGAGCTTTAACGCATGTTCGCTTGAGCTAATGCGTAAATAATCTTAAATGTTATTGGAATGATATTAAAATAAATTTATTGATATCAAGAAAAGTGGCCTTAGAATAAAGAGTAAAACAGTAAAAATTAAAGACAAGACCGTGTCGGTAAATAATTTAACCTATACACATTGGTGCTACCGTATAATAAAATTTTTCAATAAAATGTAAAGCTACTTGACTACGTTGCTACTAAAAATTATGTGAACATGTTAAAAAACTATAAAGAATCACAAATAGCACAATTAGTTTAAGTGCACATTAGGTAAAGGTAAAGTGAAGGTACAACTATAATGATGAACATGCAATGAAATGATTGGTGCACTTAGATACAAATTAAGTGGAACAACAACAGTTATTCGTACGTACTCTTTATGTAGATGCAAAAAAAATCTATTATTGTAGTAATTTTTCCCATAACCTTCACAACCTTCACATTAAACGAGTTTTCTTTACAGATGTTAAAGTGATATTGAATACCGGGTCTCAATGATTATCTTGTTGACTGACTTAAAAAAAAAGGTTGGTAAAAGTACAAAAATATATAATCAGTTTTATAATAACAACGATAGCGTTGTTAGGCTTATGTGTGTCAGCCGGAATATATTACGATTTTTGATTGAAATTGAGAAATTATTTTATTATTCCAAAAGTAGCCTTAAAGTTGGTAGTGTAGCTATCGAGTACCGAGAAAATTCTCGGTACTCAAAAAAATTGGCGAGTTTCTCCTCTTTTTCTCGGTTGTTCTCGTACAAGCCTCCTGATTCACAAACATTCAGAAACGTAATCGGATTCAAATTCTGTGCTTTGTCTTTGCCTATTCTATAGTAAGTGACAGAGACAGGGCATGGAGTCCGCTGTCGGGATTTTAGACGGTTCGTGAATCAGGGGGAAGGTCTCCCGCTATAGTGTAGCTTCTTTGACATTCAGAAGTATTTGTTAAAAGCCTGACTGAATAAATTATATTGACTTTAGTACCTAGACATACTTTATGTGCGTAAGGTAAGCAGCCTCACGACACGACGTAATTAGATGACTTTGACTACGTTAAACAAATATTAGTATCATCATGATGATCATTATCATGTCAGCCGAACGACGTGCACTGCTGGACATAAGCCTCCCCCAAGGACCTTTTTTTATTATATTAAAAAGGGGCAAACGAGCAGACGAGCCACACAGAAGTAGTCATCGTCGCCCATGGACAGAATGGTTGCATATGCGTTGCCAGCCTTTGTGTTATAGGGTCCTATTTACACGCTTCTTGAAGAACTCCATGTCATAGCACAATGGAAACACCTCTGGAGGAAGCTCATTCCACATCTTACAAGTTCGGGGTAGGAACGAACGTGACGCCAGAACAGTTTTTGTTTTCCAGACTTCAAGAATGTGGGGGTGTTTAGGATGAGTTCTACTCACTTGGCGTGCGGTGCGGTGGCGGAAATGTGACGGCGGCACCAGTTTAAAAAGCTCCGCAGAACATTCTCCATTGTATAGACGGTAGAACATACACAGAGAGCTTACATCTCTGCGGTGACTAAAGTGGTTCTAAACCGTCCGTGAGTCTCGGATCGGATCGATCTGAATGGAGTCAAGTGGAAGAAGCTGGTATTCAGGAGCTCCCGCCCATAAGTGCGAGCAGTAGGTACTCCAGGTGGGGTCGAACCTGAGCTTTATATAACAAAAGCAGGTGACGTGGAGTAAAGTACCTCTTCGCTCTATTGAGCACTCCTAGCTTTTTCGAAGCCAACTTGGCTTTGTTTTCCAAATGAACCCGAAACTGGACTTCGTTTGTGATGTCAACGCCGAGTATTCCAATACTTTTAAAGATTTTAAGAAGAATGTCCTGGAATGTAGGCGCTAAGACGAATGGAGTTTTCTTAGCGGAGAGGGCCCATACTTGCGTCTTTGTGGGGTTAAAGTGGACATGATTTTGTCTGCCCCACTCCAAGACTCGCTCCAAGGAAGCCACAACGATCGGTCCTGCGCTGCCCGCATCAGCGGCTTCTCGCAACTTTGACTAGATCGTCAGTCCACCTTGTAGGGGGCCTGCCCACGGAACGTCATCGAGTACGCGGTCGCCATTCGAGAACCTTTCCGCCCCAACGGCCATCGGTTCTACGCGCTATGTGTCCTGCCCACTGCCACACACGATGCAATCCTTCGAGCGATGTCGGTTGTTTTAGTTCTCCTGCGGCTCTCATCATTTCTGATTCGATCGAGCAGGAAAATACCAAGTATCGCTCTCTCGATTGTTCGCTGGGTGACTTTTAGCCTTCTTATGAGACCCATAGTGAAAGACCTCGTCTCACTTCTATAGGTCATTACTGGCAACACACACTGGTCAAAGACTTTCGTCTTGAGACATTGAGGTATTTCGGACGCGAATATATGATAGAGCTTCCCGAACGCTGCCTATCCGAGCTGGGTTAGACTAGAGATCTCTTTCTCGAAATTGGACTTACCTCACTGAACCGTCTGTCCCGGGTAAACATAGTGGTCAACAACTTCGAGTGTAATGTTTTCAATATTAACTGGAGCGGAATTGTGTTCAGGTTTTCCAAGGTCTCAGCCATAAGAACTACATCATCGGCAAACCGTAGGTGTGTTAGGTACACGCCATTGATGTTGATGCCGCATCCTTTCCAGTCCAAAAGCTTAAAAATATCCTCCAACGCAGCTGTGAACAGTATAGGAGAGAAGACGTCTCCCTGTCTCACACCTCGCTGTAGTTGGATCGGATTAGAGCTCTGGTTCTCTAATCGAAATGACATAGTAGCGTTTTGATATAGTTATAGTTTTTGTTTTTACCTCGATGTACCTACCTGTAGTCTATTAGTCTCAATCGATTTAAAGGCTCTCTCGTAGTCCACGAACGCCAAGCAAAGTGGCAAGTTGTACTCTTGGGTCTTCTGTATTGCCGCAGCGTATAAATGTGGTCTATAGTACTTTAGCCTTTCGGAACCCGGGAGGTTGGAAGTCGTCAAACCTGCGAGCGAGACGATTCGTAATGACTCTCGAAAATAACTTATAGATATGGCTCAGAAGCGAGATGGGTCTGTAGTCCTTCAAAAGAGTCTTTTATCAACCTTCTTGAAAAACAGCATCAAGTCGCTTCTGCCCCATGCCATTAGCGTTTTGCCCTCGAGGATGACTGAATTGAAAAGCTTCTAGGAGGACCTTAAGTATCGGCTTTCCGCCCGCTCTCAGAAGCTCTGTTGTGATTACGTCATCGCCCGCCGCGTTGTTGTTTTTAAGCTGCTTGTGAGCTATTCTAATCTCGTACAGTGTGACGTCTGGGATATCTTCTGTATAATGTCGGGTAAGCTTGGCTTTAGGGTCTTTAGCCTTGCTTTAAACAGGTGTTTGCGTGGAATATAGCTGTTCATAGAAACTCTTAATCACCCTCCGAATTTCAGGTGTTGACGAAATCATGCTACCTTCCTCAGTTTACAGCCTCGTTAATTGACTTTGCCCAATAGACAGATCTATCGCGAACACTTTGGAGCCTTTGGTCCGCTCATTGGCTTCTTTAATACGCTCGGTATTAAATTGGCAAAAGTCGCTCGTCAAAGATTTAGATATCTGTCTATTGAGCTGCCTAGCCCGATAACGATGGGCATCATCCACTGAGTTTTGTAGCTTCATTTCGTGTCTCTGATCCATGAGTAGGAGAGTCTGACTGGAGAGTTTCTTTAATTTGGAACGGCGGGTTTTATAGTGCTTAGACCCTACCGTGCGGACAGTATCCACCACCATGTTGTAAAGATCGTCCACTTCTATGCTGTTCTCTACGGGCTCTAAGGGCTTCGAAGCGGTTTTGGAGGTCGAGCTGAAAGAACTCGGAGTTTTGAATTTGAGCCGGTTTTTGTCGGAGCGTGGATTTTATCAGATAAAACCCACGCGATCTTTCAAGCTTGACGTTGATCTTCTATATCCCTCTAACCATGCGGTGATCAATCTTCCTGTCTTAACAGCGTTGATCACACTGACATCATTGAATACATGCTTCTTCGTCGATATGATAAAATCGATCTCGTTTTTGCCTAATGTCAAAAAAGCCTGGGTGACCTGGATCAGACGGTTTACCGTCTGGACTGACCCAGGCATTTGTGGCTTACGGACTTCCTAAAGAAGGAGTTCATCATATAGAGGTTCTCCCTCTCCATTAAGTCTGCCAGCATCTGGCCTTTTTCATTCCGTTGCCCAAATCCAAACTGCCCCACTCTCAACTCATCACCGCAACGATGCCCCAACTTTGCATTGAAATCCCCCATCACAACCATGTAGTGGGCTCTAATCATTGCATATAAATAGTGATACTATGGTTCAAAAGATATTTTAAAATCTTGATGAGGCTGCTACCTATACGTCAGACTAGCAGGCACTCTAAGAAATACAGTTCATATAAATGTGATTTATAAGTCAAAAAACTGTGCATAAATAGTGAATTGTAAACGTGATATTTCAATAATATAGTGCTTCAATACAAGCCGAGATATTACAGTCTCTAAGTGGACTGCTAGCTCGACGTTTCATGCTATGGCGATTCCAGAGAAACGGGTACAAATTTAATGTTATACAAATATATACATAAAAAATTGTGTGTGAAATTGTGAATCTTATTCTTCTTTGCTGTTTTATAATTATCTAATGTAAGTTAATGTGATTTTAAGTACAATCGTTTACAGTTTTATTTATTGACGTACTGATATAGTCTAATTTTTAATTCCAGACATTTAAATGACACATACATCGTTGTATTGCAATTATGCAATGAGTCACACCAACACATCAAAATGTGACTGTAAAAATTACTGCATTTAATGCGCGTACTCGTGCAAGTACTAATAGTTTTTGTTTTATCGAAATCTGGCCAGGATTTCCAAAGATACAGCGTTGTAAAGTTTCACCAGCTTTTGAAAATTTGCTTTCCTTGCGCGCTATTGCGATGACGTCATGTCGCACTGACATCTCCGTTTGCGGCTGTTGCGGGTGATTTCCGTTTAACTGTACCTACATAGAGTTCGTCTGTGCGCAATCTTCGCGCAACTCGTGCGTTTTTGACGCTAGTTACAGTACATTTTCTTCGTTCTAAGGTTATGGTAAATGATTAGTATTCAATTTCGACCGCAGGCAGGCGCACTCTAAAACTGTCACCTACTGTCGATACCGAAAGACATTAATTATCCCACAAACTTATCTGACCCAGTGGTGGAGGCGCCACTAGCAGTATAAAATTATCGAAATGGCTGTCAGTTTTTAGGGTGCATATTTAACTACCAAGTCAGTTAAGGTTGTAAGTACATTTTGTTTTGACGGTTGCTATATGTATTGACAGAATCCCGCCCGCCATTACGAAAGTTTATTTAATTTCTTATTCACGAAAATAAAACATTATTTGGAGGTGTTTTTTCAATACAAAATTTCTTAAACATTTCATTGATCGACTATAAGATAAATAAATAAATTTATTACGAAACCGTGAGAGCGCAACTAACTATATAGCCAAAGGATTCTATGTAGGTATACGGAAGTGCGACGTGACGTCACAAGTAAATGCCATTGGTTCACCCAAATTTTCCTCGGAGGCCGTATTTTAACGTTTAATATCTCAGTCATTTTTGAAGATAGGAAAAAATTAAAAACAGATTCTTTTTTCTCGAGTTAAATATTTTTTAGATATGCTGATAACAAAAATCATTGATGTGACTCATTGTCATTTTAGTTTCTCAGATTATAAATCTCATAGTTTAATAGTGGTGGACGTAAAAAGTTAAAACAATTTATTTAACACGTCAAATAAATATAAAAAAGTGTAATATCATGCCCCTTGCTTCGTTGTCTTATTGGCAGCCACCAAAGTTCAGCCCTGAAGTTTGACACATGATCGAACTTGCGCAAGCCATATATAACATGAATGCAAAGGTTCTGCAGTCGCTGAAGCTTGTCCAGGAGATCTTCATTGAGGTCAATGGTACAAACGTCAGCATTGCCCATAATGGGCAGGAGAAGCGACTGTGCAAGTTCGATCTTGGTTCATGCAGGAGGCAGCTTTTTCCATCTCCGCAAAGCACCAGCTGCAGCATAAACTTTCCTACTGACCTCCGCAATATGAAGAGACAAAGAGAACCTAGAGTCAAAGAGGACACCCAGGTTTTTAGCTGAATCACTGTAAGGAAGTGGAACGGTTTCAAATAGGAGAGGCCACATGGATAGACTTAAGTTTGGCTATCTGTTCTGTGTGACCCGCCAATGATGATCGCTTGCGACTTGTTGGGATTGACCGTTATATGAGTTCGACTCCATTCATGTATAATCGCATGGTCAACATTTAGCGAATAAATCAGGGTGTCTATAACTTCAATGAGTGTGCCAGAGTAGATTTCCAGGTTATCAGCATACAGGTGATATTGGCAGGAAAGAAGAGGAGTGAGCAAGTTGATAAATATTGAGAAAAGGATGGGGAAATTCTTGCCAGCAGTTATGTCGCAAGAAGCAGACAATAGAGTAGTGTACTGACACAATCACAGATTTGATGAGATATGATAAAAAACAAGCCTTTTTGATGATTTGATTTTTAGCATCTTATCATTGAATTTTTATTGATTTTATTAGGCTTTGTTACTTTATATGAAAAATAAGTAACCTATCTTTTTAGTAATATTTTCCTAGGAAAAACTAGGGAAAAACTAGTAAGGAAATAAATAATTTCACAAATTGATTAAAGTATTTTAATAAAATTGTGAAATGAAAATACCATAGCAATTGAAAAAACGGATAAATAAAGAGGCAATATTTGTTTGTTACAATAAGTCCAAATATTATGGGTAAGTACCTACTTAATATTAAAGTACCTAGGTAGGTAGATACTATAATTATGAGGAAAATTCGCTGAAGGAAAAAAAGAAAATTTGTACAGGGAGCCGTTTTCCTTTCTTTATGTATTAAATTAGGTAGGTACATAGGTGTTATGTTTAAGATTTATAATGACAGTAAACACAAAATGCATTGTAGGTAGGTGCTAAAATATATTTAGGAATATAAAATAATATTTAATAGAAAACTTTATAGAAAGGAATATAATAGAAAACGATTTCAATTTAATCATCGCAAGCAATGCGCAAGACTAAAAAAGTTATATGGTTGGTACCTAAGTACAAGTATATAAGGAAAATTTGTACTGGTGAGCGAATAATATATATCTTTTAAATTAATTACATGTTATAAGCCCAATAACAAACAAATTTAGGTAATTATTCTAGAACAAAAATATTTAAATTAAATCATCGCGAGCAATGCAAAAGAACATGAAAGTAATGTACTTATGTGTGGTTATACCACAAAATGGTAATTATTATTTTAATAAATTGTACTGCTTCTAATTTACATTGGTAAGTATTAAAAATAAAAAGAAGGTTAACATTTATTAATTGTAGGTAAGTGAAGGTAAGGTACCTATTATTTATTTATATTTTTATAATATTTATATTTTATAGCTAAGTAGGTATATTTACTTACTTATAAAGCTAATAAACACTACATTTTTTTAAGTAATTGTGGTCGTCCAAATCAAAAGGGCCTGGAAGAAATCGCTATGAAGCGATAAGGCCGCTCCTTTGTTCACAATTTTTTATGTTACTGTATTTCTTGTATGTTTGTTGTTTCTGTTTTTGTGTGCAAATAAAGAATAAATCAATCAATCAATCAAGGGACCTTATTGCGGCCGGCACATACGTCTTTATAGTCGTTGTTTTGTATTCGAACAACAGCAATAAAGGCGTAAGTGCCGAGCGCAACAAGGTCCCTTTTGATTTGGACGACCACAATTATCAAAAATTAGTAAACGTACCTAAGTACCTACTATTGATTTATCAGTGAGATATTAGTTATACCTACTTACCAAAAATTTTGGTACTTTCATAAAGCGAATTATCTAAGCACTTAAATTATTATCTTTATGATAGGAAACCAGTTGATTAAGTACGCCTTTACCAACGTTTTCGACATATTAACGAGTTTACCGTTTATTCAAGAAACTCGATTAAAGTGCAATCGTTAATTACACAAAATGTGCATAAGATATTCGTGTAATCGAGTGATGCACGATATATCGGTGCTCGTAAAGTTTCAAACCGAAAGATAAACAAGACGGGAATAAAAAAAGCAACTACATTGCACTCTGAAAATGGCTTTACCCGAAAATGGTTCTGTATCAGTTTCGAATAACTCCAGCAAGGGTTAATTTATCTTCGAAACTGTTTTTTAGATAGTGGAAACGGTATAATTAAACGTGATTTTAAAATCCCTAGTGATTTATTAAACTTTGCAATTATATTTAAGTTAAAAGTACTAGAAATCAAACTCCAATGACTAATAAATAACAATGAAGCTCAATATATTACTCGAAATCGATTCCAATTAATTAACAGAGTAATTAATAAAGCTCCACAATCGATAAAAGCTCCAAGACGTTAAGAGTACAACGCGGCCTATGATTGGCCGTAAGGGCGCCATCTTTGTTTGGCGCATGCGCGCTCTGTACACACACATGTGACCGCGGACACATGTATAAACACACTCGCTCGCGTACCGTTCGATTTATAAAAGAAAAACAATCCATTTATTTTTAATTCCACTTTCGGATTGTCTATGTCTATCTTATGAAAAAAGTTTCAATTCAAAAAGTTCTTATCGTCAAAAGCGCGTGACTTGGTTTCAAGTATTTTTATTTTAAAATCTTTCTATCAACACTAGTCTGTTTGTTTTATCAAGTGAAGAGAAGTTTCTGTTGAAGCTCAAAAACGCGTTCCCTAGTTATATTTGGGCAGTATCAATAAAATGATTCACGCTAAATACGTTCTACGCCTCACTATTTTAGTTATAAACATTGCGTTAATTTCTTCAATTCTTACTATAGACATCCATTGAAGATCTCCATTCAAACTAACTTTTTAGTTGAGCGTAATGCGCTGTTATACTGTCAAATTGTTGTAGAATGTAACTCGTTACTGCGTATAACTGTCGTCGCACTGACAGATCCGCCATTTTAATTTTGGTTGCGCGCGCGCGGCACCTGCTATTTCGGTCCTACCGAGACGGATTCCTGTCTGAATCGGCCCGGACATTTTTATAACTGTGCATTAGCAACAAATCACGTAAATAGTCCATTCCTAAGTAAAAACAAGCCGATTATAGGCCATTTTATATAATTTTACTGAGCTACGACGCCGTTACGACGTACATTGGCTTTGATTATGAACCTCTTTTACATGTCACACGTTATTGATGGCCAACATGTGGTCGCCTGTAAAAAACCGTTGATTCATTCTCTACTTCGATGTGACTTTAGTTATTTTTGTAAACATAACGTTTGTATTTTCTTCTTCGGAGTTTTTTTTATTTTTACTGCTCTAACTCTATTTTTGACACTAAAATATGTTTTTATTTATTATAAACAAGATTAACCAGCTTTATTCGACATTAAAATTGTCAATATTATGAGAATGGATACGTTAGGTATATGTTTTATATGGTAACTTTATATAAGTATGCGTTTTATATAGGTAGATAAGCTCTTTTAACATTAAAATATTATACTATTATATAATATTATATATATATATATATATACTTTCCTACAACAATCCTACAATCAAGCTTTTTACTGTGAAAACCTCCAGGTAATTGTAGAGAATACATAACACCTATAAGTGAAACGGTTCGACTTCTGGTATATTTGTAAACTTAAGTAGCGTTTATATTATCCTCTTCGGAGGTTTTTTTAATTTCCACTTATATGACACTATAAAATATGTTTGTATTTCATAAAAACAAGATTAACCAGATTTATTCAGTGTTAAAGTTGACAATAGGTAGGTATTTTAAAAAAGAAAGTTAGTTATATGTTTTATACGTATCTTACATACTAAAACATTTTTATGCTCCATTATATTATCAGCAAAAAGAAAATAAGAAAATTTCCTACTATCGATATTTTCACTAAGTAGGTACTTACTTACCTTTGAATACCTTTAAGTAAGTTTACCTATAAACATAATATATAAATTGTAATCACTTCTTATCTGTATTACCTATGTAAGTACTTAGCTTTTTTTATACAGCTATGTATAAAAAAGCAATAAATTTTCTTTCATATACATATTGAGGTATATGTTTTTAAAAAAGATATGCCTTCATTTGTAACATCATTCAAATTAATTTTTAATGTTCTGCTTGTATAAATTAATATAAAATTTATAAAAAATTAAGAAGGTACCTATCTTTGTAAATAATTATTCACTAAATTAATTTTTCAATATTTATTAATACCATCACTGATTCTATTTCCAGTTCCTACCACTTATATGCGGATGACTTGCAAATATACAATCAAGCACCTTTATCTGAACTATCACGTGCAATTGCAGTCGTCAACTCAGATTTAGCGCTGATCGGTAGTTGGAGTAAATCCTTTGGTCTTGCTGTAAACCCGGCTAAAAGTCAGTGCATAATTATTGGTAATTCTTATTACGTTTCGAGGATCGACTTTGAACAGCTTCCCTCAGTTTCTTTAGATGGCACTGTTATTCCGTACTCGGAAACTGTAAAAAACCTTGGCGTTACTTTTGACCAGCATTTTTCTTGGAGGCCACAGGTTCATGAACTTAGGAAAAAGATTTTCGCTGCATACGGATCTCTTAACCGCCTCCGTAATTTTTTGCCTATTACCACCAAAACCACTTTGGCGCAATCTCTCCTGCTATCTATTATTGACTACGCTGATGTCTGTTACACTGATCTATCGGAGGAGTTACTTGGTAAACTTGAGCGACTGCAGAATGTCTGTATCAGATTTATTTTTAACCTCCGCAAATATGACCATGTGTCTCACTTCCGGTCCAAACTTAATTGGCTCCCAATTCGCCGGCGCAGGGACTTACACACTCTTACGCTCCTCTACTCTGTTCTTTTTCTACCAACGTCCCCACCTTACCTTAAAAGCTGTTTCTCCTTTCATTCCTCGTCTTCGCAGTGTACTTTGCGTTCTACAACTAATCTCACTCTAGAAATTCCACGGCACTCTACCGACTTCTTTTCCTACTCCTTTTCCGTACACGCTGTTCGTCTGTGGAACTCATTACCTGAAGGTATCAGGAAAGCCCAAACTCTGGGATCCTTTCGCAATGAAGTTCGTCGTTATTTCCTTTCTTCTGGTCCTCAGTGTTAACTATCATTTATATGTTGTATTTATCCCTTTCATTGCTTATAAATTATATTTTACTAAGTAGTTTATCATAATTTATTTATATTTCCTTCTTAAAATTCTTTCCATAGCGCACCGACTCCCCTATACTCCACTTTTATTTATTTCTTTCTTTCCACCTAAGGTTGTCTGGAAGAGATTGCTGTTAAGCAATAAGGCCGCCTTTTGTATACTTTTGTCTGTTGTAACTGTTTTTCTTCTATAGATATTTATTTTTGTGTGCAATAAAGCGTATTTTATTATTATTATTATTATTATTAAATGTGATAATGCTAATGAATAATTATGTTGTTTAAAATGGTAATATTTTATCAACTTATTTGATGGCCATTTCTATTTATTCATTTTTCAGATTATTCTTTTGACTATCTAAATGGAATGCCTCAAACTAAGAGAGAATAATAAATAGATAAATTCGTACATAGTTCCTATATAGGGCTAGGATTTTTCTTTGATTTTTCGCATGTAAACAAAATTATACTTATACCAAGAATAAACAAGTTTCTAAATCGTGTCAATCAAATGGCAATGAAACAATTCGACCAAACGCAAATAAAAATGCGGAAGGGACATCGTAATAAAACTGCGTATTAAAATAATAATCAAACGATTGTATGCGGTACGTAGGCGATTCGGCACTATAACGGCATACCGTTTTGGGTACTAAGTGGACCTCACACAAGCATTCTTTAGAAAACTAAACGTTATTTAAAATACCTACCTAGGTACAGTCAGCGTCAAAATGATCTAAGGTTCAAACTCACCAAAAATATCTGAACATTGGATAAAAATCAACCTTATTTCAAGACGAATAGATGTTCTTTGAGAATAAAATGACAAGAAATGAAAGTACTCCAAGTATTGTGCTAAGTGTGACTTTTGTCAAATGTTCTAACATTTTTGATAGGTTTGAATGCTTAGATCATTTTGACGCTGACTGTACCTACAAATATCATAAAACGTACATATACATGATACATCGATCTTATTTCGTGATAATTTAGCTTAAGCACTTGTGACATTGATATCATAAGCGACAATTATAATATTTAAAATATTTACAGAGATAGGTATATAGAATATGACCTAACGCCCAGACATAGAATCACATAAATGTTTGCCCTGTGTGGGGACCAAACTCTACTTATAATACCTTCCCATAAAATAGACTGAATTGCACCACAGTTTTCATTTATATACCTCCCTACCTTCTATTTATATTTCATAAAAGCGATAAATGCCTTCCTACAAGACATTTATTTAGTTCACTACTTCCGTGAAAATCAAGTAAATGTACTCTACATACTAAATTAAATAAAATTTTCATAATGTCCAGTTGCTGAAAATGCTCATTTTCGCATACCTACATACAAAATTAATAAAATTGGCACTGTGTCCAGTTGCTGAAAATACTCATTTAGGCATACATACTAAATTAGTAAGATTTTCAGTGTATCTAGTTGCTGAAAATGCTCACTTAGGTATACCTACATACTAAATTAATAAGATTTTTATTGTGTTAAGTTCCTGAAAATGCTCATTTAGGCATACATACTAAATTTATAAGATTTTCATTGTGTCCAGTTGCTGAAAACGCTCATTTAGGCATACATACCTTAATAATAAGATTTTCATTGTGTCCAGTTGCTGATAATGTTCATTATAACATACATACTAAATTAATAAGATTTTCATTGTGTCCAGTTGCTGGAAATGCTCATGTAAATGATTTTCACGTAATTAGTAACCAAGCAAAAATTATAAGTACAGTTATACAGGGTGAAATTATTTCATCATACCTGGAGGGAAAGTACTCGAAATAATAGAGATAACACATTAAAAGAAATCATGCTTTACTTTTGACAAGAAACAAAACTGCATTTACACAGATTAAAAAAAACAAACCTTTTCCTTACAAGAGCACACATAGATTCAACTTGACATCAGATTCAGGACGTTTTTCAGTGTTTTCTTTTTTTTATTTATCATATTTCTAAGATTTAATCCTTATGAGTTACCTCATTGACATTATACATTTTTATGACATCAATCGATGGGGTAACTCACACATATTTTAGTGGGTTAGAACGCTCAGATCATTTTGACGCTAACTGTACTAAGATGTAGTTTTTCGAATTTAATTGAAAACCTTTGAATGCAGTTTTGTTTCATTGCGAAAAGAAAACTTACAATCGCACCAATTATCTAGCTCATAGTAGATTTCAGTAAGTAAGTGTTATGGAAACTAGATAACGGATAAATATATACTTATATACTTTTATAATACATATAAAATATACATAGAAAACACCCAGGCCAAAACAAAAAGACATGTTCATGCACATCAATATTTGTCTTGTTGGGGAAGCGAACTTGAGACCTAAACGAAAGAATGTTTCTTTTAAGTGTTTGCTATCTCCATTATAACGAGTGCTTTCTCTTCAGGTATCATGAAATAACTCCAGCCTGTATACCTATGTAAGTACCCATTCGTGATAAATAAGTTATTATGTATTTACAGTTTTTTTTTTCAAATATTATGTATTAATAATAAAACTATCTTATATAATCCAACTTACACAAACTCTTACGACGAAACTCGAATCAATCATAGCTAAAAGTCAATAGCTCAAAAAAACTATAGCAATGGTCATTAATTTTTAATTATAATTACTATGAGCTTTTACTGTAATACGAAAGGTTGCGAGTCTTTTATAGTGCAGTTAAAACAAATTACATTAATAAAACACGAATATTATCATGTCCAGATAAACAAATACCATAGGTATGTACTGTTTATCTTACAGTTTTACTCACTTAGTGATCTAACTATGGCCAGTAACTGAAAAACCGTCCTTTACTTTCAATTTAACAAGAAAATAAGCAACCACACAAAAGCTTAGCGTTTTGTTTCATCATTGTAGTTACTTACAAGTTTATAATTATTTTATTTTAACTCTGTACTTAAATATAGAAATATTGTAGCATATTATGATTTTAACACCTATAAATATTCTTTCATTTATACTGAGTTTATCCCGCATATATTAAATTCAAAATAATTTAAATTATGAACAACAAATGCTTTACAATTTTAATCTTTAATTTATTTTAACAAAAAAAAATGTTATTGCTTAACTGATAGGTAAATAGTATAAAATTCATTCAAATGTTTTCAAGATCTGTAATTTTTTTGAGAAAAATGCAATTGCTGCACTCATAATGGTAATTTCAATGAATTTGATTAATTAAGTGACCTATTAAATAATAAAAACATTTTTAATTACATATTTTATTGTTTTAACAATAAAGAAAAATAAATAAAAGCAATTAAAATTTTATTATTAAATCATTTCTACCAATTTTATTTTTAATTATCCTTTTCATGGATTTAATGGTTCATAAAATAAAGCTTTATTGGTGCTTGAATAATTAAAAAGTCATTAACGCGTAATTTTATTAGTATTTTATTGTTTTTAGAGCGTCGTTTGGTAAATAATAATAAAAGTAATAAATATATGTGCCTATAGGTATTATAATACCTATTTGAAAATCTAAGTTCTAAAAATAAAAGATACTTACGAACCGCATATTATTTAAGCTAGTTAAACTTTAAAAACAACAATATTTTACCTAATAGGTATAACATAAAAAAAAAAATACGCCAAAAGTTTACTTCAATTACATAGAGGTATGCAGTTATGTTTTTAATTACTTTGTTTTAGATTTATACTTAATTAAATTTTAGTTGAAACAAAAGGTGTTTAAAATGATATTACAATAAGTAGAGTTATTCGGTACGATGTGACCGACGGCTTTTTGGCTTCATTTTCGCTTGTAAAACGTTGTATTGTTCTTTTTATTACCTACTCATTGTTTAACGGCCCTTTTATATGAGAACCATGACACTTTGCAGGCATTTACAACTCTTTATAAATTACTATCTTAGCATAGTAACGGAATAGATAAGTAATGACTAAAATTGAAAATTCCTGCAACATGTAAAACTAATTACAATAATGAAATGCTTAGTTACCAATTAGAATAATTGTTTTGTAACTGTATTATTTTAATTATAAAATACTTTTCAAAATAATGGCTTGTTTTATTACTTTTATACGGCTTTGTTTATATTCATATTAGGTACATTTGATGTTTATATGGATAGATAATTGTCCATAAAAATTATACTCATATGTGAGATTCCAATTGGAATGTAAAACATTAGGTACCTAAATGAAAGTAAAAATAAGTAAATTTTCAGTCGTTGAAGTCTTTTATATAGCAATTACTTGTTATACAATATCAACTCTTAATTAGCTACAAAAACATCATCTCTACCTAAATTATAAATTATTGTATACCATTAACTCTACTATAAAATGCGTAGTCTCTAAGTATAACTATCTATTTTATTATTTTCGTCAACTTTATGTGTTCTATAATTTTATGAATCATAAAATGCGAAATTAAAATAAATATATATTTTTCTAAACATGCAATAAAACGAGCATACGATGAAAATTGGGAATGATGACAACTCTACAGATAAATTTTAGCATTCTTTGAGTTTTATGACAGAAAAATACTTTGTTTTACAGGTATGCGTCAGTGGGAAGCATGCACGAAAGAGTGAAACATTTACCAGTGATGGACATCCAGGGGTAGCGCGGTATGTCGGGCAAGGGTTGTGCTGACGGCTGCGAGCAGGCCGCTCCCATAGCATCCACCGTCGCCGCTGAAGCCGCCGATGCTGCCGAAGCCGCCGCTTGGTGGTAGAACTGCGCCGCCGCCGCCATGCTCGCCGACGCTGCCGAAACCGCCGCTCCTCCATTATGTTGACCCAGCGCGTAGTTCACCATCGGATCACCTCCGACCGCCGTCGGGTATCTACAGCTCTTGTCGTCAGCTAACCCTCCACCCGCCGAGAACGGCACCGACCCCCCGAACTGCTGGTGATGCCCCACGTACGGGTACATCCTCGCGGGCGCCCCCGGCGATGCCGATGATGATGAGGAGGAGCGCTGCGGGCTTCCCGCGCCCGGCGAGCCCGCTCCCAGCGCCGCGGCGCCCAGCCCGCCTGACAGCGACGATGATAGCGACGTCGACAGCGACGATGACAGCGACGATGACAGCGACGCCTCTATAGGCGACGCACCAGCACCCGCGAACAAATTCTGGTGGTGGAACTGCTGGTGGTACTTTGGGAGCATGCTATCGATGATGAACTTGGAACTCATCGCTCGGCGACGCGGCGCGCGACGATCGCCTCGCGGGAGATGCGTTTATCGCCGGCGATTCGGATCGATTCTCGCGCGTGCACCTCTACTATGGCCGCGGATCGTTTATGACCCGCGTATGAAGCTCTACGACTCCGAATTCCCCGTCGTGGCGAGCGTTACCGCTGCCGCGCGCCGCGCGCGAGATGGCGAACCGTAGCACGTGCGTGCGAGCGAGATGCAAAGTCAGCGAGGGGCGACCCGCCGGAACCCTCTCTGTCTCATTAATTCCTACCTGCGTAGCTTATATTAGAAAGAGATAAAAGCTATTCGCTAACGACCATTCCAACGGCCATTGTTCGTAATGGCGCCGGGCCCCCCGCACCCCCGCGGCCACCTCGTCTACGCCAATAGTGATCCGGTGCAGAACATTCACCGCCAATCACAAACCATTCCGGCATTTCTAGCTGTCAAACTGAATGGCTTTAAGCGGAATTGCAGCATTTAGTAAACATATAATTTTGTTATTGTTTTCTAATTGGGTGGATAATTTTATATTACAAATTAGTATAAGCATTACTAAAAATGATTTCAGGGTTAATACTAGTTGTACATTTATTAGAAAGAACTATATAAATACAGAATGTGACATAAGTTTATAGCCCAATAAAAGTCATAAAGAGTACTTGAAAGCATTCCTTATTTTAATTTTTGTTTATAACAGTTGTATTTATTAAATTTCTATATATTATATTTAAGACCTAAGATATAAATAATTAATACGCCTTCACATTTGTGCATCTTTGTAAATTGTTATTAATATCAACAATGAATAATACAATAGAAGTAATTGACTAACAGCTGAAAACCATGCAAGATTCTCAAGATAAAAAAGTATTAAAATAAGAATTTATGAATTGCACCGGTTTGCGTTACGCCAGCCACGTGGACTGTCGAGTTTCCTTCCCTCTCTAGCGGGACTTTTCCTCTTTGTCACACGTTTCATTCATCCTCAGAAGTCGTAACCGCATCGAGCACATGTGCAATAACAAACTTTACGACTATTAAAATAAAACCTTTTATTGAGTGAGGAGTGTATTTATTTATTACTGTTAGGGTTGGTGGTGGAGTTTAGTGCATGGTTTTTATAGGGTTCAGTTGTCTTTTCAGCTTTATCAGGTCGGTGGTACGACTGTGTGGCACTGGAACATTGCATAAGTATAGATTTTATGTTGTTATTGCGATGTTCATGCCGTTAACTTATGGAATCCAGATATGGACAGTTAGGGGTCATTTGTTTTACGATAAACGCTTTTTTTATCGTTCTGTAATTGTTTCTCGTTCATAAAGGAGAGGTCAATTGGCCAACTGACTACTGGAATAATTACAAAAAATGGAATGGTTGTTTGCACACTTATCCTACCTACTTGTAGGTAGAGTTCTTTCTTTAATGTTTCTAAATGCTGAAATGATTATAATTATTGCACACAGGCACTTAATATTGCACACCTTCTCAGTATTTTTTTTTGTTACCGAATACTTAAATGGTAATAAATATTTAAATATGCAAGTATTAGTTATCGACAGACAATTTTCTTATTTAATATTATTAAAGATTGAATATAATTAAGTTTTAATATTAAATGAAAATAATGAAAATAATAATAATTTAATATTAAAGATTGAGATAAATAAGTAATACTCGAACTCTATGACCCTAATTTATAGGGTTGTCAATTTGAAGGGTAAAGTTTATAACCAGACAGGTATTTAATATTGCGAACACATTGAATTTCTTAACATGCCATACACTTAGGTACTTACCTATATCTATGGCGATGATATCATGGTTCTAATAAAATATTTATAGTAAGAATAAGTCACTATATTTTGATTATTAAATCAAATATTATTTCAAGGGATTTTAGGAAAATACCTATATAAATAAGTAGGTATAAAAAAACTGTGAAATTGACATGGTTTTGGTCTATAAAAAAGAGAAGATAGATACTAACTTACTCAATTTAATCTATCGATTTTGAATATCTGTTTGAATTAGATCATTTGTGCTTTCTTATTAGAATGATTTATAAAAGCTCAAAGCTCTAGGTAGGTATACTTACTAACAACTTATAAGATTGATGTTGACCAAGCTTTTTCATATATTATAAGTAAGAACTTGTATCACACTTAACATAGGTATGTACATACTTACCTACTTAAATTTTAGTTCATATTCTTTGTTTTACAAATATTTAGGTGTAGGTAATACATTCTCATTAAAACCTTTTTAAATTAACCACCATTTTAAACAGTTAAAAATGACTGTTATGTTAGCTTCCAAACGACAGTACCTAGTAGTCGTTAAAATAATAATATTTTGATAATACTTAGGAAAATAATTTTATTACAAACACATTTAGTTAGGCAAAAATCTTATTCATTAAGGTACATCCTATAAAAAAAATGGTGTCAATACTTAATAACGTTAACACGCGGTTAAAATTAAAATACAGGTTTGTGCGGAAACCAAACGTGTGACATTTGCTCAAAGAATGTTTACATAACACACCTTCGTGGTTCATTGATCAAGACGAGCTTAGAAGCTATTAAGTATAATTTATCAATATCTTTTGAAATAATCATATAATAAATTAATTGAAATAGCTAAGTAAATAGTAACTTGGGTTAAAGTTTTTTTGTATGAATACTTACTTAAGTTTGGTATACCTGCCTAAGTACTGAAAGAAGTTTTCGAGGATTAAAAATTAAGTTTTGATTATGTTTAAAATAGTTCATAATGTTCTTGTTCTGTATTTATAGTTTTTTTATTCTATAAATTTTATTAGTAATATTATATTGCGATACCCTAACAGGGTCATGTTTATGGATCTCTATTAATAATGTATATCTGAAATACCAACATGTGGCAATAAATGATATGACTATGACTACTCATTTATTTTTAATTATATTTTTTCTTTAGTAAACTTCTTGTAATTTGATCTTATTTTGCAGCTCCTAAGCAGCAATTGAATACCGAAAATCACTCTTAATACAAACGCGCTAAGGGCGATTATGAGTTCTAGATATGTAGGTAGAGTTCGTAAAGGAAAAAAAACTACAGGCCCATAACAGTTTTGCTCAGGATCTACATACTATACTATGGGCCAGTGTGGTTTTTCTCTATAACGATTTTTTCTAGAACTGAGTGCATTATGAATACATAAAATTAATTAAAAATCATAATGTAGAGTTCGATTTCATGTCACTGTAACTAGGTACTTATGTTTTTCTGATTGTTTCTAAGATTTCTTAATTATTATCAAGTGATGTCATTTCCCTCCCCCAGTGGTGGAAAGGTGCGTCCGGCACGCCACACTGGAGGAGACGAGGAGAGAGCTTCGTGGGAACGCAGACACGGGGTGGAGACGCGGTGACTATCACTCAGAACCTGCGATCTCCACCCCATGTGCTGAGAAGGCACTCCGGGGGTTTGAGTGGGTCCAAACCACTTCTTCTTCCTTTGTGATGCGCACCGCCAAGGAATGGAATACCCTGCCTGTGTCTGTTTTCCCGAATGACTACAACCCTGTTATTTTTAAAGCTAGAGTGAATAGGCTGCTTCTGGGTAAGCTCGCCCCATCTTAGGCTTCTTCTCAACCCGAAGGTTCAGTATGAAGCTAAGAGCAAGCCCATACTATAGGTATACAAAAAACCCACATAACCCCCTCTACTCCGTGGGAGGATATGTGAAGGCATTTCCCCCGGGCAACAGAAAAAAGTGTCATTTCCTCAATCAGGATTCAAACCCAAGATCTCAGAATAGGTGACATTTTGACAACTGTAGCCCTAACACGAAAAATATCTTTAGGGTATTCGTCATAGTTAACTAGGTACCTATAAGTATCATCCGTGAAAGCTGTCAAAGTGCTATTGTCAAATATCTATTGAATTTTAGTTCCTTATACGACAGGAAGAGGCGCTGCTCTTGTTTTCATACAAAATGATACGATCACGAGAACGATAGTGAGAGTTTTTCGTGCTAGGGGTAAGTACTGTGTGTGACATAAGTACCTACTTAGGTCGTCAAGATTTCATTTCTTGCAATAATTAAGAACCTATAATTTTATTTACGGCAATAAGCTGCACATTTTTGTTTAAAGTTGAAGTAGGTATTAATAAGCTGTAATAGATTAAGTGATAGCATAAAACGTACTAATAAGAAAAACCTTGTTATTTAAGATACTTAATTCGTCTTGTGCCTAAAGTCTTTTTCACTTCTCATGCTCGTAAAGTTCGTGTTTATGTTGGGTATAGGCGGCATAAAATCGCTTTTTATGCTCTAGTGCATAAAGTAAAATCTTCGTCTAAGTCTCAGACTTTAAGACAAAGGTCGTCAGGTAAACAGTCACACTAAACTTTATTAATACCTAACGTATTTCATTCTGTTTCTTTAATTTTGTACATTATCCATGTTAAATTATTAAATTAATAAAACTAGGCAAAATTAATGAGATTTCTAAGGAATAAGTATTTCAAGAGTATTATGGACTACGATCTATGCTAAAGTCACTGTGCTGCCAATGCCCGTATAAAAAAAAAGAAAACGAAAGTCTTCCCGCCAATATGGCGAAGTCTTTATTTTTTCTTTTTTGCAATATTGCTATTTATTTTCCTCACACTCGAAGTGAAAAGCAGAGTGTATAACTCGTACATAAAACCCATTTTACCCTCGAATTGACTATCCACCCTCGCCTACGGCTCGGATGGATATATACGTCTCGGGTAAAATGGTACCTTTTATGCACTTGTTGTACAATCTACTATTATTAATTTCTAGATCTTACGACGTTGTGAACGCAAGTATCTTATAAGATCGCTTATGTTTAAGCTGAAAACCCGCCCACAAGAGAAAATTACCTAAGGTTTTATAAGAGAAAATTAATAAGGTAAGGTAAGGTAATAATAGTTAAACAAACTCTTATAAAAAACACATAAGTACTAAGAAAGCTGTAAAACTTTCGCACCTAACTCTTCTTTAAATTTCTAGAACTTTACGAGTTGTTTCGCAAGAAGTAACTCAATTTTTTACATACAAAGTTGGCATATTCGACAACGCCACTTATTACCTAATACAAGGCTGGCTTTTTATGGTAGATCGATGCACAAATACCTATATAAAGGCCCTCAAAGGCCACAAAGGCCTCGGTGGGCGGGCCTCGCCTCCTCGTAAAAAGCCACAACTCTAAAGAAAATTTACAACTGGTAGAGATTTAACGAGCAGTTTATAGATCGGACGCTTTAAATTCTACCTAATGTAAATAAATTCGTTGTACCTTGTAAGGCGATAGTTTGTCACTTATGTGACAAAACAGACGTAGTAAAAAATATATTGGTACCTAAGTATATTTTTAATGGATGTTTTGACACTTCCTTTTTTTAAGTCTATAGCGTTTTTTTGTTGTTACATAAAAAGTGTGAAATGTTAGCTAAACGATGACAACAGATAGTCTTAATCGCTTTATTAGAAAACATTATACCTTGAGACTTTAAATTATTTTTATGCATTCACAATGCAATTTTGTAAGTAAAGGAAAAATGTGATAGTCAAAAACCACGAGCCCTATAAGTAGCCTATCCGGAAGCGGGCCAGAAGAAAAATATAGTTTAAACATGTAGGACCCGTACCTCTAGTATGAAAAACAATCGTTATGGTAATCGAATAGTAAACTATACCGTCCTTCAAAAGCTGTCAAAGTGCTAATGTCAACTATATATTGAATTTCAGTTTCTTATACGACCGAAAGAGGCGCTCGGCTCTGGTTTTCATACAAATTAATATGATCACGATAACGGTTACCATAACGACAGTTTTTAGTGCTAGGGCTAAAGATCATATTTTTTTATTTACACAACACTTAGGTAATTTACAAAGGGTTGTTATTTACCGATCGACAAAACACTTTTTTACCGACAAAAATACTAGGTGAGCGACTTAGTCGCCAATATTTTTCCGCAACCAAACCTAATATTTTAGTCGATAAATTAAATAATTTTTATCGTCGGTATATTATATTTTTCATTTACAAACACGCTAAAATTGAAGAGCCACAACTCACTGAGCATTACCTACAAAACATACTTTCTTGTATAACTAACAAATGAAAATCACAGTACTTATATAGGACGATAATTGTCATACGAATTGGCTTAGTTTTTAAATCCTTTCAAATAATCATGTTAAATCACTTGAACACTTTGAGCCGTTCACCATAATTTTCCACCACCACCAACTTTGTTGCTTACTATAAGATATGCACGTACCTCATCTCCTGCATCACCTGTAAAGAAACAAAGTTGTATTTAATAAACATAAACCTCACACAATATGTACCTACATTATTTATCTTCAGTAATTTTATACTTAAGTAGGTATACAGTAACATTTTGCACTGATATCCTAATCATTTCATGTTATTAAATATTAGGCTTTCTCTTGTATTAGTTTACTAGCAGTCATGTTATGCATTTCAGAATAAATAATAAAAATGGACTCGGAAGCTTTTCATTTTGATGGAAAAATGCTATGGGCCCTGGAGGGACCCTGCCTTAAATCCTTTAGTCAGCTCATTTTACTCAAAGAAAACATTCTTTTATTTAAAAAAAGAAATAAATCTGCATACATGGATTTTCTAAAATTTGCTCGATTCGCTCAGGAATCGAACCGGCTTACATTATAAAAAACCATATCCTTTAGTTTTATCGAAATGGGGTCAAACATAAGTATCATAAACCATAAATGAAATTAAAGTAAATCAGTAAGAGATGATGGATTGGATGTTGAGTCGGGTCGATGTTGTAAAGACGTCGTCTACGAAAGTGCTATAACAGTTTCATTGACAATTCCCATACCTACATTAAAAAATTCGCAAAAGATCAGATCAGAATGGTACTTCAATAACGTCATGCACTATGTGACAAAGACATCAGTAGAAATTGTCGTATTGATCTTTAAAATGAAATCAGACCTTATCGATCTACAGTATACAATTAGGTATAAAACTTAAGTTGATAAAGCAATTTTTGGTCGATTTTACTTTCCTATGAAGAAGCTGTTTTTTTTAATATCGCGAATGCATTTTTTTTCTTTTTAAAATAAAAGAAAGTTTCACTCCAGAACCCATATTTTTTTCATCCTGTATACTACCAT
Organism: Crambus lathoniellus; assembly: GCA_949710035.1. NCBI lineage: Eukaryota > Metazoa > Arthropoda > Insecta > Lepidoptera > Crambidae > Crambus > Crambus lathoniellus. Next base: position 13,200,109 of record OX453307.1, read on the forward strand.
GATCTCATCGTATACCTTCATAAGTATTGCCAAAATAATCAGTGTCTAATTTAAATCTAGCTTTGATATGACAGCACTTTTAATTAAGTAGCAGGTAAGTCAATTTATCATTAACATAATACACCCTTTTGTAATGACAATTCCTCTCATAGAGTAAGTAAGAAACAACAAAATCTTCACCAACGTTTATTCGATTCCGAACCGAATGACTCCCAATCGTTTACAAGTTCCGTAGTAGAAAGAGTCCCAAGAGAAAATCTTGAACAGATCCTTAGAATATTCTTCGTTTGAGGACGGACATAAGGACTCCTTGGAAATATAGAAAATCCTGAACAGATCCTAGGAAAATTCTTTGTTTAAGAACAGATAAAGACTCAGTTGAAATAAAAACTTGAAACTTTATGGTTTTAAATCATAACAAATGCCAAATTTTTTTTTTAATAAAAAATATATCTTAGTTAATCACAGGCATTTATATGGAAATAGAAAACAAAGATGGTGACATAAACAGCAAAACTCAAGACACTATAAAATTACCAAATACTTAGGTATACCGGGACATCATGAAATGTCACGAAAACCGGTGGAAACCACTCCAATTACAGGATATTCATGTGTGCAGGCTCCCTGAAGTCCAAATTGTATCTCATACAAAAGTAATCTCTAATGCAGATTCAAGAGAAAAAAGTACCTTCATTAAAAATCAGTGAATAAAAATAATCTTTAAATTAAATAGCCAAACTTTATCTCACGATTCGCTCGATTCGATACGCCTAAAAACTTATTATAGCTAAGGTGTATGTAATATGTAGCAAACACCTCATTTCAGAAACCAAACACTTACAAAATTAAAACATAAAAAATTATCTTCGTAACGCTTGCAATTTTTTCAAGTAGGCAAAGAGTATGCATGGAAGCAGGTTCGTAAGTAGCAATATTTATTTAGCAATTCAACCGGGGGGGTAAGTAGGAAATTTTAATTTCGTTGCGAGGGGGGAGGGGTAAGGAAATTTGTGTGGCATAATAAGTGAGATTGTTGCGAAATTTGCTACGAGAAAAAGAAAAAGGGCCCGCGTAGAGGCTACGTAGGGCGTAGTATGGATAAGACGGAGTTATTTTTCTGCTATTGCGTTCCAGTCCAGATGCGTCATTGTATATTTGTTAATCCTATTATTAAAATATAATTGTGTTATTTGAAACATGATAGGTACTGTAATATAGAGCTTATATAGTTAGAATAAATTATAAATTGAAAGCTACGAATAAAATGTTATAACGCCCGAATTCTCGAACGCAAATCAAAGTTGGGAGCGTCTCAAACATCATGGCATCTCTTTTACACGTTTGACATTTAAAGCGACAGGGCATGCTTAAGACGCTCCCAAAGTTAAGTAGCGTTCGAGTATTCGGGCATAAGAGTCATATTAGGTACCATTTCTTGGACAAGATTTAGATTTCTTTTAAAAAATTGGTAATTTTTTATTGATTTTTAAACAATGACTGTTGATAAGAAATATTGATCGACAATCTGGTGACTCTGGTCGCGGGAAGCCGCTGGATATGGGCAGGGCAGCGCAAGACTGATAGCTGTGAAACCTTAGGGAGAGGCCTATACCCAGCAGTTTACGACGTATCTAGGCAGTTAGTTAGAGATAGGGGCACCTTGAAAACCGGAGCATACACCACTGGGTCACGGAGGTTGTCAAATTTATAATATAATAATATTATTGCTTCGTAGTTTGAAAAAAATGAAGACAAAAGAAGAAAAACATTTTAAAGTATTTTAACCCACTTGTTACGAGAAAAAAAATTACGCCAGATTTGAATAAGTTTTTAAATACAGCCTATTTATGCCCCAAGAGATACAGAAAAAATAGTAAAAAAAATCTTTTATCCCTGGAAAATCCGGAAAATGGTGTTGTTTTAAAACAACGATAGTAATATGCACTACTTTAACAACACAACAAAAGAAGAAACTCGGTGTTCGATTTTTAACCTTTCTAATATTTATTTGCTATAATAAAAAAAAAATCTTTTGTGTAATATAAATGTGGGATTCGAAATCAAACCAGGGGAATTCGTATAACACCGTGTATTTAGAAAAAGAACACTTTTAAAATTAGTGGTACAGAGAGCACAGCGCGTCGTCTTCATGCGTATTCAAAAGTGATCCGCCATTCGTTCTCCATCTCTCTCCCGCACATACATCCCTCTCGTTTCTTCATTCTTGCGTTCGGATACCTTTCACCATCACATTCGTACAGTCACGTTCAGAGACAAGCATACAATCCCACATTCGGCCATCCTGCAGCTGTCTGTCCTCAGACACAACAAAACATCAAAGCGTTCACTCTTAAAACTTATGCTAAACCTTAATTAACAGCAGTATAGTACTTACAGTAGTACAGTACAAGTAAATTCAAAATATTTTGCGCTTTCAAAAACTTATAAAGACATCTTATTTAAAGAAGTACACATATAGACCATTTTGCTTAAACACCTATGTCTATAGTCTTCATAGTAAAACACAATTTATCATAAAGGCAAAGTACACAAATAGATCATTTTGCTTAAACACCTATGTCTATTTGTTTTCTTTTTAAAACACACTAAAGTAACACTAAAAAGCATTAAACTTATCTAAACATCATAGTAAACATGTTACCTAGTAAAATAAACAGTAAATAACAATATTAGGGCTTCCACATAGTGACACTTGCATACATCATCTGCCATACACATAAAAACAATAAAACTTACCAATTTCAACATTCATTCATACACTAGGTAGGCCAGGGCTTCATATGGTCAGAGGAGGTCGTGGTCTTGTTGGGTCCCTCAGCCAGTGGATCCGCCTTTTCAACGTCAAACCTATTGTTTCTCTTCATCTTAGACACCTTATATGGTCCTAAGAACTTCGGCTTAAGCTTCATCCCGCTGCCAAATTGTGTTCGCTTTATAGCAACCAAATCTCCCTCTGCATATTGCCTGCTTTCCTTCCTTTTCTTATTGTAGTTTTCTTTATTTTCATGCTGTACCTTAAGTATTTGTAACTTAGCATTTTTCCTGATTTCTTCTCTTTGGCATACAAAGTCATCTCGCTCTTCTTGTAACAATAATTCATAGAGTTCACAGTCTTCTTTTCTCATCATTTTTGTTCCCATCAATAATTCAAATGGTGAAGTGCTAATGCTGCGTTGATATGTGCTGTTCAAGGCTCTTTGCACTTTACTTACATGTTTGTACCATTGTGTGGGTCTCTCTATTGACAATTTAGCCAAAACTGAAATGATGGTTCGATGAACTCGTTCTACTTGCCCGTTACCACGTGGTACTCCTGTTGTGATCTTTATATGTTGTATGTCTTCATCTTCACAATACTGAGCAAAATCCTTACTTGTAAATGCTGTTCCTCGATCAGAGATAATCCTTCTTGGATTTCCAAACGTCTGCTGATGAATTTCTAGCTTATTCAGGACTTCTTGTGTTGATGTGGACTTTGTGGGAAACAACCAAACAAACTTAGTGAACCCATCAATCACAGTTAAGATATGGTTATACTGCTTACTTGTTTCTGTCATAGGTCCAATGTGATCAATGTGAAGCGTATGAAATGGCACATCCTCTTTTTCTATTGGATTCAAAAACCCTTCTTGTTTCCCTTCTTTTCTGGATGCTAAAAGACATGGAATACATGTGGAAATACAATCTTCTATTTTCTTCTCTAACTTCTCTATGAAATAATCTTTGCTAATCAACTCCATGGTCTTCTTCTTAGAAAAGTATCCATTCTCATGTGCTTTTCTTATTATGCTAACTTCCATCTTCTGTGGTACTACTAAACGTCGCTCTACACCTTTACATAACAATCCATTTTGTAAATAGAAATCTTTGTATGGCTTTTGCTCTTGAAGTATCTCCATTATAGCTTTGAGACCATCATCGGTTTCCTGAGCACGTCTTAGTTCTTGATGAATATCAGTAGATATTACTGCAACACAAGGATTTCTACTCAATGCATCTGCATGCCTCATCTTTGTTCCAGATCTGTGTTAGTACTCATGTAATGTATTGGATGTAAATCACCATTGCAATCTTTTTGCATTAAAATAGCAGCATATGCCACACTCGAGGCATCTGTGTGAAGTTCAGTTCAATCATAGCATAATCTGGTATGAACTTCCTAAAATATGAACACAAACCAAGGAAACTGTGTAGCTGCTTCACATTACTTGGCTCAGGGAATTTCATGACAGCATCCGCCTTCCCTGGCGATGGCATAACTACACCTTCCTGTATGACATGACCTAAATATTCAACTGTTCTCACCAGTAGCTGGGATTTTTTCCAATTTATCTGTAGTCCATACTGCGAGGCAATCTGTAAAACTTCCTTTAATCTTTCTAATGCTTCTTGGTCGTTCTTGGCTGGAATCAGTAAATCGTCGATAAATATTATGACATAACCCTTCGTTATCAATTCTCTGAAGATAATTGAGATAAATCGTGTGAAAACCTTCGGACATGTGGCCAATCCAAACGGAGCCCTTAAAAATTCATATTGCCCTTTCATAGTGACAAAAGAAGTGTACTTAATTGAGTCTTTGCTTACTGAGAGATGAAAAAAACCATTTTTTAAATCTAGCGCTGAAAACACCCTAGCATCAGCTAATCTGTCAATGTGGTCATCTATGAGAGGTAAGGGGTATTCATCTCTAACCATTTTCTTGTTTATCTGTCTGTAATCAACACATATTCGTAATGCACCATCTTTTTTGCGAACTAGCACTAAAGGACTGGCATATTCGGAATAACTTACCCGTATAATCCCGTCCTTCAACCACTGCTCTATTTGGTTATCAACTTCCTCTTGTTCCTTGAATGAGATGCGTCGTGGGCGTTGAGCAATAGGGACGTCGTCTTTCATCGTAATCTTCAACTCTATCGGCGCTTCTTTCGTTTGGCGAGGCTGGTAACCCGCAACCAACTTGACCACTTCATCTCGAATTTCCTCGTCTGCCACATAACCTAAACAATCAGAAACACACGTAAAAACACATCCCATTTCACACATCCAATCGTTCGGCTTCATCCATACCGTTCCATCTTTCATAATTGTAGTTACACTTTGTAGAAAATCGTGCCCTAATATTATTTTATAAGGTATACAATTTGTAGGTACAACATAAAAAGATACATCGCTATAACTAAAACCATCAATTTCAATAGCCGTCGTAAACTGTCCCATCGTACTCACTTTCGATGATCCAAGTCCCGTTAGAACAAGTTTATTACGTAAATTGCACTCCGGTGCACCTATCGCGTCATAACACTCGCACGTTATTAAGTTAATGTCACTTCCCGAGTCAATCAATGCGTAAATCGTGTTTTCATTTCGTATCTTCAGTTTTTCACCGGCTTCTTGTCTAAATTGCGTTTGTTTACATCGCTATCAGTGCATTTGGTCTTCGTGATGTTGTCAATACCGTCGCTTGCGCCATGATAGTTCACCTCCGCCGCCATGTTGCAGTCACAGCCAATCAGAGTGCTCGGACCGCTGTCATCAATGCTGCCAACATCACGCGCCGCTACCGATGCGCCCCCTGCCGTCGTCGTCACGAAACTTTGCTTCGGCTTCTGTTCGGCAAACGTCGGTCGAGTTCGAGTTTTTTCCGGACACTGCATGGAAATATGGCCGTACTGATTGCAGTTAAAACATTTTCTTCCGTGTTGTCTATTCGGGCAATCTTCTGATGCATGACTTTTTTCGCCGCAATTAAAACATCGAAATGTACTCGCCGCCGGAAATCGATCGCGCTGCTGCAGTGTTGTGCTTGGATTCGGTTTGGTATTGCTAAAGCTTCGGTGACTCATCGTGCTATGCGTATGCGCGGACCGTGCTTCGCTCGCGTTCATCTTGCTTCTCACAACTTCGTATATTTTAAGTTTTTCTTTTAGCTCACTGTACGTTGTAACACCGTAAAGCATAACCTTGTTTATTTCCTTGTCTTGAATGCCGTCGACTATGTATTTGATTGCGACATAGTCAGGCATTTTTCCTCTCTTGCCGAGCTCCTTCATGACTAGCATGTACTCCAGGCATGACTCATTGCGTGTTTTCTTTCTACTGCTCATCAACTCATGAACAACCTTGGTATCCACGGTATCGGGAAATTCCCTGGATATTGCAGATTTCAACTCTTCCCAGGACTTATAGGTTTTCTCCGACCGTAGCCATAGCGCCGCCATGCCGGACAGTGATCGCCGTGCCACGAGTAATTTTTGTATTTCAGACCAATCGAAAATTTCAGCATTGTCCTCGACGTCCTGGATCCATCGGGAAACTGGATGCGTGCTGTCCTGGCCGCTGAATTTCATCACTAAGTCTTCCGTGAGATGTAGCATGCCGCCACCGCGTGTTCGTCGTTCGTCGTAATCATCGAATACCTGGTGTTTGCTGCCCCGTTTTCCGTCTCTGGCCATCGTGAGCTCGGTGGTAATGAAGCTGGCGTCTCAAAATAGGTGTTTCTTCTCGTCTTCGTGAGTTTTTCCGTATCGTTGCCGCCGGGCGCGCCGTACCACGTGCTGCGTATTTGCTTGTCGTCGTATTTCGTGATTCCCTTTTCGATTCGAATCCCGGACGAGCCCCCAAAATTTGTGGGATTCGAAATCAAACCAGGGGAATTCGTATAACACCGTGTATTTAGAAAAAGAACACTTTTAAAATTAGTGGTACAGAGAGCACAGCGCGTCGTCTTCATGCGTATTCAAAAGTGATCCGCCATTCGTTCTCCATCTCTCTCCCGCACATACATCCCTCTCGTTTCTTCATTCTTGCGTTCGGATACCTTTCACCATCACATTCGTACAGTCACGTTCAGAGACAAGCATACAATCCCACATAAATAAAAATATTCTTTTGGATACAAAGTTACATTTCTTACAAAATATTGTATTCTAGTGACAACGTCCAACTTCAAATGAAGAGAAGCTTACGTATCAATTTTTTGCAAGACATCTGAGTACTGAAAAATTTCATTAGCAACCAGTCCCAGCTTACGATTGGGCTCGACTTCTCCTGTACCTTGTCTTTGGTATGAGCTGAACCAGCCAAGGCGAGTGGAATCTGCCCATGGTTTTCCTCTCAAGAAACTGTCAGCAGGAATGTTCCACGTAGTAAGGCACCATCGCTTTGTGTATGCTGTGAAAATCCTCAAAGGGAGCATGTCTTTGAAAAGCGTCATTCAGAAAATTTACCACAGGTCTAAGTTTAGGTACCACTGTTTTCTGACTTCACTAGTCACTAACTGCCGATGAAGTTGAAAGCCCTGTAAAGTCATCGATTCGAGAATGATAGGCCAATAACGAGCCAATAACGAATAAATGAGCTAACGGTACGTCATCTTCACTGTCATCTGAAGCAGGAGCGTCGCCAGGGGTAGCAGGAAGGGGCAGGTGCCCAACGAGACTCACAAATATACCTTATGCCTAAAATTCATTTTTTTCATAGTTTTCGTTTCCCATAGTATCAGTTTGGCCCTAAGGCCATTGGTTGATAACTTGCCCCCCCTCTCTCCTTGCCCATTGGTTGGTGATGCCCTTGATCCAAAATATCATTCGTGACCTCAGCTGGGGCTCAAAGTTGTGAACCAGTTAAATTCTGAAGTAAAACTTCATTTTCGACGCCAGAAATGTTCATCTGACACAATATCGTTGAAATTATTAGGCGGAAATATCTTGATAATGCTTAGTACCAGTTTCCCTTCGTCCCTTCCAGCTCTTGCTGAATTTCATGAGCCTGCAACTTGCTAAACTTTGACCCAAAAATTTACGATACGTAACCTATAGTCAGTTAGTTGTAGTAGTATATTTTACTACTGGCGTTTATAAACAACACCTACATAATTTACAAGTAATGGTCACTGAATTGTAATATAATGTTAATATTTTATTATAAAATGAATAAATATAGAACTAAAAACTGAATTTTAGTCAAATAACCGTAATAACATATCGAAATACATAGCTACTCACCTTTGAACACTCACATTTTAATGGCAAAACTGACCAAATTAAATTTTGTATTAAGGAAACCTAACTGCCTAGGTTTCACAGTGATCAGTCCTGCGCTGCCCTGCCCATATCCAGCGGCTTCCCGCGACCAGTTTCACCAGATTGTCGATCAATATTTCTTATCCACCTTATTTTGCGGTGAATAAACGAGCCTGCATTTTAGTAACTGACAAAATTGGCCTTGCCACAATCGAAGACTGCCAGAAGGGAAAGTTTCTTTTACTCAACAAGGGACTCCTGAGAAGACTGGATTTCAAAATTTGTAACTTTTGCAGTTGACATATATCAGCAGGTCATAAATAGGCTGAAGAAACAATTTCGCAGACAAGACTGATCCTTGCGGGACACCGCATCAATATATTTTAAGTCAACTCAAAACAAAATCTACCAAATTCAGTCATATTCCAATAATAGCTAGCATACGTTATAATCAATTTAATTTATTCCCAGGAATATCCACACTAAGCAAGCCGGCTGTCGGTCGCACGTGCTCTTGCCAGCTTCAATATTTATGTGCAATTTTTCCAGCGGCCCCGCCAAAGGATGCAGCGCCACCTAGCGGCGAATTGCGTAACAACGATCTATTTCGGTCTTGTAATGGTGCATTATTAATAAATACTTATCGGAATTTATGACTACTAGATTAAATTGATTCATAACAATGATTGATGGGAATAATAAGAAACATTTTCACATCCATACAATTATTGTCATTTTAATACTTTTGCAGTAGAACTATAATAAACTTACGCCTACCTTTAAGCCTTTCCAATAAGAAGAATCAATAAAATCTTATTTGAATGAGAACATAGAAATTACTATTTCCATTTAAAACTATCAATAAGTATGCCTAGGTAAAAAAAATAGATTTTAACGAAGTAACTTGTAATAACAATGGTTGTCTAGTACCTACCTAATTGATCAAGAGTAGTTATACTACGACGACGCGACGCCGAGTGGTGTATGCACCGGTTTTCAGCCAGGTGCCGCTATCTTTGAGGTCCTGGGTTCGATTCCAGGTGTGTCTGGGTGTAATTATGTGGTTATAGGCACCCGCCGTTGTTTCTAATCGCAATAACACAGGAGTTTCAGCTGCTTAGTTTGGAATTGGAGTTATGTAGGTACTAATGGTGTCCAATATTTATTTATAACCTACTTAGTCATTTCCTTGCGAAATAGATGTAAGTAACTAGGTGTTATTGTTGATCGGTGTTATTGTTGATCGATGTGTAAGTACCTAAGTATTAATACTGTTCCTGAGATCAAAATAATATCATGGATGCTCTTAAATATATTATTGTTATAAGTCGTAAAATATTTTGGAATAGGTACTCGTATTAGCCATAAATTGTGTAAAACTGGCTCAGCAAAGTAATAACCATAAAATGCTAAGTTTTTGCAATTATCTCGTAATGTATTGGAAGGATTCCAACGTTTCTTCTCTCCCAAAGTACAATGTAAGAAAACCTCTACGTTCTTGGGGATTCAATTAGCTGACTGTCCCCTAACTATTCGACTTTCTTCCAGTGTACTTTAGTAAATTGGTTTTGTAGCCATAAACAAGTTTTCAGTGCATTATATATTAAGTAAAGCTTTTCGTTGGCATAAAAAAAATACAGAAAACTAACAAGATTTGCGAGTAAAAAATAATTAATAATCTTTTAATATACCTAATCAACTAATTTTATACGATGAAAGCAAATTTTACAGAATTGTTTAAAACTTAAGAAATATAAAATTACACATTTACCTACGTACATAAGTTTAAGTATTATGTTTTCATAATAAACGCAGTAATTATTTTTTACAATGCAATCAATAAAGAATTTCAAACTTCGTCGGACTAGTTAATCAATAGAATAAAGTAAAAAAGTATAGGAACCTTATCTCAAAAACCGTATCAGAAAAAAAAACCATTCGATTACTCGCAAAACCTTCTGCCATCATAACGTAAACAACAACATAGCAATCGCTTAAAAGCGCCCGAAAACAAATATTATTCAAATAAAAACAATTCCAATTTGTTCGCAAATTGAAACAGAGCACAGGCATCGTGTTATTACGTTTGGGCGGAGGTTAGCTTTTGCAGGGCGTGTAAAGTGTCTATAGAACCTTTTGCCAGCCCTATCATTGCCTATAAGAGCATCGAGCTTTAGCCAAAAGCCTTAGAACGCCTCAGAGTTCCCTCACAATACTTTTACGGAACATTTAGAACGTTATAGAGTGTTCGTCATTTTTCCCTTTTGTGTTCACGTGGGGAAAATGCGCGTTATATGAAAGGTTTTCAAAGTAAGGCTGTTGTGGCGATGCTTCGGTATTTCTTATTTAGCGGTGTTTGGCGATGAATGGTTGAAGCGGTATGCAGTGTATTTATTGGATATTGCTTAGAGGTTAAATTACATTTTATATAAAGGCACTATATATCGACTGCCCGTGACTTCGTTCATTTTGAGAGTTTTCTAATTCTTTTGCAGACTTCACCCATATTATCCGTTTCTATTAAACCTTTTCATTGCCTGTAACAGCGTCGAGCTTTAGCCAAAAGCCTTAGAACGCCTCAGGGCTCCCATACAATGCTTCGGTATTTCTTATGAATGGCTGTGGCGGAATGCAGTGTATTTCGATAGGTAGAATTATATAAAGTTTAAATTACTTATTTATGTTTACCCACCAATCCCTGTTGCGCCCGCGTGGTACCGTAGGTCATGATCTTATTCATAATCATAATCATAAATTCTTTATTTGTCAGAATATGGTACAAATAGATGTTTCTTACATTAAAGTTTCTTCATATTCTACTGATATTTCAGTGTACAAATTTTTGACAATTATAAAAGTGAAACCTACGTGATATTCATATATAATAATTGTTAGTTTAACATGTCACTTATTAAATTTAAAACGAGTTATACTTAGACAATTCAAATTATAAAATGTAAAAAAAGTAAGTATGTAATAAAATTTGTCAAATTAAATTTCAATCTAAATTAAGTAATGTCAATAAAAATTAAGTAATGTCAATAAAAATTAAATAGGTAATGTCAATAGAAATTAGAAAAATTGTCATTTAAGAAATCATTAATCTTGTAATACATTTTGCTCATTAGAAATGTATGCAACTGTTTCTGAAATTTTGTTAATGTCAAGTTTGTAAGTGTTTCTGGCAACTTATTATAAATACGTATTGCCATACAATAAACATTTTTTGAATACATTGCCAACCTTTGAGGTGGCATACACAACTTTTTTCCATCTCGTCCTCTATAATTAACATTGTCATTTTTTGTGTTGAATAGAACTTTATATTTTTTAACGAAAGTAGCCACTTCATAAATGCATTGGCATGGTAGAGGAAGAATATTAAGGTCTCGGAATAATGGTTTGCAAGAGTCCAAGTAACCGGCTCCACATATCGATCTAATACATTTCTTTTGTAATTTGAATGCCCTTTCAACATCAACAGAGCACCCCCATAGAATAATACCATAACGGAGCATCGATGCTACATAGCCATGGTATGCTGTTAATGCTGCAGCCTTGGATGCTGTTTCTTTTATTCTCCTTAACGCAAAGACGAATCTGTCAAGTTTACTTATTATTGAATCTATATGAGCCTTCCAATTAAGTTGATCATCGATAATTACACCTAAAAACTTTGTCATAGTCACTTCATCAATTTTTTCTTTGTTATAATTAATGTCCAATTTATATCTATTAATACTACGTGTTTTAAATGTCATATGTTTAGTTTTATCTATATTTACTTTTAGGTTGTCATTCAGCCATTTTATAATTTTAGCAATGGTAGTGTTTGCTATTTCATCCAATTTAGACTCGTCATGATTTTTTATAATAACATATTCAACCTTATGAAAGGCTATTGCCCCAGCAGAGGGGGCATAGAATGGCTTCTGACGATGAAAGAAAGAAAGAAATAAAAATCGTTTACTCTGCAACCGCACGTCAATAAAAAAAAAACAAAAAAACACTTGCCACAAACAAGGAAATACACAAAATAAATTATACATTTAAAAAATTATAAATAGGGAGTGCACTCTCGGTATTCCGAGATCTCGAAATACCGAGATCTTGCACTAATTTCGCAAGATTGATCTTGCACACAAAATTTGATTTGCAAGATTGCTCAGCAACAGATTTCATGACTAGCAGCCGCTAAAACACCTCTCTCTCTCTCTCTTGATAAATAATTACAAATTATTTTGAAATCTAGCCCATAAGCAAACACGAGCAACTGGTAAATTTTTGGATAAACTTATTTCACCAGAAATCAATCTGAATGAATCAGGCAGGGCAAAAAGGCATCACTTGCAGTTAGCATAATCAATGTCTTTTATCAGTGGTGCTAACAGAAAAGGCTTTTTCTGCTGCAAAGTATATTGCAAGAAACGTAAGTAGCCAGTTGGAAAATGACACTATTCTGCACCCTTTCATTGATTCGTCCTTAGAACAACTTACTTATGCAAGTATGAATAGAATACTTATAATAGTTAAGGCTCACACCAAATTGGTCTGAGAGTTAAGTGTAAGTCGATCTGCGAGATCTCGCAGAATCCCGAGATCTTGCGAGATTAGATCTCTCAAATCTTGCAAATACCGAGATTAAGAATTTGCTGCAAGATTGCACTCCCTAATTTTAAACGCCACGAAATTAAAACGAATGTCGTGTGATGTCAGAAATGCGCCCTACTCAGTATGTATCTATAAGCAGAAGTTGTGATGACGATGATTCATGAAACATTGATACCTGTGATTTCATTCGGGAGGTATTTTTTTTAGATCTTTCAAAACTTTTCATAGAATATTGTCCCTTAGTTACATTAATTATCATGGTCCAGTACTTTTTAATAGGTACCGGAAATTCATCGCAAACTGTTAAGTAGTTTTGCAAGTAAGTAAGTGTATTAAATTTAACTAAAAGTATTGTACATTGTAATTGATAATTTGCATAATAAAGCATGAGACAATATATATGTATATTGTACGGTACGGTAATTATCATTAAATTATCTGAAAAAAATCCTTTATCTGAATAAAATCAAATATACTTTGTTTTAAAGTATATAATTGTTATTTAAGTAGGCTATGCCGATAAATTTAAAATACAGCAAAACAAATCACAACTTGGCTTTTATTAGTATTTATAAGTTGTTTATGAGGTTACAGTCTATTTAACTATATAAACATTTTATTTAATTTATAATTATTTAAAATTAAGTTCTTTACATTTTATAATAAGTAATACAAAAAAATAATGATTTTGCGTTGGTGAATACTTACGCTGAGCGTATAATATTGATAGAGCTGGGATACAGTGCCCTACTGAAATTTTCTCTTTCTGAAATGCTAGTGACATCTGTCCTCGCTTGTAGGCACTATTCAGGTACAGATACCTCTGCTTTGCTTAGAATTTTGTTATTTCCACTGAAATATTATCTCCATTTTATGTAATTTATCATAACTACATGAATATTGACATCTTATTGTTTGATTAGGATAAAAACTACAAGTCAAATATGTTTTTGCCCAAAGTTAATCAACCTAGCGCCATCTATTGAGGGGTAAACGCACGATGAACGAGAGACGCAGCATAATGCACTTTGTAGTGCACGAGACGCCCTCCCGATGCGATTTTAGGGATGCAACTTTTAACAGTAGTTGCAACCTTTACTTTAAGTTCACAAACACACTCTAGCGATGAATACTAGCAACTTTTGTATAGTTTTATGAATAAGATAGTTGCATTTTCAATTTGTAACAAAAAATATATCATGTATGATCAGGTATCAACATTTTTTAAATTGTTGATACCATATCCTGTCATGGAACCACCTGAAGAGAACACAAGAACTGTAATTTCATGAAATAAATGGAAAACACAAACAAAAACAATAAAAAGCTCAACTATGACATCTTGCTTAGCTATAAATATTTAATTGTTAAAACTGTAGGATCATTTCTAAAATTATCGTACATTGTTTAGTATTCATTAACAATATTTTTATTTTCACTGATACAACAAAAGAAACAAAAGAAAACACGCCAAATCTAGCGACAAAATGAACGAAAACGAAATCCAAAACAAAAGAACGTCGCAACTTTTCACGAAACGTCAAAAAAAGCTATCGTGATTTCATTAAACCGCGAAAAACAAACTCGCATCGCAACCGTCAGGCCGCAGCCGCAAGCGAAAATCGGCGCATATCACGTAAGGCCCACCGTATCGTATATTGTCTAAATAATGAATCCATTCTCACGTTCCTTCTTGATTTACGGCTCCACACAAAACCGCTATAAGACTCTGTAATGACACCTACCGCAGCCACTTTATTTTTGGACCTCATACAATTTTTTTTCACACGCGACGCTTAAAATGTTTATCACGTAAATTTTCCGCTTGAAAGGGAAATCCGAATTGTCATTCTGCGCGCATCGCGCGTTTCCTCACGAACACGTGTTTTATTCTTATATTTATATAAAGTGCGTATATAAATGAGTATTTATTTAAGTCACGCTATTTCCTCGGGATTTGAGTTTTCGGTTGAGACGGTGCGAGTTATGGGTTGTAGTGGCTCAATTATGTGAACAATTTATTGCAGTTTGACACGGTATAAATGGGGGTTTTTGAGGTAATATTCTAACTTTATTTTGATGCCGTAATATTACACCTTAAATAAGTAATTTTTGACGTGTAGTAGTTCTAAAGCTGTACCTATGTGGATGAGAAAATACATGTTTCACAATTTGATATTATGTATTATTGGAATATCAAATCAAACCATGCAATGATATTATGTTACCATTTGTTATCTTTAAATATAATAAAAACAACGAATATTAACGGTTCGGAAATTCCTTATTACGAAGTACGGAATACGGAAGAATTCCTTATTTCTAATAGAAATAAGGCTTAGGTATTAAAATTTTGCATTTTTATTGCCTTGCTTGACAGGTTAATTTGTAATCCTCAAAAATAATTCTTTGCTGATCCTAATAAGGCAATGAAAAAACTGAACTATTTGTACCTTAGTGCGTAGTTAGGTACAAAAAATTCCAATGGTTTTTAAAGTAGCCCTGATTTATTTCAACTTTAAATTCAAATCTTCGAACCGCGTAAGGTGCTGCTAATGCCTTTAAATCACACCATGATGAAATCATTGCTTCCTTTGATGGTCCACCTCAAGATAAAATGCCCTGTTAAGAGGCGAGGGTGTGAAATGTCAAGCATTTTGTTTATTAAACCATTTTTACTCGAAAAAAGTGTGTTTATCATCTCTGAGATGTTTATGTGGAGTTCTTAGAAAGGTACAAACACCTTACCGTACCTTAGTCAAGGTAATGCTTGCTTATATTTCAAAAATCTTACGAGGTTGGGTTGTATCTAGGTAATGAGAAAGTGGTATCCTACTAAAATTATAAATGTGAAAGTTTATAATATTAGTTTGTTTGGATTATTGTTTGTTGGCTACTCAATCACACCAAAACGGCTCAACGGATTTGGCTGAAATTTGGGATACAGATACTTTGTAGTCTGGAGAGGAACATAGGCGCGATAACGTCGTGTAGTCCACACGGGCGAAGCTGCGGGCGGAAAGCTAGTTTAAAATATATCTTAAAGTACAGTCGTACTTACGTTCCTTCGTACAACTAAAGCATTGACTGCAGGTTATAGTTCAGATAATAAATTTTATAAAACTACCTAAATTACATAAATAATTCCTAATTAAATTTGATTATTAGTTACACCGTTATTGTACAAAACGGTACAATATTAAAATTATTTATTTCCAATTTAAAGGTCTCACGACACGTATCAGAAATGCATAACCGTTTTTATAGTATTAGGCATTCAGTTCAATACCTATTTGCCTTTACGATACTACTTAAGCCTTCAACACATGACACATGACTGCGACAAGATACTCATCGCCATATCTGTTAATGTAAAACAATTGACAGCCACATGAATTCTAAGAGAACTATAAATTAGTGATTAAAATATTGCAGCAGAATTACCTGTAATTATTATTACCATTTCATTTATTTTATACGTAAAAGTATATCGCACTTTGCATCGATATTGTTTATGGTTGTCGCCTTTATACCTTTAGACAATATTACATTCAAAATGCTTGTAAATATTTTAAATACCAAGAACAAATCAAATCAATATTACGACATTACGAAAACTATATTAATCTGTTACGAGTATAGAATCAAATATAAAACTATAGGCGAGGTGGTTGATTCACCCTTTCTGCTTTATTACGTGTCGATAAACTGTTTTGTTTATAATTTCTATGACTAAGCACTTAGGTACCTATTTTATTTTAATTAATTGCGAAAAGAAGAGGGGGTAAAAATGTACCGCAAAAGGGGTATTTTAGGTCATATCTTGTAAAGAACTTGTAATATCGAAAACTATTATTCGTAAAAGTTGTAGGGCTTTTAAACCTGCATAGAATAAGACTAGATTCAAAGTTGGAAAAATTTAAGCTGCCTTTCAAAGCTATCTTTCAAAATATTGAGTTTGAGTAAAAATGGTTTAAAAAACTTTGCCTTTATTTTTAAAGACCTATCTATAGACACCCCACAAGCATAGGTTTGAGAAAAAAATATTTTTAGTTTTAGTTCCATGTAAAGAGACCCCTTAATTTTTTATTTTTTTAAATTTCGTATTGTAAAAAATTGTAAGGCGGTTTACAAAATACATCTACCTACGAAGTTTTGAGTGTTTAGTCTTAATAGTCATGTATTTTGAAAAATTTTGAAAGTGGTTGTGAGGACCTATGGATTGAAATTGAAGTGGTAGTGAATAAAAAAATCGAAAAGTTATTAATCTGCACTGTTTATTTTTCACCACCGGTCTCAAAACAACATTTGGAACATTTCTGTAATAATGCAAATTTAATTATAAATAATTATAACCGAGTCCTGATTTGTGGGGACTTTAATCATAGCAATATTGACTGGATCGGCACACCAGGATTTCCTTTAACGCCTAATTTAAATTCAAGTTGTGCAACTTCGCAGGACCTTTTAGAGTTTATTTCATTTAACAACTTATATCAGTATAATTCCATTGCCAACCAAAACAATAAACTTTTAGACCTAATTCTCACCAATATTCCTATCTGTGACCTACTATCCCCACCCGTGCCCCTTAGTAAAATAGACCCTCATCACCCACCGTTGGAATTTAATACAGTTTTTGACGAATTTTTACACAAATTACAAACTAACAGTAAATCCTTCAAGAATAATTTTCACAGGGCTAACTATGACAGCATTTGCAATTACTTGGCTGATGTTGACTGGTCTCATGAGCTTGGTACATGTCTATCTGTTGATTTAATGGTAGAAAAGTTCTATTCAATCCTAAATTCAGCTATTAAGAAATTTGTACCTATCTCCCCTGCTGCCCCTAACTCGACGCCAGTTTGGTATACTAAAGAATTAAAACACTTATTAAAGGAAAAAATCAAGTATCGTGTTCGCTTTAAAAAATATAAAAACCCTTTGGACAACCTATCATTTAAATCACTGAAGACCAAATGCGATGCTTTAATTACCAAGTGTTACAATAAATATTTAGAGTCGATCGAAGAATCTATTAAATCTAATCCAAAATTCTTTTTTTCTTACATAAAGCATAAAAACTCCAATAATGTTGCGTTTCCTTCTTCAATTAAAAATGATACCACTACAGTGTCAACAGGCCCTGAAATATGCAATACACTGGCAGCATTCTTTGCGTCTTCTTACAGTGTGGGCGACGTTGATAGCTCACTTAATGACTGCAATAGTGATCAATGCGAAGTCCCCCACTCATTGTGCGAAATATCTTTCACTGAAGATCAAGTCTTGCAACGCCTTAAATCACTTGACAGATATAAGGGAGCTGGATCAGATGGAATTCCATCCGTTCTTGCTGTTAATTGTGCAAAGCAACTGTCTCTACCGCTTACTCTTATCATCAATGCATCACTTGCTTCGGGTACATTTCCTTCTTTTTGGAAGATGGGCCTTATTGTGCCAATTCATAAATCTGGTGACACAAGTCTTGTCAAGAACTACAGACCCATCACTAAATTGCCAGTATTTGCCAAATTAATGGAATCTTTGTTATGTCCCTATATAACATGGCACATTAAGAGTGTACTTGCCGACTCCCAGCATGGTTTCGTTAGCGCTCGCTCCACTTGCACCAATCTAGTAGACTTCGTGGACGAGATATCTTCTTTTGTAGATAGCCGCATTCTGGTGGATGTTATTTACACAGATTTATCAAAAGCTTTTGATAAAGTTCCTCATTCTATCTTACTCCAAAAATTATCGAAGATCGGTTTTGCTGGCGCCTTCCTGAAATGGTGCTCGTCTTACTTATGTGATCGCACATCAAAAGTAGTAGTAAGTGGGTTCGAATCTGACTCTTTTCCCAATTTATCAGGGGTCCCACAAGGCTCGCATTTAGGACCCATATTTTTCAATATTTTCATTAATGACGTCGCATCATGCTTCAGAAATAGCAAACCATTTATGTATGCGGATGACCTTAAGCTGATGAGACCAATCAGGCATAGTCAAGACGTAGTTTTGTTGCAAGATGATTTAAACAGATTAGATCGCTGGTGTGAAGATAACAAGATGATTTTGAATATTGATAAGTGTTGTTATATTCGCTTTACTCGCAACAACAGTGAACATTCGGACTCATATACAATATCTGACCAAAGTATTCAAGAAGTCGATTGTGTTCGTGACCTCGGTGTTACTCTCGACAAAAAACTAAACTTTAAAGATCATTATGAGCATATCGTTTCAAAATCACTAAAATGTCTCGGTTTTATAATAAGAAACACCAAGAACTTTAATAAAAAAACTACTATCATAAGGCTGTATGAGAGTCTAGTCAGACCTCTTCTTGAATATTGTGCCGTGGTTTGGAATCCGCATAACGAAGTCCATTCTAGTAAAATTGAACGCGTTCAAAAAAGATTCATGTACCACCTGTCTTATAAATTTAATTTAGCAAAAAAGTTTAATAATTATGCAGATCGTTTAATTCATTTCAATCAAGCTTCACTTAAGAATCGCCGTAAAATTCTAAACATGTCATTCCTTCATAAATTAGTCAATGGTAATCTAAATTGTCCGCAATTACTTCAAAAACTGAATATCAGAATCACCCATAATCTTCCACGACTTTCAAGATATTCCTTGTTTACACCAAAACGTTCCAAAACTAACCTAGGATTATTCTCTCCTTTAAACAGACTCCAAGCTGATTATAATTCTGTCAGTAAAAATAAGGATATTGACATTTTTAGTCTAAGTTTACCTACATTTAAAAAGAAATTGTCTACGTTAGGCTAAGTTCTAGTATTTTAATTTATAGTCTGTTAGTCACAGCTTTCTATTTAATTTCATTTTAGTCTTTATTTTAGCATTTTCTTGTACTTACTTGTTTTAGTAAGAAAATGTTGTATATTCTATTTTTAAGTTCAGGGACGCCCTATGCTCCCAACTGTTTGATTTACAAGTTTGCTTTCCGTGGCAACCTTTAATTAAGGCAGCACCAACTCTCGAAACCACTGGCTGTAACTCCTAGCATTTAAGGTGTATGATCTTGTTGGTTGTCCAAATAAATAAATAAATAAATAAATAAATAGATTTTGAATAAAGTGGCTGTGAAAACCTAGGACAGTATATTGACAGGATATTGGGCAACAAAAAATGCTTTGTCCCAAAACTATTAAGACTTAAAACTTCGTAGGTAGATGTATTTTGTAAACCGCCTTAAAATTTTTGTATGAAATATAAAAAATAAAAATTAAGTTAAAATTTAAAAATTCATCAATTTATTTAATAAAAATTAAATTAAAATTAATTAAATTAATTAATTATTGAAATAATTAACTTAAATTTTTTTTTTAAATAAATCTTTAAAAATAAAAAAAAGGTTTCCTTAACCATTTTTACTCAAAGTCAATATTTTGAAAGATAGCTTTTAAAGGCGGCTTAAATTGGTTCAACTTTGATGAGCATTGGCATGAGAACGGGTAGTCCAAAATATATGAGTCTGGTCTTATTCTATGAAAGATTTAAATGCCCTACAACTTTTATGAATGACAGTTTTCGACATTACAAGTCCTTTACGAGATATAACCTAAAATACTCCTTTTGGGGTACATTTTTACCCCCTCCTTTTTTGCACGGGTCCTCGAGGTCCAAAACTTGACAAAATTTAATTTAACCATCCTTGAATGAAGTTCAAGTTTTATAAAATTCCGACCTTTTTCCACCTAACCCCTCTTTTGGCGACCTGTCGACCGTACTATTACAAGGGCTTAGATAATTGGTGTAATTGTAAGGAATTATTAATTTATTTATTTATTTTATAGGTAGACACTAAATATATATTTTTTAAATATTGTAATAAAATTCCTATACAATCATGAAAGAGACCAGATAGCAACAGCTACAGACCGCTCGAAGCGACACGTAATACGCACCCCTATCATTGTCACCCTTCAGTCTGGCTGCAGGGGTGGACCGCGGGCGCGAGCAAGCTTCTGTATTTTGGACCCGGTAGCTAGTTCGCGTTTTGATGGATAGATGGAGCTGTTTTTGCGTTTAATCGCAATACTTATTAACCCACATACAAGGAATTTATAATACACTTATAAATTCCTTGCCCACATATAACGTGTCATTTCAAAACTTTTAAATACAACTATGGCGGTTACGGTTTGAAGTTCATACCGGTCTTATTTCGGTCATTCTCAGCATTAGGTGTTCTTCGCATAATTACCGTACCCTTTTTTATTTCTCGCAGATTTCTCTTGAACACATTAAAATATGAAACACATTAAAGATACGAATTCAGTATTTAAAGAGGCATTAGATTATTAAAAGCGGTTTTCAAGTTATGGAGATTTAAAAAAATTGTGAGTACGGTAATTAGATAAGTCTAATACTTAATGTAACGGTAGTTAGAAAAGATCAATAAATCTATGTAAAATTAAGAAATTAAATAATATTATGCATCTAATGACACAACACATATAGGAAAAATGTGATAGTAAAAGTAAGTAAGGCGGGATTCGAACCCGCGCCTCCGGATTTTTTTCCTATACGTTGTGAATGCATAAAAATAATTTAAAATCTCGATAGAATACTTGTTTTTACAAATTATATTAATAATTATTGTTCATTTATATGGAATTAGAAATGAGCAATTCTCATAAAAAAAAATAACATTTTTGTTTGTAATTTTTATTGTTTTTGTGTTAAATCGGTTATAAAATCGATTTCAAACAAAAATTTAAATTAAAAAACAGTCCCAAAAAGTAACAAAATTGTTTGGTACTTAATTGCCCTACTTTGGTAATAAAAAGAAACATGGGTTTCTACCAAGTTTTTCAGACAAATTCGTTTTATTTTAAATTTATTTACAGACTACTGACAAAGATAGTCTTCTTTTTTCAAGGTGGTTTATACAAAAGAATTTTGTGAAAAGACTATTTTAGTGTATTTTTTTGAGCGCAGCGAGTATTCCGAATCACTAAAACGACTTGGTGGTGGTGGTGACAAAGTTTCAATAGGATCTCTTAAGGCCATATACCACACACCAAACCCGCTGGCCCGCCGGCTTTACCCGACGGTTGTTTTTCGGCCCGGATATCATCAGTGAATCTAAATCTACGACCACTTGTCCCTAAATTTTCCTTTTCCTATTGTCTTGTATTGTAATCTCTGAAATTTTCCCTATTTAATTTTTGAGTCTTCTTCCTCCTGCCTAGAAGTTCTTATCTCTTTTTTATTTTATTATAACTTTCTTTCTCTTATTCCTCTGATTGTTGGTACAAAACAGGGTCATTTTTATTATTTCTCGACGTTTTCGTGCTGCGAGCCTTATAATCTCTTTTATTTCTCCTTGGTTTTCTTTGGTTATCCCATCCTACAAATTAAAATCAATAATCAGTAGAAAACATCGATCTCTAGCAAGGTTTGAATTAAAGGAACGAATTAATTTTATATAAACAAATACCTGCCTAAATAAGCATAAATCAAATAATTATATAATATTTCACGATATTATAATATTACTATGTGGAAATCGTTACTAATATTGTATCGAACGTTTGTTTTTCTATTTGTTTGACGTTACAGCTAAACCACTTAACCGATTTTAATAAAATTTTGTATATAGATAACTTGAAGCTCTAGAGAAGGACAATGTTATTTTCTATTCTTGGAAAACCTCAGGATTTTTTTTTCCATGCGGACTGAATCGCGGGCATAACTAGTGGGCAATAATTTCATACAACGGTAATTAGAATCATATGGTAATTAGTATACGGTAAATAGAAAAACACAGATTTTCTTAGATATTTCTAAAACCTACAGAGTATGCAAATACTAGTTTACTACAATGTATGGATGTCAAAGTACTGTCTCTATTTAAAAAGCAACTGGGAACTAAGCTTAACCAATCTAGTATAAAAATAAGTAAACGGCAATTAGAAAAGTTTTAAACCAAGTATACGGTAATTATACACTTACGTGCTTCATTGGGGATAAACCTACATAACAGACGTGCACCTGCTGATGGGCCGCGACACGAACTAAGGGGCTCGCGGCACGTACAGTAGCGACGTGCCAAATATTGTTATTCAGGGATGTGTGTCCAGGAATAGAAAACGTCACGGTAATTATAACTTTAGATCGGACATGCGGTTATTAATTGATATTTATTTACAGAATGATTCTATTGAATGGATATTTTGTTATGTGATACACATTACCCTATACTGTTTAAAATGTTGAATGATGCAAATGAATTCCGTCCGTTATGAAAATGAATGGCAAGTTTTTACATTAAGTTGGTGTGCGGACGCGTCACGGTGATTAGAGAACAGAGGTTTATGAAATTAATTTAGCAATACAACTATTTAACAGAGGCCTATGTTTTTGTTTACAGCTAAATACGGACGCTTACATATATATAAAAATATTAAAGCTCTTGAATTTTTACAATATTACGGATATATTAGCCCGGACACGTAAAAACTGTCTATTCGGAGAATGGCCGATTTATATTTTTTATTACTAATACCTTCAAGCACAGTTTATGGTAATGTTTAGGTAATTTATATACAATAATTTTATTAATCTTTCTTCCTATCAACGAAAGTATTTTACACACAGCGGTGTGAGACATTACTCATTGTCTTATGAAAATTAATGAAAATGGCTATGTAATATTTTCAATTTTGTCGTGTTTCACCTCGAGGCTAGAAGATTTAATGTGTGCAATTGTTAAGACAAACTGTCCATTTAACCACGCAACATTTCAAAGCGAGTCACCACAGTTAGCAGGTACCACAAATTCCGGCGTCAATAAAACACTTTCTTTGTTTTCCCTTCATCGGGTACTATTGTCCAAGAGAAAGGGTTGACTACAATGCGACTGTCAATGACCAACTTGTTCGATTTATAGATGGTCGTGCTTAATTGGTTAGTAAAACAAACAGTAGACGCGGATGTAGCGGTCTTGATACTTATACTAAATAATACTAATACTAAAGAGGTAGGTGTTTTTATTTCTTGAAAACATTGTGTGTGTTTTGAACTGGTTTAGAAGAAAAAACTGACCGCGAAAATATCAGAATTTTTGTCGAGGTTTTAATAAATTTTATTAAATTTTTTAAGAATATGTAGTGACAGTGAAGAGTTTGACGTCGAGCAAAGAGCCAAAGACATAATTTTGAAGAATTGTCGAAAAAAAACAACCATCGTCGTTGTGATGTACGTATTCCTACGTATACCTACGTATTCTATGTTAAAATCGACAATGAATATGAAGCATGAAGTGCACATGAAGACATTTACAATTTTGACTTCGTTCCCGAAACGCTTATCCAGTCGTCATAAAGCTAAAAAGTTCAAAGTATTTACGACTCAGAAAGAAACTTTTTTAAATAATACTCCCATTGAAAATCACTTGGCGACCAAGGTATGTTTAGGTACCTACCTATATAACCTTGCTTTTTATGTAGGTACCACTACCTATATAAAAAGTCGATTGTCACATTTACTTTGTTTACTTACAGGTTGCCTTGATTTTCGGTATAAGTGGTGCAGGTGCAGAGGAATAGAACTGGTAAATATTACTCAGGCCGATGTCCAAAGTGACACCACGTTACAAGCTATAATATATAAAATTTGCCATGTACTAAGACGAAAAAAGATAGAAAATTCGTAATAAATGGAGAGTAGGTACTTAAAAATAGTTAAAGCTTATCAGCAACTAAGGCCCAGTGACGTAACCACCAATCGTTTTTTTTTTCTAAACTACCAAAATGGAAAATGCACCAAACAGGTCATAAGTAAAAACAAAATCAGTGGCATACCTAAAGAAATTGCGACTTATCTGAATCTGCCATATCCAGAACTCTACACAGGACATTGCTTCCCTTTTGGCAAATTCAGGTGCAAACCTCACCACGATTAAGAGACATGGTGGTTGGTATTGGTAGTCGACCAAGTAGCTGAAAGCTACATAGAGGAGTCTATTCAAAACAAGTACAATATTACAAAAAAAAAACTAGCATCTGGGCTCTAACCGTCTACATCTTGCGATATGACGAATGAATATCAGCAGTCGGATAATGAAAATATGATGGAAAGAAACTTCTGCCAGAAAGTCCTATGTATACAGAGCTGTCAACCCAATATTCTCAAATACAGTCTACAAATACAACATAGGTACGCGTGTAATGATTCCTAGGACGACAATTATTTACAATATAAATTTTAAAGTCTACAATTCATGAGGCAAGCTTCATACAATGGATTAAGCTTTGCGAGCACTAAAATATAATAAACTTATGGTTACAATCTGGTTACAATGTACCAAGCTATAATTCTATTCTCTTGAAACTTGATTGCTGTCAAGTTGCCACAAATTACTAGTTACAGAGCATAAAGCCGAAGTATCAATTCCACTCGTACTGGCTCTAAAGACACGTCTATAGCCAACAATGGGAGAAAATTGCGCAACGAAAAACCATAAAACCATCGAGATATCCCACCCTTAGAGGTGTAATCATTTATGTCACTAACGCCTTTAAAACAACCGTTTAAATTTGAACTAAGTGACTGGGGCTTTAAAGCTCAGTTTTGTTAATTACAAATCAGCAATGCTTTTTTTGTAAAATGTTAACTGTTAAGGTAATTAGATAACAATAAAAAAGAGTTAAGGCAATGATCACAGGTATTAGGGTGAAATTTTTCTCAGTACACCTTTGGTTGCGTAGCGGATAGTCAAAACCCGTTACTTAGGTACCTTTTTACAGTTAAAAAGTGTAGATTGTGAGTAATATAAGTTCTGTGATTAAAAAAGTGTCTTTAATTTTGTGAAAGAATTGTGAATATACCTATTCAATCAAATGTTAGTTGATTCCAATTGCGAATAATGTTATGCAGGATCTGACGATTCAACCAACGTCTTCGGTTTGTGTGAGCTTGTGTTGAGCTAAAAGCTTTAAGTAATTAAGGTGTAACACCAAAATGAGAATCATACCAAAATTATATGGTAAAAAACTAATCTTAATTTTAAATTCTGTAACTTTAATGTTTCTGTAACTGTAACTTTAAATAAGTATTGTCACGTTACATGTGGGCGTGTACGAGTATGTAAAAGTTTAGTTTGTTTGTTTGTTGCTCAATCACGCCAAAACGGCTGAACGGATTTGGCCGAAATTTGGGACACAGATACTTTGTAGCCCGGAGAGGAACATATCCCATTTTTTATCCCGGAAAAATAATTACCGCGGGATAACGTCATGTAGTCTATGCGGGCGAAGCAGCGGGCCGAAAGCAGGTATATAAATTTATTGTACTTACACTGCTAAATTTTAATTAGTGCAAACATTTTAGAGAATGAAAGTGTTCATCAAAACGATAATTTTTTCTATGGGTCCCTATCCACGAAATCGCGAAAATCATTTGTTCCATAAATTTTAGTCAAGTCCATGTTTTATTTTCTATGGAACAGCTGATACTTTTTACGCTATTTCATGGCTGATCCCATACTTACAGATGTTGTTGTTGTTACAAGTCACAAGTTGATGGGCATAGTCATCCCCTAAAATTTTTGTAGTACTTAACTTAAATTTTGTGGTGTGGGTTGGTGTGGGTATATTTTCCACCAAACTTTGTAACACAAATTTGATCCAATATGATGAAGAATGAGTGTCGGTCTAGTATTTACCAGTAGATAACTTTGTAATTTATGTAAAGTATATAAGTACTTAGTATTTACTTGTCGATAAGCTTTTATATGAAAACTTCATATTTTGTTATTTAGTCAGGGATGCTTTAAGCGTGTTTTTATAAACCAAAAATTAACAATAATTTACTTCTAAAACTAAAACATTAAATGTAGGTGCATTAGAATGTCATATTAATATACTTAACTAGATACTTAGAGCTTTTGATTTCTTTGTTTAAGGCTCTTACACATGAGCCTGTTGATTTGTATTTAAACTCAGAACTGGAAGGGAGGACACAAAGCGCTTAAAACGCTTTAGCGCACTAAAATTTGATCTGACACTTATCGAAAATCTAAAACAACCATGACATCAACGTTGTTGATAGTAAATTAAAACAAAAATTGCATATTTCTAGCAAGAACTACAGATTCAAGTGAAAAATTAAAGCTTCATACCTACAGGATTTTTTGTTTAATACTTATCATTAAACAATTTGAAAACTAAAGCAACCACGACACATTTTATATTATGTTGTAATTAGTTTATCTTTAATTTCTGGACTTCCACTTCTTGTAGGTATAGTTTTTGTGAAAAAACGTTTCAACTTTACGAGCTATATGCTTCTTAAGTGTAGAGCTTTTGATCCTTTTGTCTTAACTCCCCATTAAGGTAAACAGTCCACTTAGCACTCACCGAAACCCATTAAACGTTCATAGCTTTAAAATTGCTCCAATCAAATAAAATCAACATCGCGCGGTGTTTAGTTATCAATAAAAGCATATCCGAGGATGGCTCACCGTAAACTGTGCCATAAAACTGTTTATGGGCCATGTACACACATTAGACAGATATGTACGACAGTAAATCAACAACGATATGCACTAACTACTTCAGTAAGGGTTTGGCTATGTAAATAAATTTATGACATTTACAACCTTGAATTGTCTTCCCTGCGAATTTTATTGGCGTAATGAATCAAAATAACATCGGAAATGATTTAGGTTTCCTTTTTACGACCGTTACATTGTTTGCTATCGGTCGGCAGTAAATTGTTGAGAATTGTAAGTGTGGAGTTGACCTAATCTGGCGCCGGGGTTAGAAGAGAAATGTTTATTTATAAATGAGTTTTTATATAGCTAAGTTACAGCCATTCCATACTTACATTTTTTTCTCTATTTAAACAGGAACTGGAAATTTCAATTTTAATAAGATGCGGAGTAATTGTTGTTTTATTAAAAAGATAACACTAATAACATTTTATATTTCTAAATTTTTATGCCAATATGCTCAAATGCATTTTTTGAAGGAAACCAAAAGCTATTCGGTATGCATAGTTAAGTACTAATCCTTTTCCGTTGATGAGTAATAATTTGTCATATTACCTACCTAGGTACTTACCTATTATACCTATATTGCACATAAAGTCAACGTCATATTATATTTTACTTAGGTTTCATATTCATTATTTACATTCAAAGATACATTCCAACTAGGTACACTAATATTAGAAAGAGAGAAGATATTTTTTTTTGTCAGCATTAAAAAGCTACAGTATTCCTGTCACATAGGCTATATTTTTATCGGTAACACGAGCGAATATTGCATAAACACCTAGTCATGTTTAGGTAGGTAAAATCAATTACAAACAGTTAAAAAAGGCAGTAGGTTCTTTTAAATATGTTTTTACTTGTTCGAAGTTATAAATTTTAATCAACGACCAATTACCAATGATTGGCGTTAGAACAATCAGTAGTTACGGACGCAAAGCCATTGGACCTGTAACAGGCTGTTACATGTCCATTTGAAATTTATTTCCTATCTCTTAAAATGGTCATAACAATTTTCAAATTAAGTCATTTAATAATATCAGTGGGTACCTTCGAATTTTTTATAATACCTATGTCTGTTATTTTTCAGAACCGCTTTAAAATTCGATTGACTATATTTTCATCATGATTAACGCTAAAATATAAATGCTAAAACATTATTATACCATGTGTGTTTATTATAGGTTTCAAAATTAGTCTAGTATTTAAAAAAAGTTGTCATAAATATTAGATTATTTTTAAATAAGCTATAGATTTCTTGAAGGATTTACTTAACGATGCTGACAACACAAAACTTAAATTTAAAAAAGCAAGTAAGTATAAATGTTGTCTGAATTTTAGTTTTATTCCTAACAATAGGTAAGTAATTGAATTACTTTTTATAGCTACTGAATTGACGCCAACGTTAATTTTACATTATAATATTAGTGTGAATTCAAGGCTTTACTAAAAACGCCGGATGAAAATTGAAAGGAGCGCCTCGCAATTTCATTTTATTATCTTTACCTATGAATATTTTATCAACTACTCCCTAACTAACTAGGTACTATCTGAACTTCAGAAAACATTTTTCGTTTTTCCGAAAAGTTCATTTTACTTAGGAGCTTGCATTTAATAAATTAAATCAGTATTTGAAAGTAAGCAGCTAGTCTTAATGACCATGGTCGCTGCAAATATGCCATATAACGACAAAATAAAAAAAAAACAAAGAAATAACATTAAATCTGGAAATCTCATCGTGTGAGTAACGAACGTGGCAATCTGTTAAAATATATTTATTTCAACATATTTTACTATCTTAAAAGAAGTCGTGCATAAACTCGGTAGTGGTAGAAAACCCATTCCAATTCGATGACTGGTTAAAAGCGTAAGTTTCTTTAACCTGTGTCGGGTCCTTCCTTTTTCTCGTTTTGCTGAGCCCTTTACGACCTAAGCTCTTACCGAAGCTAAGCTGTAAGAACTCACGATCTTCTTTTTGCATTTTATGTGAGAAATATTGTGAAGCCACTGGCTTTTGTAAATTATACTTTACGCATTAAAATATAATATAAATAAATGAACATTTCATTAAAACTGAACACTACTAATTATATATTTTAGTATCTACTTAAGTACCTTCTCTTAATTCATTTATTTTAGTTTATTTTATGACTATCGCAATAATAAAACTCGATAGTTTCAAATTCAGTTGTAAGCAATATAACTTAATGGAAATATACCTATATAAAGGTTTTATAAGTCTATAATATTATCTATACTATATTTATTATATTATCTGTACTTATTCCTAAAATTATTATAATGAAGGATATTTTTTTATGAAATCACATCAGATTATTTTTTCTTTAGTAATTTATTTTACTGAAATATAGTATTTATTTATTACCAGAAAGTCTTAATACACTGTAGACTTACTCTCAGACAGAATAAGTATACAAAAGAAGCAGTAAAAGTATTCAAGACAATATCAATTGAAATACCTACAACTGAGCGTAGATTGGAAAAGTTTCAAGACAGCCCTACGTGCCTGCTCCTGGAGCTTTGTTAGGTACTTAAATAACTCCAATACAGGGCTGCCAGCAGTAAGAAAAATAAATTTGAAATATCCACAATAATTATTCCTCCTCGCTTACTTGAATTACAATAGTTTTTGTGTATTACCTATTGGAAATAATTTTTAGTTTGAAAAATCTAATGTTTTAGATTAGCAACATTACACAAACAAAATACACGCTTGAGAGAGTTTTTCGTTGTTTAGTTAGTTCTAGGAAAGTTATAAAAAGACTGAAAAGTTAACATGCCATAATTTCATTTTCTTTAGGCACCTATAGTATGGCAGTTGAGAGTACTTACCTACCTTTACAGCCAATCTAACAATTTAAAGAATCGATTTTTCGACGACTTCCTATCAACAAGTCACGTGTACTTTCCAACTACATTAAGGACAGTAAAGTCTGATGATAGCCCTTGTTTTAATTCACAATGTTAATCAGCAACTTTGCAGTCGGATCGCGAAATTAAACGACAATTAAGCAAGTTCAGTCCCGTACTAACGATGCTGTGAACTTTCCCGTACTTTTCGACGGAATAGAAATTAGTTGAACGTGTAATTTAAATTACTTACTTATACTGTTCTTAATTATAGCTAACTATTGATTCTGAAGGTCGATTGAAAGTTCTTTCATGTTTGGGTTTAATAAAAGATTTCGATTCAAATTTACTTGAAGATAAGATTCAATTTTATATTTATCTAGCTTCCGCCCGCGACTTCGTCCGCGTGGACATTCGAGAAAATACTTAGGGGACTCATAACCAGGATAAAAGTATTCTATGTTATAATCTACTACCGTCAGCAACTCAAATGGCTTCCTATCCGTGAGCGTAGGAACCTTAGAATCGTGTGTACTCTCTTCAACCTTTTATTCGATCCGCTTACCCCAGACTATTTGAAATCCAGGTTTCAGTTTCTGGGTGACTCCCATCAAAGAGAACTTCGCTCCAGCAGCAATTTTCTATTGAAAACTCCCTCCCATTCTACTGGCTTCGTCTCCCACTCGTTCTCCATTACAGCAGTACGACTCTGGAACTCCTTGCCTCTGAACATCCGTAGTGCCCCCAGTAAGTGCGTTTTCAAGAGATTGGTTCGAGAGCATTACTTGAATTCGTTACTCTAGGTCCATCGTATCTGACCTTTTTATTATATGTTGTTTTTATTATTTTATCAGTACTAAGTATATATCATTTAATTGTATGATAGGATATTATGTATGTATGTATATGTTATATTTATCTTAATATGTATCTAGGTATATTATCTATACATATAATAAAACAGAAACGGATAAAAGTCTGTACATGAAAGATTAAAAAAAAATAATTACTGCTATGTGATGTGTACAGGATATAGACCCCAAAACGATAGATATTAAAATTTTTGTCTGTTTGTCTGTTTGTCTG
Organism: Crambus lathoniellus; assembly: GCA_949710035.1. Lineage (NCBI taxonomy): Eukaryota > Metazoa > Arthropoda > Insecta > Lepidoptera > Crambidae > Crambus > Crambus lathoniellus. The sequence continues at coordinate 13,231,264 of OX453307.1, forward strand.
TTTGTCTGTTTGTCTGTTTGTCTGTTTGTCTGTTTGTCTGTTTGTATGTTCGCTTTTCACGCAAAAACTACTGGACGGATTTTTACCAAATTTTGTATAGTAATAGCTTATAACCCGGGTCAACATATAGGGTACATATATTTAATAAAAACCCCTTATTCCTACGGGAAAATACAAAAACTGATTCTTACTAAAATAGATGGCGCCACATGATTATGAAAATACGTTATATTTAATCGCTGTCTCAATTAATAATGAATCATGTTATTTTTTTTACCTGCTTCAAAACATAATATAAATTGAAACCCATCCAGCCCCCCTAGCATGACCAACCAAAACGCGATATGATATGATAAGTTATCTGGTTTAACTGTCAAAAGACTATGGGTTTTGACGTTTGAATGTCAATAAATCGCTTTATCATGCGATACATATCGAGTTTTGGGTGGTCATGCTAGGCTTACAGGCCCATATAAAATCATAAAAATAATTTCATGTTATTTACGTCATTATATCTACTAAGCAATAGATGGCGCAGGTAGTCAGTAAGATATACCTCTCACAAAAGTACATTCGAATGATTATTTTAATTAAGGTGAAAGCCCCCTCTGTTGCCACTTTAAGATGTTTTTCACTTCTTTCGCATCATAACTACTAAGCAATAGATGGCGCAGGAAGTCAGTAAGATTACGATATACCTTTCACAAATGTACATTCGAATGATTATATTAAGTAGGATGAAAGCCCCCGCTGTTGCCACTTTAAGATGTTTTTCACTTCTTTCGCCTATGGTCTTAAGTAGGTATCTATAAAATACAAAATTTATATCTAAAATTGTCAAGAATGTATCTTATACTTTTCTTTACATTTTTAAATACTTACAATACAAAAAAACTACTTAAAAAAATTTTACAGACTCCAAAAAGTATTTGTCAACTGAAAAGGAAAAATATAATATCTATAATTTAGGTACCTTTTTGAGGTCGGTGCCAGTCAGTTTATTTTTTTTAATTACTTTTTATTTCTTAAGTTTTAGTGTACAATAACAATAAGTTTTAGTGAATTGTACTATAACATACCCACGGAAACTACTAAACTGATTTTGATGAATCTTAGACTGTTTCCAAAGTTAGAATACACCTAATTTAAATCAAATAGAATCATCTCGATATGCCTTAAGATTTCTAGAAATTCGTGGACAAACATAGTAAAAAACATATAACTAAGTATTCATATACTTACGAAATTTTGTTTTATTTTAGTAAATTAAAAACCTATTTTTTAAACTTAAAATGTGCGAAGGGTGCCGATTGATGTGTTTGTGTTAATCAAATTTTAAAAGATACATCGAGAAATCAATCCTTAACTAACTTAGATAAAATAAAAGAAACATCTAATTCGATGTAAACTGAATTATTACTATTGTTATTATGACTTAAAAGTCATAGATAAAAAGTATATTATCAAGCAAAAGTTATTAACGAAATGTTTTAAGCTAAGTAAGTACTCGGGGCAGTGGCCAAAACTGAAGTTTTCACCCTATTGATGTAATATTTCTATTTCGCATTTCCACTCAACGCTAGATGTCGCTACAGTAAGTATAGCGGTGCCACAAATATATCTGACCCGGTGACAGTGGTCGTGGAGGAGCCACTAGCAATACAAAATTAACTGTCAAAATGGACTGCCGGCAATCAACAGTATATTTAGTACCAAAAACTAACCACTGTGTGAAATAAGTTTGTCGCAATGTAGACAAAATGTCACCAATGTAATTTTGAAAAATTTGCTCATAAACGCTAAGTGGCCAGTACGTAGATACCGACACCTACCTACCATTTTTTATGTCATTTAACCGGCTCTGGCTACTTAGGCCTTCAGCCGTAGGTACCATCCAATAAAATAAAGGAATATTAAAAATAGTTTTCTATCTAACTTATTTATTCATTTATTTACTAGGAAAGCTTACATAAATGATGTTAAATTAAATAATTAAATGGTATATCATTACATTTTATACCTGTTACTTAAAGAAAGTTAATTACAAGCTCTCACAAATAGGACATGTCTCCATATCAAAATACTAGCCTTCCGCCCGCGACTTCGCAAGCTCGGACTAAACGACGACGTTATCCCGCGGTAATGTGATATTTTTCAGGGATAAAAAGTAGTCTAAGGCAGCCATTACACAGTCCATCCAGATCGCGATCACTGATCGTGATCTTGATCGCGATAGAGATTTACTATGTAGATATTTTGCTATCAAGATCGCGAGCCGTCTATCACCTTCGTACACAGTCAATCTGGATCGCGATCATTGATTTTGATCGCGGATCGCGATCCAGATTGACTGTCTAATGGCTGCCTAAGTATGTCACTTTTCAGCTGCCAAACTATTCCCATTCCAAAAGTCACGTCGATCCGTTGTATCAATTTTGACGTGAAAGACGGATAAACAAACAAACCCTCTTTCACATTTATAATATTAGTATGGATACACACAATCTCTTTTTCATTTTATAGTAAAAATATGATTGGCCTGATATTATGCATTACTAAGTAAGAACATAAATTTTAGCTTGATACCTCCCACGCATACTTGAGAAAAAGTTTCTTGATAGGTAGACGGACAGATCTATGAATGAGGGCTCAACTATGTACATGCAGCATTTGATAACAACATACCATGTTCATACCCTAGCCTGCATAGTCGACATTCTTTAGACCCTTTTAGTAGAGAATAGGATTTCAAGAAGAGCGTTATGAAATCTGGGCAACAAACACACATAAACTAAACTAACACAAAAGTCACTACACCACGCGTACGAAGTCGCGGGCAACAGCTAGTGATATAATAATCACTACATAGTATAAAACAAAGTCGCTTTGTCCCTATGTCCCTTTGTATGCTTAAATCTTTGAAACTACGCAACGGATTTTGATGCGTTTTTTTAAATAGATAGAGTGATTCAAGAGGAAGGTTTATATGTACTTTTTATCCCGATATTCCCACGGGAACGGGAACCACGCGGGTGAAACCGCGGGCGGCCGCTAGTTATCATATATATTAGTATTATGTAAATATCTGAGTTTTTATTTTAACTGTAAGTATATGAATTTTATTCAATAAGTATCCCTTTTTTTTTATTTTCTTTTGTTACCGCCATGACTTCTCCTTTACATTCTTTCCGGTTGACTGGTAGAGAATGCCTAAGGGCATTAAGTCCGCCATTTGCTGTATGTGCTGTATGTGCAATAAAGAATTAATAAATAAATAAATAAATAAATAATTTCATCAAAATCCGATTAGCCGTTTTTACGTGATTAGGCGGGTCCTCCCTCACCAAGCGAGCAGCCTTGCGCGAGGCAGAACGTTTGCCACGTGCGGCGACTTTCATACACATATTCATCCCCTATTTTACCCCCTGGGTTCGATTTTGGGAAAATTACAAAATGGGTTGCCTATTTGTTTTAAGAAGTAAGCCTACAAAGTTTCAAATTGAAATGTCAATTTTACCCCTGATTTTTCATTCAAAATTTCACCCCTATTTCAACCTTTTAGGGGTTGAATCATGTTCAGCGTGTTAAACATCAAAATAAATGCCATTTTGCAGTCGTCATTCCATAAAACCTCAATAATGACATCCTTATCGATTTTTAGGTTTATTTATCCCATTTAACCTCTAAGGGGTTGATTTTCGAAAAAATACGAAATATGTGTTTGCTTATTTGTTTTACTTTCCGACCATAAGCCTAAATAATAAATTAAATGAAGGACTTTCCAGATACAACATTTCATCCCCCTTTTTACCCCTTCGGGGGTGGAATTGTCAAAAACGCTGACACAGGTAAATATTAATTTTCAATTGCCAGCCTAAATACAAAATTTGAAGATCCTAACTTCAAAGCTGACGGACTTTCATACAAACATTCATCCCCTATTTTACCCCCTTAGAGATATAATTTCCAAAAATCCTTTCTTAGTGGATGCCTACACTGTATAAGGTATCTATGTGCAAAATTGAAAGTCTCTAGGTTCAGCGGTTTGGGCTGTGCTTTGATATCTCAGTCAGTCAGTCAGTCAGTCAGGACTTTGAATTTTATATATATAGATAGCTCAAAAGTAATAAACGCTTTATTAAAAAATATAGACAAAAAGAACGGCACATCTATTTATTATTTTTAACATTATCTTATAACCAAGTAAAAATAAAATATGAAATTGAAATCTTAGAAAAACAGCCTATTGTCGTTTAAAGCAGTATACACCTTTCATTATCAACAGAATAAAATTCTGTAAAAATAATAATTTTGCCGTTATCGACTCTAGTTTTATTCTTCAGAATGAATTTTAAGAACCAAGCTCTTCGCCACATATTTAGTTCTAGACTAGACCCAAGAGACAGTACTCAGGAATAATGAAGTGCCAAGCATGATCCTTCCGTTGCTATAAGATCGACTTAATTTTTATCAGTCGCGTCAAGAATGCTGCCTCGAATTTGGAGCGGTATTTTAGCCTGTGGGGCAGAAATTCCTTGTATCGAGTTAGCTTTGACGTACGGATACCACCTGCTGAGATGAAAACCGGTATTGGAGATCTAGTATCTGTCACTAAGTAAAATGTATGCTAACATTATAAATGCGAAAGTCACTCTGTCTGAAATATTAGACCGGAATTTAAGAAGAAAATGATTTTGAAGGAGATACGATAACTTAATTAGCATAGGTACTACGGCACAGCCTTACTACTGTGACTATGGTGAAGGTAAATGGTAAAAAGTGATTTAAAAGTTTGTAAAAAAACCACGCGGTTAGGCTTAGTAATAAATAATAACAAAAGTTATGTTAGACACATACCGACTTTATTATTTTTACTTTTTTAAAATTCACGATGCAAATGAAGAATTAGAAAAAAAATAAATTTTACTTTTTTAAATTCACAATGCAAATGAAGTACCTATTCGAAAAAATCGATCCGTCACAACTAGCTCCGAAACTACATTGATGAAATAAACGCTACCGCTGGCTGACAGCGCGTTAGAAGTATTGGATAATTTCGATGCTTCTCCTAACGATTCCGTAGGTCACTAGTGAAAGGTCGCTCGTGGGGTCGAGTTCCAACGGAGAGTTGAGAGACAGGTCGATTTTTTTCTAATACCTACTTCATTTAAATTTTTACTTTTTTGCATTCACAATGCAATTTTTATGGTTGAAAAATGGAAAATGAAGTATTTTGAAAAAATCGACCCGTCTCACAACCAGCTCCGATGGGATGAGGATGGTTGTGAGACGGGTCGATTTTTTCAAAATACTTCATTTTCCATTTTTCAACCATAAAAATTGCATTGTGAATGCAAAAAAGTAAAAATTTAAATAACTTGCCATAGTAATTTCTTCTTTAGCGATTGTCAAATATCTGGAAAGGTATTTCTTTCGCGTGTGGGGGTAGTAATATCTTCACATTGATGAAATTAACGCTGGCTATTCAGCGTGTAAGAAGTATTTGATAAATTCGACGCTTCTCGTAACGACTCCGTAGCTCAGTGGTTAGAGCAGTCGCCCGGATAGCGAAAGGTCGTGGGTTCGTGTCCCATCGGAGCTGGTTGTGAGACGGGTCGATTTTTTCAAAATACTTCATTTTCCATTTTTCAACCTACTTCATTTTTAATATAAGTATACCGACTTTTAATGGATATCACTATAGAGCCTCAAATTGGTCTCCTAAATAATTACCTACCAAAAACTACAAATTTGTTTATTATACTTTATTCAAATGAAAGTTAAAATAGGAATTCAATTAAAGTTAAACAATATTATTGTAAATAGAGTAATTTATCGAACAGTAATAAATTCTGTTAATTGACTGAACCAGTTTTTGATTGATGAAGTGTTTCCTATAGTTCCGTAAATGGCATATACAGGAATAGTGACACTTATCACTGTCACTCCAAATGATAAGGAAGTAAATTAAGTCTATTTTCTATCAGAGGTCACGAATGACCATTTCCATATCAAACCTTAAAATAAGGCGACTACAAAAAAACAAAAGCAGGGCACAATATTATATTTAAGTATATACATGTAATCAACCAATATTTTCCCACCAATTTACTGCTTAATTACGTGTGTAAAGCACATAAAATGCGGCACCTAAATAACCGAAATATTTCCAATATACAGCTTAAACTCTGTTCCTTAACTTGAGGTGGTAAAGTTTAAATTCGAACTTGACTTGTGTCGATAATTCAAAAGCAACTGACGGCCAAAGTTTAATTAAAAGAGTCGTCAATTACGTATTCGTTATGACGTTTTGACAGTCGCTATGTCCTTGTTATCCGTCCCTGATGGTTAGACACGTTACGTACCTTGTAAACGTTTGTTGAAACTGTTATTCCGTCTTTTATTAGAAGTATACACGCCTTCATCAATAGGAATATGGGGAATAGTATGTTTTTTAATGTTTTTTTTTAATCCATAACGCATTAGCACTTGGCCTTCTTCACACCAGATATGAAGTGATGATAATGCTGAAGGAGGAAGCGCACCACTCCCGGAATCTTCAATTACTGAGGAACTGGCTAGATAGCCAGTTCGAGCTTTTTTGTTTGAGCTAAGATTAGCTCAAACTGCCGGAACTAAACAATGCTGGAAACATCGTTGTTATGGCATCAGACTTAGATAAGTTTAAGTAAAGAATCATCATAAACGCGTACCTAAGTAATAAAAAATTCGCAGTTTTTATTTTCCTTTGTGCTCAGGTTTGTTCTCTGACAAATGACAAAGTAGAATGATCAACTTTTGTTATGTTATCTAGTGTCTAAGTGTACTGCTATTTGCGAGCGATATCCATCACACATTAACAAAATGCAACGTGCTTAGCTGTAGCTATATTTTGAACCAGTGTGGCTTACTCGTTCCCGTGTGAATATCGGGATAAAATATAGGTAGCCTATGTCACTTAGAAAGGCTGTAGCTTTCTAATAATAAAATAATTTTCAAAATCGGTTTATTCGTTTTTTAGTTTATCCATCACAAACATACAAACAAGCAAAAACACCTGTTAACTGGCTCTAGCCTAGGTACTAACTGTTAACCGCGTCCAAATCACAAAAACTTTCTCGTTAACAAAAAACATCTACCTTTAGCTAACGCGGCAACCATCGTTATAGTTCGGGGCAAGTTCCAAGTTCCCCCCTAATTTTAGCTAACTCGAATCACAATACGGGGCGGGCAAAGACGCCATATTGTTCCGACAGCTTTTAAAATATGCCCACGATACGTTCCACTGCTTCTGTTATTGTTTTCTACCGATACTATACATATAACCTTCATTTAAATGCTCCATCGTTACGTACACAAATTTATTCACGAAATTTAAAAAATACGGTGAACATAATATTTTATTGGTAGTACAAATTATTTTCTTTATCGGCGCGAATCGATACGCTTCCTATTTTTTAAACAAAGGTTTGTGACATAGTCATTTTTTATATTTTTTATTAGAATTGATTGGTATTGTGTTACATATCGGCGAAATAGAGCTCCATATTATGTAAAAAAACATATGAGATAGAACATTTTTTAAGAAAAATCATTCCTATAATTTTATGCATAAACAGCATAAACTTATAGTAATAATCGAAAATATAAAGTAAAACGGATACAAGCAGAAACTTATATAGGTACCTATTAGTAAAAAAAGTTAACGAAAAATAGCTTACCTCACACCTAACTTGATACAGGAAATTGTTTAAGATAAGTATCTCTTAGTACCTACTTTAGTATCCATATAAAAATAACTTCACTGGTCAAAAATAAAAAGGCTTTATTAAAACATTATTCACTCAAAATATAAATGCATAAAAAGTCAAAACTGACTTTACTCTAGCCACCGGCGAAGCTACTGGCGCAACTTTAAAATATTCCTTTTCCGTTTCTTGAGCAATATCGGTATTGTCTATACGTCATAAGATTATAAAAAATCGTCATTGTCTAGTTTGTTTGTCCGTCAATTCTTATTTATGACGCAATAAGGAAGTATCTCCGAAGCATATTTAGACGAAAGGGTTGAAAAGTTTAAAGAGGTATTCCGTTCTTCTTTGAAACTTTTGTTATTTTTTAAAGTTCATTGTTATTGTTCGTCTATTGTTTAATTTGTTAGGTTTTTTATTTGTTTCTATAATTTTCTGAAGTGCGTTTTGTGTCGGAAACAAATGTTCGACAAATGTGTTTTGTAGATCTAGGTGTGTTCCATTGTTCGATCGACCTCCATCAGTTTTGTTTCATGCATGGTTTTTTAATGTTTTATGGTTAACTGGAGATTCGTTTGTCTTTGCTTTATTCTTACAGACGAAATTTATATTTTGTGCGTAAAACGCAATTGAAATCCTTATCACCTTAACTTTTTTTTTCAAACCTATAAAGCAAATAGGTAGATTATGGGTGTGTACCTATATTACCTACCGAAATTATTTTCCAATGTAAAAATCAACTCCATATTCCATGGATGATCATACTTTTTAACTTTTTCATTAACACAATGTCACCCTTCCTTATTTGTAACAAACAACTGAAACTTATCATTGTTATCATTAATGATTGTTTCTTATACCTACCTACAATGTCAATCGAATTATTGTATGTCTCTACCTGCAAATTATACTTTACGTGGCACTTAATAGAGTTGGTTTTACAATAGCTTAAGTTTTACAGAGCAATTTAGTTCCATATGTAGGTATGCCATGTATGGCAATGTGCATGCACGTATTGCACGTATGGTCGGGGATATTTTCGGTCAAACACTTTATGGTTGGATTTGCTTGTACTCGATCGAAGCGTGCGTTTGAAAAAGCGATTTACATATAATAGGTCTTTACATATGAAATTGCCGTTTTTTTCTTTTGTACATATAACTTAACAACTTTTATAATATTAGAAATATATAATTTCTTTAATATTGCGTTACATTAAGACCGTATCGAGCAACTTTTGATAATTTAATAACCACGATATTTGATTATTTACATAGAAAAAACTTATTCCGAAAGTTACGACTATTTTTGTTTCCAGAATTTCGTACTTTATTAGTTGTAACTTAGTGAAAAAAATTTTTTTTTCTCTTAACGAATGTGTCATTTAGTAGTTAAAATGTCTATAAATACGTGTGTAAAATTTTGTAAATTTACATAATATTAGTCGTTAAATAATAACAAAAACGTTAGTATGGAAAAAAAATAATTACAGAAATCTCCATACAAAACGGCAATTTCATAGGTAAAGACCTATTATTTTAAATGTTTTCGAAGATATAGAGCATCAAATCAGACTAGGAGACTTGCTTGAAAGGCCACAAGCCAGTAACAACATACTCTCGCCATAGAAAATTTTAGTCTTAAATCGATTGTTTTAAGACAGAGTCAAAATCGTATTTCAAATTTATATTCTCAAACCTTAGTACCTACTGTTATATATTCTGTGGTTATACTTTTGCATGGTATTAGGTATAATTTAATATTTGCTCAGCGGTGGAGGATTTAGCCTTATCTTCACTTAACAGTAGGTGTGATGTGAAGGCTAAGTGCTACCCCGTTTCGGATAAAAAATATTTAAATTCCAACAACAGTCATATACCTGGTATATGCTAAGCCTATGATAGGCAAGCGAATATGGCCGTTAAGTGGTCAGCCGGGAGCTCGTACCTCGAGTGCAATGTCTGGGCCATTATGCGTCGTTCATCAGCCTGTTGCGCCGATTGAGGACGTCGCTCGATTGATCGGGAAGGTCGGTTGTTTTGTTGCAACTGCAATTGCAACTGAAGTACTTAGGTACCTATTATATGTTGTGAGAGAATAATATTTTTGCATCGGCAAATTTTTTTTTTGTCTCTTATACATCTGAGAGACAGAAAAAAAATTAGCCGAATGTTATGGAATTGTCATTAAAATAACCTTTTAACAGATTTCACGATAGAAATTAGGATCAGACAAAATTAATGTACTTTTTGATTTTAACTAATTTGTAAGCACTTGTGATCTAAAATGTTGAGGGTAGCTTTTTCTGCATACCTATTAGAGCAAAATCCTAGGCCCGCCAGACCTTTCTAACTTATTTTCTGACGACTAAAAGGTGTTGGATTTGGTAGTTTTATGCCCTTTTTAAAGATAATTCGGGGATATTGGACCATATCTGGTAAAACCTCACCCAAGTTTGTCGCCATTGCCATAATCATGTTTTATCTCGGCAGCTTGTAGTGGCTGAAATGAAACAAGATAGTGATGCTTGAAGGTCATTTTCACTATAACCACGCCTTATCCACACTTAGCATCAAGTGGGATGAAGGTCAAAGTTCCTTTTCTTCTTTTACACTTGGAATTGACTCAAGATAGCTTAACTATGTAAATATCTTATACCTACAGACTATTTAGCTACTTCAAATGCAAACATAAAATAAAGAATTATCGGCAACGATATAAAAAACTTTGGGTTCATAAAGAAAGCTAAATTTCTTAATTGTTCTTTTTATCAAAAACATCATCAAGAGATGAATCAAAGACGTTGTAACTTAGGAGAGTTCAGAATTAGTTTTGAGACCTGAACTAAGATAATTAACATCCACATGATATACAAGCAAATTTAAGAACCATACAAAGCATCTCGATCTATCAGCAGTACTGCATTGCTATACTACTAACATCTCCAGTGTCGTATTACGCTTGCCATCCGCGTTCAGTGCATTCCATTGCACATCGCCAATCGATTTACGACCTCAAATTGATATTTCTAGCGCATTCGATGAGCTGGCGCCATTGCTGCTCCGTAATCGATCACTCGCGATATATTTTATGCATCACAATCGATTATTCGCTATATATTGTATGCATCACCAGCAATCTATGCGCGATCATCATCATCATCATCTATTTCAATGTCCCCGCTGGGGTTCAGACCTTTCCTTAAAAGGAGAATGGCCACGCGTGTCCAATCCAGATTGTTGGATATTAACGTCTACAAATACAGCCAGGATCTTAGCGTGCTGATGCAAGGAGGTGCTCAAGATAGGTACCTAATAAGTTTTTGGTCACCCATCCCGTGAGTGGCCATCACTAAAGATGCTTAACATCAATGATTGCAGGCTGAGCCCAAACACCACTACTTACTATCTCGATTCGAGATATAGGTAAGTACTTAGTTATTTTTTTCTCGAACTGCCATTAATCGATCACTTACGATATATTTTAGGCATCACTAGCAATCTATGCGCCATATCGGTCTCTTAAGTGATGCTCAGGAACGTAAATCTATCGGCTATGTATTAAGAAAGCGTTATCGCCTGTATTTATGTTGTTTTATTATCTGTGCATATTATCTGGTGTTGTAAAAAAGGGGTTTAGTTTATGTGACAGTGTTTTGTTTGGAATCACCGTAATGACAGTGAACTAGTAACAATATTGGGAAAAATTAAATCTACGCAGGTAGCTTACTTCTGCAAAAAAACTGTGGAAGTAAGCTACATAGGTATATTTCTTTTTTCACAATGGTTAAGGGCTTTCGCCAAGTGGCGCCTGATTCAATCAAATTATGAAAATATTTTGGCATCGTTTGTTAATTAAAGTTATACCTATCTAAAATACAGTGGTACTTACTCGTAAAATGTGTAACAATATAATAGAACAGTGTTTTCCGGTTAGCAGTTCAGATTCTTAGACCAATAACTAGTGACAATATTGTGAAAAAAGAAAAATACGTAGGGCAGGGTACCGTTTGTGGCCACTTTAAGGATTTTTTGACTTTTAAGCACTAAGTACTAAATGGTCTTAGCTATTTAAGAGACAAATTATATCTTAAATTATATATAATTTATCTACCTTTAAAGGTACATTATTCAAATTTAAAAAAGTAAAATAGTTTTTTGTATATAACACAAAATGTGTGAGAGGTGCCAAATGTACCGGTTTTGGCCACATATTAATAGTTAAACTTTTGTAAGTATAGCTAAAAAATCAAAATCAAACCCAGGTTAAATGAATATATTCTAATGTGCTAGAAACCAATCAATTGCAAAACAACAATTTAATTGTAAAAAACAAAGGTGTATAAAGTATTTCATCCAAAACAACTTTCTTAAAATTTTCATACAAAACATTTTTGAAAACAGATAATGGGATTTATTGAAAAGAAATCGTATGACTTATGGAATTCTAACGGTTGTTATTATTACCTTAAAATACCTTATTTTAATTGCCTTTAGCAAAAATGGCGAAAAAATGTTTAAAAACTTTTCGACAATAAAGTGGCCAAAACCGGTACAGTGGCCAAAACCGGGGCTTCTGCCCTAGGTAACCTACTTCTGCAAAACAAAAATAAATTCCTGTAAAACCCGAAAACATTACAGAAACGTGGGAACAAGTACCCGTGCAAGACTATACTTTTACTAGGAACAGAAATTAATATTCAACAATTCAGCCAGCCACAGTTTCACCCATTCATACATACAAAGCTTATCCAACGGAAGCCCTCGAACCCGGTGATTTTGATGCAAATGAGACGTTGTCTGCCTCCAAATTGCCCTTTGGTCAAGCCCAGGCCGATGACCAAATATTAAAGCTTACCCTTTAAACACCACCCTTAATTCCACAACATTGCAAAACAACCTGTATTTTAAAGTAACTTCGACCTATAGTCCTGTAAAAGCGAAGCTTTCTGCATATTTTACGCTAGATGTAGTGTTATTAGTGATAATGCGGTGAAGTATGGACGGCAGGAATTGTAAGGACAGTAATTATGGGTGATGCACGAATTAAGTCCCGTAATGGACACGGATAATATCTTGCGATTTTGTAAATGGATGTAGTTGATGGGCCACGCAGTTGGTTCATTATGTGTTCATGGGGATATTTTTCGATGTCATTTGCGATATGATGTAGGATGGCTGGTAAGGGGGGTCTTTTGTAATATTTTGATCGTTATGTGTCTTGAGAGTGTGAAGGGTCTGCATCGGGTTCTGAAAGTGTGATAATTGAATAAATTCTTTTAACATCTAAGAGCCCTCGCCTACGGCGACTTGTTGTAGCGATGCTGTCGCGATGCTAGCTGTGAGCCCACATAACCATGATTCAGTCGCGATGCAAACGCGATACTGTCGCGCTTCTGTCGCGATGCAAACGCAATACAGTCGCGCTTCTGTTGCGTTGCAAACACGATTCAATAACGGCACAAAAATGCCTTTGAAAGAGTAAGAGCCCTCGCCAACGGCGACTTTTGTGTAGCGATGCTGTAGTGCGTTAGTAGCGATGTTGTCATGCGTTAGAAGCGATGCTGTCGCGCGTCTTGTAAGGGCGCGACAGCATCGCTACAAAAAGTCGCCTAGGGTGAGGGCCCTAAGTGCGTAATACTTACGAAAAAATGGCGACGTAATTGATATTAATGGAACAAATAATTTGGTAAAATTCTCTGTAGGTATTTATGCGAATATCTAAATTATAAAAAATAAAATCTTTAGTAAAATATATTCCTTGAATCCTCTAATATAACTAATATACTTACAAATATAAGTAACTGTTTATACTTAAACTCGTTATAGGTTTATACCTAACTACAAAGATAGGTAAATTTTCAGATTTTTTCATATGCTTACCTATTGCTTTAAAACATGTTGTTGCCATTTCATAAATTATATTAATACAGATTCACAAAGAAAAGTGATTTTATTTAGAACAATGTTTCTAAAGTTCAAACTCAAAAGAAGCGATTTGTCTAAGACTTCATGATATAAAACGGGCAATAAATACTTATACTATAACATGCTTAAATTCACACCAAAATTATATAAACATAAGTGTTTGCCACGATACCGTGACGCAGTTTTCGAAATATTAACTAAAAATACCGGTTCCATCCATTCAGAGATCACTATTTTAGAGTTATAGAACGCATCCGCACCTGAAAAGATTCTCTTTTTGTAAAAAGCTTTCTTTGTAAATCCACAGACACATTTTGTGGTCCGGATCGTGTGACTAGTACCAGTTATCCTACTTCATGGTTAATAAATAAAATTATCAGGAACACCTCCGCCCTATTATGAGATTAAGTTTACTCTCCGTTCAAAACCTCTCACTTATTTCGTAGACTTTATCGGGGTGCCCGATAACTGTACGATTACCCATGAAATATATGTACTTTATGTAGCCACGACCAGTCTAATATAACTTTTAATTTATTATAAAATAGTTATCAACTTTCATAGGAAATGTTGTATCTGAGTAAGTAAATAGGTACTTGCTACAACTACTCACAACAATAACTTAAAGAAACCACTTTCATTTCACCATAATCTAGATAAATAAGTGAGTTTAATTAGTTTACAGCTTCGTGTGTTAATATGTCTGCTGCAGCGCAGAAAACAAATATAAACAAAAGCAAAATGAGGTGTTTAGTCCAGACTCGCTCCCCTAGGACGCCGCTTCCTCGCAATTTCACAAAACGCGATACACCGACCATTGTCTATCCTTTATATACCACACGTCGCTCGCCCATTTAATCCTGAGCCCTTCCATCCCCTTGTAAACATTCAAACTGGATCCAATGAGAAGCAGACCTAATCCACCTCCTCAGCTCAGTGTCATCTGGCCAGCTGCTACAGACGGAAATAACTAGACGGTGAAACCAAATTAGAATATTCTCTAAGGACGGCTAGAACTTCCGCTAATGTGACTGTAACTAAACTAACGTTTCAGAGATAGATTTCGTTTAACAGAAATTTATAATTAAACACAGACAAGCACACTCCCGCCTCAACCCGTCAGTGGGTTGTAAATAAAATTGTCGTAAAGTGTCGCCATTAAACATTTGCTGTTAAAATAATGTAGCCAATCGACTTTTGTAATAGCGACACTTCGCAACGAGGTGGACATTAGCTTTATGGAAGGAGATGATAAATTGATTTTAATGGGCATTCGATTGCGTATAAATCAAGCGTTCGGATTAAAAGATCCATTTGGAATGGCCTTGTATGGCTCAATTTCGTGCCAGTTTTTAAGATCCTCTCCCCCTCCCGTGCCCCTTTAAAACTAGTTATAAACATCTGCTTTCAATGAATTCACGTGGGTCAGTCAAGAACGGTTATTGCCGTCCGTTCTATAGACGAACTGCGGGCGGTATTATGTAAGCACGCTATATCGATTTATTTTATCCGAAACTGCCGCAATTATGACATTAATTCAGATCATAAGAGTCATCGATGCTCATATAGAACGATAGAATCGAATAACTTTATCGAGGTGCCGCGTGAACGAAAGCGTTCGGTTGGAAGTGTTTTTTTTTTTGTTATCGTGTAGATATCGAAACGGGTAAAGGTGTGGGAAGATGCCGAATAAGACGACCGTATACGGCGGATGGCTGCGTGCAGAGGAAGGCAGAGATAGCTCGGCGATTCCTTTCCTCCACATAGCCGTACATAGATAAAGCGAACAGGTTATGTAGATGCCGAAGCTATAAGTTTCACATTTAAAGCTCTGTACACTCTATATTTGAAGGGTAATTATTTTTGTGGTTTAATCTGCAGTCGGCGGATTACCCATAGTAATTTTTAAGCGGGTTTATATTGCATTCCTTACGGGTAGGTAGTTCTCTTTTTGTGTTTTCAACATATATGAAATGGATTCTCTCGTTTTCCTATATGCGATGCTAATATGCTTAATAATGATAATTAAATCCCAAGTAATGCCGCTTACAATGTAGCATACTTAATTAAGGTAAAAAAAAACAACTAAGGTCTTGTACCTAAATTCCTTTTAAGAATGTAATTGCTTTAAGGTGAAAATGTCAGAAAAAAAAACTTACTTTGTTACTTTGAAGATTTTGCAAAGCATTCAATATAAAAGTAGAAATTTAAAAAGCTCTTTACTTCTAAAAATAATAAGAAGAACCAGAAAATAAGTCCACCTATTCCAATAATGTATACAACGATATATTTAGCTCGCACAAACGCCCAAGGTATGTGAAAGCCAAAATTTTCGGTCGCCGGTTAACACAAT
Source organism: Crambus lathoniellus (assembly GCA_949710035.1). Classification (NCBI taxonomy): domain Eukaryota; kingdom Metazoa; phylum Arthropoda; class Insecta; order Lepidoptera; family Crambidae; genus Crambus; species Crambus lathoniellus. Next base: position 13,247,295 of record OX453307.1, read on the forward strand.
GTGACTAAAATATCCATAATTTTCGGGCCAGTGCCATCATAAGTCTCGTTAACGTCCATTAGATAGTAGGTAAAAGGTAGGAAGGGCTAAAACTGTGGTTCCAACGGGGCGATTAACTTAGAAGCTGTTTAAATCACTCGTAGATATCCCTGGTTCACCTTATTAAGAAGGGCGGAGAAAAGGTATTTCACCTTTTCTATATTGGTTGGTTTGCAGGTAGACATCTTGGGGTGGATAATTAAGAAAAGAATATTAGGAATTTAAGCAAAAGCAATACAGTTTTTTCTGTGGTCATGTATCTAACACTGAGAACTTAATTTTACGTTTCTTTTCACCTTTCTGCAAATATGTTTTTGGAATGGTCGATGTTTATAGGTATAATATTATCTAGTTGTCATAGACAATTGAAAAACTGAAACGTTTTTATGGATAAATACACTCACAATGTGATATTTAAACTAATCTCTATAATATGAGATTTTAAATTATTTTTATGCATTCAGAAAGCAATTTTCTAAGTAAGTATAGGAAAAACTATATGCCTATAATTTTTGTTTGTTTTAAGAAAACTTAAAACTTTGTTTTAAACAAACCACACGATATTTTGTATTATTTTGAAACCTCTGTTAAACCTATTTTGCAACTATTATAACAATAAGTACTATGCAGTTTTGTTGTAAATTCATTACATTGTTGCATTAAATTTATTAATCTTAGTGAGTAGATAAGTAACACGCAACAAAGTGTAATATGTAATTACGTATTGCATTAAATTACCTATAAATGTTTATTGATAATTATTCACAAAATAAGATTGCTGTCCACATCGGATTATATTAGCGGCAAACAAGATTTGCATAATCTTTTATATGAAGCAACCTATTCTACTAAATTGGCTTTACAATCGCCCTCGTAGTGCTAAATATTATTAATAATAGTTACTTATTTTAAATGTCTAACTAAGCGTTGTTAATAAATTCTAAGTTACAAATAGAACTTATACCTACAGGATGTAATAAAAAGTTTTATTTATACTCGTATTGTATCGTAAGGCGTAATGACGGAGTGGGTTTTGATTAAAAGATATTAAACGACAACTATAATATGAATAATTACACTTCTTTCACAACTGATTATTGACACCAGCAGCAATACCTTGGTATCAATGAATAACAAACCAAAAGCAATAAGTAGCTAGATACTTATTCATCTATAAACAAGATAGGCATCCGGAACTCCCACTATTGAAATAGTATGCTGCAAAAGGATCGCCAAAATGTTCACTCGATTTGAAAAGGATAACTCAAATATGAGCTTTATGTGATGGAAATAACGGCGCCATAAAATAAGTCCGAAGAATTTTTGACGTTCGAGCGTAACCTATGGGGCTGCAAAGCGTAATGTCCTGTGAGCTAGTTCCATCGGATATATGTGCCCACAATAGTTCCGGGAGAGTGAAAACATTATATTACAATATTTTGTCGTGTTTATGTTTTAGCTAGAAACAGAAATCTGTCATTCCAAATACTTTTATATAATATAATAAGAGTCAGAGTTATTTAAATGGTTGACGATTATAGGTCTTAAATTAAACATTGATGAAGAATCCTAAAGATTCAATTATTGGTACAAATAAGCTAAGGTAATTAAAAGAACAGACAAAGATATATAGCAATCAAATGCCAAAAATAAACCTCTCTCTCTCATATAGATACCAAGACCGTGACTAAAACACTCAAGGGAAATAAAACATCGGTCGCGATTGGCACGTTCTTTGACGTTAACTTTTACTGTCAAAGAAAAAAAGGGCAGTTAATTACAACAACAGATTAAAGAGCTCAAAAGCCTACAAGGGCGCAAAGCCGAACATAATACAGATTATATTTTAAGCTGCCAATAACGCTGAGGCCATCTTCTCCACAACGTACGCGAATACTAAGTGGCTAATTTAGATTTTTCAACAAAAGCCAACGAGTATCCCCGTTCCGTAGATCGATCCTGTCCCCTTGGTTCCGGTCGCAGCTAAAACTCGCCCGTTTTTAAAGTCCTCGACTTAAAACGGACCAATTTTAGCTGACACCGTCCCCCTCCCTTCGCACCAATGAAACAGAACCCTACATCAGCAACAGAAGGCAACACCAGGGGTCTAACTAAGCTGGATGCGTTATCAGCAGCAGGTAGCACAAAGCTAATTGTGTATTCTTTCCTCGCTTCCAGCATCCTTAATCTGCCCTCTCGCCCCTCCCTTTCAACCCTCCCCTTACCCCAACTAGGCGGAAACTTTTAAATACACTGCAATATTATGCAAATTCTACGCACTATCCTGTTATGCTTTTATCACACGACTTTACAAGAATATTAACGACATAATAATTCCCATATTTTGTTATAAAAAGATAATATAAAAACTAAAATGTACAAAATTTTACTACGTAACTCAATACAGTTTACAACGCGACGAAACTCCGCAAACTGGCAGTTACCCGAGATTATACTCCATTCTTGTGCGTGAGATATCCCTAATTCGATGGTACACAAAATTAACAAGTTGATTGCGGGGTACAACCAGATAAGTATAATTTCCGACAAAGGTATATCGAAATAGTCCCAAACATAATACAGGACCCAATAAGGGGTAAGCGAGAAGAAGGAAATTGGCTTGGGGAAAATTTGCATTTTTATAGAAATTTTCTTCTCTCGCTTGTGAACTATTCTAAGTAAGTGCACACCTTAGCTTGGCGTAAGCATTTGTTTTTCGAAAGTGTTATTTGTTTCTTGTATGGTCGCACGGGTGGCGAAGTAAGCGAGTTTTTGCCGTCGTCGAAATTCCTTATCACCGAATAAAGTCCCGCAATTTTCGGGATTAATTTACTGGCCCGCGATTGTAATTGCTCCAATTACATTTAAATTCCATTTGGCTTTGAATAAGTAATCAGTACGAGCGAAGTTTGTGGTGAGTTGAAAAGCTGTGCAAAAAAATATAGGATTATTAACGAAGTTATTTTAATTGATATTGGTTTTTAATTATTCTCAACCCTAAAGATGGCGATTGCTACGGTACTGTGAACATAGGTATCTGACTTTAGGAAAAGGACAATAAATAAATAAATAAATAAATAACTTCTTACATTCACACCAATTATCTAAGCCCCATTTTAATTTCATTACGAAACTGTATCATGGTAACTTGATAACGGATAAATATATACTTAAATACTTTTTGTTTGTAAATACATACTTAATATACATAGTAAACACCCAGACCAAGACAAATAGACATGTTCATGCACACAAATATTTGTCTTGTTCGGGAATCGAACCCGAGACCACTGGCGCAGAAGGTGGGTAGCCTACCCCTGCGCCAAATCGGTCGTCAAACAATAAAACCTTCTTTCTGTATACGCAGACTATCCTGTACCCTTTTCACTTGTATTGTTTTTATTTTCCAACCCTAATGAAAGAACTTGCCTCGTATGTATTACGATTTCAATATATTGGATACTGCAGCATAACGGTTCGCATTTGCTGCTTTGTTCCTTTCCCAGATATATATTTGTAGCTGTAGTTCACTTCATATTATTGAATCTTCCCTTGAAATTTTATTAGATTTTTTATAAGTCGAAAGCTTTTTGCAAATAGGTAGATTTTCTGTTAGCATTTTTATGTTGAATTTTAGGATCTTTCATTTAATGCTATGCTCCAAATTCAATATTAATTATGGGCATCAAAAAGTAAGAATCCGAAATATATTTGCGAGAAATAAAATTTTACTTTTGGCCATAATATTTGGCCGAATGTGGTGCGTATTTGTATCACCCAATGGTAATTTTACGTCTATGGGACCCTGTAAACTCGCTACCGGTTTTTATGTTTCGACAGAACTGAACCCAGAAAAATAAACTTTTTTGTTCATCAGTTGTAAATGTCCCCACAAATTGACGATAAATTTCTGCTCTATTAAAATTTATTGCCACAAAACGTTTACTGTGACATTACGTAACTTGGTAACCCTTCCGACATAAAACAATGCAGTGTTGTCGCTTCATGCAAAAAGATGATCCGGCAGGCGTTCACACCTTAGCTCAAGGTATAAAATCGCTCAGCAAGAAGCAATGAGATTTTATGATGCAGGGGCCAGTGTTTTACGATCTCTTATCGAATCGAAAATTTTCTTTTGAACCAACAAATGTGTAAATGCCATAAATAGCTAATTTGTGTAGAAACAAACGAGTTGATGGAATCACTTATACCAACTTCACACAATAAAAGTTATTAAATTTTAGTGGTTTGAATGTTATCGAAGTATTATGCGTTTGATGATAATGACTAACAATATTTAAGTACTTACTTGTTGTAATATGCAAAATTTATAATATTGGTTTTTCACCTTTTGGCAATATTAAGAAGCTTTTTTCTTATCTATCATTTTAAAATCTCTTTACCATGCAGGCTAGTTAAATATCAATAAGTAGATACCTACTTAAAATATAACCTATCAAGGAGTCTTCATAAAAATTACTAATAATATCGCATAAACAAGAATGATTATAGTGACAGATCCATTACCAGCTACCACTAAAGAATAAGAAAACAGCAAAGGTGTAAACCGTCATAGCATAGTACTACAATCAATTGGAGGCAGTCGGCGACGTTCTCCTCATACGTTTCTTTTTATTCGAGATAAAGCAAACACCGCTCTGTGAAGATAAAGAGGCGAAATCGACCTCAACTATATAAAGGTTTGCGGCGATAAAAATACCATGTTTATTTGCACGTCCTACATCAGTTCCTTTACCGAGGAAAACCGACTCACAAACGCCAGCGATGAAACGCGAAAACTGATCTCACCGCGAAAGATATATGATCGAATTTCCAACGCCACTTGTCAGTCAGTAAGATCGTTTTAAAATCACTGCACTCGTTGAACTTACATCGCCCTGTATCAGTAAATTCGGATCCCTATCTTGAGCAATTTTTTCCCTAAAACGTGATTTAAAAAGCCTGTCGGAGAACCTTGCTGGTCAGTACTAGGGATATGTCCATTTTTACTGCAGATAATGGGATGGTATTGGTGTTATGTCGTAATATTTTTGGCCACAAAAGGAATTAAGAAAGCCAAACGATTAGAAAATTTTGAATTCCACGACACTCATTCTTTCCACTGGACATCACCAAAACTATACCACCGGTGGTGTCTTTTGAAATCACTTTTCCGTTCGACACTACCGACCATTAGTGGTGTTGTAAAATTATCTTCTTTATTTATGGCAGTATCGGAGACTATGTACTTATTTAGTGGTTACTACGTAAGCTTGCTATTCAAAATATCACTAGGATAGTGTCGTACGGAATAGTGTTTCCAAAAGACACTACCGCCAGTGATATAGTTCTGGTGGTGTCGAGTGGAAGGAACGACGACACTCAATGTCTTCTCTTTGTATTTAATTAAAACTTTTAAGTGAATTATTCCCTATCGTCAAATTATTGTTTTAAACCTACACCTGCATCTTTCATTTCAAAATATAAATAAATAAATAACTTTTTACAATCACACCAATTATCTAAGCCCATGTTAATTTCATTGAGAAACTGTGTCATGGAAAACTTGTTAACGGAATAATATACACTTAAATACTTTTTTTTTGTAAAAATAACAAACAAAAATAACAGTAATATATTTCTGAAATTAAAGCAAACTTATGTTCACTATCGACAATATGAATTATAAATTCGTGAAACATTATTTGAACGTTTTGCAACTAGTAAGAGCTATCGAATCCTCTTTGCTTTCCATAAAAATGTGCAATGCAACCTTCAAAAATTTTTCAAAAAAAATTAAACCGCCTTCAAAACAAAACTGCAAACAAAAACTCATTTCCCAAAAACACGTAAAAGTGAAAAATAAATTGAATCATTCAATTCAAAGTACGAAAGTGCGGGACTTTTTCTAATTAATCTTGAACTTACTGATCTGATTGAAGTCGGTGTCAAGCCAAATAGATATTAATATTAATATCTATTTGATAGGTTACAATTTACACCACTCTGCGCATGAGATATTGTTTATTATTGTTTCACTATTTTGAAATGAAAATGAATTTTGAAATTGAATTTTAAGTATTCGTTCTTGTTACTTTCGGCTTGACACCGACTTCAATCAGATCAGTAAGTTCAAGATTAATTAGAAAAAGTCCCGCACTTTCGTACTTTGAATTGAATGATTCAATTTATTTTTCACTTTTACGTGTTTTTGGGAAATGAGTTTTTGTTTGCAGTTTTGTTTTGAAGGCGGTTTAATTTTTTTTGAAAAATTTTGTTTATTTTTCCTTTTTTAGTGTTAGAAATCTACTATAAGAAACCGCATAATGAGCAAGGGTAGCTTAATGTGCAACGACTATAGCCCATATCTAAATTAGAACACTCAGACAAGCACCACCCTCCAACTCTTAACTGTTATGCAGTTTCCTTCCACCATCAGCTAACCTAAATTACTTGAAAGAATACAACCTAAAGTTCTATTTGCGCTTGTAGTAGGTACTTAAAAACATACTTTAACTCCTAAGCGTTAAAGAGTTTTACCTTCCATCATCAGCTTAACTAAATAACCTGAAAGGTAACAACTACAAATATTTACGTATCAACGATATTTAAAGAATTATCCTCCAACTCCTAACTATTGAGGAGTTGTACCTTCCATCATCAGCTCATCATCGTGAGATGATGACTACCAGTCGCAAATACTTGAAAATTACTTATGAACCTTAAAGGAATCGTATTGCGCCCGTAACATATTTAGTATTTAATTAATGTTTTCGATGGCCATATGTGGTCTTCATCATCAGTTACTCTTCACCAAATGGTGCTTACCGAAAGCAAGGGCACGAGTTACTTAAGAAAATACCAAAATCGCTATAGGTGTGCCTATAATATTTGAAGAGTTCCCTTGATTTCTCCAGGATGCCATCATCAGATCCTGACAGTATAACAATGGGACCAATTTGTAACTATATGCTTTCAAACCAAAAAAGAATTTCTAAAATCGGTTTATAATTGACAAAGTTATGAGGTAACAAACATTAAAAAAAAAAAAAAAAAAAAAAATTCAACCGAACTGAGAACCTCCGCCTTTTTTTGAAGTCGGTTAATAAAATGCTTCAGTTTACTATTCTGAATGCGCTTTAGTAGACAGCCAGTATATATTTACCTGTACTTTTCGTTCTGCCTCGGTTTGTTGTTGTTGGAGGGAGACAAATCTGATTTACAAAGATAGGGCTCCAGTCATCGCATAATTTAAGGGCAGGATGGCAGGAGTCACGTAGCTTGAAATTTTCTATTAATTGTCATTTTTAGTGGTTTTTGTTGATGTCATTCATTTGTTTAAACGCATTTTCATAAGTATATTCTCGTAACGTAGAATCGCGTGGCAATGTTTTGACGCTTTTATGCACCAAGCACCGCTAATATAATTTCTGAACATATTGAATGTCGATCGTACAAGAAACGTCGTGTACTATGCGTCCTATATATTTACTCGCGTGTTATTGGTTCCGCATCTCCCATTGATTGTCAGAACAGTCTCATTTATTTTTATTTAGCGAATAAAAGCAATTCAAACGGCCATAAAGGCCCATTCGATCGGATGCGAAATGTATGCTAATGTACCACTGAGTAGGTATAATTGACAAAACTTCCTCTTACGGAGTCATTCGATCATATAGATAGACGTTAAGCGCGCCGGTTGCCAGAGGAGCTCATAACAAATTCCAATAAAGAACGCCATGAAAAATTCAATAGGTCGACAGCCAAGTCGCTGGAACGAAAGTGAAAAAAAAAACGAAAACAATAACGCAGATTTAATCAGTATTCCGTGTGCGCTCCTGTCCTCAGCCGGGGCATTTGGCAAACGGACAAATCCTGGTCGCGCAGACTCCACTCAAGTTGCAGTGCGGCAAAAACGCCTGTCGACAGCATCCCCGATTTATGAACTAATTAACAACGAAACTTACGCAAGGAATCAGTACGTCAGACGAAAATAAAACGGATTTATCACTGTTTTCGTTCCGCGACATATTTACGATCTCATAATAAATTAGTGAAAATAACATAAAACGTAGTTGAATCTCTACGATATCATTACCGTCGTTTATAACAAGAATATGACACTAAGTGCTTCATTGTGGTAAATAATGTCCCATCTTGTTATATACTTAAAATGTGCACATCCAATTTGCTTGAGGTTCAACTAATCATACCAATGCGGAGTGTCCGCTTTTATCATCATAAATAAGCCCATTATATTCTATACCAGAATCAACTCGGTCAAATACCTGTTTTAAATCAAACTCAATGAATTCAGGAACAATTCGTTGGCCCAAAATCGGTTCTTTGTTGAGGCTAATAAATAATTTAGCACGTATTCGGTAGCTTCATGAATTTATGCTCCAGTGGGTTTAGGCGGTTAAGGGTGTGTTTGTTATTTAAGACGTAATTTCAAGTAGGATCGGATGTGAGATAGCACTAACACTCCTTATAATGTGTCTTGATTATTTTAAAAGGTGTGCCTCAAGCCTTGTTGATTCAAAAAGGGGTTGGTATTCATTAAAAGATCAAACTGTACGTAGCTGAACTCTACCGAATAATATATTTGAGTCAGACTCCGTGTCTGAGAAAACAAAGACAGTATTACATTTAAAATTCAATGTAGAACCCGTACGGGTTCATTCAATTACTGGCAAGGAGTGTGTTTTAACATAATTTTTCGCGAAATGGCATACGTCGGTCTCCTCCCACGGCTTGCATTTATTACTTTGGCGCTATATGCGATGTCGCAGAATGTTTTTAATATAAATCTATTGCGCTATACATTTAAATCCACTCAATAGCAGTAGGCAGCTTCTTTAATTTTAAAACCCATTTTATTTCGTTGATTACTTTATAGTGTTGTTTGAATTGTTCATTTAATTTTATTAATAGTTTTCGTCTCATTGTTGTTAAATTGAACGCTGTTTAAATGTCTGCCAAGCTCTTTCGACGACATTCGAAAATAGCTGACTCTTAATTTGTCCGTATGGAAATTAAATTCTCCTCATTTCCATTGCAACGTCTCTCTAACCGCCAGTTACATTTAAATGGAGGTAAAAGGAATAAATTTAACTGAACCACAATCGTTTTATATTTGGCAAAATTGCACGTTTTGCCATTTAGAATATTTTTTCTTTATCATCACAGCGAGGCATTTCTGAAATGAACATTTCAGTAAGTAGGTGCCTAGGTATATTTAAAACGAGGAATTGGAATTGTTTCACAATTGTAAGAATCCTAAAAACTGTATTCCATAATAGTAAATTTGATTCACAACATCCTGCGCTCATTGTTTTTAGTATGATTCACACTCTTAAACGATTCTAATTTTATACGTTGTTTAAACTATGTATTGAATTATCTCAAGTATCAGAATGAGAAGACGATTTTCAGATGTTTTTGTACCTAAAATAAAACGGTATTTATCTCCCAGGCGTCATGGCGTCATATGATAAGGCTAGAACAAACAGCGTAACCCACATCGGAAGTTCGGCGACCCCGCAAGGACGGGATCCGTCATCTCAGTTCAAGGTCACATACTGTGTCACAGTCACAGTAGACGGATCTGCATCTGTGATCGTCTACACTGATATACTACTGGAGCTGCACCGTCACGCGAATCTCAACCTTAATCTGTAGTGCTAAGATGGTGTAAAAATAGTGGGTGCAACGACCTCTAACCACGGGAACACTGTTTTCTCTTGGCTTAATATTTCGATGTTACTTTCGTTGGTATTTAGATGGTGATAGGTTAGGCGTGTTGACGTGATAGCAATTTTGAGGATGTGATTTTAACGACCTACGACTTATTCTGTTCAGCTAAGATACGCAAAAGTTTGTATCTTATAAAGTAAAATGTTTTCTCTTTTACATAATGATTTTTACAAAACATAAATACCCAAGTAAGTAGGTACTAAATATTAATTTAAAAGTAATAAGTAAGTATTTTTGGAACAATAGCTGTTTTATGCAAAAGAAACACAGGTAATATGACATTTTAAACCATTGCTATATACTTAAACACTTAAAAAAGCATCTACTACACTACAAAATGATTTAGTCTCTTCTATAATAGAAATATTTAGCGTTTTATTTGACAAAAAAAAATGCTCAAAATCCCTCAATGCGTCACATATGTAAATATTCACAGTTAGCGAATTTCCAAGTTCCATCAGTGTTTATTTAAATAATTCTTGCATGATATTAACATATACGAAAGACGCATTATTGCGAAGACGAAGTCCCTAATGTCCCCGTTTCAGTTTCCGGGTTCCGCAGAGTTGGTTAAGAGGGGTCTGAAGGAAAACATCCTGGTGTTGTAATAACATAGAGGTACATATATATATATATATAAGTAAAAGAAATCACTAATGTAGGTCTGTACAGGGAGGAAGGGAAGCGTTTGTGAAAGGAACTTTTTCAGAATTAGCTTACGTACTGTTTGCATTGGTATGTGTTGTGTATGTGTATTAACATACCTACACAGTTTAACAATTTAAAAATAGGAAAATTGTAAAAGTTTGAACTTGGCACTCAAAAATATTATAAAATCCAATAATAATTCATAACAGTAATTTCAAGCGGTATCACTACAGTTTTAACTTAAGAGGAGTGTATAGCAATCGGTCTTTAGTGATAAGGCCGCCAATTGTACCATATTGTATTATCCATGTAATAATGTATTGTTTTTGGTGTACAATAAAGAATATTTCATTCATTCATTCATTCAAACGGCCTCCATACAAACGGCGATAACGTTTTCTACCCTCTAAACCTTTACATAAATCAATGAATTTTCGGTATGTTGTTGAAATGCGTAAGAACAAGAGCTATACGATTTTTTTTTATATTTGTCATAGATTTTAAAATATTTGCACTTTAGTGATTTCATACAAAACAAAAGAGTGCTAATATTTTCAAATTTACAATGAGTATTAAAAAAAACGTACAGCCATAGTATTTCTTCATTTCAACATTCAAATATTCATTGCTGGATGTTAAGGTTTAGATTAGAGGCTTGAAAACGTTATCGCCGTTTGTATGGAGACCCTTTGCTACACACTCCTCTTAAGTTTATAATTCATTTAATAGAAACTTACCTAGAAGAATACCCACTATCATTCAAAGCGTTATGTAAAACACAGACAAACCAACGATACGTTCCATAATTTATTTATCCTTTGTTACAACAGTCTATCCTGAGTCATACATATTTGTGAAACTTAAATATTACACGGTCATTTACAGTCAAAATTATAAAAAAAGTATCAATTGACAGTTGGCCAACGCCAGTATTTTCTTTCGGGACATTGAACACCTTATCAAGATCATGTTTAAAATTATGTTTATGACAACAATTTATTGTTTACATCCTTTTAAATACATATTTTGTTGTAAAAAGATACCCGAACCATCGATCGACCAGTATTGAAAAATGTGTAGGTAGGGTAAGAAACTTAAAAGACAGCTGATAGTAGTTTGATTTAAAGAAAGTCTATAAATTCCTTGACGTTTTAATCGGAAAAGCTCGAGCAATAATTAATCGATTAAAAACGAATTCGTTATGGTTCCACAATGACATCATAACTTGTCGAACTTAAATTACGAACTCCTTCGATAGGCAGAGACACGGACGATCAAACCATAAATTGGCGATTTCAAATGAAAATAAAAAAATATGATATACGTTGGACTAATCTTTGAAATAATCACATAAATAAACGAGAACAACAGACGGGCTCTACCCATTCCCCCACTGTTCCGATTTCATATTTTACAACAATAAATTGTGCGGGCGGCAGGGAGAAAAAAAAATACAAAATGAAGGCGGTACTTCAAAGCGAGTTAACATTTGTTAGGCCGTGGTCAGGTGGTCTTTAATTATTTGAGATAAATATATGATAGTACTTCATTAAGCGGCTATGAGCTTTTTTGTATTAATAATGAGGAGACGCTTTGTAACTAGTGTGAGAGAAGTTATAATGGCAACGCGTTTCGGGAAGTAAAATCTGCATTTGAGATGAAGGCAGATAAGAGTTATTGTGTGTAACGAGTTCCGTACATTCTTGCTGCCATAGATTAAGAATTAACGGCGCAGATAGGCTTAATTATGAAAATCTGCGAGATTCTGCCGCTCGTTGAGGTAACATCTGCCGTCTTGGCTAAATTAAGTTTGCAATTTTGGTGTTATTTTAATAGTTCTTAAAAGGCTTGTAAATCTCATGGAAATAACTGTTGAAGATTATTTCATTTGTGTCAGTAGGTATTATTTTCCATAAATAAAGAAAGATCTACGCTCATGTTTAATAAGCAATGCCTAAGTGTCAGCTTTAATCTATGTTATAAGAGGAAACTACCTATATCATTGTATGTATTAACATTCTATTAAAAACAAATTATTCCGATGTAAGCGTAAATGAAAAAATATTCTCATTTCAAACGAACAAATAATATGAAATAAATCAGTTTCTGTCTATGTAAATGTAGCCCCTAAAACCCAATAGGTAAGTAGGCACTTAGCTTTGGTGCTATGCTTTTACAAATAACATAATAATTTAACATTACCCTTTCTGATTCATTGTTATTTTTAGAATTGTTGTCATACCCATCGCGATATGATAGAACAGAACCTCGTAACGGTTGCGGTTGCAAGGCTGCAGTCTGCAGTGTGCAAGGCCGATGGAGTATGCGATACCGCAGCTAAGTATCTGATCGACGAAGCTGATAATGTTGGTTTTGCTAAAGGTTATTGTTGTAATTAAATATTTGTTGATAAAATGGCAAGTGAAGATGGAAATCATGAGGAAAGTGTATTTTCTTATTTAAAACAATGAGTCGGTAGTTATCGGGTTGTTAATAGTTGATTACAAGTATCTACCTATAAGAGAAATAAGTATACCTAGTCACTGCTTTACTGAATTTTTTTTAATTAAAAAGTAATTAACTAGGTTTTTTTTACAATTTAACTACTGTTTTGTAAAAATTTAAATTTGCTAAAAACGGGAAACTTTACTTCTTTTACATCTTACCGAGAAGTTTCTAGAAGTAGAAGATTCTATAACATTTATCTCACAACATAAGCAATCATAAAAGTGAAAAACTTAAAAACAAAATCATTGCTCTTTATAGGTAGGTACTAAGTTTACTACAACTTAATAAAACAATAGATTTTCTATTTAAAATAACGTCTTATTCATGAATAAGATAATAAATACCAGAGTAAAGTTAGTCTGCAAGTCAGCTTATCTAATATAGGTAGGTAAGTACTTACAAGAAGGGGCATTCCAGACAGAGATTTCATTTAAGGAAGGGGTGAAATTTTATGGGGTGAAATGAAATTATATGATGAAACTTAGGCTGTACGAAATTTAATTGCGCCTGTCTGAGAATCTTTTATCTAAGCACTAAATATTCCTACCCTTTATTAATCATTTTTGTTAGTTTTAATCAAATGAGCTCTTTGACTCACATTTGAAGTACCTACTTATATGAAATAAAATCGACCCGTCTCACAATCAACTCCGATTAGACTTGAACCCACGACCTTCCACAAAAAAATGTCAAAAAATAAATATTGCATTGTGAATGCAAAAAAGTAACAATAATCTTTTATGCTTATACGTATTTGTTTTTATAGGTAGCTCTTGAATTAAATTTTAATGATCACTTATAGGTAATGAAATAAATTATACCATCCCTTATTAGATCATGGCGGAAGTACTTAGTTTCAGATCTCAATTAACTACTCTTTTTAACGGTGATGCAAATTCAGTGTCAGGATAAATTAACGAATCTCTTGTGTCACAAAAACCAGAAAAAACAACGGTACCTACCTATCTGCCAGACGGCCACCCACTCACAAGACAAGCTATAAAGTATATTCAAATAACATAGCTACTAAATCAATTTAGATATTTACCTACCTAACTACCTGTACTTTTTTGTTTGTAAATACACACCTACTTAATAAACCTACCTACATAGATCATACCCAGGCCAAGACAAATAGACATGTTCATGCACACACACATTTGTCTTGTTCGGGAATCGAACCCGAGACCTCTGGCGCAGAAGGCAGGCCTCTGTACCTCTGCGCCAAATCGGTCGTAGATACACCAACCTAAGTTTGAGGTCTTTTATTTGCAAAAATATTCTTACTCAATGTTAACAAAACGCAAAAGGCATTTTGATTATAAGCATGCTGTGATATTTTGTAAGTACATGGAAATAAAACACAATAAAATAAATTTAAGCTAAGTACCTAACCTACCTACTGGTTTATACGGTCGTTTGGTACCGTCTACCATGTAAGAAATAATAATAATTGTGATGTTTTAATTTGGGACTAGCTAAGTATTTATATGTCGCAGTATGATAGATGACGCCGTTAATATACCTAGTTAGTGTAATAGTTAGGTCGTATAACTATGTTATGGTATATAAGTATATATGGTATATAAGGTATACCATATATACTTATATACCATAACATAGTTTTACGAAAGCGATTCATTAGTCATTTCTATCTTACGGTCGCAATCTAGCAATAAAGGTACTCCTACAATTATTTCAATAAACTTAATCTAGGTAGTAATATTTTATTATATCACTAATGTTGAACCGTATTATAATTATATTCCTAGTAAGATAGTAATGAATCGCTTTCGTAAAACTATGTTAAGCTATATAATTATATCCTTAGGGATATATATATATTACGGCTTTATCTATCATTCTGCGTCATATACAATATAATGTAACCTAATCTCTAGATCAAGATCAATAAGAAGTAGCCCGTGTTATGATATGTTTATCCTCTCAGATGTTATTTTATTTTCTTTTTTGGTTGAAAGTTATATTTTAATTTAGGTAATGTTGTGCATATCTATAAATCCAGTCTTACATATATATCAATATTTTTAGTTTTAAAGATTATATAAAAGTTACTTATTGTATTTAGTTGGAGAGCTTTTTTCGTAATAAAAATATAAATTAAAAATAGATACTTACAGTTGTACAAACAAAAGTTCTTGAAATAGGTAGATGAATAGCTTAGTGTTATTGTTTTACATACCTACCTAATTTTAGAAGATGGGTAAGAAAGACACAAGCTTAGGAAGGCCCTCATTCATGACAGTAAAAAAACAGTAAAAATGACTAGGTTGTACTTCAAAATCTACCAATAATTTTATTTTCAAAAAAAACATCAAAAACTTTGTATTATCAAAGGCTTTCAATGCCAGATCATTTAACCGAGAACATTTGACGCAGCTCTAAACACGATCTCTTCAGACGACAAAAATCAGCAGCCAATTAAAATCTTTCAAGCCATCTCTGCTCCATTTTGGAGTTAAAACGCTCCCCTTTGCGATTAGGGTGCATCCTAAAAGCTTCCAAAACGATAATTCGGAATGCGGACCGACTAGCATAGGCGCGTTGTTCAATACAAAAATAGCTAAAACGTTCAACTAAACCTTTAAGTTTACAAAATAAGATTCATATTCGATCATTTCAGCGTTAAAACTGGTTTGTAATTCAGTAGGAATGGTTGAGTGTCATGGCGCCTCTGACGTCACCGGCCAATGAGCGCAGAGCGACGGCAGCGCCACAAAATGGCTGCCGTATGACTCCCGCCGTCGCCTTTGTTGTGTTTAGGCCTAAATGTCACAGAATTAGATGTTCTCTTGTCAATGTCTATGAAAAATTTAGTTTTATTATCTTTAAAAATCTAAAATTATACTTTTCGTTGATAATAAAGTTAGTTTCATCATGTTGTTAAACAAAGTTAGTGAGAAAATGATGTTTTAGGTGGTTTTGCTGCAGGTGAGTGTCCTACCTATATTTACCTTTTATTTTTGTACTTTTTCATTTTAAAATATTTTTGGCTGCAATTTTTTATCTTTGTTAGTCGATATTTCTTTATAAAATTATACATTTTGAGTATTAAAATTGTGAAATTTATTTCTAAAGTTTCTTATAAGACTTAAATTAGATGGATTGATGGATCAGACCTACTTTACCTTCCTATTATTTTTTTATTTGTGTTCAATATTATATTTATGATACGACTTTCAAATACCATCATTCACTTTAAAATAATTTAAAACTAAATAATAATAAGTTAGGTAGAGATGTACTATTATTTATTCTGTGGTAGAGGTATTAATTAATGTAGCTTTGAGTTAATAAACTTTATTTAGGTATGGGTAATTGTACCTAAGTATGCCTAAGCCATATTTGGGCTTTATTTATAAGGTAAATTCCTAAATGCTAACAAAATGGGACATTATAAATTTTTAAAGATACCTACTACTAACCTACCTATAAAATAAATTATACTAAAAATACTTACCTACCTACGAGCAAAATCGTGTGATAATACCATAAACATTAAGGAGAAAAAGTTGTTTAATAAGAACTGTCCTAGTATTAATTTAATGTGTTAGAGGTAGAAAATAAATGCACGGGTCTTAATAATCAAATTAAGAAGATGCAAAGCTTTACTTTATATCATTTAGGTACTTACTTTAATGTTTAGGTGTAGGCCTTTACACTTTTTACTAGGTAAATTTAGCTTAAAGCTTTCACAAGCTGGCGTTTTTAATCCAATTTCAAACAAAAAAGCATTCAAGCATTTCTTTTTCGTTTAAAAATAAAGTAACTCTTCAACAAACGGCACGACAGACTTCAAGTGAGAAACGCATAAACACATACATTTTAATACGTTAAAAATGCATGCATATAAATTATCAATACGTAATTCAACTCTGGCAGAATTATAACCGAGATGGTGGCACTTACATTTGTATACATTTATTTATATACACAGACCGCCTGCGAACATTATAAACATCAAAGAGTGAAAAGAAGCTTAATAAGGGTGAACAGAGTTGCTTCTTCTTAAAATTTAGATTATTGGTACATGGTAAAAGACACAAAAGTATTTAAAGTGACTTTTATAGCGCTAGTAGACGTTTACATGCAACAAAAGTTTCACTTAGTTGCCGACTCTGATTTCAAATTATGCGTCAGGCTTAAAACAGTATTTATAATATAATTTTACTTATTTTATAATGCATTAATGGATTCTGCAGAAAGATGTAGCTTGAAGAAGCAACTGGAACTGGAATAGGTACCTTTGCAAATCTCATTTTTTTGATATTTGCAAAGGTATTTATAATAGGTAATCGATATAAAAATCAAATACCGTCCGAGCACTAGGTACTTGTGTGAAAACATAGTTATAGACATTTATTTGTCAGTTTTAATAATTTTATAATAATCGTCAGTATTTTTTACGCATAGGTTTCAAACTAAAAAAGTAACAGGAAATTAAGATAAAATCGAAAGAAGATACAGGAACTTTACAAATAACTTATTACAGAAAATAAAAAGAAAATACGAAAGAGAGATAATCATGAACTCTATTGAAAATAACAAATTGCTCTGGAAAAATGTAAAAACATAATTTACACAAATAAAACACGTAAATTAAATTCAGAACTCATCAATATTAAACCAACACCACTTGAATCAGCAAATTTTATTACACCTACTATGCTAACATAGGGAAACAACCTGCAGATAGTATTTAACTCCACTTTAGATCAAGACACTCAAAGAACCTATCTCTATAATATACCATCTCAGTCACAGTTTAAAGTTTAAACCCGGATGAAATTATCTCCATTACTTATAATGAATTTAAAATCAGAAAGTGCTTCAGGGTGCGATAGAATCTCCGCAAAGTATTTAAAAATTATAAAAATGAAAGAATTCCTATTTTGGTACATCTCATTAACATTATGCTTTAACTGGTACTTTACCTGCGTTGTTAAAACAATCAATAATGACGGCTTTAAACAAGGGAGAGATAGGGAGGACATCAGTAATTACAGGCCTATTTCTTCATTGCCAACATTATCCAAAATAATGGAAAAGATATTGAATAGCTACCAGATTGCTAAATTATCTAACTACTTATAACATTAAACCTATCATCTTCGCAGTTCGGATTTCGGAAAGGTATCTCAACTAAGGACGTTCTAATATATATTAGCTCAAAATACAACTGAACAGTTAGACAAAAACAAAAAATGTTTGGCAAATCTTTTTGGACTAAAATAAGCATTTGATGCCGTTTCTGCTCCCATTCTTGTACACAAACTAGAAAAAATAGGCACAGAGACAATCTACTTTCTATTTTTAAAGATTACCTATGCAATAGAAGACAAAGGGTAAAGCTGGAACAAGTCACCCGTGAGGACATTTTTGTATTAAACGGGATTCCACAAGGTAGTGTGCTTGGCCCTACCTTGTTTACTATCTATGTAATTTTTCTTTGTAATATAATAAATGATACAGCCTTTGTCATTACTGGTCTGACATGGGACGACACTAAATTTGCTGCTGATCAAGTAATGGCTCAGGTGGCAAACTGGTTACGAATTACGATACAATTTACTCAACTGAATACAGCTAAAACAAATTATATTACTTTTAGTATCTACAATAGCCTACAACTAAAAGATAATTTTAATACAAAAATTCATAGCTGTAATAGGTCATCTGTTAATGTAGGTATGTGTTTGTCCCTCTATTAAAAAAGTGGAGCATACTAAATATCTTGGTGTGGTAATTGATCAGAGATTATCTTGATACCACCAAATAGAACTGTTATCGTCAAGGATCCGGACGTTTATCTGGATATTTAAAACTCTGAGATACGTGGTATGAGAACTAACTACAGATAAAAAAAACAAAAATCTTTATTTCAAAACATACAATTTTTACAAAAGATATTTAAGTCTTCTTTTTGATAAAAAATATCTGTGTCAGAAGACCTCGCTCTTCTATAGCTATTAAAATATTAGCGTATGTTTGTGAGCTTATGTTTCTTTTGCTCTCTGCGTGTGTGTGTGCGTGTGTGTGTGTGTATGTGTGTATGTGTGTGTGTGTATGTGTGTGTGCGGGTACAATTATAAGTTTGTGTTTGCATTTATATTACATATAACAAAGTATTTGTAATATAATTAATCATATTTATATTACATATAAAACAGTAAACAATATAAAACGCGATCAGCTTATATTATATAATAAAGTAATAACCAATCATGAGTGTGAAAAAAAATAAGCAATATTGTTAAAAACTTTCAGCTATGATGATACAGAATCGCTCTTAGTACCACACATATAATCTCCCTGTAATTCTATAAGAATCAATATCAATAATCAATAGAATCTGTACTAAAGTAAAAATCTATGTGTTAATTTCCAATCTTTCTGTCCGCTATGTGTAGATACTGTATTCGGTTTTTTGCGCCATAAACATAAATCGCATTGTGTTGAAAAGCATAATCATCGAAAAGCATAATTTCAATAAGCATAACTATCTAAAGGCATAACTTTTAAATGTCATAACACTTAAAAGACACAATATTCAGAATGTATAAATTTAACGGGGTAATACGTTAATTTATTTTGAAGTTAGGTCTATGAAAAAAAAAAACTGGCGGCGTTTTGATCACTGTTCTAACCTACACCTAACCTAACTGTTAGGTTAGGTGTAAGAATTTCTTGGGGGGCGGGGGGTTTTGCATCCCGCACCCCCTGGGTGGGGGGCTGCGTACCCCCGTTCTCCCGCTTATCTGTTTTTCCTAAATTCAGAACTTACAAAGAAAAAAGGGTTTTTTTTTAGCCAGAAGCTTCCAAAATATTTTTTATTTACCATTGGATGTCTCTAAAATAACTCCGGGGTTATTAAAAAGGTATCAAAAATTTCGTTTGATTTTGGCTACGACGCACCGTTTTCGAGATATTGTCATTTTTATAAAATTATTGTTAAAATAATAATTATGTTTTATAAAGTTATGCGTTTCAAAGTAAGATGTTTTTCGAAATTATAACAAACAAAACTATGAATTTAGAAGATTATGCTTTTTAATATTATACCTTTTAACTATTATGCATTATTATCATTATTAGTTATGAAATTTATGCCAAATAATAAAATGATTTTCAATATTATGCCTGATGATGTACCTATGCCAAATTAAATTTTGACAATAAACTGTATGCGTTGTATGTATTTTACTTAAAATGTTACAAAACCTGTACAATATTACATAGGTACATATAATATTATTTTTCAACACACTTGCTCATAAAGTGAGCCTTATTACATCGATCTTAGGGCCATAAACCGAACTATAACACACGCGTGCATAATAATATTACAGTACTAGTTGCGTAATAGAATTATCCCTACAAAGTTAAGTTAGTACCTTACTGCAAGTTATATGCGAGTAAACAGAGCATTTTCAATTTCACCGGGTAATAGGTACAGTTCTTTTTTTGTAACAACAAAGAGGTTTTATACGGCTGAAAATCCATTTACGTTTTTAAAATAAATAAATAAATGTGTCCCTAATTAAGACAAAAAAAAAATTTAAGTGTATTGTTATCAAATTATTTATAATTCACAATGATTTGTTATAAAACATTTGCATTTTATCACTATTATTATAATTATTTTGAAGTAGGCTGTATGGCTGTATGTAATCAATCAGCTTACATTTGGCGCGTGCGAAAAAAAAAACTTGCGCGCTTTTCCCTTAGCTAATATTGTTATTCTAATTATGTTATGTATTCAATAAATGTTTGTTTTTCCTCGCAAGTGTGTTGAAAAAGTGCGTATGAAACTCGTGAGCAACTTACTCACTAGACACTTGGCTGATTTACGCCCTCGCCTGCGGCTCGGGCTGCAACCCACAGCCTCGTGTATAATGAGCAACCTAAGCTCACTTGTATCATAATATACTATTTTAATTCAGGAAGAGCGGTGCCCCATAATACAGACATTTTTATGTTTAAAAGGGGACACGGGACACTAGCTACAAGGTAAGTGCTGCTAAGTTTTGCATTGTAAATGTAATAAAGTTTTTTTTTTTTGTTAAAAGGTAAGAAAAATATATACGAAAGCAAGATGTAAAATTCAAGTCTCCGAATAAACTTTTGTATGAAGTAAGACAGAGTAATCTATACTATATAATCTAGGTATAGTTTTAAAAGGAACGATTTGATTTTTTGTAAGTAGGTAAGTATGTTTTTTATTTGTTTGTAATGGATAAACTCAAAAAAATACTGGATCATTTTTTTAAATTCTTTATCCGTCGGAAAGATACAGTCTTCCTTAGTGTCATAGACCATATTTAATCTCGATATTCCCACGGGAACGGGTACTAGTACCAGTACCACGCCGCTAAAGCCAGGCGGAGCCTCTGGTAGTTGGATAAACGACTGTTAACTTCAGTAGGTATGTACCAAGCATGATAAAATGATTGTTGTGTACCTGTAAAGTATAGTTCCAAAATATTGTGAGGCGCGCTCCGCTCGCTTAGCGCCAAATGTTGTCACAACTTGGGCTGAACAACTGTTGTTCAATGTAGTGATACTGAACAACTGTAACTGTGATCATAAACTAACAAGTGAGACCGACACACGTGCCTTTTTCAAGTCAGTCTGAAAACATCTTGAAAGCCATTTTTTGTAATTGAACTTCTTTTCAAAATATCCGTAGTATTTTTCTTTACATCAAGTACAAAAAACAAAAAACTGGAAATGGAGAGGGGAGAAGTGAAATTTTGATCGAATGAAACATATAAGTCTCCAAGTAAACTTAACTACCTATTTAGAGAGCAGAATAGAATAATTGTTTCGATAAAGTTACTATTAACTTCAGTACCAAGTAGGACAAAATAATTGTTCACATACTGTTAAATAGAGTCCCAAATAATTGAGTGGCCCGCTCCGTCCGCGTAGCGCCAAATGTTGTCACAGCGTGGGCTGAACAACTGTTGTTCAATGTTAGTGCTACTGAACAACTGTAACTGTGATTATAAACTAACAACAGGACACACACTTGCGTTGTTCAGTTGTTTTAATGGGACCAACTTCCACAATATGTGGAACTAGAAAAGGGTAATGTTAATGTAGTTTGGCTGACAAGGCTTATAATAAAGTTTGGTATGTAAAGACAAGTTGTAGATGGAAATAATCATTATTATATTGTTATAGCGTCACTGTGTTATCTATTGGCTAAATGCTTTTTACAACAATACCTACTCTAAAATATGAAATAATTAAATATTAAAAAAACAATAATTAATTTTACAGTAAAAAACTCCATTTACCGGCTGGTTTTTTTTTTGAGGACGTAAAAAGAGAAAACCCTTTGATTGTTTGAGGTTGAATAGGTAAATTACATCTTGGTTTGTCATTTTTCTCAATATTCGAATTTTCACTACCTAATGTACAAGTTGTAGCAACATACAGCGTTCCAAAACAGCTTTTAATATAGATTAGATACCTAACAGCACATAGAACAGCATTATCTTTCCGATCGATTGATCAAGAAATTGTAACAAAACACTGGTATAAAGAGCCATAAAACAAACATAGGTATATCTGAGTAGGTTCCGTATCATTGGGTCCTGTGACGTCACAATGGTGGGCCTACCCCCTGAACGGCCAGGCAGAATTCATTTACATCGGAAGTCGTTTTTATAAGAACTTATGATCGGTAAATAATTCTATGGAGGCTATGAATTTGTAGGTTTCGCTAGAACTAGGAAAACTTTGGATTTATAAATACAATTAGAATTTATTTATTTCTAAACTTAGGCACAGAATAAATTATAATACAAGTACATATGGTAAGTAGGTGTTGCTACATATAACAACATTACTTATTTCTTAAAACTTATGGTAATAAGTTTGTATGAGCTGAAGTTTGATTTAGGTATATAGGTACCGAACCGACCTTGAACTAAATTAAAGTGCTATATAAAGTAGCTGTATGATTTTTCTTTATATGTATCATAGTCGCAAAGAGTTTTTAGTTAAAAGCTAAACATAGGTTACAAAATGAATTAGGTAATTAGAAACATTTTTTAATCATCCATTCAAATTCCTTTTTGTCTTGTAGATGAACAGATTGTAGTGTAATATTTTGTTTGGTTATTGGTTCACTATGACCTCTTTATATCTTATACTAGCGGATCCACGCGGTTTCACCCGCGTGGTACCCGTTCCCGTGTCAATATCGGGATAAAATATAGCCTATGTCACTCGGAAAGGATGTAGCTTTCCCATGGTGAAAGAATTTTCTAAATCGGTCCAGTAGTTTCGGAGCCTATTCGATGCAAACAAACAAACAAACAATCAAATCTTTCCTCTTTATAATATTAGTATAGATTATAAAACAAGTACCTAATAGGAAAATATCACATAAACATCGTTAACTAGTAACGATCAAGCCCTATTCAGATCAGAAACCAGGCAATAAAACGTTTGAAATTTAGATAAGAACTAACGTGTTAATTAATTCTTATTTAATTTATTCGTATTAATTTATTCCTACACTTGGACCAAAGACTCATAAGATGCAAGTACAAGATGCAAGAGAAAGCGGTTAAACTGAGTTAGTTATATATCAAATGAATAGCTAAATTAGGTATTTAAATGCACATAATAAATAAAAATTCAATGTACTTATTAAACAGCTGATGAGTTTGTTTGTTTGTTTGATTGGACACGCTAATCCCAGGAACTACTGGACCGATTTCAAAAATTCTTTGACAATAAGAATTTATTTTATCCCAATATTCTACGGGAACGGGTACCACGTGGGTAAAGCCGCGAGGATCCGCTAGTTATGAAATAAAATTAAGAATAAACTTCATTTCAAAATAACAAAGACCTACCTACATATCGTATGATGACGGAACAAGTGTGTATATAAAGTCCAATCAAACATGAAATATAATAGGTACATCTATTACCTACCTACTTGATTGCCAACTTTCTCATTTTTTCAAAAAAGGTTGTCGATATTTTTGTCTGTTTCCTACTTACCTTAGTAGCTATACTGCTCAACACAGAGTTTTCTTGTTTAGATAATAAAATAATATTTTTTTTATTTTTTTGCAAATAGGGTAAGTCACGGATAGATGCCAATGCCAAGGTGGTATACATGCCGCGATTTTAAGAGGGTAAGTAATGAGCTCAAGCTCGAATTGCCGTAGGTATACTAGATAGCCTACCCTGTGCACTCCGCCAGTCGGCCGTGGGACGCGCTGTAAAGCAAGTCTGGGCGTCATAGTCGGCAATAAAAAAATGACGCTCGAAAAAAGGAACCAAAATTATTTTATTGCCCTTTTGAAGGTTCTACTCTTTTTTTGTGGAGAGTGGACTGTCATTGTCACGTATTGATCGTAACGAAAGGTATCTAATAATATACCTAAACATGTTTTTAATTGTTTATTTAATTATGTTTCATATTTAAATAAGAAGGCATCTATCCCTAACGAAACGGACATTTGCCTCGTTTTTTGATCGGGATAGATGCCCTTAAATGAGAATTTTTTGATTATCATTATGATTTCTTCGGCACAGCATACCATAAAGCTTAAGCAAGTTTAAAAACGATAGATTTTGTTATAAAATACACTAAATACATAGCTTTCTGTACCGTGGCGTCTATCCTGTAACGCAGAATATGAGTCAATGATCTTTTCCGAATGGAAGAATGTTTATCAATATATTTTAATTCCTTTCCAAATTATATTTTTGAATTTATATTCTCAAATTCATATATATTTTTCAGAGGGGCAACTATCCCTCCGTCCTAATGGACTGACTGGTGAGGCAACAATCCGTAGTGCGACAAGAATCCTCCAAAAATAAGAGGTCTGCAAAAATCATTGTAGCTCATACTCTAACTACAATAATCCAATATCTGTTACATGATTTTATAGATGAAAGATTGATACCTACTTTATGTACGTATTCATAAATAGTTTGTTGATTTTGCACATGTTAAGTAAGTAGTGCGGCGATTTCAAAAAGTGCGGCATCATTCCGTGACTTACCCTATTGCTAAAAGACAGGCTGTATAGTTTGACCGCAATCGCTGTACGTGGTGGGGAAAAGCACAGCGCTTACGGTCAAACTATAGTAAATTTGTAACCCTACCTTGTAGAAATGATGTCTCTAAGCAGTATGTCACCAAATCCACTTGTAATCACAAAATCAATCACCAATATAGCTGTCCACTCTCCGTCGAACGATAATAACAAGTTGCATAATAATAACACAGCCAATTCACAGAAGCCCACCTTGCGCCCCACACACACAATCATACACCCATTATTGCTATTAGAAGTCACGGCCTAAAGATAAATCATCATTTTTTGCTTAGGGTATGGGATCCACCCCATTTTTTCCTTTGTCAACCCCACCTATTCACAATTGGGGAGACTCGACTACAATCTACCGCCAAGCAAGATATTATTGAATACGTGAATTTTAATTTTATCTCGTGAATATTTTCTTAATAATGCGCTTTAATAAAATATTCAGCAAGTTTAATTTTATGTTATCTTTATATCCATCGCTGGTAATTACGGAAGAAAGCGAGATCGCTTAAGACGGCATATCAATTAGTTATGTGAAAACCTGTTATCTGTAATACTATATTATGAAGATTGATTGCAGACGCTAAAAGTGTTTTAATTGGCGATTCAGTAAATTTTGTTTGACAGAAAATCAATAAATAATTTATATTTATTCCTTTGACATTTATTGTAAAGATTTTTATTACATTTAACTTGCGAAAGAACATAACTTTCATTGGAGCTGTTTAACTATTATGATTAAAATCTATTTATTAAACCAAAGTAATAAAAACATATTTTAAAGATGTAAGTAAGTATGTAATGAATCTTTTCTCGCCCATTTACCCCAAAACTAAAGTAAACAAAACAAATACTTATAATATTACA
This sequence comes from Crambus lathoniellus, assembly GCA_949710035.1. Taxonomy (NCBI): domain Eukaryota; kingdom Metazoa; phylum Arthropoda; class Insecta; order Lepidoptera; family Crambidae; genus Crambus; species Crambus lathoniellus. Next base: position 13,273,220 of record OX453307.1, read on the forward strand.
ATTTTACGACCTTTAATAAAAAGTAGACTCCTAGTTCCTACTTAAAAATATTGAAAATGAAGTATTAGAACAATATATAATTAAAATTGCACTGAGAATGCAAAAAAGCAAAAATATTTTTACCTAGACTTGTCGTTTTATAATTAGTTACAAGTAAATTTAAGCTAGAAATCGTTTGCAAATTTAATAAGTGTATGCCTACATATTTAAATACTGGTTCTTCTCGATTTTGTTTGAAACATGCACATAGTCACTTTGAAAAGTAAAATAGACACCTAAAAGGATACAATAATGAAAGTATTTTCAATATTTTGTGCTTTTATCAATCGCTTGATAATTCAATGGTCGTATTTCTCATTTATATTTTCTAATGAATGAATTTATACAAAAGACAGAAATAACATCAACTGTTAATTCAGAGTCCAATTACACTTGATTGCATTTTCAGAATAAACAAAACGAAACAGCTCTTTTTTCCTCAAACCTTTCGCAAATGAAAACGTGTGTTTCAGCTTTTTCCAACTATTTCAGTACACGCGCAGGGAAAATTGTTGCAAATGATGATCCTGGGAGCAAACACGCTTTGCTCAAGTTTTTTTTACTGCGAAAATGAAACGTTATGAAGTCTAGCAAGGTTTTTATATTTGTGTACCTGGTAAAGTAATTAAATAAGTTTTAGAGGCACTCTTTAGCTATGAACTTTTTTTTGTTAATTTTCGCTTTGATTTTGCATTTATTTTAACAAATTTCATATAGAAAAATGGAAAATGAAGTAATTAGAAAAAATCGACCCGTCTCACAACTATAGCTCCGATGGGACATAGTTTTGAGACGGGTCGATTTTTTCTAAATACTTGATTTTCCATTTTTCTGTAATAAAAATTGCATTGTCAATGCAAAAAACTAAACATTAAAATAATTGACTAATGGTCAAATTTCAAAAAATTATGGGCTATTTAGGTAAAGTATCTAGTAACAAATTTAACTAATCCATACTAATATTATAATAGCCAAAGTGTGTTTGTATCTTTGTCCGTTTTAAGTAGAAACGGAGCAATGGGATTGACGTGATTTTTTGTATGGGGATAGTTTTTGAGCTGGGGAGTGACATAGGCTACTTTTCTATCCCGGAAAAATATCAGGTTCCAGCGGGAAAATGTCGAGTTCACGCGGGTAAGCCGCGGCTAAGTAATAAATAATTCATTCTCATTTTAATCTTGTGCTGTTACTTTTAATATACCTACACAAAACTATACCTAAACAGTGATCGGTAATGCCTCTATGGGTAACAAATTTATTAAATGTAAACACAAACATGTTGTTTTTATTGAATAAAATCCAAACAACAAAAACAAGAGTTGCAACGCCCAGTGCTACTTTTTTCTACAATTTTGTGCACACCGAGCCATATAAACTCAAACATTACGGTCGCTTTTTTAAAATGGAACTCATTTCGGACGCTCTGGTGAAGGCGATTCCGCTCTGCCTAAATAATACTCGGAAAATACAGTGTTTGAACAACACTAGGACGGGAAAATTGCGCTGCTATCGCATGCACACACCCGGCGAAACTTCTGTGTAACTTCTGATTGAGTCCTCTACAAAAGTAATACGATTTTCTCACTAAGCTACAGCTTTTTACAAAAAAATAGTACTACATAAGTACCTATATACTTAATTTGTTAATCAAACTCTATATTTACGACGCCATGTCCGTAATTAATTTCCTTATTACAAGAAGCAAGACAGCTATAATGTTATTGAGTTTACGTACCTAGCTGTTTGTAGGCACGGCGATATTAAAAGTCTGATTTATGAAAAAAGGCGAGGGAGGCGAAATGTTAATTTCCGAAAGGAACAGGTGGAGTATTAATATCAGCTTTACTTTACCAGCGAACACACGCGGTGTCTATCAACCAAAATTAAAATTTGAAAACAGTAAACTATCGAAAAAGATTACGAGGTGCAAATAACAACGATCATAGAGTATGTAATGGAAGTCTTGCATCGGGATTATAAGCGGTGGAGCGGCGCGCGCCGGGTGGTTAGGGCGCAATCGATGTCGGCGTGCCCGGCCGCCCCGACGCCTAGACCCGCAGACGCCCGGCGCCGTCGTCCCCGGCCGCACGCTCCGAGCCGGCGAGCCAGCCAGCCGCGCCACTGTTTACCTCTCCCGCACCGAACAGCTGACTGACCGGTAAGTCACGTGCACCGACCGCGCCATAAATCCAATGCACCCTACCTACTCTATTCAACCAGAATTCTTTACTTTTTACTTGTCTTTCACGACCCAGCCTTTTGTAATTTATACTTTTATGCGCGACAAAGGATGCTTGCACAAAAGTTTTTAGTATCGTGTGCGTCCACCAGATAGTAAAGTAAAAATATGTACAGCCAGGCGTTTGCAAAAATAATTTTTGCGAACCAATCGCGTGTTTTTGCGACATCCCACTAACTGCCATTGGCTTTCGCGCACAATAGATTGTTACGACGTCTAACAGTGTCTTTGAAATTTTTAGAGGCTATTTTCTTTTGTTTGCGTTGTTTACGATCGTCTACATAATTTTCCACGTTCGCCCGGAGGCGTTTCGATAGTAGAACTTATGTGCTATCAGTGTACCCCTTTTCAGTTTGAAAACCCTTGCGAGTTATAAATCGGTTGTTTTATTTTATAGATGGTGTTCCCTCGGGGACTGCGAACAGCGGCCCGGCGTATCGGCGGACGGTGAGCTTTTAAGATATTGCGAAGGACCTCTATGTGGTGTGAAAATGCCACTTTTGAAATCGTAAAGTGCTTTATCTATATCCCCGATATTTGTCCCCAATTGTTGGAAAGCAAACTTTACTCATTACAAACAAAAATATAACATTATAGTTCTAATCTTTAACTTAACTCCCACTCCAAACCGAATTTTGTCATCTAGGCACTTCTTTCATAACACTTTTCTTCGTTGTTCCAGGTACACAGAAGAGAAGAGAAGACAACGCGTCGCCTTCTGTACGTATACTGAATGTATCCTGAGTGCCTCAATCTTTCCGGTATACCTTCAGTATACGTAACAGAAGATGACACTGACCACCGCCAGAAGAACGAAGAACGAAGCCGCTGGAAGATTCTCTTTCTTGATTTTGATTGCTAGTCTTGTTTCTTGGGCATTATTGTTTTGATTTTCTTCCAGTACTTATACATAATCACGTGTTTTAAAGGTTCCAAACTGTAACTTTATCTAACAATGTTTTTACAAAGTGTTTATAACTGTAATTAATATACCTGAGAGTATTTACTATAGCACTGTTGTTTAAATTGTAATTTAATATTGTACATTACAATGTTCTAATTAACGTTACACAATTTATCCAATTGTTATTTGATTTCACACTTACTGATATTATATTGCTATTGCTATGATGTTCATAAGTACACATAAAGTTGTAGATATATTGTTGTTAAAATTAACATGTGTGTTTTCCTCTAAATCTCTATATAATAAAACATGAAATTAGTCTCTGTTTTTTATTTATACTTTGTAGGTACAAGGGTTATACTTTCTAAACTAAAATCTAAATTTTAAAACTCTCATTTTTTATTATAAAAATGTCATCGTAAGTATTTAAGAAAATCAATTTTCCTGAAAATAGAGAGATTTGGCTATCAAATTTGAAAATAATCTTTTTAAAGCTATATGGAATGATATACCTACGAGTATATTATGTAGTTAAAGTGAATATTTAACTTTCCCTAATTTATACAATTCAATAAGTTCTAAGAAATAAGTAGATATAAGTAATAAGTATAAAAATAAACTACGATAGTTTATTTAAAGTTTATTTTTTAAAGTGATCATTATAAAAAATCATTTTTTTTAAGAACTTTATTTATTTCCCTATACTTACTTATGAGGTATTAGGTCACTATTCATAAAATTTATAATACTTAAATCTAACAGTCTCTTGTCATCTTAATTTCGCAATTTAAGTAGGTATGCTAAAATGATTTTTTCTAACAAAGAAACATCTTTTCAGATTTTTAAATATTTCTCGATACCTATAATGTAATTATAGTCGTTTTGAGCCTGAAACCTTAACCATAGTATCTTATTTGGACCTTATTATGACATCCGTTAAAACGTAAAGCTAGCAAAAATAAAAGTAAACATCATTTAGCAAAAGCAAACAGGTAAAATAGAAAAGCAGATGAAGAAAACTTTTCAGCAGCTTTTCCAGGTGACTTGTTTCAAAGTAAGTATCTATTAACGTAAGTAAAAACAATTAGAAGAAGTTATGAATCATATTTAAACACAGTACATTGTATTCTAATCATTTCTATAAAACTTTCACAGTAATTGAGCTCTAAAAGCTCTGGTTTCAATTATATATTATAGACATATAGACATGGTACTACGCCATAATAATGTATGAAGGATTCCATCAGATTAGTTTTCTTTCCCGTAAGAAGCGATGAAACTGATACATCTTAACCCCGAAATGCAGAAGGGATTAAGATTCTTCTGAATATCTGTTTCAATAGTAAAGAAAAAGCTCGGGTGACTTGTTTGAAAGTAAGTAAGTATCAAAGAACGCCATCAAAAAAAAGACCTACTTATTGATTTTATTGTTTTATAAGAATTATGAATAAAATTTAAACACAGTAAGTACCTACATTCTATTCTAATCATTACTAGAAACCTTTCACAGTAGTTAAATTCTGTACCTAGAGATAAAAGCTCTGGTATTTGATTGAATCAGGCGGCACCTTTGAAAAATAAATAACTATGTAGCTTTCTTCCGCAAATAATCACTAAACTTGCACCTTCACCGACTACACTTCTCTACACGATGCCCCGGGTCGGACGAAATACGTGTAGAGTAGTTGTAATTAATCGGTGAAGGTACAAGTTTTGTGATTATTTGCGGAAGAAAGCTATATATATTTATTTTTCACAAAAGCTCTGGTTTCAATGATGACATGGGTACGCCATTGTAAATTTATGAAGAATTCCATCAGATTAGTTTTCCACTAGAGAGCGACCTATCTAAACCCCGCAATGCAGAAGGGATAAGGATTCTTCTGAATATCTGTTTTAATAGTAGGGAAAAAGCTCTATCACGAAGAGCCTCGGTAGAGCTTTTTCCCTACCAGTTAAGTTAAGATAAAGAAATTCTAATAGTCTTTATTAACAATAATATTGCAAAACAATTTTATTTTAATTTGAAGTTTAACTTTATTCAAACAATTTTAAATTTTAAAGGTTTCACAATGCCAACTATACCTATAGAGGTAAGTACGTACCTATTAACCTAGATTATAGATAGTAGGTAAGTATGTAGGTACTGAAAATATTATATCAGTCGGATAACATCATGTTCTATTCTAAGTCTTAAAGTCTTTGAGATCTATAAACGCTAGCAGAATCGAATCGTCTCAACCAAGTTCTTTAGCTCTTTATTTATTTGAAAGCTTCTTAGGTCCAATCTAATATTATGAAACTACTCATTTCGAATAAGAACAGCTGCTCTTCACACTACCAAGTAGATATACGTTATTACGCTATTAGGGTTTATGGAATTCACCTACTTAGTAATTAATTTGATACATCTCTATAATTAACACCTAGGTGTTTATAGGTATTTACTTCTCACCTGAAAAAATATACCCAGGCAATTAGGTACTATACTTACAGCAGCTTTACGTTATGGTAGATAAAGCAAGAATAAAATTACCTCACAAGAAGACCATACCGACGCATTTCCTAAGCCATAAAATCATAGTATTCTACAGTTTATTCTGATGAATTATTATTTTATATCTTTTGATTGCAGCGCCATCTCTTAAGCCTGTGCGGAACTTGATGCAATGCAACTCTGAGCAGAGCTTTTGTGATAAAAGCACAATAGACACGGCTGCAACAAAATTTTAACTATAATTTTGAGTAAATAGATTGCTATTTTCATTTTATTGCCAATAATAATTTTGGGGTCCATTAAAAATGATATTTACACTGACGGCTCTTATTAATCTATAAGTGTTATTTTCAGCAGACTCTACTTGAACCTACCTACGAATAAAACCTTTGACATCTCAATTTTCATAAAAACAAAATTTATATAATCTCAGGATTTTGTCGGTAATAATTTACACTTGCAATTTTAAATTAGGTATGATTCAACAATATTGTGTAATCTCATCTGTAAACAATGAATAGAAATAAATATGTAAAAAAAATACCTCGGAAATGTAACCTTTTCATACCAAAGTAGGTATTAGTGACGCGGAAAGCAAGATGTGATTTCTTTAAAAATATTATTGAGAGCAAGCCGTCATAATACCAAGGTCCCAAAAAGGGTACAGACAATACATTTATTGTTTAAGAGGTGAAAGTTACCAATCCCTTCCGCGTTGAGGTGACCAAGAATGGAAAAAAAATTGTAACAAAAAAGAGAAAGTTATTGAAAACTTGAAAAGGTAAAAAATGTTTTATTTATGCCTATTAACCAATGGCAGAGCTTGTAGCAAACTTTCTAATTTTGGTGAAATATTTGTCACATCTATTTTGAGACATTTGCCCAGTAGCTTTGGGAAGGAAATCAGTGCAATCTTTAGTATCTTATACATAACTTAATAATTTATTTGTTAAGTCTGAATTATTAACACTAAGAGTGTTGGTTGCTTTATAGTGTAAGTTTTAGTGCAGTGCAAATATTTGAACAGTGACAAAAGAAATAAAAAAAATGAAAAAATAAAACTGAAAATCTAGCAAAAATGTTTCCCTAAGGTTCATCAGGATAACAAAGGTAAAAACACGTGGATAATACTGTTTAAAATTTTATTAAGATCATTTCCATCTCATTAATAAAGCATAAGTAATCATTTTCGAACCTTATCACATAAAGAAGTCATTTTTCTCTGTGCATGCAAAGAAAATTGGGTCATCTCAATTTTGCATAATACAGATTTGCATAAACTGGTACATTGCCATTCCTGTTCGAAAATGCTTTCTAACTAGAAATGGCTGGCACGTATCTGGCAACACTGCTGGCATCTCGCCACATCGCGAAACAGACGACGCCAAAAACCGGATACAGCATCTAACCACTTTAAGAGTAAGCGAGATGAATATAGAATTGATTGTAGCTCTGCGAAGCTCCCGTATCGAGCGGGCTGTTGTCATGGCAACAGACAATGGTTTTCGGGTGCATAATATTTTAGGCTGCGCCCGGGCGCGGGGGAGGGGGAGGTCGAGAGTGGCAGCCATCTTTAAAATTATATTTCTAGTTGGGCTCGCTTCTTCGATTCCGCTGTCAGTACTTTTTCCTTCTATATAGGGATGCGCAGGATATAAGAAGCGCGGGCTATGCAACTTTCTGTTAGTTGAGAAACTTAGGTATTTGACGTTTTTTAACCGACTTCAAAAAAGGAGGAGGTTATCCATTCGACTGTACTTATATTTTTTTTTATTATTTTTTATTTTTTATGTGTGTTACCTCAGAGCTTTTTAGTTAATGAACCGATTTCGATAATTCTTTTTTTATTTGAAAGGTGACGCTTCTCGTGTGGACCCATTCAAATTTCATCAAGAACTGACGAGAAGTTCTGGAGTTATCCTGAATAATGCGTATTTAGACTTTAGTGTGGTTATTTAGACGACTTCTTATTTTCATCAAAATGGGGATCATTTTCAAAATGATTACTTTTTCGAAATTTTCACCAAGTCAGGATCAGGAGATGAAATTCCAACACGGATTATCTCTTAAGTTATTTGGTTTTAATTTGGTAGGTAGATCTGCCTGTAGGTATCAAGTATTTATTTGAAAGTGTTTGGTTTTCATAAAGAGCAGTATAGGTATAACCTACTACCTTATTTGAAACATAGCTTAGTACTATTTCAAAATTTAGAAATACCTAAACCGAGAAAACATGTTATAGAAAAATTAAAAAAGGAAACCCCAAACCTTCCTTATCTCTCCCAAAAATTTGCAGCTAACTTAGCAGCTAACCTTAACTTAGCGTTCATAAAACTTTCCGCGTTGTCTGCAGATTTCGCGTTTACTGCGCCCTCCGCCTCGGCTCAGATTCCCTCGTAAAGCCTCCGATTAATGTGGAGCCTCCTCGCCTCGATTAAGCAATACTCTACCTGCCCTACAGTTATTTCAGAAAGATGCCTCTTTTATACAACCTCCGTGGTTTTTAAGGGAAAAGTTACAGGATGCTGTAGGTTCACCTACTCGTATTATAGGTCTCTACTATGTGGTTGTATTTGTCTTAATCGAAAGCAATATTATGACTGCCATTATATTGAATTCATACATCTATGGTAAGTCTCCGATTCATGTGAAGCCGAACCTCGATTAAGCAATACTGTCTGCCCTACAGTTGTTTAGAAAGATGCCTCTTTTATACATTCTCTGCGGTTTTTAAGAGATGCTGTAGGTTCACCTACTTGTAGGTATGTTTCAACTGTGTGGTTGTATTTGTCTCGTTTGAAAGAAATACTATGACGGCCATAATACTGAATTTATACATCTTTGGTAAACTTCGATTATGCAATAGGTAGGTACTCTACCTGCCCTACAGTTATTTTATTACAGAAAGATGATTCATTTATACATGCTCCGTGGTTTTTAAGAGAAAAGTTACAGGATGCTGTAGGTAATGTGGAGCCTCCTCGCCTCGATTAAGCAATACTCTACCTGCCCTACAGTTATTTCAGAAAGATGTCTCTTTTATACAACCTCTGTGGTTTTTAAGAGAAAAGTTACAGGATGCTGTAGGTTCACCTACTCGTTATGTCTCTACTGTGTGGTTGGATTTTTCTCGATCGAAAGCAATATTATGACTGCCATAATATGGAATTTATACATCTATGGTAAGTCTCCGATTCATGTGAAGCCGAACCTCGATTAAGCAATACTGTCTGCCCTACAGTTGTTCAGAAAGATGCCTCTTTTATACATTCTCTGCGGTTTTTAAGAGATGCTCTAGGTTCCCCTACTTGTAGGTATACTTCAACTGTGTGGTTGTATTTGTCTCGTTTAAAAGAAATACTATGACGGCCATAATATTAAATATTAAATATATTAAATTAAATTTAAAATATGGAATTTATACATCTATGGTAAGCCTCCGATTCATGTAAAGTCGAGCCTCGATTAAGCAATACTCTACCTGCTCTACAGTTATTTCAGAAATATGCCTCTTTTATACATTCTTCGCGGTTTTTAAGAGATGCTGTAGGTATACCTAGTCGTATATGTCTCTGTGGTGGTATTTATCTTGTTCGAAAGCAATACTATGACTGCCATATTATCCTACTAATATTATAAATGTGAAAGTTTGGATGTTTGGATGTTTAGATGTTTGGATGTTTGTATGTTTGTTACTCAATCACGTCAAAACGGCTGAACGGATTTGGCTGAATTTTAAGACATAGATACTTTGTAGCCTGGAGAGGAACATAGGCTACTTTTTATCCCGGAAAAATATCACATTCCCGCGGGATAACGTCGTGTAGTCCACGCGGGCGAAGCCGCGGGCGGAAAGCTAGTTGAATTTATATATCTTTGGCAAGCCTCCGATTTATGTGAAGCTTAGCCTCGATTAAGCAATACTCCACCTGCCCTACAGTTATTTCAGAAAGATGCCTTGTTTAGTTATACCTACAACCTCCGTGGTTTTAAAGGAAGAAGATCATTTATGTATACCTTATTATTGACTGTTTGTCTTGTTCAAAAGTAATACTCTACAGTTATTCCAGAAAGATGCATCTTTTATCCGACCTTTGAGTTTTTAAGGAAAGAGTTACAGGAAGGAATGACTATGACTGCAATGTGGTAATGTTTGCCTTTTTTCAAAAGGAATACTCTATCTTACCAGCTATTTCAGAAAGATGCCTGGTGAAGATGATGAAAAGTTACAGAAACATTCTGGTATATGTCTCAACTATGGTTGTACTTTGTCTCGTTCGAAAGCAATACTATGACTGCTACAATATTATAGTACCGACTGATTACAGAATTTTATTAATACATCTACGGTAAGTCTCTGATTAATGTGGAGCCTCTTCGCCTCAGTTTAGCAATACACTACATGCCCTACAGTTATTACAGAAAGCTATAGCTTTAATAACAATTAGTGGCTTTAAGGGAAAAGTTACAGGACCCAGAAGTGCTGTACCTACTCATAGTATGTCTCAACTGTGATGGTATTTGTCTCGTTCGAAAGCAATACTACGGCTGCCATACACATAGGTAATAATTAGGTACAGAATTTACAATAAGTATACGGTAGATTAGAGTGCTACAAAGTTTCCACAATCAGAAGTAATTTTTGAGAACTAAAAAAATATTCATACTGCTGACAGGCTACGGTCCATTTTAAGAGAACTTTTATTTGTATTTCATTCGATTTTGTATTGGGAGGGTATCCTCCACTACCACTGACACCAGCCCCCTCATTCAAGAACCGTCGGAAACGCTTCCGACAGCGGAATGTATGCACTGACTCTGTCACTCACTATGGAATAGACAACGACAAAGCACAGAATTCGAATCCGATTCCGTTTCCGAACGGTTCGTGAATCAGGGGGCTGGTCATATAAGTTTGTAGCATTCTGCTTTACCTTGCTACTATATATTTAAATCGACCCGTGTAAATCCAGCATTAGATGTCTGTCTACTCTGTGGTTATGAGATTGGACTCACCTTACGCTTTTTGAAGTCAAATCCCTGAAACAAAGAAAAAGGATGTTTGAATATATTCGATTTATAAATTCTACAACAATGCAAGGGAATCATGACCTATCTTTACAGTATGTACTTATATTGTTTCTAATGTTTCACAAAATTCACAAAAAAATTAAGGTATAATATTTGAAAGTACTTGTATACCTACCTGACTTAGTTTATTCTTAAAAATAATAATTTTATTTTATTTAAAGTAGTGAACGACTCAAACGAAATTGCACTTAAACCTTCTCTAGAAAATTATATAACCTATATCAAAAATGACAACACATGAAATAAATACCGAAGAGCTGAAAGGGACTGTAAAATATACTACCTACTTACTCAAAACAAAATAGGGGCCACTTGGCTTTTTTCATACAAACGTGCTCACTTTAGCGTCTCATAGATTAATAATTCTGCAATGATTTTTACGCAATGGAGAGACCAAACGCCCAATTGTCCAAATCTTGTTTTCAAAAATTGCCAAAAACCGCTCAATATTCTCAAAAATTAAAGTTAATAAACCAAACTCTACGATCCATAGATATACTTATCGTTATATGGCACATGAAGTTTGACTTATTGTTTTTCCTTTTTGAGAATATTGAGCGGTTTTCGGCAATTTTTGAAAACGAGATTTGACAATTGGATAGAGACCAAACCCCCAATTGTCAAATCTCGTTATGCCTCATGATTATTACGTCAGTGGAGAGCCACTGACGTAAAAATCATGGCAGAGAGGCAAAAAGTTACTCTCCTATGAGAAGTTGGAATGAAAAAAGCCCATTGCCTCCAATTTTGTTTTGAGTAGTATATAATTATCTACATATTTTTCTTTTCTTCAGCAATTTTCTTTAAGGAAAGCACACAGCAAGTGTCTTATTTAACATGGTGTCGCTTGTACAACCGGGTTTCGACCCTTCGTCCATCCAGTTACTTCTGGAGCCAATCTAAATGTATTGCATAACGCATTTAGATGCAACTCAGATAGCAGATCGTAAAATAAAGGCGAGTGGGAAGCGTGAGGTCATTCACTATAGGGTTAAATTTGGTGTTGCTACAACTATTAATATAACGGAATGTTAAAGACTTACAGGTTAAATAGTAGGTAATAGAATAGAAAAATAATTTCATAAAAAAAATAACTGTATACAATTTAGGAAAACAGAAATCTGTCAAATACAACTCTGGGTCAAAAAGTTTTTCAGTATAACATTTATTTAGGTACAGTTACAGTAGAAAACGTCAGAAAAATATTTTAGTTTGTATATTCATCGGCATAAGTATATATTTTTTTATAAAAGTCGAATGTAATTTGATTTGTTGTCCCGAGGTGGTCCTTATCGATGTTTCTTAGCAATCTTCCCCGGATTTGCATATCAGATTTTGACTAAAGCCTCCCATACACGAACTATGCAGTCGTCTAGACGACTTCTCGATTTTCGGTCAAAGACCGGGCGAAAGGTCACGAAATCGAAAGAAAATATCGAACCCCTTGTTGTGGTGCTGAGACACTATCTAGCTCTTACTTTTTCGTATAACGAGATAGCCTAATGCAATTTAGAGATATTTTCTAAAGAAAATGTCAGAGCGATATACGACGCGTCGAATTTTTCGTGCCAAATTAATTTGGCAATATTCACTGCGTTGCTGGAATTATTCTTTAAGAAAATAAAATATGGCATTTTTATTCATGCTGTAGTTAGACACAAATGCTTTCAAGGATAAATTGTGTACACATAAATATTTAATTTGTTGAATTTTTCTGTGACTTTTGTAAATAAGTAATAACAAAAAAATGGAAATTGTTTGATGCAAAACAGTAATTTATTATGGTAAAAGCATCATTAGACGATACATAGTTTTTTCAGCGTTATTTACCAAAATAACTTGGTAAGCTTACCTAGGAATGCATTATCTAACAAACTTAAAAGACTATGATCCCAAAAAATTACGAATTTGCAGTTCCGAGTCGTATAAGATATAGATAGAAAAAAGCCTATGTAATTTATTCAAAATGGGTCCCAATGCCGTTCCGTGCACGACCCGTCTGTAGAATATGTCGAGGATAATACCGCTCTTACAAAACTGTTGGGGACACCTGATACCCACAGTTTCGTCATTTGGGGGTGTCCTACGAGCGTTTTTTCTTATCTAATTATGTAAATAAAGCCTGCGTGAGATAAATAGGAGATTGGCTTGTTCCAGATTTGTCTTCCTGCTGTTACTACTGAGTGTCGTATGCAATTAAAATTAACAGTAACATAGTGAATTAGCCTCTGATTAATTTTTAATTTGAACGTATACTTAAATAAAACAGGTACCAACTGACTAAGAAGATTATCGTTGCAAAGGTTAAACTGAAATATGTCGGTCCATCTACGAGTAAATTTCAACTTAAGCTTATCTAAACGCATCCAAAATCTGCCAGATAGGTATACCTTATAACTTCAAGAGTTTATGAATTTATTTTAATGAGATTAAAAGCAGCATTCCATTTAAGTCCTCCAATCGATAAAGATTTAAACTGACGCATCTTAAGTAACAGTTAAATGTTTCGTTCTCGATTCAAGCGCATTCAGGCTCGTCAGAGATTACCTTGTGTCACATCACAATGTTAATACGGAATATATAAACATTGTCACCAGAAACATTACAATTAACTCGGTGGCAAACAAACGGGAGTCTCGTTTCTACGGACTTCTAATTATGTTAATCTGAATATAAAGTTATGCGGACCTCGTGAGGGTTCGACCCTCTGAACGTTTAGCGCACTCACCCCTTACATATACAGAGCATAATTCTCTATAGGTGTAGGTGCCAATCTGCTTGTTGTGGCCCCGAAATTAACTTATTGTGTAATCGGATGCCTTTGTGTGTTTGAGCATGTTTTTGTCAATATTTTTCTTATTAAAATATGCTACCGAGCAATTTGATAAAATAATAATTAACTAAATGATGATTTATGTGAATTTGATGTTAATTTTAGAGTCTGTCCTTGAAATTCTAAGCAAGAACGTAGAATAATAAATCATGTAGATTATTATTTTCTAGAATTATTGATTTAGTATAAAATTAGTTCTGTACATTTTCTTATAATCAAATTTTTTGGGATCCGGTAAAAATCAAGATGTAGAAGTAAATTACACGTATAAATGAGAAGTTTGCAATTCATACTCAGCAGTGATTAAGAAAAAAAGCTTTCTTAAAATAAGCTTTTAAAAATCTTAATGCCAATTATCACAAAAAAATTGATTATAAATTCTTCGGTTTGCTGATAAGTTTATTTGAGCATAAGACTTCGCGAAGGCTCCATAAATTTCCTAACTTTGTGTCCTCAGACTTTGTAAATTTTTTTGATAACAGAAATACACGTTTGGGCATCGAGCACGGAATGCCTTGAAAGTAAATTATTGTCGGTTTTATCTCATTTCTTTCATCCGGCCATTTTTTTACGAAAAGTTACATGCGTATTTTTCTTTTAGCACTTTATTTTCTGACACTTTATGTCTACACTTTATATGGTAGGTAAATAATATGTGTGAAAAATTGGAGTATACTCCATTCAGTCCCCACTTTTCCATGCTGGGTTCAGAGCACAATACAATTATCTAACAAACAAAGAGGGAAATGTTCTAAGGCATTGCTGTGCCAATGGAAATTATATCAAAATAGATGGGTGGGACGGCTCGTATTTGAGTACAAGCGCTCTTATTTTGGGTATACGCCAAACCTACAAAGGGGTGATTAAAGAAAATTCGGCCGTAAAATGAAACATATGACGACCTTGTTACGTCGAGTGCCGATCGAGGAATACCAAACGTAAACAGATACGGCCGATTGTGTACATATTGAGTTACTCTAGTTTACTTATTATTCGCCGATGTTATGTAACACAATGTTTCCTTGAAACGTGTATTGTTCATTTTCACGGCTAGCTCTCTGCGTCTTGAGACTGTCTCATTCAAAATATGGAGGGCGCGAGGCGAATATGAAAAATGTAGCGTTGGCATATAAGATTCAGTATCTACTTACCACTTTGTAAATTAAACTAAAACGAAAAATGAAACACCTAGAAAATTATTGCAATTTTGAGGAAAATCTTTTGCATCTTTTGCATCTTTGTCATCGAGTTTTGCATTATTTAAATATTTATAAAAAATACACATTTTCTTTATAAACGAAACGACTCCCCTTTTGTCCCTTTTACCCAAGGTTGCCTGGAAGAGATCGCTGTATACCTAGGTTGGTTGTATACCTAGTTCTGCTGCTAACATGGACTGGTTGGCTATATATATATTTTCCTCTGATTCCGTTGACGAGCAGGTTAATATTTTTAACGGATTGCTTTAAGAGCTTTATGATGTGCATGCTCCGATAAGGCCAGTCAAAATGAAGCACCTACCTGCACCCTGGCTAACCGACGAGATCCGATATCTCATGAATAAAAAGAACACCACCAAAGCCAGGTTCAAAATGGATCCCTCGAAAAGTAACCGGTGCAATATGGTGATTAGGAACGCTCAAAGACGCCACATTCATCAACCTATAGAAAACGTAGATCCAACTAAACTTTGGAAATTTCTAAAAACTCAAGGGTTTGGCAAATCTCATAATTCTGTCACGGAAACAAATGTCAATTTCAATAAACTTAATAGTTTACTTTAGATCGTCGGTGCCTATTGATGGTAACCTTAAACATTTAACCTTGCAACATCTTTCTAGCCTGCCAATGACAACACAAGATTCCTCTTTTTCTTTTATTCAATTTTCAGAATGTGATTTACAGAGAGCAATCCTGTCTATCAACTCAAGTGCCGTTGGTGCCGATTCTATTAGAAGTAAGATGATCCTTCCCATCCTCGATATCCTCACTCCTATAATTACCTTTATCCTCAACACATCGATATCCACTGGAACGCTTTCTACTTCCTGGAAGGAAGCAAACGTTATTCCACTGCCCAAAAAATCCAAACCAACCATCATTGGCCACGACATCTTGACAGATGATTGTTGCAGTGTCATCAACTCTGTGTGGTGACTGTGGTGCGACATTTTCTTTGGTGGCTCAGTAGTCCAATGGCAGCTAGACATCTTTTTCCGCCATCCGACATCGGATTATCGTCCTATTTCTATCCTACCGTTCCTTTTCAAAGTCCTTGAAAAACTTATTCACCGCCAGCTTACTGACTATCTTAAAATTAGCCATCTCCTTTATCCCCTTCAGTCTGGTTTCCGCAAAGGCCATAGCACATCTACAGCACTTGTGAAGATAACAGATGGTATACGCTTGGGGAAAGTTACCTAGGGCTACGGCAGCGTATCCGCACTGGAGATACCTTCTCCTGGTGGTATGATATCAATGCCGGTGTCCCTCAGGGTGGCGTCCTATCTCCAATTCTTTTTTCCATTGTTATAAATTCAATCACTCATTTCCTTTCAAGTCCCTCTCACCTGAAGAGATGATGATGATAGTCTTCAGACATACACTCAGGCACCATTGTCAGAGCTCCCACGTGCAATTACAGCAACGAATAAAGATCTCGCTCAAATAAGCTCTTGAGGCAAGTCATTTGGTTTGACTGTTAACTCAGCCAAGACTCAGTGTATAATCATCGGCAGTCTTCATTTTGTTTCGAGGATCGATTTTAACCAGCTTCCGGCAATTTCCTTGGATGGCACCCTTATTTCTTTTTCGAGTTCTGTTAAAAATCTAGGTGTTTATCCTTGATCAGCATATGTCCTGGAGACCTCATGTTGAGGAAACTAGGAAAAAGATATTTGCAGCATATGGCTCTCTTAAACGGCTTCGTAACTTTTTGCCGACCAGTACCAAAATCACTCTGTTACAATCGCTTCTGCTGTCTATCTTAGACTACGCTGCTGTCTTTTTTACTGACCTGTAGGAGGAGTTACTTTATAAGTTGGAGCGTCTGTAGAACGTTGTCATTAGATTTATATTTTAATCTTCGTAAATATGACCATGTGTCTCACTTCCGTAGCAAACTCCAATGGCTCCCAATTCACCGGCTTACATACACTTACGCTTCTCTATTTTATCCTTTTCATGCCTACTCCTTATCTTAAAGATTGCTTCTCCTTTCACTCTTCATCTACGTCCTGTACTTTGTGTTCTTCCTCTAACCTTACCCTTCAAATCCCACGTCATTCTTTCTACTTTTCTTCCTATTCTTTCTCTGTCCACGCTGTCCGTTTGTAGAACGCGCTTCCAGAAGGTATCAGAAAGGCTCAGACTCTAAAATCCTTTGGAGATCAAGTTAAAAGTCATTTCCTCTCCCTTACTCATTAAAGTTTATATAAGGTCCTTCATAAAAAGTCCACATAATTTTAAGGGGTCAATGTACTGACGCATACGAACCACTTTTAATATGGCACCAACATTGAAAAAGCGAGAAAAAATAGCTGTTCCATAGAAAATTTTAAATCGAATTGATCAAAATGTATGTAACAGCTGATTTTTTTTTCGCGATTTCAAAGTTGTTTATATGCATGAGTACATTGACCCCTTAAAATAATGTGCACTATTTAAGAAGGACCTTATGATCTTCATTTCTCTATTATCTTCTTTTTCTCTATTTGTTAGTATATACTTATTCTATCCTTTTTATGCACCCTCTCCCCTCTGTTATTTTATTTTTTTCTTTTCTTTTGCCCAAGGTTGCCTGGAAGAGATTGCTATATAGCAACAAGGCCGCCTGTTGTCTGTTTTCTCAATACTGTATTTTGTATCTTTGTGTTATTGTTTCTTTCTTGGTGTGCAATGAAGCCTTTTTCTTATTTATTAATTATTATTCTCTTTTTGTGATTGTTTGCATTCTGTTTTGATTTGTTTGTGTGCGTGCGCTAAAGCGTTAATATTATTATTTATTATTTGCAAGCAAGTTTTAAGCATTAACACATTCATTCGATAGAAGTTACACATGTATAACTGTAAATTACTTAGGTACCGTATTATAAAACTCTCAGTTCAGGAATAATTTTCTATATTTGATTTTATGTTGCCATTAAAGTAGAAGGAAACAACAGAAGTTTCTTCCAAAGATAATAATCGTTACATCTAGCACTTAAAGCTAATATCATTGGATGACCAAACAAGGAACCCGTAGGTGCAAAAATGTCCAATAATATACCTATTATTTAAAATAAATGTGACATTTATGTGATAGTCGATTGTCTTCCACAATGCCCTTTAAAGTACACAAAGAACACCAGCCAGTAAATGTTAAGTGTTAAATGTCAAATGAATCGCCAAAGGGCGACAGGGTGATAGACGAAATCCAGTGGCTTAGCCGTCAACATTTCATAATTTTACGTGTAAGTAGCAATAATTTCAACATGCCAGGTTTCACTGCTGGTTAGTATCAGGATGTATAAAATATAGTTGCAAAAGCAAGCAATATGTTATATCTTGCGAGTATTTAACGTTAATAGTACGTGCTAAAGTTTGTTAAGTAATGCTTTTGTTATCAAATTGCTTCATTTTATTGCTGTATAAATCCTTTATAATAAATTATGACAATACCAAGATTACCGGAAATCTCTTGATGTAAGTACGTACATAAATATTGATATCTTCTTAGATATTAATATTTATATATATCTAAAATACCTAAAGATTAATTGCCATAATTTTATAAATAGAGTTCAACGTGAACCCAAACAACTTTTTAAACATTAATTTTGAATATAAGTATTTCTTGATTAAGTATTAGTTTACTCTCTCATAACACAGTAAATAAACTTTATGTTCCTGCTATATAGTTATTAAGTTCAACTTTAAGTAAAGATAAGCAACGCATTCAAATTAAAATAATTTAAATTACTATTGTCAGACTTATTCTTAAAATTAGAAGAGAAATAAGTCGATTGAACGTTGATCTAATTCGAGATAACGCGCTAACTAGAACCGCCATCCCACGCAATACGTAGGCAGGTTATCCAACTCCGATCTGTGATAGTTTTCCTCTTATTGTATTTTTTTCTCATTTTATTTATCGGCGTAGAGGAAGCGCATTCCTTTTTTGTTGTCTGTACCAAGATGGGTCGCCAGATAACAAGTATCAACACAAATTGTGACCCTTGCCTGTCCCCATTTGGGGATTGGTTGCAGTTCCGTTGCGCAAATTTTAACGCCATTTTGTTTTTCAGTTGGTTGTGTAAAGGGTTGTTTGTTGGAGTGGAGTTTTATTGGACTGAATATATTTTGGCGTATACCTAATATTTTTACTTGAAACTTTAACTAAAGTAATTAGTGAATAATTCGGCTAATTTGTCCCTTAGAGATAATTTCTCACAAACTTGGTTAAGGATATGAATGAGCTATACTAACTTAGATGAGCGAGGCAACTGAACCGGAAGTATACTTGCGTCCTTGCTAACAGAAGTTTACTAAACAGCTACATTATTCTTTATATTTTATGATAACTTACCTAAAAGAAAAATTTCATTATTACTATCAATAATTATGAAATCACCTCTGTATATCTGTAAATATTTACTTAAATCAATAAACATATTGCCAACTCTAGCAATACTTGTATTTCAAAGCCACCTTATCCGTGAGCTTAAGTACGATTACGTACAAACAGAAGCAAACTCAAAATCCTAGATTATCTTTATTCGCTTCCCCGCAAAAAACAAAAACAAACTGTAACAAGGCAAAAGAAACCGAATCGTAAAAACTCCAGAGCTATTTACATTACACGACCGCGACGAAGCGGCTGTAAAACTCGGAAACCACAAAAGGAGTCACTAGACGAATTATAAAAATACTTAACGCGAAGAGTCAAGGCCCTATACAACATATACCTATATCCCCTAGCACGTAATTTACTAATCTAATTAAAAAGCCACTTTGCGGCCATAAAATTAAAAGTTAAATTCCATTAGAAACAAAAGATAGATAGAACGTTTGCTCGGCGCTACGGCCCGCGCGGGCCGATGACAGCGACCGCAAGAATCGCTACGAATAATCGCTACACGTTTTATTAGCTCGTAATTGTTGTCATAAAATGGTAACAAAAGTCGTTTTTACGGTCGGCACGAGAGGCGTGTTTATCATCCCGCGGCAACCAGTCAGACTTGCACACGATTATGGGGAACCACTTTTATGAGGTTTTAATTGTTTCACGCAGTTTTTAGGGGTTTTCACACGTTTTTTTGTGGTAGGTCAGTAAATTTAGTGCAGCTATAATTTTTTTGTAGCTCCGCAAAAGTGCGTCTAGTGGTATGACGTGTTCGAATTTAGCATTCCGTTCGTGCGATTATACATAAGCTGTACGCAGAAAGGATGAAGGGAATATATTAAAATATTTAATTAAGGTTCTTGTGAAACAGGCTTCGCGTCCCATCTGCTGGAGTGCTGAGTGTTGTGTTTCCGTGAACGAACCACGACTGGAATAAAATGACTCTAATCAAAAACCTATTTTGTATGTTATGCGTATTATGCCACCATTACGGAGCGTTTAAAATTACAAATTAGACGAGACATGGGAAGTCACACCGCGCTTCGTGCCTTCATATTATATTGTTAATGAGCTTTTGGCTTGAGCGAATGTTGAAATAAAGAACGTTTATGTAATTAATTAACTTCTTATTCAATGCATTTATTCAGTGTTTATTGTAATTTATTGAAAGTGGAATTACTCAATTTTACTAATTCAATATCCTGTTTGAAACAATTTTATTCAGATTCCCATACTTTCGTAAAAAAGATGAGGCTATTATTACTTATAGGTAGGTATATTTTTTATAAATACGGCGATTGGTTTTTAATGTTAATTACTGGCTGTAAATTAATTTGTATCCTTTGTTTCTAATAATCATTTTTTATTCTCATAATTATTAAAAAAACTGGTATCGTAACTGCGGTAGGTAACTAAACTAAACTTGTGTATTTTTAGCTTGGATTTCCGTGACTATAAATTAGAATTAACGTATCAATTAATTACGTAAAAGTTTTAGATGTTCTCATTACGAGTTATGTTCGGAAGACACAAGTATTTGTTGCTTCAAATTATTTTTTCATTTTTGGGCATTAACAATGTAATTTTTATTATTGAAAATGAAGATTCAAGATTCAAGATTCAAATTGGAGAAGAACCGGCAAGAAACTTCAAGGGTTGTTTTTTTCTCCCTGTTTTATTTCATACAGAGTCGTCAAATTGAAAAATGACCTTAACATGGTATGACTAAGGTCAGTTTCCATCACAATTACACAATGGGTTATGATGAATACAGTTAAGTATAGGCGAACTTATGATTATAGCGGTAAACAATTTTCAATTACTTAGGAACTCTACTTAAAGCTTTAATATTAGTTAAAACAAAAGACAATTCTACTATATACTGCAAGTTGCGCCATACATGTTTCAAATGTAATTTTTAATAAAATGAATAAAAACAAAAGAAAACACATTTCAAGGCAAGCAGATAAGAGCAGGCCCATTCCCACTGGCAGCACCCGTTCACGAGCATGACGCATGAACCAGCCATCGCTTTGCTCAACCATATTTTAGGGAACGTAACGACCCGCCTCACACGCCACCACCGTAGAAATGTTTTAGTGAGCATGACATAAAAGTAAAAGAAGTATTATAAAAGAGCATTTTCCTGGACAGTAAGAGGTCGTGGGTTCGGGTCCAATCGGAGCTAGTTGTTAGATGGCCTTCGATCAACAATAATGCTTAGTAGAGGGCTCGATGTTTTTTAATACTTTATTATTTTATAAAGCAAATGCTGAAACACTATCCTAAATTATGTGTTGAACATACATGTTAAATTTAATTTCGTATTAGGTACCTGTTACAGTTGACATTTCCAAGGGTTTTTCATAGATGTGTTTACGTATCTGGATTTTCAGACAGAAGAAAACAATAAGATAAGATAAAGGCAACCTGAACTCTGAAGGTCAGACCTTCATTGGGCATTGAAGGTCGACATGCCCGAAGACGGAGAAATAATTTGACAAGGAGATTTTCGTCATAACTTATCTAGATAATTTTTGCGTATCGTACTGTATTTTTTTTATTACAATGAATAAATTTAAGTAAAACGACACATCAACAACCTTGAAAATGAAAATATTTAACTTATTAACCAACTACTTATAGCTTTTGATGTTAAAATTTTGACAGCAACCAAGAGTAAACAACCTGACATCGAAAGTAAATATTTTCATAAGTAGTCAACAAGGTTTTGTCCTTACACTGAAAACATATTTGTGGGTACGTGTTTGCATTGTCTTCTTAAAGATAAGGGAGGGTTATACTAAACAATGTTGCTTAGTCTTACCAATACCGAAACCGATACGGATAGTTCCTGTGGTATCGGTATCTCTGTTTAAGGGTTGAATTTAATATTGCATGGGGTTACGTAATTTGACTTCTCGTAGCCGATGTTAACGGAAACGTATAGCAAGGCGTTTGCGTTTGGGTGTGGTTAAAACTCGCAAAGCCCGCGGTCGTGCCTATTGAATCACAATATGGCGCGCGCTGTTATTGGAAAAGTTACATAGAGATAAGTAGTTTTGACGCTCTCGCTTAGTTTATGGGCGATAAAATTGGCTCTAAGCTTTGGTGATAGTTGGTGCGATTTGTAACCTAAATAATCCATATTATGTAGTATTTAGTTTAAATTACGATTAGGTACTTAAAGAAATTTTGTATAGCTATTGATATGAATTTAAGTTTAAAAAAAAAGTTTTCAAAACTAATAAAGTAATAACTAATGTGTATTGTGTACTAAATAAACATTTGTAAAAGTAATTATATCGGGTGTTAGGTACATTGTGTTTGGTTAACATTCAAATAATATAACACAACACAGTGCAACTTAAAACAAGTCATGAAATAGGTACAGGGTGCTAAATTACATTTTCTCATAAGTACTTACCTATATTTAATTTGGGTACAAATATAGATTTATCCTTCAGCAAATGATATGCATCTTTGTTTAGTAAATTTAGCTCTAAGCTGCATACCGCCTCTGTGGTCCAGTGGTACGCCACCGGTATCAGACCAAAGGTCCCGTGTTCAGTGCCCAGATATACCACCATGTTATTTAAGTCTGACGCCATAACAACAATGTTTTCAGCATCGTTGTGTTCCGGCAGTTAGAGATAAGATCGCCAGTTCCTCAGCAGTTGAGGATTCCGGAAGTAGTGCGTTTCCACGTTCAGCCCTATCATCACTAAGCATCAGGTATATGTTTAAAGCAAAGTGCTACCCCGTTGTGAATAAAAAAAAGAATATGGGATTAAGTCCCGTGCACTAATGAATAATATATCTTTTTAATACACCTAAATACAGTTTCCTCCAACCCGTAAATCACCAGCTACCAACTTCCACCATCAAGTCACAAAGCGATAAACATAAATAAAACTTGGTCGTTAATTCGACAAGTTGAGTTGGTTTCCTTTTTTAACTATAAACAATTCCCACTGCTCGTTAACAAGAAACACGAGGCACTGAGATCAGTTTATGGCACGTAAAGTTGGCACGCGGTGACAATCTGCCCCTGATGAGAGGATGCGCTGACAAGAAATATTGGCACGCTTAAAGCGGGATTATATTAGTCACTACAGAAAAAAATCCAATTGCAATGAAAATCTGGATATAACCCCAAGTTATAGAGAGAATTTAGGTTTTTACATGCAAAACGCTATTCTCTGAAATAAACTCGTAACGTAAGTTGAAAACCTTCTCTTTTTTCCTTTTTTTGGAAAACGGTAGGCATGTAGCTTAAATAAGCTAATCCAACTTATCATAAGTAATGTTTTTTTGAAGTAAGAGTTTTTACCTAACTATAACTCAAGATTCAAATTTGTTTATTCAATTTAGATTTTTATTTACAATACTTGTGAACGTCACAGAAGCTACGCCATCGGTTCGCAAACCCTACAGCGGGAGACCTTGGCGAAGAACCGACAAGAAACTCCAAGGGTTGTTTTTTTCTCCTTGTTTTATTTCATACAGAGTCGTTAAATTGAAAAATAACCTTAACATGGTATTGACTAAGGCCAGTTTTAACTAATACGAGGCACTAAGATCAGTTTATGGCACGTACTTAAAGGATTGTCACAGCACGCTGCTGTGAGAAGATGAGCCCGATCCGCCCCTAATGAGAAGATGCGCTGACAAGAAATGTTGGCACGCTTCAAACAGCATTGCATTGCATTAGTACGGACAAATCGGCCAAGTGCGAGTCGAACTCGCCCTTGAAGGGTTCCGTACCCACTTAACACACCGATTACATAGACCTAGCCAATACAATTTTCTTTTTAAGTGTTTTTAAGGTCTACAGCATATATATTAAATTTTTCACTCTCTTATTTTAAAATTTAGAGGAGGGGGTATACACACACATTTTACCACTTTGGAAGAGTATGTCTATTATCTTTCAAAATATTGACAATGAGAAAAAATGATTAGAGAAACCTCTTTGTTATTTTTAAAGACCTATCTATAGACAGCCCACACGAATAGGTTTGATGTTTGTTTTTTTTTCAGTTCCATCTATGGGGAGCACCTTTTAATTTTTTAATTTTTTTATCTTCGTATAAAAATTGTAAAGCAGTTTACAGAATACATACTACCTACCAAGTTTCAAGTGTGTAGTCCTAATAGTTTTGGAACAAAGTGCCTGTGACATGCGGACGGACGGACGGACAGACAGACAGACAAACATGTCGAATCTATAAAGGTTCCGTTTTTGCCATTCGGCTACGGAACCATAAAAATTGGAGTTTACAATGAAAAGCTCATACTCATGTGTGACAAAAAACGCTGTATTTTACTATAAAGTTTTACGACAAAAGATATCTCCCGCTTCTCTTTTGGGAAAAACGGTAGGTATGTATGTTAAAATAAGCTAATCTTTCGGTTCATAATGTTTTTAGTTTATAATTAATAAACTATAGAGAGTTTTGCAAAGAGATACAATATTCGGTCTTAAAGAATATAAGCTAATGAAGGTATGACTTATAATAAAATGTTTAGGTGTATTACGTCCGAATACTTACTCTGACGCTATCATGGCGTCTCTTTCATACGTTAGACATTTAAAGCGACAGGGCGATGTTTAAAACTCTCCTAAAGTTGAGTAGTGTTCGGGGTGGTTCGGGTATTCGGGCTTCAAGGCTCAACCCACACGAACCACAACCACAACCACACCACGTGGGCGGGGTGCATTTTGTATTGGAAATGAATAGTCAATTCACACGTACCACATTTTGCAGTCATTATCGACCGCGTGGGTGATACCGGCAACAACGCAACCAACAGCGACGAGACGCTGCGAATTAGCGTCCGGCCACATCCACATCACAACTACTAGAGTCAACGACATTTTGTCGCACAACCACAACGCAACTGCAAAAAGTTGCATCGACACTATTCACACTGTACCACATTTTGTCACTAGCCCGAGAGCTAAACTAATTCGCTCTATGGAGACTCAACAATAATTCTTTATCAGTAATTTCTTAACATTGAACATTAGATTATCTCGTTTAATAAATAATTCATTAGTAATCCACCAATATTTATGACAGCGACATAAAAAAAAACAAATACAAAGCTTTAAAAAATCTATAAAAAAATAGACAAAAATGGTATAAGTGCTATTCACTTTACATTTGAATACATTTATTATTATCTTTCGTAAAAGTATATAATCCCCCTATATTTGTAAATGAAAAACAAATAAACTTAAAAAAAAACTCTCTACGTAAACTCAAATTGGCATTACACCTATGTTAAAAATGCTTTCAGAAACAACCAACTTCTTCCTAAAGTATTAGTTTCCCGTTTTATATCTTTATGGATTTCGACTTTGGTGCTTAGATATGGTGAACATAAACACATGTTAACGATAAAATTGGTGATAGCATATTTGCTGAAAGAATTGCACCATTTTTGGGGTATAACTTTTTTTTTATACCTTCCAATGCGATATTTTGTTGGATTCCAAAATATAGTCTCTTCAAATTATATTTAAGGGCCGTTTACAAAAATTTGGCCTGTTATTGAATTTTTTACAAAAATATCGGATAGTTCTTGGGGTACACTGCGATGTGGTGTGGTTGTGGTTCGTGTGGGTCGACACTAAATTATGGGTCAGATATTATCGCATTAGTTATTATAGTAGATTGTACAACAAGTGCATAAAACGTACCATTTTACCCGAGACGTATATATCCAATTGAATTGATAGTCAATTCGAGGGTAAAATGGGTTTTATGTACAAGTTATACACTTTGCTTTTCACTTAGAGTGTCAGGAAAATAAATAACAATATTGCAAAAAAGAAAAAATAAAGACTTCGCCATATTGGCGGGAAGACTTTCTTTTACTTTTTTTTATATGTGGCATTGGCAGCACAGTGACTTTAGCATAGATTGTAGTCCATAATGCTCTTGAAATACTTATTTCTTGGAAAACTCATTAATTTTGCCTAGTTTTATTAATTTTCTACTTAATTTAAAATGGATTATGTACAAAATCGAAGAAACAGAATGAAATACCTAATAAGTTTATTTAACGAAGTTTAATTGCGTGTGTGGCTGTTTACCTGACGCCCTTTGTCTTAAAGTCTGAGACTTAGACGAAGATTTTACTTAATGCACTAGAGCATAAAAAGCGATTTTATGCAGCCTATACCCAACATAAACACGAACTTTACGAGCATGAGAAGTGAAAATATAATAACTTGCAATTTATTTTTGAAGATATAACAAGACCTTATTTAGGAGTAGCGGATAAACTCATGTTGTACCTACGTCAGAGCTGAGCAGTTTTATCAATAGCTGCTGAGCTCGCATATCAATGGGTTAAATATAGCCGCGAACTGAGCAAAGTTCAGTTTGCGCATTTAAAGTAGTAGTAAATAGTTAATTTTATTTTATTTTAAATGTCTTTTGCAAAAAAGAGTAACTTTACCTGGGTTTTTTTATTATTATATTAATTGCATTTAAATTACACTAATCAACAAAAAGTCTTCATACTATGATGAGACCATTTAATGACAGGCTGTCAGTCATTAAATTATTTATGACTTTTTCGTAGGTCATAAAAAATGTAATGAAGGTTACGCCAAAAATGATGTTTTAAGACACCATTTCAGCATGAAGTACAATATTTTAGAGTTTATAACATCGTCAAAGTCATCAGTGTATTTCGATGGCTCCCTACGTCATTAGAAAAGACATCCTATAAAGCTACAGTTACTACCAAAAACTTATATAACGTTCAAAACAAAACATCAACTGTACAGAATTTATCTGTATTTGTAACTTAACCCACTCTGAGAGATATTCAACTAATACTCTAAAGTTCGTAATCCACTGTTTTCATAAGTCGGACGTGTATGGAATACGTGTATGAATGTGTGTGCGGACCCACGTAGGCATCTAGCAACCGATCAGGTAGGGAACTCGCTTATAAATAGGTAAGGAGCGTAAATAGCAACGATTGTATCGACGCTGCCCCAACCAATCGATACTGAACCCTCCCAAACAGAAGCGACGTAAGTCCCAATCCGTTTCACACAAATATACTCTGTTTATCTGACAAGATAAATTGGAAATTAGCTTGGTGGTTGTTGCTTTTTTTTAACCAAGCACACACGGTTCTACGGAGATAGTTAAAAGTTAAATACTAACATGTTAGAGGTTTCTTAATCAAAGTAAGTAATGGAAACAAGAGAGGGTCCGTATGCGGCCTGGTATTTCCTGGCCGGTGTTTTCCTTCGTTGTTTCGATTCAGGTTGTATTGTACTTACAGTATTCTTATGTAGGTTGATAAGAACGACAAAAATATGGCCTTTTTTCAAATAAATGTCCCAATCAATGGTTAGGACATATTTAACTTCTTTCTTAATAGTATACTCATTAATATTGCAGCGTTGTATATTATTTCCATCTCTAACAATAAAGAAAATGTTAGAAGTATATAGATCTTTTAAGATGCAAAATACAAATCTGAAAGTAAAAGATAATTACTTAATGGATGCTTACTTGCACCATAAGCATTTAACATAGGACTAAATCTGATATTTTTTAATTGTTTCAATAAACCTAAAGAAAGAAGGGTTAATTTCTTACCGTATAAAAAACTCTATCATTCAATTCATAATTACTTACTTACTAAAATATATACAGTTGAGTTAACAAAAAAAGTTCCAAGTCGTTTCCTAGGAAGTTCCCTTAAATATTTTAGTTTGAATTCTTATTCCGGGGTGAGGGGTCGTAATGGAAAAACTTCGGAGGCGGATACTCTACTTTGATAAGACATTCCGGGACTCGTGTACTCTTGCCATTCTTAAATATTCCCGGAACTTCCGAGTTATATTAAATTTTCGATGTATTAAGTAGGATTTACGGCATGCATGACTTTGGGGTGTTTTCATTATCCAGAGTTTTTTTATTAGATTATATAAAATAGTTTTTCAGATTTGTAAAGTGTTTTGGGCAACATTGAGGAATGAATAACTAAAATCCTATAAAACCAATGGCTGTGATCAAAGTTAGCTGGCTCGAGACTTCTATCTTCTTCTATTTCAGCTTTTTGTATTATGGAAACAATTTATATTTTTGGTGTCTTTGTTATATAAAATAAATGTTAGAGCCGATTTTTAACGTTTACGTAATCCTGCACTCTGACTTTGACTTTCAATTAAAATAAAATACAACATAATAATAAAGTAAGTAATAAGAAGGTACTTAACAAGCTTTATCATATCTCATTCGTTGCAACCAAGAATTAATTCTAACCAAAAAACCGACCCCGTTCCGTTAAGCATTTTAAAATACCTATGCGTGCGCAAGCAAATTACAATTCGTTTACGATCAAGTTTTATTGTTTTTTTACGAGTTTTCAATTGCCCTCGCTTGACAATCCAATACGTGTAAATTCTAGCAAAATATGTGTGAGAAGATGCCGAGGACATTAAAATGTAAATGTGCACTTAATTTGCTCCATATTGCATCGGAGGGTTAAGGAAACTGAACTCTACATATTAATATTAGTAATATTTGCATCTGTCTTAAGTTTATATGTAACATTAATGTGTTATTTGAGTAAAGGTGCATGGTTTTAGTGCTGATAAGAATTCACAAAGAGAAAATTGTATGTAGGTACGTTGGAAGGTTTGTATTCATGATGTAATTTTTATATACTTAATTGTTTGTTTTTGTTGGAAAAACGCAACTTGTCTCTAATAACAAGTGAGTTGCAAACAAGTTAATATTATGTTTTATAAAATTTGTAAAGGAGAATATTGGATAATTTGAAAAGCAAAAGTATTTCTTTTTTTATTAAAGAACACGACAAAAATGTAGATCAGCAGGCACTTTGTATTAATTTCGACATTCCAGCGCCAATTTCTTGTTCCGTGCGGATTTTAGGCAAAATTAAACCGTTACAAACATCTGCGATTCATATTTCCCTTGTAAATATATCTACAGGCTTTATTGAACACGAATTGTATCATTCATTAGACCTTTTTTTACAACAAAACGTGTTTGAATTTATATGCAAATATATTTAAATGGTGCTTAAGAACTTCCAAATTAAAGGGCGATATCCCATATTCAAGCCAGAAAACTTATTAACTCTAGAGACCGTAGGACGTATAATCGAACGATTAGTTCCACGTGCCGTCTTGGCTTTCGCTTAATATTTATTACACCCTCACATTTTTCCGACTGCGGAGTTTTCTTAAAAATATTTATCCAATACACAATCAGTGCCGCCTCATCACTTATGAAAAATAGTTTCTCTTCTACGAGCCATCTATAAAAAGCTCATTCCAAATTAAAATTAAGGTCTAGTGTAGCTAAACAGAAGACGCTCGCATCTTCGCTCTCTGAAACAAAGTAAATAGGACTCAAACTATTTTGTTTAAAGCTTGATTTTGCTCGCAGATTTTGACGTTTCGGACATTTTTTAAAATATGGTTTCATAGAAATAACTCGTTGTTTTTTTAGATGAGTTTGAGCTGTGCGCGATAGTAGCGCATACTAAAAGATGTGAAAAAGCAAAACCTGATGGTATTTCAGTCGCGTTAGATGGAGTGTTAATAGGCGTATAAAAGCCAGCTTAAATTATGAGACTACAAGCATTATTCGATCGTTTTCTAAAAGATTGATAGTTAATAAATTCAAAAACATATGTGTGTCGAATGAAAATATTTTAGGGGAGGCTTTTTGTACATATGAGCGCTTTATATTGTTAATTTATAGTTTAAAACTCTGTCAACGGTTTGTTTCATATAAACAAACGTTAACCGAACTATAAGTAGCATAAATAGGGTCATCTAAAATTTTATTAATATTTATTGTGGCGGCCTTTTTATACAGCGGTGTTCTTTCATTGAAAAAAAAGGCTTTAAACATGTTTAGGTAAGTACCTTAAAGGCGAATAAAAAATTAAGGCTCAGCTTTCTTTTCTTAACACTTCAAATAAAATGAAATCGTTTTTTTTCTTTTAAAGCAAGTACTAAACTATTATTGTATTAAAAACAATCACAAGTATTCAAAAAATACTTTTTACTTCTCATGCTCGTAAAGTTCGTGTTTATGTTGGGTATAGGCTGCATAAAATCGCTTTTTATGCTCTAGTGCATAAAGTAAAATCTTCGTCTAAGTCTCAGGCTTTAAGACAAAGGTCGTCAAGTAAACAGTCACACACGCAAATTCAACTTCGTTAATTAAACTTGTTATTTCATTCTGTTTCTTCAAATTTGTACATATGATCCATATTAAATTGCGAAATTAATAGAACTAGGCAAAATTAATGAGTTTACTAAGAAATAAGTATTTCAAGAGCATTATGGACTACGATCTATGCTAAAGTCACTGTGCTGCCACTGCCACGTATAAAAAATAAAGAAAAAGAAAGTCTTCCCGCCAATATGGCGAAGTCTTTATTTTTTCTTTTTTGCAATATTACTATTTATTTTCCTCACATTCGAAGTGAAAAGCAGAGTTTATAACTCGTACATAAAACCCATTTTACCTTCGACTTGACTATCTACCCCCGCCTACGGCTCAGGTGGAGGGACATATACGCCTTGGGTAAAATGGTACGTTTTATGCACTTGTTGTACAATCTACTATTGTTTTCGGATAACGCCTTTATTTAGCTAAATAAACTATTTCCAATGTTGTTTTGTTTTCGAAATGTAACGTTAAAGGTTCGTTTGTTTTAAGTTTTGCGGTTCAAAATTAGTACGAAAGATCTCTAGATCATTTAATGTATAACTCACTTTAAATATACCTATATAAAACCTTTTAACATATAAATATCCGTAAACACTGTAACTTGTTTGTATGTAGGTATGTTACTCTATCACACAGAGGAGTACACACCTCCCTCGGTCCATTAACACGGAGCGATATCGGATACCGCCTGCCTTCCATTAAACGAAACCCATAAAATTACGTTATTATGTGTTAATAATTTCAAAGGAACCCTTTATAAAACAGCGTAAAGGTCGAACATAACAACTATGATCACTTAAAGTTGTTAATTCGTTTTACTATAAAAGCCTGCGAAATACCAGCTTCTAAAGTAGCTAAATTCGTTTATCGCGTGTCTAACATTCGGTCATCCGAATCTGTGTAAAAAAAAAGTCGTAAGTACCACGGATGCGCGATTTCCAATTTTGAATATTTTTTTATTCTTATTGCGATGCTCAGTGTCTTTTTTAATCTTTTAACTTTTAATGTAATACTAAAATTTAAATACATATTTGTTTGCGCGGAAAATCGACGCGCGAGGTCATCCTCAACCTTTTTTGTTTACAAAATCCATAAATCAAAATTATTTATTGCAAATTTACACAGCAGATAAAGAATGTATATAAAGGCGGAAGGTTGAGACGAGAACTTCGTATGTTTTATGTAGACGTAGATGCATATTAATAAGGATATAGAGTTGAAAATGCACAACAACGGACGCCGTCACATAAAAAGTGTATGTGTATGTTTTCTGTATTTTATCAGACTGGTTTTCTTTGCGAAGCGGACGTAGGGTGCTCGCAGGTACTTTTGCAGATTAAGATTAAACTCGACACCTTATTAACGTAACTAAAAATACGATAATGTAAACATTTTGGTCTTCTTTATATGGTATTATGTTGCTTCAGCTGCCAGATGCGAATTTATCAAGCACCTTGGTTTTATGTGGTAAGTATATTATTCAAAAGTATGGCAAGTTATACCTAAGTAGTTATTTTTTATTTTGTGGTTATAACCTATGTACAAGTAATTATTATTATTCCCTTTATTACATTTTAAATACTTACAAAATTATATTTCTAAACATTAAATTTTTACAATGAATAACACTAAAAAATATAACATTTAAAAATACAAAAATGCAGTTCCCCAACGGCAGCAAGATCAGGGTCCCGGCTACCGATGGTTAAGGATCCAGAGACAGGAACCTTCTCACTATACGGGCCGTGTCCAGAAGTACTGCCTTCTGCATCTGACTCCCGATCCATCCACCTAACGCGAGCCTCTTAAGGTGTTTATCGAGGCTCTTGGCTATCAGCCCATGGGCAGATATGACTATCGGAACAACAATTGCTGAATCAATGTCCCACATGTCAACAATCTCGTGAGCTAAATCAAGATATTTGTTTTCTTTATCTTTTTCAGCTTTCACAAGGTTGTCGTCATGGGGAACAGTAACATCAACAATTATTGCGCGGCGTTCGTGTCGATCTATCAATACAATATCAGGCTTATTAGCTACAATAGTCCTGTCTGTAATGATAGATCGATCCCAATACAATGTGGCATGGCTATTTTCAAGGACCTGTTCTGGTGCATACCTGTAGTACGGCACCTCGGATGCCACAAGACTATGTTTTAGAGCAAGTTGTTGGTGTATTATCCTGGCCACTTGGTTATGTCTATGCAAATACTCGCCGTTAGCGAGACGAGAACAACCGGAGATTATATGCCTAAGGGATTCACCCGGACGATGGCACGCTCGGCAAATATCCACTGTGCCATCCCTTAGGATATACTTTCGGTAGTTATTCGTCATCACAACCTCATCCATAATTGCACAGACAAAACCTTCGGTTTCACCAAAAAGATCACCAAAACGGAGCCAGGATACTGAGGCTAATAAATCTACGTCGGGCCCATGGAGAGCCCGGTAGAATCTGCCATGTAACTCCTTGCTTTGCCACACAGTGCTGCGGTCGGACGTACTAAGTACTACAGGTTTGCGCCAGATTTCTTTTGCTAAAAATAGAGGAGTCAGTCCATTGTCAACAGCAACTACATCTCTATGAGACCCCATATCGACTTGGAGAAAATACTCCCTAAGATTGCATATCTCGCGGTTATGCAATGTCTTAGCATTTAAGAAGCCACGACCACCGCACTTCCGCGGGATATACAATCTCATGGTCGATGAACGTGGGTGATGCATGCGGTGTGCTGTTAGCAATGTACGAACTTTTCTATCCAGGGCATCCAGTTCAGTTTGAGTCCATTTAAGTATGCCAAAGGAATACATCAGTACCGGCATGACCCATCCATTGTATGCGCGAACCTTGTTTCCGCCAGACAAAAGACTTTTAAGTACTTTTGAAAGGCGCCCCAAGAAACGCTCACGCAACGACTGTTTCATGTCAGCATCGTTGATGCCTAATGCCTGTGACATACCTAAATATTTATAGGTTTCGTTTACGGAGAGAGATCTAAGATGAATAGAATCCGAGAGTTGTATACCCGTAGATTCCATTATCTGACCACGCTTTACATGCATGACTGCACATTTGTCCACACCAAATTCCATTTTAATGGCATTACTGAAAGCTTCAGTAACCTTCAGTAACGCTGTCAAATGAGAACTGCTATGGGCAAATAGTTTCAGGTCATCCATGTACAGCAGGTGTGATATTACTTGACCATTTCTCCGTAAACGATAGCCTAACCCTGAACTCTCGAGAAGTGTACTCAGAGGGTTCAAGGCCAGACAGAACCACAATGGACTCAAACCGTCACCCTGGAAGATACCTCGCTCTATTTTTATAGGATCGCCCTGACCTAGAATCCGTCGAGATCCTGGATAGAAAAGGACCGTTCTCCATTTTAGCATGCACGATATCAAGAAAGTGCGTAGAGTTGTATTTATTTTATACAACTCCAGCACCCTCATGAGCCACGAATGCGGCACGGAATCATAGGCCTTCTTATAATCTATCCAGGAAGTCGATAGGTTCTTCCGGTTTCGACGAACCTGTTGGTTAATAGCCATGTCAATGAGGAGTAGCTCCTTAGTACCACGGGCCCCATTCCTACATCCATTTTGAGAGGCGAACATAATAGAATTTTGATCAATGTGTTTATTAATCTTCGACCTCAAAATGGACGTAAGAATTTTATAAATTGTTGGCAGACAGGTGATAGGTCTATAGTTTTTGGGGTCCGCAGTACTACCAGATTTATGGAGCAGATGGGTTATGCCTGTTGTCATAAATTCTGGAAGCGACTGAGATAATAAAGCACATTGAAATTGAGATGCTAAGCAAACGTGCGAGCTAGGTAACCATTTATACCAGAAATTGTGCAGTCCGTCCGGGCCTGGAGATTTCCAGTTGGGTAAGGAGCGAACTGCACAAACTACGTCTTGGTAGTCAATGGTTACTTCATTCATATCAGGTATAAGCTCACACGAACGCTCAACATCCTCCATCCACGCGCCTTCAGAGTGAGTGACAGGCACGGACCAGATGTTGTGCCAAAAAGAAATCATGGCATCATCATCCGGCCGATGCATATCAGTATCACTCCGATCCGATCGCTCCCAGGATGCATAAACACGTCGTTGATCTCTCTCGAACATGCGGTTCTGTGTAAAGCGATCGACTCGCACCCTATATCTTCGAATACGATTAGCCCATGCACAAATTTTCTGCTTCAGGAAGTCGATGCGCTCTGTGACGCATGAAATATAATTTTGAGGACTAATACCAGTTCCCAAGAATGCACGTTTCACAAAGCGCATGACCCTAGGGCGCATGTTGCCCTCCCTAAAGCAGCTGAGCTTACCGATGAGTACCCTAGCCTCACTGATACGACGCTCAATCCTACACTGCCAGGCTGGTACAGCCAGGCGAGGGCGTGTTGCTGTGTCAGTATTTGGAAATTTGACATGAGCAACACGACAAGCTGTAATAGCCGCACAATACAAGATCGAATGAGTATCAGCCAGGTCTTCACTACTATCAAAGTAATTTGGTAGTAGCAAATCTAAAGCACACATCAGCGCCCTATTTTTTTTGTGCATGGGAAAACGCGGAAGCCGAGGTCTAAGGTGAACCGAAGTCGATCGAAATTCCCGAACCACATCTTCAAGAGTACTCCTCAATATATCATTGTATTGGGGACTTACAGTAGTAAACATATCATCTCCACCATCACTATCAGCAACGCCAGCTTGCAATGTGGCCGCGGCAGAAGCTTGAGTTGCCGCCTGCGATACAGTAGTAATGATACGGTTACGTTGTACCTCTGTACGGAGCCGATCAAGTACAGAGTCATCCAACAAGTGACCCCGTTGAATGGCTCGCACCTGATCCGACAGTCGTTGAGCCGAAACGTTGATTGATGGTTCAAGAGCCTGAAACAGAGAAAGCATCCGAACACGATACGCAGTAAGATTAGTTCCTGCCTCTGTTGCCTCAAAATATGCGCGCATGACATTTTCGTTAATGGATAATGTCCATCGCATGCGCTGCACTCCACCGGGAGCGGGGGCCCTGACCGGAGCCGATTGCCCCAGAAGCCCCAAACTCTTCGGTGGCCGGCCCCTCCTCCGGCGTACAGGTGGTGGCGACGACGGCGGAGAGAAGTACTCGTCACTATCGCTCGACGCAACTGCAGATGTCAGCTGGACACACGGCACTGATATAGTTGCCGACAACTGCGAGGCGGAGCGAGGTGACGAGTCCGGAGGTCTTGAGCGTGCTGCTCTGCTTCTCGTCAACATATTTTATTTCTTCATCCTTTTCCATTAAATAATTTTGATTGTTTTGGTACTATGGTGATGACATTCAAATGTCATATGAGTATTCATTGTGAATTTTTGAGCAGAATTTCTATATTTCAGGTATTTCTTTTTGGTATTGTAATATGGTATGGTTAATGGTAATATTGAGTAATTATGGTCTTGCAGTCTAAATGAAATATTGTAACTCTGAATAAAATATTATTGTATTTGTTATAATGGAGAAAGAATGTCCTGTCACGTTGACGACTTTTTAATAATTATTATTATTATTCCCTTTGTTACATTTTAAATACTTACAAAATTATATTTCTAAACATTAAATTTTTACAATGAATAACACTAAAAAATATAACATTTAAAAATACAAAAATGCAGTTCCCCAACGGCAGCAAGATCAGGGTCCCGGCTACCGATGGTTAAGGATCCAGAGACAGGAACCTTCTCACTATACGGGCCGTGTCCAGAAGTACTGCCTTCTGCATCTGACTCCCGATCCATCCACCTAACGCAAGCCTCTTAAGGTGTTTATCGAGGCTCTTGGCTATTAGACCATGGGCAGATATGACTATCGGAACAATAATTGCTGAATCAATGTCCCACATGTCAACAATCTCGTGGGCTAAATCAAGATATTTGTTTTCTTTATCTTTTTCA
Source organism: Crambus lathoniellus (assembly GCA_949710035.1). NCBI lineage: Eukaryota > Metazoa > Arthropoda > Insecta > Lepidoptera > Crambidae > Crambus > Crambus lathoniellus. The sequence continues at coordinate 13,309,654 of OX453307.1, forward strand.
GCTTTCACAAGGTTGTCGTCATGGGGAACAGTGACATCAACAATTATTGCGCGGCGTTCGTGTCGATCTATCAATACAATATCAGGCTTATTAGCTACAATAGTCCTGTCTGTAATGATAGATCGATCCCAATACAATGTGGCATGGCTATTTTCAAGGACCTGTTCTGGTGCATACCTGTAGTACGGCACCTCGGATGCCACAAGACTATGTTTTAAAGCAAGTTGTTGGTGTATTATCCTGGCCACTTGGTTATGTCTATGCAAATACTCGCCGTTTGCGAGACGAGAACAACCGGAGATTATATGCCTAAGGGATTCACCCGGACGATGGCACGCTCGACAAATATCCACTGTGCCATCCCTTAGGATATACTTTCGGTAGTTATTCGTCATCACAACCTCATCCATAATTGCACAGACAAAACCTTCGGTTTCACCAAAAAGATCACCAAAACGGAGCCAGGATACTGAGGCTAATAAATCTACGTCGGGCCCATGGAGAGCCCGGTAGAATCTGCCATGTAACTCCTTGCTTTGCCACACAATGCTGCGGTCGGAAGTACTAAGTACTACAGGTTTGCGCCAGTTTTCTTTTGCTAAAAATAGAGGAGTCAGTCCATTGTCAACAGCAACTACATCTCTATGAGACCCAATATCGACTTGGAGAAAATACTCCCTAAGATTGCATATCTCGCGGTTATGCAACGTCTTAGCATTTAAGAAGCCACGACCACCGCACTTCCGCGGGATATACAATCTCATGGTCGATGAACGTGGGTGATGCATGCGGTGTGCTGTTAGCAATGTACGAACTTTTCTATCCAGGGCATCCAGTTCAGTTTGAGTCCATTTAAGTATGCCAAAGGAATACATCAGTACCGGCATGACCCATCCATTGTATGCGCGAACCTTGTTTCCGCCAGACAAAAGACTTTTAAGTACTTTTGAGAGGCGCCCCAAGAAACGCTCACGCAACGACTGTTTCATGTCAGCATCGTTGATGCCTAATGCCTGTGACATACCTAAATATTTATAGGTTTCGTTAACGGAGAGAGATCTAAGATTAATAGAATCCGAGAGTTGTATACCCGTGGATTCCATTATCTGACCACGCTTTACATGCATGACTGCACATTTGTCCACACCAAATTCCATTTTAATGGCATTACTGAAAGCTTCAGTAACCTTCAGTAACGCTGTCAAATGACAACTGCTATGGGCAAATAGTTTCAGGTCATCCATGTATAGCAGGTGTGATATTACTTGACCATTTCTCCGTAAACGGTAGCCTAATCCTGAACTCTCGAGAAGTGTACTCAGAGGGTTCAAGGCCAGACAGAACCACAATGGACTCAGACCGTCACCCTGGAAGATACCTCGCTCTATTTTTATAGGCTCGCCCTGACCTAGAACCCGTCGAGATCCTGGATAGAAAAGGACGGTTCTCCATTTTCGCATGCACGACATCAAGAAAGTGCGTAGAGTTGTATTTATTTTATACAACTCCAGCACCCTCATGAGCCACGAATGCGGCACGGAATCATAGGCCTTCTTATAATCTATCCAGGAAGTCGACAGGTTCTTTCGGTTTCGACGAACCTGTTGGTTAATAGCCATGTCAATGAGGAGTAGCTCCTTAGTACCACGGGCCCCATTCCTACATCCATTTTGAGAGGCGAACATAATAGAATTTTGATCAATGTGTTTATTAATCTTCGACCTCAAAATGGACGTAATAATTTTATAAATTGTTGGCAGACAGGTGATAGGTCTATAGTTTTTAGGGTCCGCAGTACTACCAGATTTATGGAGCAGATGGGTTATGCCTGTTGTCATAAATTCTGGAAGCGATCGAGATAATAAAGCACTTTGAAATTGAGATGCTAAGCAAACGTGCGAGCTAGGTAACCATTTATACCAGAAATTGTGCAGTCCGTCCGGGCCTGGAGATTTCCAGTTGGGTAAGGAACGAACTGCACAAACTACGTCTTGGTAGTCAATGGTTACTTCATTCATCTCAGGTATAAGCTCACACGATCGCTCAACATCCCTTATCCACGCGCCTTCAGAGTGAGTGACAGGCACAGACCAGATGTTGTGCCAAAAAGAAATCATGGCATCATCATCCGGCCGATGCATATCAGTATCACTCTGATTCGATCGCTCCCAGGATGCATAAACACATCGTTGATCTCTCTCGAACATGCGGTTCTGAGTAAAGCGATCGACTCGCACCCTATACCTTCGAATACGATTAGCCCATGCACAAATTTTCTGCTTCAGGAAGTCGATGCGCTCTGTGACACATGAAATGTAATTTTGAGGACTAATACCAGTCCCCAGGAATGCACGCTTCACAAAGCGCATGACCCTAGGGCGCATGTTGCCCTCCCTAAAGCAGCTGAGCTTACCGATGAGTACCCTAGCCTCACTGATACGACGTTCAATCCTACACTGCCAGGCTGGTACAGCCAGACGAGGGCGTGTTGCTGTGTCAGTATTTGGAAATTTGACATGAGCAACACGACAAGCCGTAATAGCCGCACAATACAAGATCGAATGAGTATCAGCCAGGTCTTCACTACTATCAAAGTAATTTGATAGTAGTGAATCTAAAGCACACATCAGCGCCCTATTTTTTTTGTGCATGGGAAAACGCGGAAGCCGAGGTCTAAGGTGAATCGAAGTCGATCGAAATTCCAGAACTACATCTTCAAGAGTACTCCTCAATATATCATTGTATTGGGGACTTACAGTAGTAACCATATCATCTCCACCACCACCATCAGCAACGTCAGCTTGCAATGTGGTCGCGGCAGAAGCTTGAGTTGCCGCCTGCGATGCAGTAGTACTGATATGATTACGTTGCACCTCTGTACGGAGCCGATCAAGTACGGAGTCATCCAACAAGTGACCCCGTTGAATGGCTCGCACCTGATCCGACAGTCGTTGAGCCGAAACGTTGATAGATGGTTCGAGAGCCTGAAACAGAGAAAGCATCCGAACACGATACGCAGTAAGATTAGTTCCTGCCTCTGTTGCCTCAAAATATGCGCGCATGACATTTTCATTAATGGATAATGTCCATCGCATGCGCTGCACTCCACCGGGAGCGGGGGCCCTGACCGGAGCCGATTGCCCCAGAAGCCCCAAACCCTTCGGTGGCCGGCCCCTCCTCCGGCGTACAGGTGGTGGCGACGACGGCGGAGAGAAGTACTCGTCACTATCGCTCGACGCAACTGCAGATGTCAGCTGGACACACGGCACTGAGATAGTTGCCGACAACTGCGAGGCGGAGCGAGGTGACGAGCCCGGAGGTCTTGAGCGTGCTGCTCTGCTTCTCGTCAACATATTTTATGTTGCATTCTTTTCAATTTGTTTGGTTTGGTACTATGGTAATGACATTTTCAAATGTCATTGGAGTATTCATTGTGAATTTGTCAGTATTTCTATTTCAGTGTAGGTAGGTTTTCTCTTTGGTATTGTAAAAGGTAATATTGAGTAATTAATAATTATGGTCTTGCAGTCTGAATGAATATTATAAACTCTGAATAAAATATTAAATAGTAAAATGGGAAAAGAATGTCCTGTCACGTTGACGACTTTTTTTTTTTTTTTTTTTTTTTTTATTTTTTTTTTTTTATTTTTTTTATTATTATTATTAAAGCCATCTGCGACACAGATATAATATTATGTTTTCAGCACATTACATGCCAATTAAATAGTTACCTAGATACAATTTGTTGTCTGATAGCAGACCATTTTATTGTAAAATTTTGTCTTAAAATATAATAATAATATATTCTTCTATTCCCCTTTAAAGGGCTCATTTAAAAACAGTTTTCTGGTTCCTAGGTGTTCTATGGTTTTTCAAAGGAAAGTCTTACGGAAAATTTCCAACTCCCCATTCTAGAGTGTGATAAACACGCGGTACATCACATAACTTTCACCTTTTACATATTCCACCTTCCAGTATTCATTTAGGTATGGCTTACTCAAACATACCTAATGTAGTTATAAAATGACCATCAGCAAGCACAATTAATCCACCTTTTAATTAAGCAACTTCAGTTCGGATAAGGCCTTCTAGGTATTTCCGCGAAGATAAACATCGGAGCCTAACCCCCGTCACAGGCGGGAAAATTATGCCCGTTCCTGGCAATGTTTGCGAACCAATCAAATGGTGAACTTTACGGCGAGAGCCGGTGGTATTTTACCGTAACGACTACCGTAGGGTTAATGAGACAGTGTCGCTTTTGCGTCAAATATTGTTGGGCTTGACCGTTAATTGCATCACAAGTATGTTTTAGCGTCATCATTTGACTGTAACTGAAATTTATTTGGAAAAAACTTTCATTGATTTGTATTAAAATTCAGATATTACTTACTTATATTTCTATTGCATTTAACATTAAATAAAGAAGATGTTATGCTGCAACACAACAAAACAAAAAAATAAGTACCTAGGTAGTGCCTCGTGCGAGGCCGCACGTGGCAAACGTTCTGCCTCGCGCGAGGCAGCGCGCTTGGTGACGGAGGACCCGCCTAGTCACGTAAAAACGGCTGATCGGATTTTGATGAAATTAAAACATAGAATACTTTTTATCCTGGTTATTGGTCGCCTAAGTATTTTCTCGAATGTCCACGCGGACGAAGTCGCGGGCGGAAGCTAGTTATTCATACAAGTATTATTATTATTATTATCATTTAAGTACAAATATATAACTAAACGCTACGTACCTATGTCTAAAAATTAAAATTCTTTAAACACAGATAGAAAAGCTTAAAATAAATGGGGTAATTCCCACTATCTCCCATAAAAGCACGGCTTAAGTGCTGGGGCCCGATTCTCAGGCATTCGAACTTTTTCAGTGTGGTAATTCGTATGTCGAACATTTTGTTTGTGGTTTCTATTGAAAAGTTAGAACGTTCCAAACAAACTAAGCTGTCTTACATGTCAACAAATTCATTTTGACAGCTAAGTTCGTATACGAACATCTATTGGTTTTTATCATTCGTAGCGTTCGACTGGTTTTCGATCGAACTTTTTCGATTCTGAATTTCTGACAATACAAAAACTGTGTTATATTTGAATTTCGAGCTATAAATGTGAACTTTTCTCGATTGCCTGAGAATCGGCCCCCTGATAAGTGCCTGTTAAAAGCTACAAACATTGATCTATGGGTATTTGACATTTACCGAAGAGCCAGTTGAGCTTGTTATGGCAAATGTCAAGCACCAATCCAACACGATGAAAATTTGGTAGCATTTTGTAAAGTTCAATTAAATGCATAAGTAGTTTGTTTTATAAATTTTTCTCTACCAAATGTAGTTCTGTATTCATAAAAAACTTTTTTTCACTTTTTCTTATCTAAATTTCCTATATTAAAATACCAAAATATTTAGGTTTTGCAAAATGTTGCTGAGCGGTTGTGCCAAATGTTGCGAGGTTTACCTCGAAAGGGCCCCACAAACTTTCAGTCCGACTGCAGGCGACGGCTTGTCGGTTGGTGGCAATCAGCCACGTACTCCCAGTTTTACATACAAAAACTAAATGTCAGGCGGTGAGGCGCGCGGCGGCGGAATGATCGAGACTGCAGGTGTCCTGCCGGCAGACTAAGTACTTAAGTAGTAGAAATCTGTAACTCTAAAAACAGACAGATGCAAAATTTTTGATAAGAATACCAAACTTTCATTTAAGTAAGTATGTGACAATTGTCTATTCAATTGTTTATTTCATTGTTTTGGTCTTCTGTTCATAAAAGCTTTTACTTACACGTTGTAAATAATAAACTTCACCGCATTGAACCTACTTTAAGCACTGTCATAATATCTATTTGACTCCACACTTGAACCGGTCTCTAAATCAATTGAAACATTGTAATAACTTCGTAATGACCAAGGGAATAAAGTGGCAAATACATTTGAAGTGCAACGACCGATATGTTGTTTATATATTAGATTTTTAGCTATTTTTGCTTAATAAACTTGTTGTAAAACAACACTTAACGATGTAGTTTTGTCAAAAGCCCTTGACAATGGCTAAATAGAAATTTGAAACGACGAAATGATACCTATCCTTTAGTGTTTTAGTGTAAGTAATGACATTAATAGTATCTATCAATTTGAACATTTTGAATTCAATTTTCTACTAGATGATTAAATAACCAATAACTTTCATTGTGATTTTTGAAAACCACTTAGTTACTAATATTTTATATACCATAATGTAGTTTCATTGTAATTCGGGCTTTACAACAACACAATGTAGTTAGTAATGTGATCTATATATGAGCATGTAAAATAGTGACCATAAAACTCCATCTTAAGTGTATTCGGGAAGAAAATAAATGCATAGAAAAATTTCTTTCTTGTTATAGGAAAGACGAGGGTCTTGCTCACGCGTCGCGCCTGCCTACATATTTTATTGACCCCGCCCGCTATACAAGGCCAAACTTCGGAGACATGAATCTGCAGTTCGATACTATACTATAAATGTGAAAGTGTGTTTGTGCGTTTGTTTGTCCGTCTTTTAGGTCAAGACGGAGCAACAGATCGGAGAGTTTGAGAGTTGGAGAATGACATAATTAAGCTACTTTTAACCGCGGTAGAACATCTCATTCGCATCATGGGAAGATCCATCATTTCATAGTAAAAGTAGCAACGTATTTGTTCGTCTTTCACGTCACGGAGCAACGGATCGACGTGATTTTTGGGACGGGGAGTGTTTGAAAGCTGGAGAATGACATAATAATATATTACGCTAAGACTTTTTGTCGCGGTAAAACGTTTCATTCCCATAGGAAGATCCGAACCCTCCATACTAAAAGTAAATAAATAAATAAATGTTTATTAAAAGTAACAACGTGTTTGTCCTTCTACCCTAACTTCGGATCTGTTGATTGACATAAATTTTCGACTACATATAGTCAAGATCAAGATCGACTAAATAAAATACAAATTTCAGAGTAAGGTTTGCGTGGCTTATTTAGAGAAAACTTTACTTACTTATTTCCTTCTTAACAATTTTTATGATATGGCCTATTTAAGGCCCTGTTAGTCTCAGTATTTTTCATAAATAAATAAAGTACCTACAACGTAACTACACTCTGATATATAGTGAGGTACATACATACATTATTGATGTGCTATTGTAATAAAGCACCGGTTTAGCTCCAGAACTTATGAGCCATCTTAATAACCTTTGTATGAGATTGTAGTTATGTTTATGTAGGTAGATATATTCTATTTTTCATGAATGCTTAATCTGTCTCGTGAGCTGGGTGTTAGATAGTATGAATTGAAAAACTCTGTAAGTAAATGTCCCAAAAATGTTGGGTCAATGTTTAGTAATCTTTTATTTTCTTTTGTTCCAGGTTGATTCGTCGATATCTTCAGACGTGTCATACTTCTAAATGAATTTAGTTAACTTATGATTTCTTTTGCGAAAAACGAAATATATGTAGCTTACTTCCGCAAAAAATACAATATGCAAGATGCACCGCCCGCCCGCCCGCAAAAAATTGCACATGCACACCACGAAACTACATATATTTCGTTTTTCACAATGGTTCGACTTCCGCCAAGTGACGCCTGATTCAATCAAAGAATTTCTTTTGTCTCAGGTTGATTCGCCGATATCTTCGCATCTGTCTCCCACCCGTCACCTCTTGTAGTGCCGCACCGGCACTTTACGGCGTATCAGTCGGTGCGGTATTCCCAAACTGCACTTCAGAGCTCCCGGCCGTACACCACCACAGCTGTACACACAACACCCACACACGAATGTGGACCATAGACTTAGGAGTGTTGATAGAAAACCTAATTTAATTTTGAATTAAATCTACTCTAAGAGTCTTCGTTATATTTTGTTTACATGTGAATTATTTAACAATTTACCTATGCTGCTTCACTTTTCAGACTAATTTATACAGTTATCCATCTTTAAAAATTAGATATAGGTATAAGACTGACAAATTGTTACGAGACCTTTCAGAAGCCCATACTCCGCTTAGATAGAGATCAAAATCAAAAATCTAGCCTTCTTCAACCAATATCAAAATCTTATTTAATACCAAAATAATCATTACAACACGTAACTTAGTCACGTTTAGCTTTAAAAAAAGTTAATGTTTAATTTTCCAGCTACATGTTAGGCTAAATAATAAATTAAATACTAAGTCAGAAAATTGAAATGTTTATTTTGCTCTGATTTACATTACAAAAACTCAGTCTGTTTATTCAACTGATGTCTTTAAATAATCTACTATACTTCCTACTTAGTATGAATATGTTAAGGTGGTTCGATGAGCTCAGTAGCGCCACCAATTGAAATAAATCATTTACGAATTAAAATGCAATTTTTAATTGTTTTTTCATGGCCTCAAATATGAGCATTAAGTTATGGATCTCGATATTGCTAAATGTGGCCACTTTTGGCACTATTGAGATTCACGACTTATTGCGTAAGTTTGAGTTCTTAAAAGTATATTTATAAAATGCATTTTACTCTTTTATTTGCGCAAAATAACCGAAACTTATAATCTAAGCCTTTAATAAAATGTAATTGATTTATTTCCATTGGTGGCGATACTGAGCTCATTAACCACCTTAAGTCTGAAAATTTTAAAGGTTAAAGTCTTGAAATAGGTAAAAATATAGTTCCTAGTATATGACCTTGAACGGAACTAAAGCATTTGAGACTATTTCATAGCATTGTGGATCACCATGTTTTGTAAACATTTGAAAAATATTTTGTTGCACAATTCGTAGGTCTATAAGGTACACAGAGCTTCTCACGCTGAGCAGTATTGTACAGCCAACCGCACACAATGTTGAACATGTTGACCTTTCACATACCCTTATTGCCATCGTAATTAGAGCGTTTTTTGTACTACAGATGTTATTTTTTATGTGTATTCGTAGTACATACGCACCAATGCGACACGAAGCGTGTGTTTTGAGCGAATTTCTTGGCCTATATTTATGAGTAGGCAATACATTGCTATGTTTACGACGAGAAAGTCTTAGGCTTTAGTTAAAAAGGACACATGGGCAGTAAAATAATTTATTTCGTGATTAAAAGATACTTACTGTTCAAATAAAATTCAAGTGCAGTAAATTTATAATAAGGAACTATTTTTAAAATCTTGAGGTAGGAGACAAGTAGGTAATGCATTTAGCACTGAGGGATGTCACAAAAACAAGACCTAAAGAAAATTCAAAATGTAACGTGTACGTAAGTAAGTACCTACCTAATGTGTGTTCCGCGCAAAAGTGTGTAAATATTGGATTGTATTAGGTACTTACACTTTGTTAACGTTCAGATTATTAAGATTAGATAAATAAATGTTAAGGTTAAACTTTAAATGGAATATTTCAATAAAAACTATTTTAGTATTAAACGTACATTACAAGGCCTGCCGTTATCTTGCTTCCTAAACTATCTTTATCGGACAACATAACATTATGTAAAATACAATTTACTGTAAAATCTAAGCGAGTTGAAACCAGCAATTGTGTTAAGTACCTATTTGCAAGAATTTACTATAAATTTAGTTATTATTGTACATTCTTATTGTTGGCTGGCATTATTGCATTTGCATTTAATTAAAAATAAGCTATTAAACTTTTGAATATCAGTAGGTACTTACTTACCTAAATGTAATATATTAGGCTTTTAACTAGTTTTTGTGCACACATAAAACACTTTCACGGATTTTTTCACGCAATTTATTTAACAACTTGGTTAAATTTTAGTTGTTTTTAGAGATATTTTGGTTCTCTAAAAGCCAAATCTAAGATGTGTTTATTTTTAGTTTTTGTGCTCATTGAGAAGATTATTGTAGATATCCTAAAGTTGCTTTTGATATTAAATATACTTCATTATTTATTAAGTACTGCCTTCCGCCCGCGGCTTTGCCCGCGTGTACTATACGACTATTCCGCGGAAATGTGATATCATGAGATGTCACTCTCCAGCTCCCAAACTATCCTCATGTCGTGCTCAGATCATTGAATTGATCATTTCACGAAATTGACGTGTTTCATTTATGACCGGGTTAAACTGACAATACTTAAGGGCACGTAAAATTATCGAAATCAACCTATTTTTCATTCAAAAGTAAATAAGTAATCAAATATTCTTTATTATGAGCAGATAAAAATATAATGTTGTAGTTTGATAAACGATCTTGATTATTTTGTGGCTAGAAACACGATATTCGTATCGTAACTCGACAATAAAAATTTTCAAAAACAAAGAAAATTTTCATTATTTTTATATTTTTTTGGTTTTATACTTAGGTTATTAATTTCAAATTCACGAATAATATATAGAAAAATAGGTAATGACATATTGTAGACTATTCTCAGGCTACTTTTTCAAAACGTGATTTTATGCTCAAAATAACAACAAAAACATTGAAAAAATGAAAAAGTGAGGTTATTTTCATTACTCTTCACACGTAAGAAAAAAGAAAAAGACAGAGTTTTTGGAAGATCCTGCGCTTAAATATTTACTTAATATTTTCAACAAAACGTTTGGACATCTTATTATGAAAACACAACTAATTCATGAAATGACCAACCATATCATGTAATGATCAATTTAATTTAGGAACATTAATGTAAGGATTCCCTGACATCAAAGTTTTTCTTTTTGAATTTGTATTCCGGCGTTTCGCCGGCTGCTGCCGCTACAAAAATGACGTCAATCCGTTGCTCCATTTTGACGTGCAAGACGGACAAACAAACACTTTCACAAAAAATCTTTCCGTGTTCTGTGCTTTCACATTTATAATATAAGTATTAATTGATTGTATACTATTTAGCTTAGTAGAGATAATGTGGTTGTATCTCATTAAATTATAAGTATTTTATGTAAGATATGGATTCCGCAATTTTAAACAAAACTATTTTTATCCTAGAAATTATAATTAAACAATATTGGTTAGGTATGTTACATTCAAATATACAGGGTTGAATTTTTTCATGATACCCGGAGGGAAAGTACCTAAGTATCTACTTACTTACTTACTCTAAATTATGTAGATACCAAATTTTACTGATAGAACCGTTGCTTTATTTTTGACAGGTGTAAATTTTTACTTTCTTAGCATTAATGTAAGTCGCCAAAACAGCATTTTAATAATATATTTTCAACATTATAACTAAGTAGAAAGTATAATGTGGCTAAACCCCAATATGTATTAAACTGTTATGGGAAATTAATCGTTAATTTAGTTGATAAGAGATTCAATAATAATAAAGTAGGTAGGTACTTAACGGATTTCCTTTCTCTCAGAATTTTCTTCATATTATCACATTTATAAAGAACATTATTGTATTGAAATAAAGAACAAATAACGTGCCAAATGTGTATTGTTGTTCATAAATATTGCTTTTATGGCTCATTCGGGACATAATGAAGATGTCTTACAATGCCAACAACGAGTTTGGTCATTTTATTGTCACTTATGTAATTTATGTTACGAAGAATTGGTATCGGGAAATGTGTGATAGTAAACTAATTTTACTTGTTCAGTTGTTTTACTTACTTTATCTTTCCCACATTCCAATCAAATTAATAAGCTGTGTATTGGAATATAAAAGTAACAATGTGGGTAATTTCACAATTTAAAAATTGCCTTCTCAAAGGTTAAAGTTCAGGTATTTTTATTTTACAAGAAACCGCTACATTTTATAATAATCTAGGTAAGTACTTATTTCAAATAATTAAACAGTAGGTATCGACAGTAGTGATAATACAAAACCTACTTAGTTCCAAACCCAGCTGTACCTACACTGATTAGATACTTGAGGCGGTAGATATAATTGGAGTGAACTTAATAAGATATCTTTTGAAAATATTGAAAATTAGAAAAAATCGACCCGACTCACAACAAGGCTGCGATGGGACTCGAACTCACGAGCTTTTACTTTCCGGGCAAGCATACGCTCGGACAGTGAATGTTCGTCGTGGGTAATTTTTAATATTTTCATAAAAATTGTGTAATGCATTGGCATACGACCGATTTGGCGCAGGGGTAGGCTACCCACCTTCTGCGCCAGTGGTCTCGGGTTCGATTCCCGAACAAGACAAATATTTGTGTGCATGAACATGTCTATTTGTCTTGGTCTGGGTGTTTACTATGTATATTAAGTATGTATTTACAAACAAAAAGTATTTAAGTATATATTTATCCGTTATCAAGTTTTCCATGATACAGTTTCTTAATGAAATTAAAATGGGCTTAGATAATAGGTGTGAATGTAAGAAGTTATTTATTTATTTATTATTTATTTATACATTTGGCCTTTTCAGTTTTTCATTAGGGAATATTTTTACGTGCAAAGATGTGGTGCCCGGCGCCAGCAGCGGGCGCAGGGACATGTAGAGGCCAATGTAATAGGTAGGTACTTACTTTAAAGCTTGTCGATATTTAAATATTAATTTATCAATGATTTTAATATATAATTGGTACCTATTTTTACTTCTATTTGTTATAGTGATAAATTAATGAGTAGGTAGTTTCTTATTATGATTGTTTGAGGGATTAAAAATAATAATAATTTACATCTTGGATTTGCCTCATATTTGGGGAAATGACTCTTTAATATGAGTATGTTCTTATTTTAAAAGGATGCTTACGACTTCAAAGTCATCCTGTATAGAAAATAAAGTGAAAATGAGATTTAAAATTATTTGAATGCATTTACAATGCAATTCTGTAAGTATAGGAAAATGTGATAGTAAAAAACACGAGCCCTAAGTATAAGTAGCTTATCCCCTATCCCGCCTGAAAGCTACTTATAGGGCTCGTGGTTTTTCACTAAGTATCACATTTTTCTTACACTTAAAGTGAAAATGATTGTAATGGGTCGTTTATTATTCTGTCATTAAAAGAAAACCCATTGACAATAATGCACTGCAAACTGCGCATTGATTTAAGTCTTTTCTAACCATACTTCACAAGTCCTACCCATTTACTTAAAGCCCCACCTAGATACCTAAATCCGGTTCAACTCATATACCTACGTTACTTTAGTGGTTTCATCGGCAATAATCGAAACTCAACGAAATCAGAGTTTAAATTGTTCGTTTTACGGTTATCGTGTACTTCGGAGGTAGGTATCTTTTGAATACAAATTTGTGACTTGGAAACCACTCACGCGAACCTTTGTGCAGATTCCCACACACAGAATTAAACTGTATCACCTAACATTAAGGTTTCAAATTGATTGGGGGAAATCGTTATACATTACATAGAGGTCCAGATAAGTTTACACGATAGTAACAAAGTATGTATTTTAAGAGTAATATCGACGATTTCTGTGGGAATAGTAAATAGGCGATACACACAAATTTGATCAACAAATCGGTTACAAGTTGTTCTGCCCAAAGAAAGTAAATGACAAGGTATGGCAATAAAAACAGTGAAAAGTGGTTTTCGATTATTCCCTGACGCTAGCATAAACTTTGGTCATAATGTTGCGAGTTTATTAAGTACTGTCACAGACATAATGCGTGGCATGGGGATATTGGAGTTTTTAATTCTGTTATTCATGAATACTTAAGTATATGAAATCTGCATAGACTTTGCAGCTCGCGTTCTGATAAAAGTTTGGTATAGTAAGGTTAAAAATTAACATAAGAATGAAATGATTCAAAGTCACCACAAAACGACTTTGACAAATTGACTATTTTGCTTTCCTTTTACCTATACTCAGTTTGCTTTTTATTAAGTAGGTACCTACTTTTCCCTAATTATGAGTATTGTAATAGGTATGTAGGTAGTAGGTAAGTAGGTGTAGGTTATAATTATTATTAGGTATGTTAAAATCACACTTTTACACCTTTGAAGCCATATTTTAGGTATTATTTAAGTATTAAATTATTGGTAAGTACCCCTAAATACTAAATACTTCTACTTAAAATTATCTACCTATGTAGGTAGGCTACTTAATGTAAATATAATAAATCGGGAGACACATAATATTAACGTAATACAAAAAACTGTATCCATCTTATCTATCAATAAGTGCTTTTTGCATTCACAATGCAATTTTTATTATAAAAAATGAAAGTTGGTAACTCCGCCATGAATCGAACCCAGTGATAGTCAAAAACAGTGATAAGTAGCTGTAAGTTTTATCTGTACCTAGGTATATTAGTATACCTAATATTAACAATTTTATAAGCAACTGTACCAACAAATTGTTCCAGAAATCCAAGCTAGGTATTCATAATCGATTTAATTTAAACAGTCTGATTCGTATCTGGTCTATCAGATACCTCTACTACATTGATAGTTCTCATACCTACTATAGCCAATAATAGCCGCCCCAATGGCTCGTGATCGATACAATGTTGCCATAAGCAATCGATTCCGTCATTCGATCGCCGAAGAATCGATTTACCAGCATAGGAGTGAGTATTATCGAGCCCAGAATCGTTTTATAACCATCAACTACCACATTTGTGATTGCCATTGAGTTTTTTGGGTCGTTCCTTGGAATGGGTTGTTTCGAGTTAGTGTGAACCATTTGAATGGTAGCGAACACATTTTATTTCAATTTGTTATTGGGTGCTTTATACGCAGTTATTATAGTACGCAGCTTTATTTAAACTGCCATTGAGTTTTTTAACAGCAGGTGTATTTCACAGTAGCCATAATATACACAAGCTATTAATTGAATAGTTAAGGCCTAGTAAAATCTTATTGGAATGGTTCATTCTTTCTTATTGCTTAAGAGCCGCTCTCCTCTAGATTTCCTAAAACTGCACTTGAGTGGAATAGTTTTGTGAACAGTAGAAAACGCTAGAAGGACTGGAGGTGCCCACACAGATCAAGTTACTGTGGGAAACTTAGATCTCAAAGCTTTTGATTTTAAAATTACTTATAAGAAAACATAATAGCTATTACGCCCATAGTGTCTTTATTTATAGGACTGAAGATATTTTCTCAGATTTGTGCCAACCTATAGATATTTTATTTCATCAATAAAATAGCACCAAAGGTAAAACAATAAAGTTGTACATAAATAACAATCACAAAGATAGGTAGTAAGTAGTTAGGGATATATTTTACTTGGATTTTATTGGATATACATACCTACTTATACCTACTTTATTTTATTATTAATTTATTGATACCATATTACATTAAATATAACAGAATTAGGAACTTAAAATAATACTAAGTAGCCTACCACAGAACACAGAAAGATTTTTTTCTGGAACCTACTTTAATATTTACCTAATATCAATAAACTTTTGCTTAATTCTTAAAGCACTTGTTTCTACACTGTTTCTTGTATAAGTACCTAAGGAAAATAACTGATAAACATTTAAACTTATCTTTTCACTCTAGGTAAGTATAAAAACAATCAAAACTTATCAGCAGAAATAATTGGTACAATACCTACTTATTTTTAGCTTTGTTACCAGTAAGAACTTAATCATCAGTAAGTATCAGTAACCTACAAACTTAAAAAAAATACGAATGTCAATGTCAAATCTCAGCTGATCTATTTCTGCAAAAACTACAACTTTAAGAATTTACTGCCATCTAGCATGCGATGGATGAACTACCAACTAAAGGGACGCCATCTCTGAGGCATTTCTGTAAACTCACTAATCACTCACTAACACACTCGTAGATGCTCCGACTCGCTTACTCGCATACGTAATGAAAGAGATAAGTTTACCTCACAAGATGTCCTCCAAATTGGTTTTTTACCGTTGCGCTGCGTTGATTGGTCGGTGCGGAGAGTGGCAAACTAGTTTTTCTTATTTTGACCAATGGTATCAAAAGAGGCGTGTGCAGAAACGTCGGCCATGCTATTTTAGGTGGAGCGTGAAGTAAGATCCTCCTTAATATTCCTGACGTATGCAGTCATTCGAGCTATGGATCATGGCGCATAAATACGTATTTGCTAGTTAGTTTGTTAAATTTATTTTTTCATAACTATGATATTTTGTTGATACCTATAATCACCATCAATGAGTTTACTGAAACAACAAATAACGGTAGGTAGGTAATAAATCGGTATTTCGCTTAGTAAAGTAATTCGTATTGTAGTTCTGATTCCAAAAAGAGGAAGAAATCAATAAACTCTCCTACAGATAATAATACACTATCACAAGATCTAAAACGACCCAATAAAATACATTTACAATCGATTATATGCTTGCTACCGCAAGCTTTATTGCAGGGCGCCAAGAAGCAAAGAGTCGACGACACGTCGTAAAAGTAACTCTTGAATGAAACATCCAGCCATAATTGGCATATTAAAAGCAGGCCCATTGACGAAAATTTTATTGACATACTACAACAGGTGACCGTAGGTTTTTACGAGCTCGGCGCGTGGCGAGCCGTAAAACGACGTCAAAATCGTAAAATCGTAAGGAGTGCTCGAATTGCCCCTAATAGAACATTATAGTCTGAATGACGTGTTAACTTTTATGGAGTTTACAGTGGACACGTCTTTATGACAGATCACGTGGGAAACAGCTGATGCGATCGCTAGAGACCACTTAAAACGCCGTTTGAATAATCTGAGGCAATAATTTTTAAATTTATTGGAGCATCTAGTCTAGACATTTTTGTAAATATTGATGCTTGAGAATATGAACGTGTTTAAGTTTTTTGACCAAAATGGTTTCTAAGCTTTATTTGTGCATTTTGATATTTAAGAAATCTTTCAGATTTACTAACAATAGCTTGTCATAATATAAACTACCAATCAAAAATAACAGAACCTCGCTTTCTCATAGATACCTATGTTACTATTTCATATAAGTACCTAGTAGGTATCGATATTCCGTTGCAATTTATGGAAGCAGTGGAAAATGATGATAGGGAAATATCCTTCGCATTGTCCGCCTGGGGCACCGGACCCCTATCTTATTATCTTTCCGCTGATTCCAAGTAAACCGGGCGGAATTGTATTATGAGAAACCATAGAGCTCCTCATTCGCACTCGTCCTGGCTCTCTCAAAATGCTTTATATAGTTAGTAGAACTTTGGTTGTAAGTTAGTAACTTCACAAATTAATTCAAAAGCTTATTTACTTTATTTTAAATAACATACCTACACCTTTATTTTTTAACGTTTATTGCGAAGAACCTGTTTTTCAAATCACTTAAATACCTACTTCCTTAGAGGTAGGTATATGATGAGAGCAACTTTTATACAAACAAAAACTTTCTTCACCTCTAAAAATTACGTCAACTAAATACCTACTTACTTACCTACTTTTTTTTATCTTACTGCACGAAGAATTCAAAATTATGAAACATTTAAAACATTTTCGAGTCATAAATACCGATTTGAATATGATTCTTACCTGGTGCAAGGCAGGGCCTGTCATCCGTATTCTTTATGCATCTGGAACAACAAAAAACAACAAATGTCAATACATTATGTATTTAATATGATTCCTCACTGAGATTTCTTTAGGTATTCGAGATTATAAAGTACCTAAAAGAGATATTCAATTTTGTAGGTAGGTATTTTGCTTTTATGATACCTACTTATGATAAAGTTTCTTGAGCGATTGCGATTGCGTAGCGACCTAAAACCTTTTACTTACTGTTGTAAAAGGTTTTAGGTAGCTACGCAAAATGTGTCTCGCTTCTTAGCAAAATATGAAATAATTTACTTGTTTAGTCTAAGGATCCTCTTTTTAGCCTAAATAATTACCAACAGTATTAATAAATAGGTATTTATTCTTAAAAACATACGATGGAAAATTAATTTTGATTACACAACAACATCGTCTAGATAAACAAACGACAGACGCAAGCGTGTAAGAATTTGAGACGTACTTAGTCTCCGCCACCGTCTACAGCCAGTCTGCGCATTTTATGAGCCGTTAGATACAAATAACCGTCGGTATAAACGTCGTGCATATCATATTGTAAATGGCACCGTGTAACGTATTGGGGTCCCGTATTTGCTGGAACTCGGAGACTATGTTGATGATGAAGTATGATTGCAACATATTACACAAACAAGATGTTTGCATTATCGCGCATTTTCAGAAAATTGGAACACACGCGTAGCATTCTCAGCAATCTAGAATAAGATCGCTTACTAAGATAATGTATCTTTAATTGTACTCAATATTATTATCTCAATATACATCTTGACACCGAACAAGTCACATCTCTTTTATTACCTTAGCCTCGGTAAAGCGTCATACCTCTTCATGGCGACCCTGCGCCAACCGAACTTATAAATTTTTGCGGGAAAATCATTACTACATGGAGCAGCAAAGCAAAATTTTCAACACCATACTAGCAGCAGTCTTCGTTGCGGTGCTATTTGGCTCTACACTTCTGTTCATCGCATTACTTGGGAAGACAAAACAATAATATGGGAGCACCACAAAGTAAAGAAGAAGTTATCATCGCACAAACCGCCAGCGGCGACGCCCAAGCAACGCAGAAAACTTCAAGCCAGCTCACTACAACAGAAATTTTACTATCCGTCATACTGCTTCTCATCGTTATACTCATCATTTACGCCTGCATCCGGAAAATTTGGAACCGAATTGTCAACCGACTCCGTAGAGAATTCAACAGCGCAGTTCTAAGAAACACAATATCTTCCGTGGAACTGGCAACGACGTCGACTCAACCATCAACGTAGACCAGGAGGTGTCCAGGGTAGAAACCCGGCCCATTGTACGAGGGGCAAGGGAAATCCCAGCCCGATCTTCAGTTAGCTGTTTCAAGCGGTCCAGGAACCCATCTTAGAAGTCTGAAGATCCTACACACTCAAGGAGCATGAGAAAACCCCCAGCCCGCAGCCCCAGCCCCCACACGCCACGCCGGTCACCACATACCTACTCATCGTGCAGAGACGTAATTATTTTATTCGCGCGCTATAATGCCACCGTAAGTCGTAAGTTATTTTATACCTAAACGTTTTAAATAATATGTAGGATTACATTTTTTTTCTTATTAGATAATGTCATTTATTATTTCCGATTTAAATGAATTGCATAAGAAACTATTGTATATTAAAGATAATTTAGTAAAACTAGGACCAGATAGACGTCAAAAAGAGTTAGGTTTTACGAAATTTAATGAAGCGAAACTTGAATACGCGAAATTAGAGTATATTTTAGCTCAAGTACATAATTTAGTTGAAAAATCGGAGGTATCAACTAAAGATATAACTTTAATTAATAAAATAGCAAATGACATTCAGATCATTTATGACAAAATTATTTCTTTAGAGACTTTAAGTGTTAGTAGTATTTCAAAAATGGCAGAAAAAGATAAATTTGACTTGAAGACAGCCATTGCACTTTTACCAACGATGACAGGTCAAGAACACGTCACTAAATCTCTAATTGATGGTATACAATTATATAGTTCAATGATCAGCGATGCTACTCATGGGTTACTTATTGATTTTGTGATTAAAACTAGGCTCTCTCCTAGCGCAAAATTACGTTTAAAAAGTAGTTATCCAACTATTAAAGATTTAATTAGAGATATGAATACGCATTTGATTCAGAAAAAATCTGCTGTTGCTATCCAACACAAATTACAAAACTGTCGTCAAGGTCATAGGTCGATCGAGTCGTTCGGCTCGGAACTAGAACAACTTTTTGTGAATTTAACCATAGCACAAGCGGATGACGACGCTACTAAGTTTGAAGTATTGCGTCCCATTAATGAAAAGGTTGCAATCAAGCGCTTTTCAGATGGATTAGTGAACCAAAAGCTTAGTACTATCATAGCATCACGTCACTTTGATTCTTTACCAGAGGCTATAAGAACTGCCCTAGACGAGCAGTCAATGTCTACCAGACACGAGGAAGTTATGAACATTAAAAAGTTTCATACTCGTAATTTCTCACGCACACCTACTAATTATCCGCGTCAGCCAAGTAATTATTCTAATAAATATAGTTACTATAATAGATTTAGCGCAAACAATAGGTACGCTGCCGGAAACACGAGACCACAACAAGGTAAGTACATGTCGCGAGACTCCCGCGCCGCGCAAGGAACACAATCACGTTCACGTGACCGCGGTCGGCCGAGCCCGCGCCCGCCGCGCTCAGCTGTGCCTTTTCAACGTGTGCAGTACGCTAGCCACGAGCAATCGACCAATAGTGAGTCACAAGCGCGTTCTGAGCCCCAGAACGATAATAATTTAGATTTTTTTCGTTCCTACTGAAAATTATGTTTTAAACTACAATAATAGTAGTACCGTAACTTTTAACGTAAGTAATAGCAATATCGATCTTTTAGTCGATAGCGGAGCAAGCCTTTGTGTTTTAAAATACGAATGGTTATGCGATTATCCGAAGTTATTGAATTTAATTACATTTGAGAAGTTAGTTATAAAAGGTGTTAGCGGTAAACTAGTATCTGAAGGATATATTTACTTAGATTTGTCTTATAATGGGTTAGTTTTTAGAGAAAAAATGTATGTGTTTAAAAATATGTCTTGTTCTGCAAATGGTATTTTAGGTGATAATTTTTTGAAACGCTATCAAGCTATAATTAACTATAAAGAAAATACTTTGCTTTTAACTAAAGATAGTAATTATGTGTCTATACCTATATTGAGTCACTATAGACATTTGATACCGCCACGATGTGAGGTAATAAAATATATACCTACATCGTTAGGCGACGATTGTGTTTGTTTATCTAAAGAGATACAGAAAGGAGTTTTTATAGGAAGTATAATAGCGAAACCTTGTAATGGTCGCATGCCAGTAAGGATATTAAACACCACTGAGAAAGAAGTTGATCTAGATCTTACCGATTTAGAGACTTTTTCATTGAATGATTTTGAAGTCTGTAATTTTGAAAAAGAGGAGGTTTCTGTCGATCGTGTAAAAACATTATTAGGATTATTAAATTTACCTGAACTGAATTTAGAAGAAAAACGAAGTATTGAGAGTATTTGCGCTAAGTACGCAGATGTTTTTCATCTGCCAGGCGACAAACTCTCTTGTACAAACCTAATGACCCATAATATAACTTTAAAACCTAATGTCTCGCCAGTTTATGTCAAGCCACATAGATTACCGTTCGCACTAAGGAAGGAAGTTCAGAAACAGATAGATATTATGCTCGAAAATGATATTATAGAAGAGGCTACGTCAGAGTGGTCTAGTCCCGTCTTGCTTGTACCAAAAAAAACAGATAGGTCAAACGAGAAACAATGGCGATTAGTTATAGATTACAGGCAGTTAAATAATCGTATTGAGGACGACAAATTCCCTTTGCCTAATATAACTGATATCTTAGATTCGCTTGCAAATAACATTTATTTTTCAAAATTAGACCTTTCGCAAAGCTATTATCAGTTATCTTTAAGCGAAGATTCACGAAAGTACACAGCTTTCACTGCTGGTGATAAAATTTTTCAGATGAAACGCTGTCCCATGGGTCTCCGGACATCTGCGAGTGTATTTTCACGTCTTATGACTATTGCAATGTCAGGCTTAAATTATAAAAAGGCTTTTATTTATTTAGATGATTGCGTAATTTTCGGGAAATCTATAGAAAACCACAATAAAAACTTAATTAGTATACTAGAGAGATTTAGAAAAGTTAACTTAAAATTAAATCCTATGAAGTGTGAATTTTTGCGAAACGAAATAATATATCTAGGACACAAAATAACTTCTGATGGCATTTTACCAGATGAAAGTAAAATTGCAACCATGCAAAACTATCCAGTGCCGATGAACTGCGACGATGTCAATCGTTTTGTCGCAAATTACTACAGACGATTCATACCGAACTTTGCAAACATTGTTTATCCTTTAAATCAATTAAGAAAAAAGAATGTACAGTTTCTATGGTCATCAGAGTGTCAAACGGCATTTGAAAAATTAAAATCAGCATTAATTCAACCCCCTATTTTATCTTATCCAGATTTTTCAGAAAGTAACATCTTTCGGCTACAAACAGATGCTTGTAAGACAGGTTTAGGATCTGTTTTATCTAACATGAACGGTCAAGTAGTCGCGTATGCGAGTAGAAACCTGAAACCCGCCGAGACGAGATATCCCATCATAGAATTAGAACTTTTAGCAATTGTTTGGTCTGTGAGACATTTTCGCCCTTATTTATATGGACGTAAATTTAAAATTATAACAGACCACAAACCGTTAATTTATTTATTTAACTTGAAAGACCCAACAAGCAGACTTACTAAATTCCGATTATTCCTAGAGGAGTATGATTTTGAAATAGAGTATGTTCCAGGACGAAACAATGCAGCTGCAGACGCATTGAGTCGCATACCTATTACATCTTCTACTTTAAAATCATTACATCAAAACACAGTATCAGTTTTAACTAGAGCACAAAGTAAAAAATTAAAAACCCCCACTGATTCTTCTTCAGAGAGCTCCACCAGCACTAGGCCTGATCAACCTATTGCGGTAGAACTTCTCAAGAAACCCGATGACGTAACTGAATTAAGTTTTAATCAATTAAAGTTTGACAATTATTCAAAGTCTAAAGATAGCATTATTTCTAATGCAAGTTGTTACGTTTACGTACCTTCGCAATCAGCGATATATCTGAGTACCCGATCGTCATCTACCCCAGAGGTGTTAGCGAGGGACTTAGAGTCATTATGTCAAAAAATAGGCATACATGAGGTACTTATTATTAAAGAAAAATGTAACGAGAGTAAAATCAAAAGTCTTGTACAAGCAACAAAAAGAATTAACTCTGTTACCCCGCGCTTTCTCATAACAAAAAATATATTAAGAGTATATGATAGTGAACAAAAAAGAGTAATACTAAATGATTTCCATCTATTACCTACCAGCGGACACGCAGGAGTTAATAGAATGATGAACAACATTAAGCAATATTATTTTTGGCCAGGTTTGAGTAATGATGTAAAACTTTTTGTTAAAAATTGCCATCAATGTCAATATCATAAGCATAGTAATAAACATATTAAGCAGCCCTTAACCATAACATCAACAGCCCACTCATCATTCGAAAGAATTAGTTTGGATATAATGGGTCCACTCGATGTTGATGACTATAATAATAAATATGTATTGACATTACAATGCGATTTATCCAAATTCGTCGAAGCGTATCCATTACCTAGTAAAGACTCGGTCACAGTTGCTCAATCTTTTACCAATAATTTCATTTTACGTTATGGTATTCCTAGAGAAATATTGACTGACCAGGGAACCGAATTCATGTCATCAGTGATGTCCGAAACATGTTCTCTATTACATATTAAAAAATTAAATTCTACGGCGTACCATCACGAAACTGTAGGCGCTTTAGAAAATACTCATAAAACCCTAGGAGCTTTTCTGAGAATCCAGTGTAATAATTATAAACATAACTGGAGCACCTGGATTCCATATTGGTGTTTTTCTTTTAATACCACAGTGCATAGTGAAACTAAATATACGCCTTTCGAATTAGTTTTTGGAAAAATTTGTAACCTTCCAAATAATTTACAATCAGAAATCGACCCCTTATATAACTATGACAGTTATCCCCGAGAACTTAAGTATCGTTTACAACAAGCGCAATCCGACGCACGACGTAACTTGATACAATCTAAAGAGAAAAGAAAATTATTGTATGATAAAACTAGCAATAATGTTACCTATCAGTTAGGCGATTTGTTATTATTAAAGAACCAAGTAGGAAATAAATTAGATAGTATTTACAATGGCCCTTATAAAGTTTTAAGAGATATGACGTCTAATGTAGAAATTTTAAAAGAAAATAAAGCTATAATTGTGCATAAGAATAATACCAAACCATTCAATAAATAACTATTTTATTTGATACGTAATTATAAGTATAGGTACTTAATTACATACCATGTTACTTAACACTTTGTTATTGTTATGATTAAGTGTAAAATGTGAAGCTTCCGTTTTAATTCAATACCATTTCAATTCGATACCATTTTAATTAGATACAATTTTAATTAGGTATATTGTTTATATTGTAAAACGTTTTTGTATTAGTACGATTTAATAAATGAAATAGTTTTAACTTTGCTATGTTGATAATGTTTAAATTTTGTTTACTTATTTTACTTAAGTAATTAAATTTTGGTTAAGCTCGTTAAAGTCAATGTTACGAGTCTGTTCCTTTTTGCAGGGAGGGGATGATCCTTCCACTTTTTCAGGGGAGATGAAGTATGATTGCAACATATTACACAAACAAGATGTTTGCATTATCGCGCATTTTCAGAAAATTGGAACACACGCGTAGCATTCTCAGCAATCTAGAATAAGATCGCTTACTAAGATAATGTATCTTTAATTGTACTCAATATTATTATCTCAATATACATCTTGACACCGAACAAGTCACATCTCTTTTATTACCTTAGCCTCGGTAAAGCGTCATACCTCTTCAATGACCTAGACAGAACTTGTTTATTATTGTTCCTTTTAGGAGTCAGTTTTTAGTATTATTCGTACCAGTATAAATAATATATTCTTCTATGAGATGTGAAAGCTTTATGTTTTCATATAGGGTTTCATAAGGCAAACTGTTATTCAAAGCAAACGTTATTGTTTTCTTGAAGCTTAATTTTTCTCTAAATCATGTCAAAAAGTTATAGTTTCTTCTTTATTTAGCAAATATTTTCTCGAATTCTGGACATAAAAAAAGAAAGATTATCTACCGTTAGGTGTAATTTTTTGCACTTACCTAGCCATGTTTAGGCAATAGTTTAATAAAAATGCTGATAGGCATTTTATTTGATTCAAAATATATATATTAACAATAATCGTTTTTGTTTGCAATATGCAATAAAAAAACAAAGTTCAAATCATGCTTTGACGTAAATATTTTTATCTTTACATATATATTTGCTGCTGTTATGTGTCACATTCAATAGGTAGGTACATTTCTAAGCTTTGACTAATGAATCGGTAAGTTACAGATTAAAAAATAATCAAATGAATTTGTATGAAACGACTAGAAGGTCTATACATAAGTTACCATTGATTAACAATCAATTTTATTAAATATACCAACACTTACATATATTATGTAAACGATGCGGAGGCATCAAATATGTATGAGGCTATAATACAGGTTGTTATCTTCATTTCTATTACTTAATACTACCTACATACCTACAAGCGCATGAAGATGTGAATTTTAAACAGAGAAGTCAAAGTATACAAAGGGCATTTACTGTATAAAGATATAAAAGAAGTAAAAAAGTTAATAAATTGGGAACCAAACCTGACTTCAACATTTTTAAATTCCTTAAATTTTTCTTCGGTTTGTTTTAGTTTGAAGTGTCCTATTTCTAAGTGTTTTAAATATTTTGACTCATTGTAGAGCTAAATCTAAAATTAGATAGTGTTGGTAGAGACTTATTTCAGTAACGGACCAGTAATATTGTCGTGTCCCCCGCTCTTCATAAACTCATTCATGTTGTAAGTAGTTACTCATACATACATGCTCTAGAGTAGTTTAAATATTCGCAATACATAGTGCAATACGGAACCCAAGTCACGCGTTAGCGATTGCGTTTTTATTCGTTCATTGCTGTGCAACATAATGGCGGTCTTGAACTTGTCTCTAGTGACACCGTTTGATCCGAATCGTGTTTTATTGTTTTGCTCAATGGACGTAATTTTACGACCGACACGTAGCGCGGTCATAACGCGGATGCGTCACGGCACATTTGAATGAACTTTCGGTTTCGACGTCATAATAGTGCGTTTGTTGCGCTAATACTATTTTACTATTGGGTCAGTTTGGGGGCAGTTAAAGACAGACTACTTTTTTAGGGTTCCGTAGCCGAATGGCAAAAACGGAACCCTTATAGATTCGTTATGTCTGTCTGTTTTTCCTCTGTCTGTCTGTCAGTCTGTCTGTCTGTCCGTCCGTCCGTACCTTTGTCACAGCAACTTTGTTCCAAAACTACTAAGACTACACACTTGAAACTTGGTTGGTTGGTATATGTATTCTGTAAACCGCTTTACAATTTTCAAACGAAAATAAAAAAATATATGGAACTGAAATTAAAAAAAATATTCATCTATTTTTATAGGTCGACACTTTGCCGTTATACTCCTGGCAATTGTTTTATAGTGTTTTGCAAATACCAATAGTTCAAAGTTTGGAGCTAATTTTCTGCAGTTATATTTTGTTAATATTGAATTAAAAAAATATATCCAGCCTATCTATAATGCAATGCAGTACCTACCTATTAGATATGAAGGTATATCCTTGAAACAATTCATCATCGCAACTTTATGAGTTTCTCCCAGTGTGGCTCAAACTTATCTAAGTATAGGATGTGAATATCTTGCAGACGTGGTCATCGACCACCTATTATTTTTAATTGCTAAAAGCAAAGAAAAGAAGTCATTTTGTATTTTGATAATACTTACTTATCATCATCATCATCACCATGTCTTATAACTACTATCCCAAAAAGTGTGAAAATTATTGAAATATAATTAAAGTTCGCGTAAGTGTATATATTCTTTGATTATAGGTAATACTTATACAGAAGCAGTGCTATCAAGTAAAAGTTTACATAGGTATATACCTTGTTATTAAAGTCAAGGATTTAAAATATGCGATTTGGTAATCTGATTATTAAAGAAATTGTAGGTCCTAAATAACGTGTTTAATTTGACATGTCGCGCCAGCATTTTCGATGATTGCCATTAAATTATCTGTAAGTGTCAATAACGATACCGGTAACACGTTTCACATTATTAATATCGGCGTAGCCGCAATCTACTTAGGCCAGGGAGAATTAATTTAAGACTCTTAAGTTATGTATAAGGAACGCAGCCCGAGGCAGCGACCGTACTTATCTATCTTTGATAACATTTCTCCCAAAGGTGTTCCAGCAAAAAGAAAAATCGTGCCGAAAAAAAGCGTTTCGTTCACCGCAGAAGAGTTTGAATTTGCATTACTTACATTCATATTTCCACCCGGCCTGGGGAAACAAATAATATAATAGGTGGGATGCATCTGGGCCCGTATTAAGGGACATCTTTTTATTCGGCTCGAGCTTTGGTAAATATTTTTGTTATTACCGTATGTTTCCCCCGACGAGGACGGCCCTAAGGGAAGGTCTCGATAGAAAATTGGATAAGTAACTCATGTATTATTGAGGAAGGAACTTTTGTGCCTTCGTCGTGTTTATTTGTTTTTAGTTGTTTGTTATACTTGTTAGTTAGCTGTAATCCTGCTAATCAAGATCGTGAACGATCGTTGGGATCGGGCCAAACTTTTTGTGCTTGTTGAGTCAGCGTTTATTGCCCCTTTTGTTTCGAAGTTCCACGACGGCAGAGAGGGCGGTGGATTTAAGACAACGATAACTCTGTTCTAAACTTAAATGACAAAGTATTTTCTTCGCGACTACAAAAAGAACGCATTTTTGATCCAAAAAGAAAAAACACATAAACAGATCGCATCCTCACGAATCGAATTTACAAAATTTTAATCAACCAACGCGAAACTCTCTAAACGCATAAAGTGCAGTATTAACACCGTTTCTGCATTACGTGGTATTCCGAAAACTTCTTAAATGTGCGAATAAAATCATCGAAGTTATGTGACAGGGCGTATCGTGACCTTACTTTCAAGTCTCTTGACTTTTAAAAGAACAGGTATAGCATCTATAAAATTTCGCGTTCATTAGGTACTTTTCAAGTCTTGTTTCACATTTTTAGCAAGGGGCATTATGTTCTTATTTTCTGACAAGATGGGGCTCTGAGATTGCAAGTGCGGCGGTAGCGTCCGCATAAAAATCTTTAAAATATCCTTTTTATTTTCCTCACATCATTCCAGATTTAAAAGACTTCTTCATCTTCCATATTTCGCGTGAGAACTAACATTGTTTTGTGAAACGGATTATAAAATATCTTGACAAGGTATAATTACTGTGTTAGAAATGTGGTTGCATAATAATATCGTTTTACATGAAGTTTGCGTTAATCGAATCTGTTGTTTTATGTGATTGGATAATTTATATCCCACCAAAAACATCCTGTAAAAAAACTGGCCAACTCTCGTTGGAGCTGCTTATTTCTTTATAAAAAGTAATGAAATCTCTCAGTAAAGTCAAGCGAATTCTAATGTTACTGCGATTTCTGTATTGATATAGTTAGGTTTTACGTGACTTGGTCATTGACTTGTGTCCACCAACTTGTAAGAATGTTCAACTTCCCAGTCAGATAAAACCTCACAAAACCTATCCATAAAGAAATCGCAGTAAGGAACATTAGAGTTGGCTTGACTTTACTGAGTGACTTGTGTCCACCAACTTGTAAGAATGTTCAACTTCCCAGTCAGATAAAACCTCACAAAACCTATCCATAAAGAAATCGCAGTAAGGAACATTAGAGTTGGCTTGACTTTACTGAGAGATTTCATCACTTTTATAAAGAAATAAGCAGATCCAGCGAGAGTTGGCTAGTTTTAAAGGATGTTTTTGGTGGGATTTCATATATTTTTGCTTTTGCAGAAAGCTTCAGTTTTTTAAACACCTATACCTATAGAAAGGTCTCATTACACTGAATAAGCGAGCAATGGAGAGAGCGATGCTTGGTATTTCCCTGCTCGATCGAATCAGAAATGATGAAATCCGCAGGAGAACTAAAACAACCGACATCGCTCGAAGGATTGCATCATTGAAGTGGCAGTGGGCGGGACACATAGCGCGGAGAACCGATGGCCGTTGGGGCGGAAAGGTTCTTGAATGGCGACCGCGTGCCGGACGACGTTCCGTGGGCAGGCCCCCTACAAGGTGGACCGACGATCTGGTCAAGGTCGCGGGAAGCCGCTGGATGCGGGCAGCGCAGGACCGATCGTTGTGGAGATCCTTGGGGGAGGCCTATGCCCAGCAGTGGGCGTCGTTCGGCTGACATGATGATGATGATGATGACACTGAATAAAAGGCGATATTTTCATATCTCTCATAAAGTGAGGTTAAAAAGACGCTCGCTAAATAATCGCAACGCATGGTTGTAACATAAAAGGAAAATATTCCTATACATAAGTATGAGAAAATTTTCCTTCAGCATTAGCATTTTGTATATTTTTTATTATTGTACCATTTTGTCTAGCAACGACATAATTATTTTGTAAATGGGTTGCTTCTGTTAAAGCTTATGAGTTTTTTTTGCCCGTTTTTCTTGTCAGTTAAAAAATGTCCATAACGGGTGGTAGGTTAAAAAATGTTGGACAATTCATAAGCGTTAATTTTATTTAATCTATATTAATAAAAATGTTTGACTTTGACTTTGAGGTGTCAGGGCACTTGATTGCCAGAGCCAGAATTCAGAGCTTGAATTTTTGAATCTCAAGAGGCAGGTCGAACCACGTTAAACATATTTTGTGAAGATAATTATACATATACAGGTACACTGATTCTTTCACTGCAAATGTAAATTTTGTAATCATATGTATTTATATGGGATTACAAAGTTATTTCTGCAGTTGGTGTATCTAGAAAACTGGACCGAAATAGCAAAAATATTAGTTTGTCCTTGATTTATACACTAAAAACTAATTTTATTGTATTCTAAGTTTGAAGCTTCTATGTTCGCTAGAAATGTCTTAGAGTTTTGATGATCGGTCAGTGAGTGACAAAATTAAGAAACATTGATTAGTTATAATTCTTAAAATACTGGTTCAAATTAAATGAAATTTGAAATATAGGTACACATAATTATACAATGCCTGCTTGGTTACTGAAATTCAGCCTTCTAGTTTTATCTACAACGAAGTTATAGGGGGGTCAAAAATAGCCTGAACAGCTTCTAGTAAAGGATAGTACGGCGGCCGTGCCGCATTTTTGCTCGACTTTGCGGGGGCACTGCCGTGCCCCCAGATTAAACTTTACGTTAAATACATACCTGCATCTTGGTAGGACTACTTATAATTCCTACTCAGGTAGGTACAACATTAAACAGTAGGTACCTACAGTTTGAGATTAGATACAATATTAACTCAATATTATTTAATTAGAACTTTAGTTTAGGAAGGTTGGTATATGTAAAGGTAGTTTTAACATGACTTGACCGTGATTTTTGCTGACACTTTATATTGTCAAAGATTTTAGTTTCATTTAAGCATAAATTTTACACTAATAACTTCACATTTTGAAATGAGAAGAGACCTAACTATTAATGAGCGCAAAACAATGTATCACATATTAATATAACTAATAAAATATTGGCTATCACAACTTTTCTGCAGTCTCTATTTTAAAAGAGTGCAGGAAATGCATGCCTGTGCAAGAAGCGGGAAACGAGTAAACCATTTCAGAGCTGCAGAAAATCATCCTGTCGAAATGGGGGGTGTCCCTAAGGACGCAAAGCTTTTTCCTATAACGGCCTCGATCGGGACGAGACAGGAATACGCTAAAGTAATGAGATTTACTTCTTTTAAATGCATATTTAGTATGTAATGAAGTGACGCGTTGTCTTCAGTACAGTACCGATTGCGCGGAGATTTTATGTGAACGGAGATTTGGTGGGGTACTAAATGATATTACCTACTCTTAAAGGACTGATAGTAAGGGGTTTTGCATATATTTATTTTCAGGCTATTATAAAAACGATATTTTTCGTTATGTGACGACAAGTTGGTATTTGATATTTTGTCTAGCGTTTAATGTGAAATCAAAGATTTTTTCAGAGAACTCAAAAGTTTATTTTTTCATTTAACTATTTTAACATTCATTTCCATTTATGTCATTTTATTATTATAATATATAATAATAATATATATATTCTAAGGGGTAACCATTAGCAAAGGTAATAAGGACTCATTTTACAATAGGTACTTAACATAA
Organism: Crambus lathoniellus; assembly: GCA_949710035.1. Taxonomy (NCBI): domain Eukaryota; kingdom Metazoa; phylum Arthropoda; class Insecta; order Lepidoptera; family Crambidae; genus Crambus; species Crambus lathoniellus. The sequence continues at coordinate 13,340,492 of OX453307.1, forward strand.
AATACTTCACTGTCTAAACTAAATTCTATTTTGACTACTTATTACTCCTACTGAATTTTAATCCTATGACATAACACCGAGCTCCAAAACCGTTTGACCAGTTAAAATTTACTATGTATAGTCTCATTGTATATTTTTCTAACATAATTTACGCGATTCTCCAAGCTCAAAGGAGCTCTTAATAAAAACAAAGGCTCTTAAGTAATCCTGTTAGTAATAAATAACATGTAATCCCTGGAATATCATCTCGTCAAAGGCTGCTGTGAACAAAGGGGCTCTTAGTATCGAAATAGAGCAACAAGGTGCCTTGTTAATACCAGTTTGGTTATATTAATACGTGCGTTGGCACATAGCCAGGCTGGTGTTGGGTAGGTGCGACCGCTGACACTGGGGACTTCGCACGTTTAAAAAATATTAAACACTAGTTTTCCGCCCGCGGCTTCGCCCGCGTGGACTTCACGACGTTATCCCGCGGGAATATGATATTTTTCCGGGATAAAAAGCCTATGTTCCTCTCCAGGCTACAAAGTATGTGTGTTCCAAATTTCAGCCAAATCCGTTCAGCCATTTTGGCGTGATTGAGTAACAAACATCCAAACATCCAAACATCTAAACTTTCACATTTATAATATTAGTAGGATTTCTTGTACCATATAATAAAGTTATAGATAGATCTTTAAAATTTGATTTTTTTATGATTTTCCACAAGAAAATCTGAAGAATACTTAAAATAACTGTCTGTGTATGGCAAATAAGTCGGTAAACTAGACACCATGATGTAGGTGATAACTGTATATTCTCGTAGTAAAGTGTGTATCAATGTGTTGATATTTACCTGTGTTTGACTTCTGTGTAATTAAGCTTTTATAGTTCTTAGATATTGGAAATGTTGGTTGTTCTGATAAATATGATGCATAAATTAAATAGATTTTTTTTTTAAACGGTAAGAAGTTATATAAGGTCAGAAATATTGTAATGTGCGAAGTTCAGAATCTACGTACAAAATTTTCCATAAGCTTTAGTAATGTTGGAGAGAATGCTCTCAAAATTTAAGATAATGTCTGCGTTATCCACTTCTCTATTACTATTTACTATTTAAAATATTCCCCACTATCTCCTTGTTTAAAACTTAAATGGAATTTGTAGTCTAATTGACTCAAAAAAACTGTAAGGAGGCAGGTATATACGTTTTTCATTTAAATTGAAGTAACTATTTATATACAATTTCTTTAGGTACCATTTTTTATTAATAAGTATAACAAACTTCTGGGGTAAATTGTCAGTACCTATTTTAAAAATTGATCTAGGAATAAGTAAATTATAGACAAAAATGTATCGGTTTCTATTGGGAATTTTTTTATTGCCACATTTGGTTATATAATGGTAACTTTAGAAAAATGTGAAAAATCATGTAGGCATTTAAACCTACATGATTTAATAAATTTAGTTTAGACAAATCATCATATTTCTTCGAGATAAGGCTCAGACTAGCATGGTTAATCCCTTTTGTTCATCCTATTCAAAAAGTAGACAGTTAGATTTCGCTGTCAATCTTCTACAATTCTACGTCGCTCATTGCTGTTGCATAAGTGTTGGATTGGATGCCTTCCAAATAGCCACGAAGAAAATGGCTTGATCTTTCCAACTTTTCACGCTTACATTTTGAAGAGAACTGATTAACTTCCACTGATGTCTGGTATAAGAATTTTGTTTTGATAACGAAGCAGGGATTAAACACATGGGTAATATGCCCTGTTTACCGGCCATCACCAGTTTTGCGGCCGCCTGACATCATTTTAAAACAAAACATTAAAACCGCTACTTTTAAGATGGTACTTACTACATAATATCTAATTACATAAAACTGGCCAATAATATGGATTTAGTTTACATTTGAAATCAGAGCAGTGAGCACGAGCTTTGACATCCACGTTCACGAAAAAAGTTCTAAGGAGGAGGATTTTAAGTAGCGAGTTCTCCTATATTTAGCACTGAATTAAAACAGATTCGAGTTCTATGACCAAATTATATGCCCAATTTCATATTATCTTACTTAAACCAGTGTTAAATTATAATATTATATAAACAAAAATCGGGGGCCTGTGTATTGTATTGGTACAAAAATAGGCAACTTCCAGTTGCTCGGCTCATAATGTCGATTTAACCTTATTTCCAATTTCATCATGTCAGCCGAACGACGCCCACTGCTGGGCATAGGCCTCCCCCAAGGATCTCCACAACGATCGGTCCTGCGCTGCCCGCATCCAGCGGCTTCCCGCGACCTTGACCAGATCGTCGGTCCACCTTGTAGGGGGCCTGCCCACGGAACGTCGTCCGGCACGCGGTCGCCATTCGAGAACCTTTCCGCCCCAACGGCCATCGGTTCTCCGCGCTATGTGTCCCGCCCACTGCCACTTTAATGATGCAATCCTTCGAGCGATGTCGGTTGTTTTAGTTCTCCTGCGGATCTCATCATTTCTGATTCGATCGAGCAGGGAAATACCAAGCATCCCTCTCTCTATTGCTCGCTGGGTGACTTTGAGCCTTCTTATGAGACCCATAGTAAAAGACCACGTCTCACTTCCATAGGTCATTACTGGCAACACACACTGGTCAAAGACTTTCGTCTTGAGACATTGAGGTATTTCGGACGCGAATATATGCCGGAGCTTCCCAAACGCTGCCCATCCGAGCTGGATTCGACGAGAGATCTCTTTCTCAAAGTTGGACTTACCTAATTGGATTGTCTGTCCCAGGTAGACATAGTGGTCAACAACTTCGAGTGTAATGTTCCCAACATTAACTGGAGCGGGTGCAACATGGTCATTGAACATGATTTTCGTCTTGTCCATGTTCATCTTAAGACCCACTCTTTGCGAAGCATTACCGAGATCTTCGAGCATTGTGTTCAGGTCTTCCAAGGTCTCAGCCATAAGAACTACATCATCGGCAAACCGTAGGTGTGTTAGGAACTCGCCATTAATGTTGATGTCGCATCCTTTCCAATCCAGCAGCTTAAAAATATCCTCCAACGCAGCTGTGAACAGTTTGGGAGAGATGACATTTCCCTGTCTCACACCTCGCTGTAGTCGGATAGGATTAGAGCTCTGGTTCTGTATTTGGACCGACATGGTGGCGTTTTGGTATAAGTACCTCAGCACCTCGATGTACCTGTAGTCTATTTGGCACCTCTGGAGAGACTGCAGCACCGCCCAAGTCTCAATCGAATCAAAGGCTTTCTCATAGTCCACGAACGCCAAGAAAAGTGGCAAGTTATACTCTTCGGTCTTCTGTATAACTTGCCGCAGCGTATGAATGTGGTCTATGGTACTGTAGCCTTTTCGGAACCCGGCTTGTTCGGGAGGTTGGAAGTCGTCGAACCTGCGAGCGAGACGATTCGTAATGACTCTCGAAAACAACTTATAGATATGGCTCAGAAGCCAAATTTCCAATTTACTGCCGTTAAATAATCTGAATAAATATTATAGTTAGGTATCAGATTTTCTATGAGAACATGGTGGCCGGAATACTAGCTACAGTACCAGTTATCCGGCCATTATCTACATTATAAAAAAAGCGTAAAAGTTTGTCTGTTTAAATTACTGAACTGTTACTGTGGCTTCCTCGACTTTTATGTTCTAGCTTTGATATAATTACGCTATTAGTCGTGTGTTTAAATTAAATATGAGGAATAAACTATAATATTTCTAAAATAGATATTATAAATGTTTAAGTATTTTTTTGATAAATTAAGTTAAGTATACCTTTGTTTTTGTATTGCATAATAATTGTGAAAGTAATTCTTTGACTACAAAATTAACGAGTATAGTCATAGGACACAATAAGTGAAGAAACAGTAGACAGGTAATTTTTAGACGGCTGAATAACTGGACATGAGCGGCCGGGTAACTAGACAAGGGTGGCCAGAAACTGGGAAAATGCATGCGTTTATGAAAAACACTGTTTTTTATAAAAAAAAATGGCAGTCCGAATATTACATCAAATAAGTTTTAAAGTATATTTACAAAATTAAAAAACAATATACCTGAACCCTGATCCATCAACAGAGCTTGATTATGACGAAAATAAATCAGCAGATGCCATAGGAGGCCAGTAACTGGGCATTTTACTGGAAATTTGAAATTGGACATAGTCAAAAGTGAACTCTGTTTTGATTTAAATTAGATACATAAATTATTTATATACCTACCTCTTAAGAGTAGTACCAATTAAATAGTAAAGTACCAATTTACCCACATCTTAAAAGGCAGTTGCTTAGATGTTATAGCTAGGTAATTTTTTACCTATTAATAACTGTCTGTTATCGTCTTTAATTAACAGTTCGTCGACATCCATTTTACTTAATTTTAAGCCAAATAAAGTACAATAAGTCGTTGAATATCAACGACATTAACGAGCTACAATAAAAAAGGGTTCTCACCGAAAAAGCCCAGTACTCCGGTTCTCATAGTTTTGGTATCAATTTGTAGGCATTACATACTTCGGTGTCGTTAGACCACGTTCTAACGATGACTTTACATGTTTCAAATTAAGAACATGCACACTTTATACAATATTTAATTATGCACTTTCTAATGCACGTTAAAAGCCAATAGGAACACAAGGAATGTGTTTTATTTGCTAATTATAACCTTCGTTTTTAAGTCGGTAAATTTTCCTAAGTGAACAACAAAACTTAACTTTTGTTTGAAAGTTCATGTATTGTGATTTAAATCCGTTGTTCAAAAACAATAACAATATTACTTGTGAAATTCCTCCTTATTACACGTCATTCAAACACTTAAAATCTCAAAACAAATAGGTAAGTTAAATAATTGCAATATACAAGTCATTACAAATTACGAACCTAGACCACATGCGGTGCAAACAAATTTATTCCAAGCCAAACAATACTACCAAGTGGCATGTTCAACCAACATATACGTGAGTTCATTCACAAAAGAAATCACAAACGAACATTACATTTAATTAAACAATACAAACAATCACTTACTCGTACCTACGTTTGTTAATTAGAGCGCATTGTTTTCCATGAGTTATGAATGACCCATTATTATGTTAATTAATAAGGGAAAGAATTGAAATTTATGATAATGTTTTCATTTAAGTAATCAGTATGGTAATTCGTGAAAGAAAATTTGTTATAAGTAACTAGCAATTGAATCGAAAACCCAAACAAAATTATTGTATTTTTATCTAAATACGTAATTTTTATACTTTTATATTTTATCTAAGTAAATATATAATTTAGTAATTATATGATTTTTTTTATTTTCAATGGGTAGGGTGCTCTGTTACTTTTTGATATTATGTACAAACTTACACAATAATTAATTAATCGATATCAGAATTAGGTATTTAGATATATTGAGTAAAAAAAAAACATTATATTCACAGACGCATTTTCCGAGAAACATTTTACTTACCCAAATGAGAAAATCTGCCACGCTGCATATTACATTATATTTCGTAGGGATATCGCTTGTAAGTATAATGCTTTATTTATACTGATGTCTGACGCTGATCAGAATGTATTAGAATAGTACGAAGATGAGAGCAAAAATATTGGGAAAATGTATTGTTATGTTTTTCTCATTTTCTTATGTTTGTAAGCTAACGTAAGTATATAGTAAGTGTGCACTATGATATAGGTAGATTGGAGGTAATGTAAGAATTAGAGTTTACATAATTATTTCAAAGCATACAATACTTAATTAGTTTGATAATTAAGTACCTATCTTTCAATAATATTTTAGTATAAAGTTTTTTATCTGACTTTAAGTAGCTACACTAGAAATTGACAATAGTCTTCTAGTGTATTCTCATATATTTTAAGCTTTTTGATCATATTAGAAAATAAACTTAGGGCAGAGGTACCCTTTGTGGCCACTTTAATGATTTTTTGACTTTTAAGGCGCTACTCGGAAAAAGTATGGACTATTTGATATAAAACTATAGGACGGTTAGAGTTGTTATAAATCTGGTAATAAGATATATATTTCTTCATACCTTTATCTAGAATCGTATGGTTTCAGAAACACGATTTTATGATTTTGGCTCGACACTTTTGATTTTCGAAAATACCTCTAAAAAATAAGAAATATCAAGATTATACACTATTGAAAATTAGTTTAATTAGTGGACACCAATAATATTTAGGATCGTATAGAAGCATTTTTTTTAAATCGCTATAGTTTTTGAATACGAAGTGATTTTGTGTTTTTTTTGCGTAATCGGCGAAATCGGTCTCGCTCCTGCGCGCGTCGTTTTCTCATTACTATCTCGCTTTAGCATAATTTTTCCGAGTATCGCCTTAAGCACTAAGTACTAAATGGTCTTAGGTATTTAAGACACAAATTATATCTTAAATTATAGATAATTTATCTACCTTTAAAGGTAATTATAAATTTATAAAAGTAAAATAGTTTTTTTTATATTATATTTTGGCCACTCACTGATAGTTAAACTTTTGTAAGTAATGCGAAAAATCAAAACCAAACCCAGGTAAAATCAATATATTCTAATGCGCTAGAAACCAGTCAATTGCAAAACAACAATTTAATTGTAAAAAAACAAAGGTTTATAAAGTATTTCATCCAAAACAAATTTCTTAAAATTTTCATACAAAGCATTTTTTCAAACAGAAAATGGAATTTATTGAAAAAAAATCTTATGACATAAGGAATTGTAACGGTTGTTATTATAACCTTAAAATACCTTATTTTAATTGCCTTTATCGAAAATGGCTAAAAGTTGTTTAGAAAACTTTTAGAGCAAAAAGTGGCCAAAACCGGTACAGTGGCCAAAACCGGTACGCCTGCCCTACATAAAATTATATTTGTACATAGGCATATAATATCGTGTATGCTTTTGATACATTTCGTATTCAATACATCAGACAATCGAGATCACTATATTATGAAAATGATATGTACATTACCTATTGTGGGATTTGGGAGATTCGCAGAAATATCGCCGAGTAGACACGACGCAATCGTTGACGCTCCAGAGATATTCCCAGTCACAATTGTGCACTTTATCATAACTATTTATGAATGATATCTGAACAACTTATCTCTAGAACTGACTGTTATTTTTTGTGCTTCCAAAAAAGTTCACCATTTGCTCTATATCTTCGCAAGACGTTCCAAGAATGACTACATCTTGCAGCTAGTTCTATGAACAACATTGACATAATAAAAAATCCTACAGCCATACGAACAAAAGTTGCATAACACAACTATTGTTTTCAACTTATCAAAAAACACCTTACCCCGTCCTTTATTCCTTTGTTTTGCATTTATAAAGAAACTGAAAGTGCATTGTAAAATGACCTTTTTTTACTTTTTGTCGGTGCATTTGGGGCACCATAAAAATTTGGAGCATAAACACAAAAAATGGGAACCCTTCCGCGTTGCACTACAATTAGTGCAAGGTATGGATCAGTTGAAAATTACAGGTGACGTAGTGAAGGTGGTTTCTTCTTATTGTGATAATGGTGCTTGTTTGTCTTCCTGGTGGTTTTTAATAGCTTTCTTTTATACGCCATCATTGATTTATAGCTGCGACAGCGGGAGACTATGCAAGGTGAGGTTTGACCATAAAATCATAATTTCTTTATGCAATTTCTCTGGATATTCATTTGTTTCGACACTCACGAGCCGTCTAAAATGGGTTTAATGTAACATCGCCTTAACTTCGATCGTCGTAAATAATATAGTTAACTAGGTAACACTACCTACACCTACTCTTGTGACAATAAAACGGGATTTGTGAACACGAGTGGGACGAAAACCTTCATCACAGTATACAGCAATATTATACCGTGGGTGCATTCTTCCTGCATGTAACTACGGTGCACTATATTTTTCAAGGACTTCAAAGAAATTTTTTCTACAACGTACTTTTACAATTCATTCTTTGAGATAAAATGTGTTGCAATACGGTGTCAGCATATTAAACCCCTCGGATCTAAACATAGTTACACAGTGTACGTGCCCAAGAAACGCAATACGGAACAATACTAGAATACGCCATAAGCAATTTCATATCGTTGTAAGTCTCTTTCGTATTATGTCTCAGTGTTTGCTCACTAAGGTGTATACCTATTTGGCTCGTATTTGCCGAGTCTGTAGGACAATATTTGTCGAACGTGCCAACTGGCGTGTCAAATGTCAAATAACTAGGCGTGACACGTCGCTCGACTATTTCAGTTATTACATGTGTTCCTGCATATTACATGGCGTCTTTTCTTTGTTGCAATAAAGAGTTGATTGCCCACGCTACTACAATTGCCCACTGCCGAAATTGCGTCTGCGGGGTGCCGATAACAACAATAAACGCCTAACGACACTACGATCACAGCTAAACTGTTTGCTTCCTTAATCCTCCATCCGAACTCCTTTGTTTCAAGCTAGCGGAAAAAGATTTCGCATAAGCCATCCTTAGGGAGATTTACCTTAGTTAATGCAAGAAAACATGCAAATGATCTCTCTCAAAATTGGACGGGGATTCAAACTTTACCTACCAGTCTCGGATCTGTACGACGCAATCTCAGGAAACCACCTAAGTTGCGAAAGCTCTTCCAATGTAGTTCTTATGAACTTTATTATTCGGTCGCATTTCTTTTGTTTTGTAACATTCGATTACATTTTTGTGTGATAAGTTCATGTAAAATATGATACGGGTTCAGAGTGCATGGACTTTTAAACATGGAAGTTCGATTTGGGATATTTTGTGGATTCTGATAACGCATATTTGACAAGGAAGTTAAAGCTCAAAGCTCGTTCAGTGACTTGGCGCCAAGTATGGAAGTTTTGATAACATTCTAATCCGGTTCTAAGCTTCAAGATACCAAACTTTATGAATAGTCCAATTTCGTAAGTTGGGAGAGAGTTCAAGTGTAAAACGGTTATGGCGCAATAAGCTAACTTGGTTTGGTATCAAGTTATTAAGGTGAAGGTATAGCTATTTTGCTAAGATTAATCAATGGTTTATTTACTTACGAGTTTATTGCATATTTACTAAATATACCTACAATAGGCAAAACAATAGCAAAAACTTCATTTCTGTAATTTATATATATTTTACCTGTATGTAAATTTCAAGATTTCAAAGCACTGTCGAAATATTTTATCTGAAATAAGGCAATATTCGATGAGAGTCGCATGTTTGAATGGTCCTCTTTCAAACCCGACACCCATAAAATGTATGATGGATATAGACAAGCCCTCGCGTGTTTCCAGTACCGTTGCGTCCCCACCAAGGGCTGAGCAATACCATAAAGAAACCAGCCAAACAAAATCTCCCGCACTCCCCGCGATAAATACAATGTCGGGTTCCAAAGAGGCCAGTCAAGATTTCGAGGGGACCTCATTAATTTGGCCCTCTGTATCAGATCGACCGGGGTTCGGTGCACTCGGCACCATTTTTAAAAATCGAACGTCGAAACACGATTCGAAAATGGCCGACCTTCTTTTTACTCGCTGTAACTTTTTAATTGAAGCCCTGATTTCACGGCAACGATATCATGGTTCAATCTGCATTATTTAAAAAAACAACAAAAATCATAATTTATACCCGTCTCAAATCTGACTATGTTTTTTAATTCTCATGTCTTTATATCCGATGTAAATAAGAAAACTAATTAAGAGTTTTTGGTTGAAACCCATCCAATTATCCTGCATTTAAATGCATTGCAGATCTGACATTCTGTTAAAGGTTTTTTCAGCACGAAATACAAATTATCTTATATTTACGTAAGTACATAATCGTAAGATGCACTAATTTACGGTTATGGTATTTTATTTCCGTGGATAAATTCTAAACTTTATTTGCCGCGCAGTCTACATTTTTACATACCTATATACAAATTATAAAGTAGATTATTTAGTGACATGAATGTAAGTTCTCAATATTGGAGCAATCATTTGAGAATAACCTTTCATGGATTTTATAATAGGTAGGGAATACCTTTACAGTTATTAAGTTTAGGTTTTTTATTGTTCGAATTAACAGAATAGGTAGGTAAGTACCTACGAGTCATAGGCGAGATAATATCAATATCTTACTTATAATTTAAATATTTACAAGAATTTTTTACACTAAAAGCAACTTGTCAAATATTTTACATAATTACTTAGGTAATATTGCTTTTTAAGCGCCTATGCACATTGCACTTTTTGGTAGCGCCACGTTTTCGTCGCTCCACGCGTGCATTTTTACGAGAATCTTAAAAATCGCGGCTCATAAAAGTAGGTTATAATTATTTTTTTCAAATTTAAATAGAACGCCTGCAAATTTAATTTCGTCAAAATTATATTTAGCTCGTCAATTAGAATGCTTGGTATGCAACAATGTTTTGTTTTCTGTATTTAGGTGGGTACCAATTTCATTAACTTGAGATCGGGTTAATCTTTGAGAGGCGGCCGGCGTCTCAAGAGGCCAAATTAATTTAAAGAACAGGAGTCATATTGCCATCATACTCTGCAGCCGAGTAAGGAACATCTACAGAGATTTGGGCTCTAAGTCAAAGGGGATAGAGATCATGTTACTTGATTGTGGTGGCAGAAAATAACTTGGTGTAGTGTACATTGACTATCCAACCGTGGGCAAGGAACAGATGCCCTCAATGAGTTGTTTGCCATACAAACGGTACAGAGTCTGAGTAATTCGTTCGTAACTGTTTCGTTAATTCGTCCCATAACTAATTCCGTAGACGTTTCTGGTTTTGAAAATTTAATTAAAGGTTCGCTAAATTATTGAGTTAATTTCGACGAAGTGTTAATAAATTAGGTTATTTATTACCAGGCGGTTTGTACCAAGCTTTATGTTTTGATTGGCGAGACGATTTTATTTGGTGTTATTTATCGCTATTGATGCTGAAGATGAATAAAGTAAAGGGTTTTTCATTAAGAGCGCTCGAACTTTGAATTTTAATAAAACAACCAGTTTACGTGATATTCCCACAATTTTTATTTTATTTTAAAGAGCATTTGATGACATTATTTATGGAATATAATTACAGCCAAAGGTCACCGCGATTCCGCTGAAGGTGGTGTATCCTGATGGACTAATTTTGGACGACATTTTCGCATAAATGGGGCTCAATCGCATGAAAAATGCGAGTTATGTGGGCCTTCAGGGCAGTTATTGTCTGTGGTTTGTCAGCATAGACTCAGGATTTCACGTAGCCCCACAGAAAGTAATCGAGCGGAGTTAGATCACACGATCTCGGTGGCCAGTTGATGTCACCACCACGCGAGATAACGAAGCCCTCAAATTTCTCATCCAATAAATTTAATGTGTCCCGTGCAGTATGGCAAGTGGCGCCGTCCTTTTGCAACCACATGTTCCATGGTGAAATATCACGAATAAATATGTATTCCCGCCAAATTTGACAGCTATCGCTTTTCCAAGATGGCCGCTATCAACTTTCAAAGTTCGAGCGTCCCTAATGAAAAACCCTATATATCTAAAAATACCCATATCATACCTAACAAATTTGAAAAAGACACCTTATTAAATTGGACCATTTAAAATACATAGCAAAACGTTAATTGAATAATTTTCTGCTTGAGTTTTAAATTAACCCATCAGGTACTAGAAACGAAACGATAATGATAGAAACGAATTTTATTTTATATTTTTAAATATATATACCTACTGGAAAAGCATAAGTTACACTTATGCTTTTTTTACTGCTATGCTTACCTTTGCAAAGGTTATACTTTGCATCAAGGGGGCAAGCCTGAAACGCGAAGGAAAACAAATGCCACACGCTGTTTTATGCAGTTCCCTTGCGATTTCGTTAGCCTTTGCCTAAGCTTGAATAAAATATTATGTGAAAATCGGCTGGGGCCCCACTTAGGCACAGATACAGAATAAATTTTTCCGCACTCGACCCAGTCGCGAGAAAATCAGAAATACAGCCCTAATAAGTTGAAGTTCTGGGTTAGAAAACAAGAGAAAAATAACTTACTTTTGTTAAACGTAGGAATTTATTGCTTTGGCAATAAGTATAATACTGTAAATTCAAATCAATGGGTACAAGAAAAGATTACCTACTTACATCTATTTTATTTATTCAGTTCTCTAAGTAAAATGTTAGAAAATTTACAAGATACTTAGGTAATGAAAGGAAACAAAACTTCAAAAGTGACTATTGAAATGGATTTTTTTTCCTGAAAAAAAAAACTATAAAAATTTCATTTAAGTAAACGTTTGTTTTTAAAACATTACTAACAAGTTACTTACCGTTGCACTTGAACATTTAACCAATATCTGACGTTAAAGTAAATAATTTTGTAGGTACTATTATTTAAAAGCATCTCCAGTCCATATTACCCTTCTTGTCTAGACAAATTTGTGAAGAGTTGTTCCTGTTAATTCTTTATAGTATAATTCGCCGACGTCGATTTTCCACATTTGCCGAATGCTTTTAACCGTTCGGCGTTTGCTGAATAAAGCCGTTTGTGTAAAGAGCAAGCTAGACGAGATTTAAGTGATAAGATTTCAACGAAGTTATTTTCTAACATTCGTAAGCCCAAAAAATGTACAAACACCAACAATAATATATTTACCAAAATAAACAACACATTTCTTCAATTACCTTCTACAAATATTTTAGGGGATTGGTGTTCATTACTAAAATAATTTTTACTATAGGGCGACGGAATCGCAAAATAATAATAAAAATCAGCTGTTCCATAGAAAACCTACCTACTACAACATCGACTCGACTAAAATGTATGGAAGAACTGATATTTTTATCGTGATTTCGTGTCTGGGCCCATAGCATAAAATTATTGAGTCAATGGATAATTTCATCCCTTTAAATTATAGTAAGTAACTAATAAAAAAATAGCGGTGTAAGTATACCTAAAGCAAAACTTCCATGTGTGAAACTTTTAGAAGAGTAATTTAACTGTTAAAACACAAAATAAATGTGTAAGTACTGCTGAATGCAATGAAAATATTTCATCATTTACGCAAAAATAAAGTATTTTAATAGTGAACTCTACTTCGAGATACTTACTCATATATATCTGTTGTTGCCGAAATCCGTTTTATGTTCTTAAATAAAGAATTTTTAACACTGTTATAATATTTATTTGTAACTGTATTTTACAAACCGCTAACTCTTACACCTTGGGCAGCTAAACATTGCAAAGCAAACTACTTAAGACTGCATCGGTCTAAGGGTTGAAATGAAGGGTTCCTGAAAGCCCAACCTACCGCGCCGTCTGGCACAAGAACATACCTACATAGTACAAAGTACGTACTATTAGTAAGTACTCTCAACAAAAGTACACCAGGGAAATTAGCTACACCACTCAACCACTCGCAGTTTTCTTTGAAAAATAGGTACCTGTTTTAGCTTTAGCTGAAAACATTATTCTTATGGCAGAGCCAAAGGATCTGTAAGACTTGTCGTAATAAGTATTTTGTTGAATAAAAACAGTGCGGTTTATAATACGTGTACTTTTGTACAGTATTTAGAAATAATGATGTATTGATTGCCTTATTATTTTCAGTCTATTACATTAGTATTATAGTAAATTCAAATAATTAATAGTGTTGCATCTAATCTAAGCAAGCACAATTGACTAAAGATTAACAAAATTAACAAGACAGACAGCTAGGGCACGTTTCAAACAAATCGTTTCGTTTAATGAAACTAGCCATTCCGATCACGTGCAAACTTAATGCACTTAGTCGATAAACGAAATCCAGTCACATCTCGCATCCATCAAAATCCCATTTCTATTCTTGCTCTGATTTGACAAGTGAGCATCGCTTATTCGCCTTTGATATCGAAATCGTGTTTTCGTAAATTCGGAAATTCGCATTCGGTGTTTACATAGTGCAGTGTAGGGTTGATATGCCCTCGCTGCATGCGGGGTGTTACAGACCCCCGGGAAGGGTTGGGGTCTGTTCAAAATGGCGTAGGTGTGTGGCTTTCTTGTTGTTTCATTATTGATGTTTGAATGAGGTGACTAAGTATAATATTGGAGATGTGTTAATTTTCATGAGTCTGTAATCGAATTTATTGTTTCATACCTTGTGTGCCTCAGTCCCAAAATTGGTATTATTCCAACCACCGATAATAAGTACCATTTCTTACTATTTAATTATTTTTTTCTTATAGTAAGCTTTAAGGAAACTGTTAAAAAGAGGTATTAAGAACCTGAACCTACTTATCATTTTAGTCGGGAGCCCGATAACGCTAAAAGGTTTTGAAGAATTTCTACACTTAACTAAACTCTGTTTTAAAATATTTCATATTACCTACAAGTACATTTGTCGATTACTATTATTCTGTCAAAGAGATGCTTAAGTCTTTTTTAAGTTTTTAAACTGTGTGAACATTATATTTAAATAAAAAAATTATCACTTACGTACTTTAAATTCTATATAATAAAACAAATACCGATTAGTTATTATACTGATCATTTAAACCATTAAACTATACATATACCTAGGGTAAGTCACGGATAGATGCCGCGGTGGGATACATGCCGCGATTTTAAAAACTCCTATGAGGGTAATGACCTCAAGCTCGATTTGCCGTATACTAGATAGCTCACCCCGTGTACTTCGCCAGTCGGCCGTGAGAGGCGCTGTAAAGCAAGTGTGTGCGTCACAGTCGGCAATCAAAAATTTTGACGATCGAAAAAAAGGACCAAAATTATTTCATTGCCCTTTTGGAGGCTCTACTCTTTTTTATGAAGAATGGATTGTCTTTGTGACGTATTGATCGTAATGTAAGGTATTTAAATAAATACTCAAACATGTTTTTTATTGTTTATTTCATTATGTTTCATATTTATATAAGAAGGCATCTATCCTCTACGATACGGATACTTGCCTCGTTTTTGATCGGGATAGATGCCCTTAAAGGCGTCTATCCCTAAACCAAGCCACTTATTCCTTACTAACGCATACTTCTATTATGATTATTTTTCTTTCATTTCAGTACCAAAATGCTCCGAAAATATAAAAGATGGTCCGGGTTCAACCGCGTAATATTAATTCATCAAAAAAATTACTTGGATGCGGCGTTATTAGATTTGGAACGAAATAATTTAAAATGGCATCTATCCTGAAGATATTCCTTTTTTTCGTTTGTACAACAAAATTTGGGAGGATAGGCGCCATTGGAGGATTTCTTTGATAATGGAGTGTTTTGATTATCGTTATGATTTCTTTGGCACAGCATACCATAAAGTTTAAGCAAATTTAAAAACGATAGATTTTGTTATAAAATGACACGAATAACTGTAAATACGTAGCTTTTTGTACCGTGGCATCTATCCTGTAACGCAGAATGTAGGTCAATGACTCATTTAGAATGAAATAATGTTTTACAATATATTTTATTTCCTTTCTAAATTATGTTATTGAATTAATATTCTCAAATTCAAATATATTTCTCACAGGGGCAACTATCCTTCCGCCCTATTTGACTAGTGAGGCGACAATCCGTAGTGCGGCAAGTATCCTCCAAAAATTAGAGGTCTGCAAAAATCAGTGTAGCTCATACTCTAACTACAATAATCCAATATCTGTTAAACGATTTTATAGATGACAGATTGTAGTTTATGTATTCATAAGTAGTTTGTTGATTTTGCACATGTTAAGTAAGTAGTGCGGCAATTTCAAAAAGTGCGGCATCAATCCGTGACTTACCCTACTTACATACTTCGAAGAAATATATTGTAGGTACCTAAATTATATAATAAAGCTTAAGTATATAAAAGTTAAATTTTCTCAAATTAATCCGCTTATCGTTTTGGCAAATACCGATTCAAAATTATTTATTTTAAAGTGTTAACACGCACGTAATACGATCTTTCAGATTAAATGTTACCAAAAGGATTATTATGGAACCTTTTTACACGAAACTTCTGTACCTTTTTGGGATCGATACCGAAATTATGTACCAATGTTAATGTGGTTTTGACAGCGTATATAAAGTACATTAGCTTATGATGGCGTGCGCAATTCTGACAAGAACGGCTGGAGGCACCATACTCTCTGCAGGATATTGTCTTTTATGGAAAAGTAAAGCAATATTTCTTGTATTTGAAATAAAAAATAAGCTTAAGTATATTATTGTCATTATTTACTGTTTTTATGATTTCGGTATTCACGGTATGGACACCTACTTATAGCGTTGAGTTAGAGACTTTGACTCATATTTGAAACTAAGCGCCCGTAGCAGTATTTTGGCTTAAAAATAATATTGTAAGACAGCTTTTGACTTTTTCGCTTGGGCCCAATATTGGCTTTTAATTTATTGCAATTCCTTTTCTTTAAATAAAGTTATATTCTCAAACAATTTGGTCACCATACCTACGTTGTATGTAAACAGACTTCAGTACTTATTTATTAAATGCGTGCCTACAGCCCATTATCTATCAATGAAAGGTCACCGTATCGCACGTCGTATGTAAATCGAGAGATGGCGCCGCGCTCTGACGGTACACCCGCTGCTATCAATTGAAATATTTCAAGCATTATCTGTGACGGGCACCGAAATTATTGAGTCTGTCTTTCTGTTGTTGATAAAGGCTTGTTGTTGGTTCACTAGGTATAGAGTTTTTGTATTAGAACAGTTAAACTTCTAATTGAAAATAACATACTGAATACCTTATAATTATTGAGTACACCTAATTTATTGAATCGTAAAAAATCGGTACTTAAACTTTTCTGCACTACATTTTTAACTGCAAATTTTCAGGAGTTTTTCGTAATTTAAGGTTGACATAGTAAATATGAGTTTATACATATTAAATAAATACTATTCTTTAAAATACTTATGTAAGAACATAATTTATCAAAACACACTGTTATCAATGATATAGGTACGTATTTAAAAAAAGGCATCTATTATTTTACAAGTGCCTTTCAATCTACCTAAAAGTCATGTTTACACGAGGATTTC
The DNA here is from genome assembly GCA_949710035.1 of Crambus lathoniellus. Lineage (NCBI taxonomy): Eukaryota > Metazoa > Arthropoda > Insecta > Lepidoptera > Crambidae > Crambus > Crambus lathoniellus. The sequence goes on from OX453307.1 coordinate 13,357,461, forward strand.
TAGACATTTTACTGGTTTGTATATTTCAGTAAATCCTTGTTAACTTACAACCAATCTATATGTCAGAGTCTACATAAATATAAAATGGTTATAACTATAACGTAGGCGCCAACTGTATACTCATATGACATGAGTTACTGAAGAAAGATAACCTATATCTTTACAACACTATTTTGTAACTACACTGAACAAACGCAAGTTGAATTTACAGCTTTATCTCTTGGGGGTAAGATACTATTTGTAGAAAAGTGCGTAGTTGTATGCTAAAGTATAAAATTGTATTAGTAAATGGTACACTGACAACTTCAATCAGCGATTTGCTGGAGTGTAGGCGAAATGGAACGTTTAAAAATCAGGATTGAATGTTTTATGGAATGATCGTTCTAATTGGAGGTTTTTGGTTTTTAAACAAGGTAGGTACTTACCTAGATTTAAAGATTATAAATTTGATAGAATACTTAGAATCTTTTTGGGAGTTAAAAAGAACGATAACTACTTAGTCCTTTTTTTAGTTTTAAGTTTCTTTTAAGTACGATCATAGCGATCGTCTTTTTTTCATCGATTTTAGAAAAAGCAAAGTTTTATTAGTTGTAAAAATAATTATTTCTTACTCTTTTGCCGTTCTTTTTGAAGAAGGTAGGTACTTACTACGAATTATATGAGAGGTTTTGTTTTTGCGAAATAAATCGATGCGCTCGTCTTTTCTTTTCCATTCGGCGCATAGTAGGCACGTTGCATCTTTTATTTAACAAGACCCTATCATGCCTTGTACAAATATCGACCACCGATATACCTATAAGGTGTTTTCTAACAAACAAAGGGGGTTAAAGCGCACGCGCTAGTGCGTCAGTGTGCGTCAGTACGCGTCAGTGTGCGTCAGTATATATGCGGCGTCGGGACGCCTAGCCGACGTCGGTTATGCAACGCAACTAGATCCGGAAACATCTTCATAAATCATTCACTCACTTTGGTCCATAGAAAATGCAGGAAGCAACTTTTTTAGATTTAAAAGCCTCGGAGTAAGGATTTGGTACATAACTCATGTAGAGAAATATAAAACTTATAAAACTGTTACTTATATAAAAAAATTGAGAGGATCAAATTGGTTACATTAGATTATAAGTACCTAAGGCTGAAAGTCTGATTGGTTTCAACAAAATCTATCAAAACACTAAAAAAGTCTATTAGATTACTAAATACGTAGAACCTCTCAACATTACAATATTCTATTTGTTCCCAAACTCGTTTCAAATCAGCGAGATAAGCAAATTCGGATATCTCGATCTAAATTCGTATTCAAATTTATTCAAGCCGAATTCTTATCGGACCACCTACAAACTGAGAAATATACAATTTGCATTTTTTTTCTTGCACAAAAGAAGGTTAAACTGAGGAGTTTTTTTGTGTGGAAACTAAAAATGGGAGTTTTTGGAGAATTGTCCCTAGACGACGGAGGGGAAGGGAGCGCGTCATTACGAGGAGCCTAACGCCATCTATCCGAAATCCTTGGAGGCTTTTCCAAACTCTGCCGAATGCTGCGGGACGTAGATAAGTTTTCATGAAAATTAAATGTATATTTTTTTAAGTTTACTTACATTTTTCTACAATGGAATTTTAAATTTTGATAAGCAACAGACAACGCTTAAAACAACTGACCATGCTTAAAATTATTTACGACAAAATACTTTTTTTCGTAAATCATAATATAGTTATTATAAGTGTTGAGTAAAGTAAAATATATATTAACCATTCCTCGATAGGTCAATCTCTACAAAATATTATTATGTTCTACATAACATAGAGTCACTTCATTTTTAAATGATTTATCTAAAACGTTTAGAAAATAATATATTTATATACTTAATAGTTTGGTTTCAAATGTGCTTAGTTTTGTTTTTAGAAAATACATAATAATTCAGAGTGGACAATTTTAATACAAACAGATCAAAAAAAAATATTATCCTTACTGGAATTTGGTAAACAAGTCTCTTTCTCGAATTGAAAATGAATAAAAACTAATAATAATAAGGTTTTTTCTAGATGCATCAACATTTTATGTAATAAAACAACAATTAATTGATTAATAAATGAACTACATCCCGCAGCATTCGTCCAAAACCAGTTTTCCCGGTAAAGCCTTTAATAAGGACGACGCAGCCTACTTTATATCTGTCTCTCTTTATTGCTTTAGACACAAACCGGACAGAGCGAGACGTCCAACTTATTACATAACCTGCTAAAAGCTAGCGGGGTTCTTTAAGTTCCTACATAAATTAAAACGTACCATGTATCGAATATTGATAGAAATCGGATTTCTTTCATTAATTATTTCGTATCCCACCGATATCTCGGTGGAAAAATGCATTAGAATGGGCGAAAGCTTTTGAATTAGTCATTCGTTTTTTTTTTATAAAGGCAAAGGGAATATAGAACGCTTGGCCATTACACTTTTGTGTAACACATGAATTTATGAGATTCTTTCGTTGTGTACTATCTTTGAGATTAAGGGGTTTGTAGGTGTGTTTAGTGTTTATGAATATATTAACCCGCCTTTGACGACCATAACTAATTAAACAAATTACTTAATTAGACATTGATTCGGAATAACTGTAGTTAATTATAAATAGGAATATAAATCAAGGGACTTTACGACTTGTATCTTGAATATGTAATACCTACTTACTTATGTTGGATTCAAAACAGTTTTTGTTTACAAGTTTGTTAGGTCAATGACCTTTAATCTTCATTTAAATAACATAAATTTATACTAATTTGAGCACGCAACACTAAACATTATAAGTTTGTACAAAAAGTATGGCATTCGTAGTTTGCTAACCCAGTGGTTTACGTAGGTAGGATATAAAAACTGATTCATATTATTATACTTAATGAAAATAAAAACACAATTCAAGAAATGCTTTCAATAGTAATTATGACTCACAAAATTTGTAGTAAGTACCTTCTTACAAAAAAAAATTAAAACACAATAAAGAACTCAGATACGCCTCCATACCGCGTTGACATATTAATGCTCTATAAATTCTGATGTTAAAGCAGAAATGTAAACATATGAAAAAAAAACTGTGTCAAATGAGCGGCAATAAGAAATAATAATAAAAAAAACTCGTGAAAACTTATTTGACATTCGCGTACGTTTATTTTTCGACCTTCAAAAGTTCAGCGGCTGCCCCTGGTGATAATTGGCACCTGCTTCGAAGCGTCGTGATAATCCGATAGTTATAGCTGCGTCTCTTTCTAACTGCTCATGGAGTGCGGAGAGGGGCGATCCGCGTGCCCGAGCCCCTTTTTCGTCTACGAGACGTCAATGAACTTGCAAACCGCGATACAAACGTATTTGACGAGCAATAATATGTATAGGTACACTATAGAACCTTGTCGCATTGTAGCGTTCCGAAACAAAACTACATGTGTAACAGAAGTCATGCAGTTTTGCAATATGACATAGTCCTATGGTGTTCACATATTATTACTCGTGACAGTACCTACTTATGTAAATATTTCGTGTAATTTTGGGCTCATAGGCGATAGAAATAAACGAACGAAGGTCGAAAGCTTACTATTAGTTTAAATCAGCTTGTATACAATGCCTCTATTGTTGTTACTAGCTGGCTACTAGAACCCACGCACGCAGTCATAAATATTTTTTTTGACACATTTTTGATATTACTTCTTACGTAATTCTAAAGAATGTTGGATAAAACCTGTCTTGTATGTTAAAATATATCAGCTTTTGTTAAAATTTTCTGTCATAGTGACCGTAATTTCCGGTAATATAAAAAAATGAGAAATACCTTATTAGGTAAGTATGTTTCCTGTAAAAAGTTAGTAAACTTTTCAATTTCAAAACCTGTTTCAAGGAACTAAAAAAACGCATAATAAAATAAATTAATTTTATAACTATACATTATTAATTTATTATTATAACACAAATACAATTATAAACAGTAAACACCGACCAAGTAACAGTACACTGATAAGGTCCGTTCCGTAGCCGTTCTGAATTAACAGGACGTAAGTGCAAATCGCGAAAGAACATTCTTATAAGATAAAATACTAATTTTTATCTTCACTGGGAATTTATAAATTTTTTAATTTTGTTGTTGTTTAAATTGTAAATTGTTACTTTTCTATTACAGTTTTATTTATCTATCTATGTTTATAAGTGCATAAATATTTTATCATTATAATGCTCTTACATAATATTATGTCTATTAAAATGAGCTTAGTTTAAGGAATAGGTAAAGAAGGAAAGAAGGAAGCAATGTATGACCAAGCAAATTGGAGAAACAAAAAAAAAATCCTCTCAAAACAAGTTTCTTGATAATTATGTACTCTTCGATCAACCATAGTACTAGAAGAAGGCTCACGAACTAAATCAAAACTTTCTATTTACCTATAAACGGAGAAAAAAGGTTAATAATGTTACGATCTTACGTCATAAATGACAGGAACTACTTTTAAATATACTCGAAAGTGGCTCAAGTGGGAGTATAAGATTTATATATCTCGTCGTGTTTGACACTCCAACTATGTATATATCTAGACCTAGGTGTTATTGTTGATCGAAGTAGGTGTACTTCAGTTTTTTTATTAAATTAGGCACTAAAAATGATAAACAAAAGTTAAATTACACATTTGATCAGAGTAGGTACGTACTAATATTTTTTTCAACCAATTTTTTTTATTATAAGTTGAAACAGTGGTTCAAATTTATTGTACTTCAATATGGGTTGTATTTATATTAACAACAAACTTATTGTAATTTACAAAAACACTGACTTTGATGATTAAACCATTGAAATGTTTACAAATCGATATTTATATGTGCACTGAGTATTTAAGGTGCCGTTTTAATCTTTGTAGCTCTATTAATTACATAAAGTTGAATATTCTGAACAAGAGTGCATATAATTATTTATATGCACTCTTATTGATCTTTGTAGCTCTTTACTACAAAGATTAAAAGCTAAAGATTAAAAGATTAAAAGATTAAAAGTTGTTGAAAGCGACCCTGAAAGTTTAAAATCTTAAAGCATTATTGCTTTAAGATTTTAAACTTTGAGGGTCGCTTTCAACAACTTTTACAACTTTATTTTAAACATGGTTAAAATTCCGTTATTTTATTAAAGTTTAGTTTTCCTAACGTAATGTAACTATACCTGCTTTTAAAATATTCAATCTTAGTTTCCTACGTCACTCCTACTTTAGATACAAACTTTAAACAAAAACATTTTCCAATGAGACTGCCCTTTTTAAGGTTTCCAACTGGAACTCACTTACAGCCTTATAGAAAGCTCCATAGTCAAGTTCATGAAAATGAAACTAGATGGCGCTACTGGTAACTTCGTTGAGAAAAACGTTTTCTATGTGAGAGTCCCGACTTCAGTCAGACGGAGTTTACACACACTAGTAGAGTATGTGCGTGCAACGCGTGTAGAGACGGGACACGCACACTGCCATAGTGTGTAGTCGTATTACGTGACAAATAAAAGCTTTCGTTGTGTGAATGAAACGTGTTTACGTTTAGTAGAAGCGAATACACACATCCAAAAGTTATATAGAGCGGTTTTGATTCGTGTATGCGATAGATGGCGTTAGGTGCTATATCTGAATGCAAGCGAATTATTAAACCAAGCAATGTATCTATTCTCACGAAATTTTTGGAACAATAGGCAGGTACTAAATTTTTGTTGTTGTTAGAGGTAGTTTTTGTTGAAGAGGTTCATGTTGTGTGTATAATAATAATATGTGTGCTACGGAATGTCTAATACCTAAATTCGCATGCACCTCAAGAATCCTTAGGCTTTAATTTGTTACGTTTAATCGGGGTAGGTACCTACCTATACATTTTCTTAATTCATCAAGAGCCTTTGCCACAACCTCCAACTTAATAAATCTTAAAAAACATGTAGGTACTATATTCAACTTAGCGAAGAGTTATTAATCTAAGCTAGGTATTCAATTTTTGCAATAGCAAAATTTTTATTACAATTACAATTTTTATAATTTTTAATCAGATTTCCCAATTAGTTAGAGAGCCTACTCAAAAAAGCTGTCAACACCAAAAGCGTTTAAAAAATAGAGCAAAAGCCACGGTATTGGCCACTTTTTGCTCTAAAAGTTTTCTAAATAGCTTTTTTTCATTTTTGCTAAAGGCAATTTAAAACAAGGTATTTTAAGGTATTAATAACAAACGTTAGAATTCCTTGGGTCCTACGATTCTTCATATATAATTTTAATAAACGCCATTTTCTGATAATTATTTTTTGTATGAAAATTTTAAGAAATTTGCTATGGATGAAAGTTAAAAACCTTTGTTTTTTACAATTAAACTGTTGTTTTGCAATTGATTGGTTTCTAGCACATTAGAATATACCTACCTATTGATTTAACTAAGGTTTGGCTTTGATTTTCCGTTTCGCAAAAACCGGGGCATTTGACACCTTTCAGACATTTTGCATTACCTATAATGTTTACAAAAAACTATTTACTTTTATAAATTTGAAAAATGTAAGGACAAGAGACCCCTTTGTGGCTTATCTGAATTATTATTTGTGTCTTAAATACCTAAGACCATTTAGTACTTACCTAGTGCTTAAAAGTGAAAAAATCCTTTAAGTGACCACAAAGGGGTCTCCTGCCCTACTGTTTAAAATATCGAACATTATTTACCTATATTTCGAAACAATCGAACGCAGCAGGTTCTAATCCGCCCGACAGTCGTTTGTTTACCATAATGCCACGTAACGAATCGTCCTTGATGTGAAAAGCCACTATACCTACCTACCAACACTGGCTTTATAAAGCCAGACATGCACTCTGTCTGTCTGACACTGCCTATTACTGGCGTAGGTAGGTATTGATTGGCTATCGCTCGTTTAAAGGCTACTCTACTTGGGGTTTGGTAGCACCTTGTATCATCTTGTTGCATTCCTAATCGAAGGTGTGTATGACGAAACGATATTTAAGAAGTTCTACAGTTGAATATATATATTCACTATAGTGCACACTATAGTGTGTTACGGTAAAAAGGGGTAACATTAAGATAAATGTACAATTTTGACAGTCTATTGGGCTACCTAAGACTGCGCGCTAAAACATGTGCTTTTGAATGATTTACCTATGTAAAATAAGGGATTGTAAAAATAACTGATTGATCACCTAAACTCGTTCCTAAAAATTTAAATAAAATTTCCTGTACACCTAATAAATACAAAAAATATCGATATTATTATTACAATGGTGTTAAAGTAGCCCCTTTACTTCAGATCTTCGAGGTTTATTGCAATTATGCCTGATGAAGAAACCCCACATTCAAGGTGACATTGATCCTTCCCTACATTTTAAAAAAATATAACTATTTGAACTGTTACTTGATATTGGTAAAGGTTTTATAGCCAAAGAACACATTGTTATGTTGGAGCAAAAACATCACTACATAATCTTGAATACAAAAAAAATATACAAAAAATACCAAACAAACTGCTGAAACATGTGTTAAGTACAGCCCTGTTTCACGGTGTTGAACCACTTTGTTAAAGAAATTTAACAAAAAAATTAAGTTAAATCATTGTTTCAAGAATTTTGATGTTCCTTACCTCATAACATGACTGTGAGTGACTTCATTCGAGCCTGCTTAGTATGAAACGATTGCTCTCACCACGTAGGAAAGAGACAGAACATCCCATACATCAATCATCCCACTTTCTAAGTACCTAGTCTAAAAATTCCAAAGCTGTTCGAAAATAGAGCTCTTCAAAAGCGGCCATTTTGTAAACCCTTATCGATTGGCGCGAAAAAATCCATTGTCAAAGAATAAGCATAGCCCATTGGCCCAGTTTTTACATGAGGGAGCCAAAATAGGGTACGCTTTCCCTATTTTTTGCCGCGAGACCCTTTTAAAATATAAATCCTTTGTGTTAAATCGCGTAGACTGGATGTTCGCTCTTCATTACGATTTGTGCAACGGCTTTAAGTTATTTTCATGTTGAGTTTGGTGTTTATTTTTAAATTTTGTTAGGGAATAGATACAGGTGAGATTTTAAGAAATATTATTTTCGTTTAAGAAATATTATTAAACGATTTTTTTTTTATTGCATTCACAATGCAATTTTTAGCTATGAAAATGAAGTACCTTACCTATTAGTATAAATCTAGATAATTGGTTAAATTTTACCTTCTTAGTAACTTCTCCACTCAGTAAAAAAAAAGTATTTATTCATACTTAAATATATAAGTACCTATAATTATCACCTAAATAGAGTAATCGTCCAACATTTTTACTTACCACCCGTTTAGGACACAGTAAGAAACAAACACATTTCGTATGTTCAAGTTAACAGTACCTACCTGTGTTTTATTCTAGTTATTTAACCGAAGAGAAAGAGAGGCTTCTGCACTTTACATTAATACTATGTTCGATGTCTACATTCCTTCGTTAATTGTCCATCTTCGTTCGGGCTAATTGCTAGACTGTGGGCAGACGTAGCGTAGTGCAATTATACTGGGAAAGTCTAAGTACCTACTACAGACTAAGTAAAAGAACATTAGTACACAAAATAAATTGTAGGTATTAAGCATTTCGTTAAAAGCTTACGTGTGCAAAGATTTTTTGTTCGACCTTTTATCATTTTATAACTAACTAGCCCTCCGCTCGCGACCTCGTCTGCGTAGACCCCTTTTTATTTTAACCTCCTTAGAGGGTAAATTTCCAAAAATTGTAGGTTCGGAACTACTTAATTGTGAGACGAGTCGATTTTTTCTAATAGAAATTTATAATATTTTCAATTATAAAAATTTAATTGAGAATAGAAAAAAGAACAATTTATTTAACCTGGTACACAATTTTAAAGGCTGTCTCATCCTAATTAGACATAAATAAATAATAAATAAATATTTTCTTCTGCCCTCACGCGTCCACTCGCGAAATAATCGCACATCGAGAATTTGCAATTCGCAATGTGCCGCTTTAAAGCTTAATATCTAGCAAACTAATACTGTTAATATCAAAATAAAAATATGTGTTTATAGCTGAAAGTATAAACTATAATTTTTATTACATATCAAATTACAATAATTAATTCAAATTACTTTAAAAAAATGTTGCTTAAATCACACTGCATAAAAATGGCGAGCAAAAACCATGTTTCTTCAAGTCAATTTTATCGTCGTCTCTGACTTCTTAAATATAAATCTTTGTTATATTTAAAAGTATACGTCCTAAGGAATATTTCAAATATACATACGCCACTACGAAAGCATTCAATTAAAAAATAAAGACATTTTAAACACAAATGCTCTGAAACACGTCGACACGGACGTATTAAAAAAAATTTCATCAACAAATGTCACAGACTACACTGCTTAAAGGGCATTTATAAGATACGTTTTCTATTACAGAATCGTCTAAAAACAAATTTCTATCTCGTCTGTGAAGTTACCACAGGTAAAAAACTGTTTTAACTGAAAAGTCAGCTGGGCTGCTTGAGCGGCCTTAACGTTTTTAGCCATAATTTTTTGGGCGACTAGAGCGGCCTGAACGTGTGAGTGGTTATAATCACAACAATTATCTAAGCCCATGTAAATCTCGTTTGGAAACTGTGTCATGGAAAGCTTGATAACGCATAAATATATACATAAATACTTTTTGTTTGTAAATACATACTTAATATACATAGAAAACACCCAGACCAAGACAAATAGACATTTTAATTTTTAGTTTTTTGCATTCACAATGCAATTTTTATTATTGAAAAATGGAAAATGAAGTATTTAGAAAAAATCTACCCGTCTCACAACCAGCTCCGATGGGACTCGAACCCACGACCTTTCGCTTTCCGAGCGACTGCTCTAACCACTGAGCTACGGAGTCGTTACGAGAAGCGTCGAATTTATCCAATACTTCTTACTCGCTGTATAGTAAGCGTTAATTTCATCAATGTGGAGTTTATTTCCAACTACTTGATAATATCACCATGCTATCATCTTCCACCGTTAGTAGACGCTTCTGCACTTTACATGAATACTATGTTCGATCTCTACATATGGTCCAGCTTCGTTCAGGCTAATTGTTAGACTGTGGGCAGACGTAGTGCAATTATACTGGGAAAGTCTAAGTACTACCGACTAAGTAAAAGAACATACCTAAGTACACAAAATAAATTGAAGGTATTAAGCATTTCGTTAAAAGCTTATAGACCTGTAGCCCGTGGACATTCAAATTACGAAAAAGGTTACCGTTTGTCTTCGTGAAATTGTTATAGATTTCGCCATTGTATATGCTATAAGCGAAGTCTTAAAGATCGTAACTCGCCGTAACCATAATAGTGATAAGTTTAAAATCTCCAAATATGTTAGTTATTTACATTTCTAGGTTACCGCATTGTTTCGCTATTGTCATGTTGTACAGCTTTGTCCAATTACCATACGTAATAGTAAGACTATGGAAAGTTGCCAAACACAAATTTAAGACCAGATGTAGTCCGACCATTTTGATCATAATTTACATTTTTGAGTTACCGTTTAAAATTTATACATCTGTTAGTAGGCCCTCTGAACAAACCATATACTTATTTTAAGACTGTTTCTGTGGCCGGTTTAGATTTTAAGACTCATTTGGTCCATGAAGAAGAAATGCGAAAATGGCGTAAGTAAAAGCGCATTGAGTAAACTTACTTCTGCAAAACATAATGGAAGACTTAAAACTTGAAGGACAATGAAATCTGGTAACTGCCCCGTGTCAGATTACTATAAATAAAGAGGAAATGCTAGTTCCTAATATTTTGTCTTGTTTGTTATGTCAGCTCTCTCTCGGGGTGCGAGCTAGATATCCTCCACGCGTGCTCACCTGCTGTTCGTCCCACTCTATGTTCGCATACGCTGGGAAGAACAGTAGGAGGGACGGTGCACCCTGGGCGCCACTGTAAGTAATTTTCTTGATTGTAAGTAATTACTTACAATGGTGGCAGATAATCTAGTGAAACCCAATCCAAGGTGTCAGACGTACCGTTGCCGAGGGATGCGTGGCCAAGGGGGAGCTTGGTTCCGAACGGTGTCTCCCCAGGGAGATGGCAATCCTGGATCAGTAATTTCGCCTTACTCGAGCAATCGGAGCTCTGCTCGAGTGGACCTGTTCTAACGCCTAGCAAAGTGGCAAGTTGTACTCTTTAGTATTCTGTATAACTTGCCGCAGCGTATGAATGTGTGGTATGTGAGAAATATTTTGTAAGGTGAACAGTCAATAGGTAAGATTTCTAGTGCGCTGTGAAGTGCCGGCACATAAAAAGAATAGCACTACCTCTCTCTTCTCGTGGGTGTTTTAAGAGGCGACAGAGGGAAAATTGCCATTACGAGATGGGCAGCGCGCGCTGCCAAGACGGAAAGCGGTCACCGCATGGTCAGAGGCACATTGAGTGTCAACGTTAAGCTTGAAAGATTACGGCTGATAAAATCCACGTTCAAAACAAGTGCACTCAAGCAGCTTAAAAACAGCAAGGCGGCGGGCGATGACAGAATCACAACAGAGCTTCTGAGAGCGGGCGGAAAGCCGATACTTAAAGTCTTCTAGAAGCTTTTCAATTCAGTCATCCTCGAGGGCAAAACGCCAAAGGCATGGGGCAGAAGCGTTTTTCAGGAAGGGTGATGAGACTCTTTTAAAGAAATACAGAACCATCTCGCTTCTGAGCCATATCTATAAGTTGTTTTCGAGAGTCATTACGAATCGTCTCACTCGCAGGTTCGACGACTTCCAACCTCCAGAACAAGCCGGGTTCCGGAAAGGTATAGCCTTTGCACCAAAGACCACATTCATACGCTGCGGCAATTTATACAGAATACCAAAGAGTACAACTTGCCACTTTGCTAGGCGTTAGAACAGGTCCACTCGAGCAGAGCTCCGATTGCTCGAGTAAGGCGAAATTACTGATCCAGGATTGCCATCTCCCTGGGGAGACACCGTTCGGAACCAAGCTCCCCCTTGGCCACGCATCCCTCGGCAACGGTACGTCTGACACCTTGGATTGGGTTTCGCTAGATTATCTGCCACCACTGTAAGTAATTACTTACAATCAAGAAAATTACTTACAGTGGCGCCCAGGGTGCACCGTCCCTCCTACTGTTCTTCCCAGCGTATGCGAACATAGAGTGGGACGAACAGCAGGTGAGCACGCGTGGAGGATATCTAGCTCGCACCCCGAGAGAGAGCTGACATAACAAACAAGACAAAATATTAGGAACTAGCATTTCCTCTTTATTTATAGTAATCTGACACGGGGCAGTTACCAGATTTCATTGTCCTTCAAGTTTTAAGTCTTCCATTATGTTTTGCAGAAGTAAGTTTACTCAATGCGCTTTTACTTACGCCATTTTCGCATTTCTTCTTCATGGACCAAATGAGTCTTAAAATCTAAACCGGCCACAGAAACAGTCTTAAAATAAGTATATGGTTTGTTCAGAGGGCCTACTAACAGATGTATAAATTTTAAACGGTAACTCAAAAATGTAAATTATGATCAAAATGGTCGGACTACATCTGGTCTTAAATTTGTGTTTGGCAACTTTCCATAGTCTTACTATTACGTATGGTAATTGGACAAAGCTGTACAACATGACAATAGCGAAACAATGCGGTAACCTAGAAATGTAAATAACTAACATATTTGGAGATTTTAAACTTATCACTATTATGGTTACGGCGAGTTACGATCTTTAAGACTTCGCTTATAGCATATACAATGGCGAAATCTATAACAATTTCACGAAGACAAACGGTAACCTTTTTCGTAATTTGAATGTCCACGGGCTACAGGACTATTACGTTTGCAAAGATTTTTTGCTCGACCTTTTATCAATTTATAAATAACTAGCACTCCGCTCGCGACTTCGTCTGCGTGGACCCTCTTTTTAACCCCTTTAGAGGGGAAATTTACAAATAATCCTCCTCTCACTCCCCAAGGAATATACCTACATGCCAAATTTCAGCTTCTTGCGTCCAGTAGTTTCGGCTGTGCGCTGTCTGTCAGTCAGACAGTAACATAAGAGTTTTGTACAACGTGTTAATACTTTTAGCGAAAATAATAATAATAAATAATAAATTTCTTACAATCACACTATTTATCTAGCTCCTAAGTAGTTTTCATCAAGAAACTGTGTTACGGAAACTAGATAATGGATAAATAGATACTTATATACTTTTTTTGTAAATATATACTTAATATACATAGAAAACACCTAGACCAAGACAAATACTTATACATGTTCAAAATGAGAAAATAGTTTGTTCGGACAAGAGTAGAATCGATTCCACACATTATTAATAAAAATAATAACTAAAATAAACTATATTGCACACAGTAAAAAACAAACAATTACATTAAAACGACAACAAAGAAACACACACAATAGACAGCAATCTCTTGCAGGCAACCTTGGGTGAAAGAAAACAAATTAATAGGGTAATAGGGGGAATAGGTGCATATAAACGGATTAAGAAAAAGTATATACTTACTTACAACTAAATGAAGATAAAGGGAGTGGATAATATTATAAATTAGGAAAGAGATAAGAAATGACTTTTGACATGATCACCAAAGGATTGCAGCTATTGAGATTATTGATAGGGGTTAACAAAAAAATGTTTTCATTTTTGCCGCTTCTAAAAATGTTTGTGTCTACCTGCCTTTTCATTCGCGACGCGCGCGACCCGTCACGTGCTCTCTTACGTCATAGTAGAGCTTAAAATCTGTCAAAAAGTCACGGAGACCTATGAGCACGAATATCTTGGGAGTTTCTTTGAATTTTTTCTTTCTTTAATGGAAATCAATTTAATATAAAATAAATTAGTTGGGGTGTATGGGCTTTTCGATTATTGCATTAATACGTTGTATATAATTATATAGAAATATATTTTAACATTTTACTTGTAACATAATTTATATACATTTTTAGTGTTATTATTTATCACAAATCTTAAGAGTAAAAGGTAAAATTGATATTATACTACATTGGTTCTGTTTATAAATTAGGTAATTATATTTCATACTACTAAGTAAGAGCGCTAAAGTGTTCATTTCTAACTAAGCATTTAATTTCCGATTAGCTTCTTTTCAAAAGGTTAGCATTAATGTCAGCTGTAATTAATAAAAGCTCTTAAAATCTGCTGACATTCATGTTATTTTCAAGATAAAATACAATATATACAGGGTTATTAAACACCATCTAAATGTATATGTTATGATCTTTAAAGAAAATTACGAAGCATGTGTTTTTTTATTATCAAGCAATAGTAAAATATTAATTTAAAGCCATTCAAAGTTATCCTAAATAAAACTGTACGCGCTCACACTATGCGCCATGCGTAGCAGATGATTACACCCGCCCTTTCTACCGCGCCTTTTGCCTTTCCTGACTTCATTTTTGTTGAAGTATCCATGCTGTTATCAAGATTCGCTGGGATAAAAAAATGTTTTTGCAAAAATTTTACCTATTTACATAGTTTTATTTATAAGTGGAATCTTTGAATGATACTTGAAGTCTGGGAAAAAAATTGAATGGTGTTAAAAAATAACCCTGTATAATGAAGAAATATTGTAAATAAAGATAATTTACAGAAAGTCATCAACAGTAGAACAAGTTATTTATTTTTAATTTCATACTCTTTACTTACTATCACTTACCTATTAGGGCCCGAGTTCACCATCAGTCGGTTAGGTTAGCAGTTGGTTAATCGTCGGTTAACCCATACGAACACCAACCACGGGCGTTAACCAACCAACTAACCAACGGTCAACGTAACCGACTGGTTACGCTAACATTCTAGTTAGGTCCATAACTTTACTTTTTATGAGAAATGTATGATCGGTCTGATCGACAAATAAACAGGATACATTTTTGAACATTGCACAAATTTTTAAGATCAGAAGATAGATGAACAACTTTCTCTAGGAAACATGGGTCAAAATATGACATTTTTTTTACCGATTCTGAGTCGATCTTTAAAATTTGTGCAGTGTTTAAAACGACCGATTTGGCACAGGGGTAGGGTCTCGGGTTCGATCCCCGAACAAGATAAATATTTGTGTGCATGAACATGTCTATTGGTCTTGGTCTAGGTATTTTTTATATGTAAGTATATTAAGTATGTATTTACAAAAAAAAATATATTTATGCGTTATCTAGTTTCCATAACACAATTTCTTAATGATAACTACTTATAAGCTAGATAATATTGGTGTGATTGGATTTAGGTAAGTACTCAATAAATTTGAAATCCTACCTACATATTTTTCTATTACTTAATTGGAAAAAACTTTTACTTTTCACATTACCTTTGTAATGAAAAATATTGGATAAATTTGACGCTTGTCATAACGACTTCGTACCTCAGTGGTTAGAGCATTCGCGAAAGGTCGTAGGTTCGGGTCCCATAAGAGCTAGAAGTCAGTTTTAACTAATAAGTATTTCAATTTCAATATATTCAATAAAAAAGTTGCCTTGTTAATGCAAAAAAGTAAAAATAATGTGAAATAAATCATAATTTCCGTACTCGTGTAAATTTAAGCAATTAGAATTTAACTTTTGAGCGCATCTGTACCTCAATCTGCTGCATACACTAAAATAATTTTACGCGTTGAAAAGGTCGGCGTTAAATGAACTTATTTGATATTAACTAATTCGTTTTTAAAGCGTTAAATGAACTTTTTTCATATTAACTAATTAGTTTTAAAAATAAAATAAAACTCATAACGCTTTCGTTTAGAAACTTCATGGTGAAGTTAAAGTTGTAACAAAAAATACAATCACTTCAAACCATTTAATACAGTGATAATGAACTTTGAATAATTTTTTTTCGTATTCACCTATTAACATTATGGCAAATTAAAATTGTATTATTAATTTACCAATGTAGGGATTATTTAATAGTATCTACCTATAAATAAAAAACATAATTTATCTAAGTATATAAGTATTATCTCTTTACATAATTTATAGCATGTTTGGTGCAAAACACTTTTCTAATATTAAAGTCACCTAAAATTCAAATTATCATTAATTTAGCAAAGACTAGGAGATGTCAGATTTTCTATGCGCTAATAGCATAATGCAGATTGTAGGTAGTCACATGCACTCAACGCCGTCTTTGAAATGAACAGACCAAAATGTGAGTCTGCTAAAAGCTGAGCACGTTAACAAGGTACAGCAACTAGGGTAAGCTGCCCTTTCGTTGGCACTCCTCTAAATTGGCTCGAGTGGCTAAGGCTAAATGACAGTGAAAGGTCGTGGGTTCGAGTCCCATCGGAGCTAGTCGCTAGTGAGACGGGTCGATTTTTTACGATAGTTCATTTTCAATATTTTCAACAGTAAAGTATTACAATTTTACATTTTAATGCTTACGAAATTTTATAAATCTTTTATTCCTTCTTTTTGAGTTAAACTCTAAAGTAAAAAAAGGACTGTTTGTATTATTTAATTTTGAAGGAGCCGGTTACTGTAAATTTATATTTGTTATAGTTCCTGTGATTCAGGCCGAGAGAGAAGGCCGTAGTAAAATATACTGGTTTCTTAAACGTAAAAAACATAAGCTCTATCGTTAAGACAGTTTGAAGCTTTTTATGTAGGTATTTGAGATTACTGTAATTGTCAAAAAAATATTTATTTATTTTAAAAAAATTGCCAAATTGCCAACAATAGGACTGTTCACCCTATACAGATCTTAGTTGAGCTACACAATTTTATAGCTATTGAGACGATCAACTATATTGGACAAATTGCTATTTGCTGTTGTGTTTAACTAGTAGTGTGCATAAAGCTCGAAAGGGTTGGGACTGAAATAATGTAGAACATTCAGTTTTAATTATACGGTACTAGCGGCCGCCCGCGGTTTCACCCGCGTGGTTCCCGTTCCCGTGGGAATATCGGGATAAAAAGTACATATAAACCTTCCTCTTGAATCACTCTATCTATTAAAAAAAATCGCATCAAAATCCATTGCGTAGTTTCAAAGATTTAAGCATACAAAGGGACATAGGGACAGAGTAAGCGACTTTGTTTTATACTATGTAGTGAAGTTGGCTTAAACTATGCTTTTTTTTTTGTTCTTTCTGTAAACTATGTAGGTAACCTGGTTTGTATTTTAGTAATAAGGACGTTTGGTTAACTTAAGGTATTATTTTAAGTTTGAAAATGTCACATTTATTTTTTATATTAAAATTATGTACATATAGATCTAGGATAGAAATAGGTATACATTATTCTTAGATTCTACAAATAATTTATTTTATATTTTATTCTATAAACACAATGTACAATTATACAGAGTGTATATTTTCTTAGTCAACAGTTCTGTTTAGTTTGCGTTTAAATGTAGGTGTACACTGCTTCCTAACGAGTAGCGGCTTCCTTTTAGGTATGTGTTGACGCTTACACTATGAATAGAGAACACGGAAGTTTGAATAGATAATATATCATAATAACTAACTGTCAATCATACAAATTGATTAATTTAATTGTTCAAAATAAATAATATGGATCGACATAATTAAAACGGGCTGTAATTAACTGATCACCAAACTACCCTAAACTAACCTACAAAAATACATAGTTAGCACCTAAATATACTGAAATGGACACTTTGCGTGCATTTCAGTATTTTTAGGTGCTTACTTAGCTGTAAGCTGTACTTAGCTGAAAAATTGAAAATGAAGTAATTTATAAAAAATCGACCCGTCTAACAACCAGCTCCGATGGGACTCAAACCCACGACCTTTTGCTATCTGGCGAGAGCAGTCGCCCTGATGTAAGCTGGTTGTGCGACGGCTCGATTTTTTCTAAAATACTTCATTTTCAATTTTCCATTAAAAAAAAATTGTATTGTGAATGCAAAAAAGTAAAAATTTAAATAACCTGTACTTAGCTGTTACCTACTTTGTTGTAACTTAGCTGTAAGCTAAACATGTCAATTTCTGGCTCAATTAATTTATTTCTCATTAATAACTCTACCGGAAAACCGAAAGCAAAACTGTGAAATTACAATGTGTATAAACTATAAAACGAATAATTTACATAGATAGTTTTGCTTGCTTCTACTTTGTAGGTATCTAAATTGTATCTACCAGGCAGTTATGTATGCACAATTTACGGAGTACATTGTATACCTACTTATTAGAAGTGATGCTGTATTGCATCGTTTTCTCTGGAAATCGTTACTGTAATAAAATCCAATTCAATTTAAGTACTTTGCTCGTTAATCAGAAATAATAATAAATTAAACGGTAAAGTAGCTAATAAGTAGGTATTACTATGCAAATTGAATTTACAACATTGTCAGGAGTACGTACTCCTATTGCAAAACAGTAATTTCTAAAATAATCTTCCTCAAACACCCTTTTAGTTAAACTTCTTAAACATGTTTTGAACAACTTTAACATTGTGAGTATTTTTCCTCTAAATTAATATATCTACAAGAGACATGGATTGGAATTTGATTACCGTTAAGTGATACATTTGGATATCTTAGAAACTTTCTCTTCATATCTCTTCCGTTCCAAGTTTCTAATGGAAAAAAGCTCATATACAGTCCAAGGGCTACATCATTGTCTTCCCTATCATCAGAAGTGTATTAGGGATATCATTTCAGTGTACTTCGAAAACAATATCGTATGTTCGAGGTATGTTCTCTCTACCCCTATCGGTCGCAAAGGAGGGTCTAACCTCTGGGGAATTTTACCTCAAAATTGACAAAGGGGCCTTTGATCTCCGATTTTTTTGGTTGCTTCTACCTCAAGTAGGGAAAGGTGTAGTTCATGTTTTGATTTTAGTCATTCATAAGGTAACAATGCTTTTTAAGTTAATTAAATTATATAATTCTTAGAAAAAAGAGCTTTAACAGACAAAAAGCATGCTCATCTAAGCTTCATCGTTATTTTTAAGCTATTAATTAATATCCAGATAATCACAAAAAGTTGAAACAAAAACTTAATATTAATAAATTAACTAACACTGGAGACGCATTCGCATGCAAATAAGTATTATACAAGCAAGCAACATAATATTCTCATATTTTGTGTTAATATAGCATTAATATTCGAATGTTCGTGTCAAATATTATAAGGTTTTATTCAGAAAGCTCATCAAATGAGAAAGGTACACAGCGCTGTGCGTACAGGCAAGAATTAAGTTCGTACGTTTTAATCCTTATAGTCTGGGTAAAGCTGAGTCGTGAAGTGATGAGAGGAATAGAAATGGAGAAGGCAATTTACGAAAACATAATGAAACACTCCGCATTTAAAGCTCATAATCCTAACAGTTATTCAGTTAGTAACTTTTTATATTCACTGAAGATTCAAAGCAAAAGTTACTAAATATATTAGATTTGATAAAAAATTACTTGACGAATAGAAAACAACGCACAGCTATAACTCGAATAAATTCTAAAACTAATTTAGAAGAGGTTTATTTGTCCGAAACACGTGTAGTGAAATATGGTGTTCCTCAGGGAAGTATCTTGGGACCTCTATTATTTATTATTTATATTAATGACGTACCTAAATCAGTAGATCATCCAATGACTCTTTTTGCTGATGATAGTACCTTGACAATAGCTAATAGTAAGCCTGACATATATGAATTTGAATTTAATAAAACTTTGACATCACTTATTGTATGGTTAGATAATAATAATTTAAAAAGTAATCTTAGTAAAACTCAACTTATTCATTTTTTTCAAACAAAAAACATTGTTCCTAACGTTAAAGTAACTCATCAGAATGCAGAAGTATATGCAGTAGATAGCTGTAGATTCCTTGGACTTATAATCGATAGTAGACTAGACTGGAAAGCCCACATCGAACAACTTTGTAAAAAAGTTAGCAGCGCGTCATATGCGTTATTTAAGCTGGCGTCACAATTGAATACTGAAGCTCTTCTCACAGCATATCATGGATTAGTTGCGTCGATTCTGAGATACGGCATTATTTTTTGGGGAAACTGTACGGATAAAGAAATGATCTTTAAAATGCAAAAGCGTTGTGTCAGAGCCATGTTTGGGCTGAAAAAGACCGATAGTTGTAAGCCATATTTCTTAAAATAAGAGATTTTAACGCTTCCGTCATTGTATGTGTAGGAGATTGTTCTATTTGTCAAAGCAATACTTTCTGAAAATGTTAGATAATGTTCAGCGTAGTCGACGCGATAACAGTCGGATCTGCATGCCCAGATCAAAAACAGCTCTTATGAGTAAGAGTATTTTAAGCATGGCACCTCAAATGTATAATAAGTTACCGCTATCTTTTAAGCAACTTAATTATAAGCAACTTAATGCTTTTAAGCACAGAGTAAAAATGATGCTACAAGAAAAATGTTACTACTCTGTGCTTGAATTTTTAAACGATAAATTGAGAAATAATTGTCGCCCGCCTTTTTTTTATTATTATTTAATTAGATATATTGGCAATGTAATTTGTAATTAGTTGACTTTTGTATTTGACATTATTAATTTTACTGTTTTTGACATATTATTGCTTTTATTTGTAGGCTATTGACATTATTTATTTGACATTCATAATTTACTGTTTTAACATAATATTTCTTTTTTTGGGTCATTACCGATAAGTTTACTGTTTTGACATATTTGTTTTCTTTTAAGCGTCATTGGCAATTATACCTACTGAAACTGTTTTTATTTAATGTTTTTGTTTTATAATTTTGTACACCGTTTACGGTAAAACATGTTTGCGACATATATTTATACGAACATCTTTTTACAACACATGTTTTAAACAAGTAAATTTTCTTTATCTTTATCTTTATCTTTTCTTTATAAAAAGTCGATTTACGGACGATGATAATTTTACGTGATAACGTCATAAGAAAACATTGATGAAAAATTATGGCGAAGTAGAAGGTTTCCTTACCAGCGACCTCTATCGTCAACTTGATTATAGAACAAGCATTCTATCATACATCTAATTTACATGCTTGTTGAAGCATTATGTCACTAGTGACACTTAATTTTGTTTCTCTAGTTTGATTTAAATGGTACAATATTATGTTACCGATAATCTTTACAATTTAATTTGATAATTCAAACAAGTATTATGTTATCAATAATGTTTAAAAGTAATTTGATTATTAAAAATATACGGCTGTCTCTGTTCTACTCGGATGCATAGCGCGAGTCAGCTGCGCATAGTGCCATCTAGTGATGTTAATTTGAGCTAAATAATTCTTTTCTTTCTTTTCTTTATTTCAATAAGTACATTACACGTAGGTTTATTTATACAAAAAATTTCCACACTAGGCTCAGCCTGGATCGTGGGAATCTTACTTTGACTATATTCAAAATTTGTGTGATTGTGAGTAATTTAGTTATTTCTATGCAAATTATCTTAGTTTTGACAGTTTTCCCTTTATGTGGTCATTAAACCCAACCCCTGTACCAAATTTCAAGACTATGGGAAGTACTAGTTCTATTTTGAGCTCAGGCGGAACGTGATATTGCGTCATACTTTTTCGTGCGTGCAGCCGGCATTCATCGATTTATAAGACGTTATCACGTCAAAAAACCGCTAAAAATATCATGCAAAGAATGTATAAATACTTGTGTTTAAAGGATAAGAGCCAGAGTTATTGATCCATCAATACCTACTGTTAGTTACAATTTACATTTATGTTCATATCAGGTTCCAAAACTAAGAATTTAACTTACCTAACTGTAGCATATGTTTGATTCAAAAATATCTAATCATAAGTACCGTTCAAAATAGAAACATATTTCATTTTCTCTATTTTCGTAACTCCATGTGCTAAAACGTAGCGGCTTTTAAAGGAATAGTAATCAAAGGAAGAACCCGACCGGTCTTAAGTGGAACCCTGCCCCGCGGTGGGGGTAATTAGAAGCATTCGCTGAAATTGATCGTGGCTCTTTTTAATTAGGACCTTAGGTGCATATTCGCGTGGCTTAGTGCATGAAACGTTGATTGTTTTTTTTTTCGTTTCTGTTAGTTAAACAGGTGTTGAATATACGGAAAAATAAATAAATAAATAAATAAATAAATATTTTCTAACAATCACACCAATTATCTAAGCCCGTAGTTAATTTCTTAAGAAACTGTGTCTACGTGAACTTGATAACGGATAAATATATACTAATATACTTTTTGTTTGTAAATACATACTTAATATACATAGAAAACACCCAGACCAAGACAAATAGACATGTTCATGCACACAAATATATTTTGTCTTGTTCGGGAATCGAACCCGAGACCTCTGGCGCAGAAGGCAGGTAGTTTACCCCTGCGCCAAATCGGTCGTCAAAATACTAATTAATGCGGAATTTCTATGACGATATGATTTTTATTTTGGAAGAGCTGAATCAATTATTTATTTGAAGGTTGGCGATTAGGTAGGTATAACAAAAACTTATAATCCTACTAATCCTACTATCCTACTATCCTACTAATATTATAAATGTGAAAGTTTAGATGTTTGGATGTTTGTTACTCAATCACGCCAAAACGGCTGAACGGATTTGCCTGAAATTTGGGACACAGATACTTTGTAGCCTAGAGAGGAACATAGGCTACTTTTTATCCCGGAAATATACCACATTCCAGCGGGATATCGTCATGTAGACCACGCGGGCGAAGCCGCGGGCGGAAAGCTAGTAAATAATAAAATATTATTGTATGTGTGTGTTCCACGCTACGACCCTCCTTAAAGTCTCGTCAAAATGTCAACTTGTAAATGAAAAAAGAATCCATTTCTTGTGTTTTTATTATCAACAACATAACGGGGAAACGAAAAAACTGCTCTTACTAAGTTGCTTTGACTGTGATTGAAACCGAGGAAAAAATACCTCATACATTTGTTTCTTTATATAATTAAGTAGGTACTCTTTCGTTTGTTTCATTATGGATACGGTGAACAGGCGCCGCCGCCCGTGTTACGTGAACGGTAGCGCATTAAGAGAGATGCACAATGCCATTGTTTGAGGCTCCCGTGCCATGCGCTCATGATAATTAGAAATGCGAGCAAATTTCTTAAGTTTAAAAAAAATCTTTTAAGGAAATTCTCCTACATTTGTTTTTTTCATATATTTGTATGTACCTACCTTCCAATTGTTTTAATAAGGACACGGTAAATAGACGCGAGCCTTTGAAGAGAGAGGCAATTCTCATGCTATTACTTTGAGGCTTACATTCCAATTATTTATAGATATGTTAGCTTATTTCTTCTGTTTTATGAAGAAAAAAGAAGAAAATAATCATACGTTTGTTTTTTTATTTAATTTCGTACCTTTCGTTTGTTTTAATAAGGACACGGTAAATTGGCGCCGTGTTACGTGAACGGGAGCTTATCAAGAGAGAGGCAATTCACATGCCATTGTTTGAGGCTTCCATTCCAGCAAATGTATGAGGATTGAGCAGAGGCGTTTACAGGCCAAATGTTATTGAGGCTTTTAGAAAAAATATTTTTGTGGGAAAAAATATTATTGGGTAGACGTACTTACTTGTAGTTGTATGTTTAATGTATTTTTAAGAAAGGTTTTTAATTTTACTATTTGTCTGTCTATTGGACACCGAATAATTTAGAAATATTTCAGTTCTTGTTAGTTTGTAGGTAAGTAAGTATATTTTTTATTTATTTTTAAAGTCAGCCCGTAATTCAATATTTTTATAGGTACCTACATGTTACACCTTATTATATCAAAATAACCACTTGTTAGATGATTAAATATTATTTTCAATTACAATTAATTTCAACTCGATTCTTTATAACGATACCTACTAACAATTAAAATATAATACTTAGTTAAAAGAACGGAACTTTGATGAAATTTAAAGAATTGTAGCAAGTGGAAAGAAGTGATATGTAAGGACTTTAATATTTAAGAAGGTGCCAATGTGAAAGTACCGATACCTATAGGTACATTATTTGCCCAAGATAATTTAAACTTTAGCAAACCTTGTTTCTACAACAAACCTTATTCCCTAACTAAATTCTCATAATATCAAATAATGACGTGTCGACACGAGCGAATTACTCCCAACGTCAACTTATTAAACTTCAGTGCAAACAGTTGGCACTTGTAAAATCCAATTTCATAAGATGGCCGTCAGGTCTAGCGACGATGCATGTTTTGCAAAAAAACCGGGTAACTCGATGTGTCGTTTAAACTTGAAGTGGACATAAATAAGCCCCGCAATATTCGGGCTCCGCTCCGCAGGAGGTGCCGTGCTCCAAATTCCAAGAAAAAACGAAAAAATAACAGCCTTATACAGTTTGTAACAAAACACAAACTCATTTGGCTTCAGCTTAGAAACGATGTTGCAGGTGAACAAGCCATAATGAATCTTCAAAGTTAGCGAACAAGGTACAATATCATGTGTTTCAAAGAGGGATGTTTTTGTACTGAACATTTTCTTTGCAAAACAGTAGTGTCACAGCAACTGATTTTGGTAAAGGATTAAATAAATTCCTTCGAGCGCAATTTGTTTCAAATTATTTAGCCGTGTTGTTAAGCACGGTATCAATTTGAGAAAAGTTTTGGACATCGGGATGATTGTGGCTGTAAAATTTAAATTTAATTTGAATTGAAATACAAAATGAGAATTTCTCCGAAAAAACAATTTTGAATTTGTATTCCGGATTATCGTACATCACAATTTTCAATGCTTCCAAAGAAGACCTCCATTAAACAGAATTTCATTTATTTAATGTTGGGTGATATTGGTATTCGATAAAATTTAGGTAGTATCTACGTAGTGAAGGTTATACTTACTTAGACTTACTTAATTATTAAAATAATTTAAAAGATACGTCGTATTGGAAGTTTAATATAATTGTGGTGCTGATTTCCAAACATGGAAGATCACAACTCGCAAACACAATAAACTCCTTACATTTCCTGCTTTGAGGTCCAAATAAAATAGATTCAAACCATTTTCCTAAAAGCCGTCATAGACACCGCGGCACACCTACAGACTTTCCATTCTGTCACTATTCCCCTTTTATGTTTTCATCCCACCATCGACTTTCAATTTCTGCGACGCGTGCAATGTTCCTCGCAATACGACAAAATAACCGAAGCATTGAGGGATCGGTACCTCCCAGCCTTAATACAGCTCGAGAGATTTCACCCTTGTCCGTCATATACGCGGATCACGTAGAATATCCTCGGATGGTTTCCATTCGCCTACATTTAGCGGCCCTGGAGACTTATTATACTATGTCTACACGAGAACCGAGAAATATTCTGTTCAAATATAATCAGGGATGCGAGTTTCGGTAAACAATAGTTTGCGTTTTATTCCAAACCATATTTGGGTCCGATAGTGCGCGGGTATGACGACATGCAAATGTTTAACTTGATATTGGATCGGGTCCCTTGTGCTTTCATTTTTCTTTGTCATATTTGGGACGTGGCACAGCAAAACAATCGACGGAAAATATCCAATATACGAGACCGAACAGTTCGGGGATCAAATTAGTCCTTGAGTTTGCCTGAACTTTATTCTCTGAGTTCTGAAATAACTTTGAGATGGTTTTCCTGAGGCTTTGCATCAGTATTCCTATCTTATTTGAATAAAAGCTTATCTTTTCATCTTCTTAACAGTGTTTTATGAACCTTATTCAGTTATTTTATAGCGATATCATTATACCTACTTATAATTTAGTTTTGGAAATATTCAACAAAATCACCTTATTTAGGTAGAGTACCTTTTAATGATTCCATGAATCTCTCGTGTGTTCCATTCCATGTCACATTATTTGTCATTTTATACCCGAAATATTTAACAACAATCATTAAGTTAACAGATTCTCCATAACAAAATAAAAAATTAACTTAAAAAAATCATTCACCAACAAGGCACCCTGAACGTAGCTCCCGTGTAAACAAGGTGTAGCGGGAGGTCTCAATAATATAAAACTCGGAACCCCCTGTATTTGTACCAACCCCCGCCCACGTATTGCCAACCTCTATTGCGGGATAGATGTGAACCGAAATATAGTGAGAGCTGTAGGTAAAGATAGGTGCGCAGAAATATATCTACAAAGACTATTTTATGAATTTACTTACTAAAAATTAAAACCAACAGTTTTCTTCGTTAGAGCTAACAGTGGGTACACAAAATTTACTAAAATATACAAGAAGGGAAGAAAAAATATAAAGATTAAAAAAATAATTGTGTTTTTTAATTGTTTTAACATTTATTTATAGTTAAGACTTGATATAAGTAAACAAAAAAATATAAAAATTATTCAGTTGTTAAATTAAGAAAATAAGATGTTCTGAACCAAGCATTTATCAAATCTTTATCGTAACTGTCTACGTACGAGTATTTCATTTATATTTGATTGTACCAAAACTTCAGAATCAAACTCAACCCTACCAGCGCGCAGCGCATCTTCTCGCATGTATATTTATAAGAAATAGATATCCACAGCATGGTTTGCTGATAAATAAGTTATTTTTACTTTCCCCATTGATTGCCTGCACCCGCATAACTAATATGGGCGAACTCAGAAAGTCATAGTCATAGTCAAGTGAAGTCTGCAGCGAAGGTCACGTACCCGACCAATGGACTCTATAGCCGAAATGATGCTCCGCCGTTAACTTGGATAACCGAGTTCGGGCAAAGATTAAGGTGAAATACAGATTGTTGAAAATGAAATAGTGTTGAAGTTTTCACATAAAATGATAATAATGATAATAATGGGAATACGTTACAATTTCCGGACTATTACTCAGGTTAGTAACGGATTGTCTAATAAGGAAGTTTGATGCTCTATATCTCCGAAAATATGTAAAATATTTGAAAATAATTACCTGTGTTGTGTTTCTGATATTTCTAAAAACATTTTAAATAAATAAAAAAAACTGCCCGGTCCTCTATTTGTTAAACATTTATTAATCAAGATTTGTCAAAGTGTTTGAGTGGAACTTAACTCAAACAACCATTCCTTTTTTAATAGGTAAAAGGTTTTCAAATAGTACGGTTCAAAAGGTTATAAATGAAATAGTAAAGAGGAAAATGCGTTGATCATTGTTAAATTTAATTTTATTTGTCAAGGGTAACACTATGAAACCCGAATGTAATTTACAAGTGAAAGCTTTACTTAGAGAAGTTATATTTCTCATTTGTTGTTAAGGTTTTTCCAACGGAAAGCGATGCACTTTTACTCTTTAGACGCTCATGATTTAAATATTCCTACAATTTGAATGGATGGCCGTTTTTTACTCGATCACGTTAGAACGGATGAAAGAAAGATAGTCTGGCAGGTAGCCTATATGCTCCTTCAATCCCGATTTTCTCACTGGAACAGGAACCACGAGGGTATGACAGTGAGATTCTTACATAAACTTAATACTTCAAAAAGACAACTTATTCTAAGTTAATCCCTCGCAAGTTGGTCAAAAGTTATATTTATCAATAAAGAACCTCATAAAATAGGTTTAGGTGTTTAATGAATTAATTATATAATTAATATCATTAATGAGTAGTGCCTAGTCTGTTTCTACATAATCTTTGGCGGCCCCCACAACACGTCCGAGGTCGGACGTCAGCCGATCGGAATATTACGCGGGCCCGTGCTTTGATTAGCAGCCTACCCGCCATGGAAAGTGATGTCATATTCGCCATGTTGTGACGTCATATTATGTTTCAAGGAATAAGTTGAGTTTGTTAATAGTTGACGGTTGGAGAGCGACGGATGGTGTTCGGTATGGCTACGTAAGCCAAGAAGAAAACGTTCTACCTGTGCAAAAATATTTTTGTTAATGCTTTATAAACAAAATTAGGATTTTCACTTATTGGGTATTTAATGACATAAAATTTTCAAAATGTATATGATTGATTACGGAAAACTGTAGGTAACTGTAGTGACATAAATATTTCAAAATGTATATAATTACGGAAAACTGTAACTGTAAAGTGCATCATAGGTGATAATAACGTAAACAGAGCAATTTCAAGAAAACTTTTACAAGTCATTAAGTACAAAAAAAACAATCCCGTGTGCCTTCAAATTCCTATAAAATTCTACATTTAAGTAAAAAAATATTGAAGAAGAGTAGGTACAAGATTTGTGTATCCGTATTTTCTGCTTTTTAATTATGGACTTGAAGTTGCAAGATACAAGTTAACTTTTTAAATTTCTTTTCCAGATTACTTGGCGAACGAGGTGCATAAACATTTTGGAGGAGGCTACTCAACTCAGGCTTACCTACATAGAATATATACCTACATACTATATATTATATTATATACCTACATAGAATGTAGGTATATTTGTTTAGGTAGAGTAAGAGCCAAATTGTTCCAGAGTTTAAAAATTTGTGCTGGCTGCCTCAACGTAGAGGAGTTTTACTTTGGTTTGGTTAAAAAAAGATGATAAGTATTTGAGAAACTTGAAAATAGATAGCTCAAACTTTTCGTTTCTTTAGATACAGTACAATACTACAATAATAGGTAGGTACATACAGTCTGCTTTGAAAGTAATTAAAAACTTTGATAGGTACTTAGTCTTTGTTTAATTTGGTTTCATTGATTGCGTGTCCGCTTTAACACAAAATAATTAAAAGGGCCGATATTGATAAAGAAAAACATTGTTGTTATTTTTTATTTAAATATATCGGACTTTTATGCTAGACCTTATAGGTTATTGAAGAAATCAGTTTTAAAACTTTCTAGTCGATATTAGAAGCTGTTTAGCCTAAAATGAATCAACTACTTATAAACAAGGCTGTATAGCTAGCAACCGATGATTGCTTGAAGTACTACATGACACGATGTTCTCCAATACATAAACGCCGAATGCAAAATTGAATAAAGTTCAACGTCCAGTCGAATGTTGTACAAAAAAACTAAGGTAACACCACGTACGAATTTAGTAGTCAGGTGTCCCCCCCCCCCTTCTCCCCCCTCTCACTCATTGACATGTAAATGAAATGGGCCGACCTCGCGGACCCATGTTATTTATCTCTGATTGGCTTCGTTTATTCCGCTTTGACTAAAGGTGTGCTATTATGTTATATTCGTATATTATAGCATATCGTTATGCTACATTAAAATATTAGGTTATTTTTAATGCTATAATATATTAGTATTAAGTACCTAATATAATAAATCACCTGTTATAACCTATGTTAAACTAAAAGTAGTTATTAATGTTTTTTACACTACTTAATGATCAATTACTTACTATTAATAAACCAATTCTTTACATTGAGTTATAATGTACTATTCTTTATTCATTTTTCCACTATTTTACAAATATCAACACGAATAAATTCATATTACGCTATTAAAAACAGAATTCTTAAGTACTTTTTAAGCCCCGAGCGAGCGTGAGTTCGCGATCAAGAATTCCACAGGACAGCATTAGTTAAATATTCTAATAACAGTATTAAATGTTATAGCAGAAAAATAACATGTTCGTTCAAATCGCATGTCGTACGTGATTTATGATATTAGTCCTTATTGATAAGACATTAGAGTCTGTCTCAACTGTTTTAAATATAACGCGTTATTTGGTTTTCCAACTTTCAAAGTTCAACTCTATTTCTATTTGATAGAGTTGAATTTTGATAGATTTGATTACCAAGAAAAGAGAGAGCAATACTTGCATCGCGTGCGGCTGGAATAACGGCTGGATAGAGAAGAACACAGTTCATTCGTTCAGTTCTGTCATTTCATTTGTTCATTTCGAATACACTAGATGGCGTGCGGCGGGCGCCCTGCTTGATATAATTTAATATACCAATAGCAGAATAAGTTATATTTTTATATTAGGTGCGATAGTTATATTTTTATAACGTTATGCTATATGCGTTATCGAATATAACGCACACCTTTAGCTTTGACTGACAGCGCTACCTATTTCGATTCTGTCAATTATGTGTTCTTACTTCTGTGGAACGCGAACCAGTTTGAAGTCCAACCGTTTTTTAAATTGGCTTCGGCGAAAATAATTCTTTTCTTTTGGTTAAAATAAGTTCGAACTCACGTACGTACCTACCGAAGTTTTTTGTTTCCTGATTGGCTTCGATTGATAGACATTACCTATTTTGATACGCGCGCGATTCAGCCAATTTATGTAAATATTCTGAGTTCTTCTGAATGTTGCAAACCGGTTTGAAGTTGTTTTTTTTATGAATTCGGCGAATATACACTTACTTATAATTTTTCGTATTTAGTTTTTTGTTTACTAACCTACTTTTTTTAAACGTGCGATTGAGCCGCTTGTACCTAATTGATACTTAAGTACCTACTTATCATTTTAGTCTTGTTTTCTCGTAAGCGGTATCGTAATTTACTAGCTATTTATTTTGTACTTATGTTGTAATATTTGCTTTCTGAACTAGTTGTATTGCATTACAAGTGTCTCGGTAAAATGAAAATTATTTTTGAGATGACAACGCGATCCGTCTATTTAAAAATCTACCATAAATTCTCTCGAAGCAGCCACGATAGTATTATAAGTATATTTTCTCACACTGAAATCTCTGTACATTAAAATACCTATACAGGGTTTTTTTGAAAAAAACTGGCCAAATTTTTAAGTTCGACTCAGAATCGGTAGGTAATTGAACCTAGAAACATGGGTCGAAATACGACAAAAAATTTTGAACTTCCCATACTAAATCGATCACGTGATCAGTATGATATGTATGAAAAGTAAAAAAAAATATTTCATATTTCGACACATCATTCTAAGAGAAAGTTGTTAAAAAAAATGAATTTAATACCTATTTAAAAATACGCTTTTACTAAACTCATCTTACCAAAATATCATTAATTAGATATCAAATGCAGTATAATCACACATACCAACTTGGGCATCCAGCCAAGTAGATGTAAGTAGCCCACTTACCCGAATACCAAAGTTCGTCGAATAACTTAGTCATCGATTGTGATGTCAAACCTGATCCTACAAGCTATACTTATCTACAAGTGGAAACGGTTACACTCAAAGATAAGGCTTTGCTCAAAGTAATGTTAGCTTTTACGAATAAGTACAAATGGTGTGGTAGGTAATCCATAAATGTTGGAGCTGCTTGATAAAATTTTAGTTAAGTTGTTCGTTTTTTTCTTCCTAGTAAGTATGTATTGTGAAATGCCTATATGGGGAGAAAAACCAACTGACGCTAATTTCCGTGGTGAAAAGGATTCTAAACTGTCAAATCTTTTAAGAGGTGAGAAATGTACCTACCTAAACCAATTTATATCACCCCTATACGTTGCAGAAGAGTTAGTTAATCTTTATTACGCGCGTAATTTAAAAAACTTGGATGAGAAAACAATCTCAATTTATAGAAGACGAAGAACAAATCGTTACCCTTTGTCAAAGGAAAAATCTTGCGCCAAAAATCAGTACCTTGTTGACAAAATGCCATGTACCCTTACCCAAAGTATTGCCGATGCGCGCTAAATAGTTTTTTTTATATTATATTACTAGCTTCCGCCCGCGACTTCGTCCGCGTGGACATTCGAGACACCAAGCGAGCAGCCTCGCGCGAGGCAGAACGTTTGCCACGTGCGGAGGGCCTCGCACGAGGCTGCTCACTTGGTGAGGAAGGACCCGCCTAATCGGGTAAAAACGGCTGATCGGATTTTTATGAAATTAAAACATAGAATACTTTTTATCCTGGTTATTGGTCCCCTAAGTATTTTCCCGAATGTCCACGCGGACGAAGTTGCGGGCGGAAGCTAGTAAATAATAAGTGTCTGTTTCACAATCAAAAAGTTAGTTCTGAGTAGCTTAGGTATCAAGAGCTTTTAGGGTACTTAAGATGATTTAGGTTTCTATACCCTATTTACCCCCTGGGTTTGATTTTCGGAAAACTACGAAATGGGTTGCCTATTTGTTTTAAGAAGTAAGCCTACAAAGTTTCAATTTGAAATGTCTATTTTATCCCCTGATTTTTCATTCAAAATTTCACCCCTATTTCAACCTTTAAGGGGTTGAATCATGTTCAGCGTGTTAAACATCAAAATAAATGCTATTTTTGCAATCGTCATACCATAAAACCTCAATAACGACATCCACATCTATTTTTAGGTTTATTTATCCCATTTAACCTCTAAGGGGTTGATTTTCGAAAAAATACGAAATATGTGTTTGCTTATTTCTTTTACTTTCCGACCATAAGCCTAAATAATAAATTAAATGAAGGACTTTCCAGATACAACATTTCATCCCCCTTTTCACCCCTTCGGGGTGGAATTGTCAATAACGCTGACATAGGTAAATATTAATTTTCAAATGCCAGCCTAAATACAAAATTTGAAGATCCTTACTTCAAAACTGACGGACTTTCATACAAACATTAATCCCCTATTTCACCCCCTTAGGGTGGAATTTCCAAAAATCCTTTCTTAGTGGATGCCTACACTGTATAACGTATCTATGTGCAAAATTTGAAGTCTCTAGGTTCAGCGGTTTGGGCTGTGCGTTGATATCTCAGTCAGTCAGTCAGTCAGGACTATGAATTTTATATATATAGATTATGATATT
This sequence comes from Crambus lathoniellus, assembly GCA_949710035.1. Lineage (NCBI taxonomy): Eukaryota > Metazoa > Arthropoda > Insecta > Lepidoptera > Crambidae > Crambus > Crambus lathoniellus. Next base: position 13,389,999 of record OX453307.1, read on the forward strand.
TATAAAAAAATATTTATAAAAAAACTTACAATTTTCAAATGGATACAGTAGATAAATGTAATTAAGAACCTGTGTTATGAATTTGAAATAACATTTTTAATGACAAGCTTACATAGAAAACATCAAGATATAAATATTTACGTTTATATAAATATTTGATAAGTAGGTACTATAAATAATATAATATAGATATTGGCACTATCACATACCTACATTGTTCCAATGCCAAACTATAGAATGGAATGGAAGTTGGAAGCAACGACGAGTAGGTATTACCACATACACCCAGACCCGAGGAAATATTGAAAAGTTCGCTTTCAATATTTACCCGACTGAGATTTGAACCCGGGACTTTAGACGTAGCGGCATTTTGAAGCCCGGTACGTACTCGGTCACAGAGGTCGTAACAAAACACAATTATTTATCTAGTGGGGGAATCGAACTTACGACCTCTGAGCAAAAGTCAGATTAGATTTCCCTACACCTGCGCCATAGAATACCGAAAAATATATTTTTCATCCCATCGATTCGAAAAGCGATGATTTTTTATCTAATAACAGGGTCCAAAACGATTCATTTTTTACCTGTTATGACAAGAGGGAATAAATGAGATTTGAATTTTGAACAGCTTCATAACAGGGTCCAAAACAATGAGATTTGAATTTAGAACATAATTAAAGAAGCATTGGTTGGAGTGTAGCATTGGGTGTGCAGTACTTAAAAAAAATTCAACTGATTTTGTATGGGGCCGGGACTTTTTTCGGGACCGAGAAATTTTCAAAAACGGAATTTTATAAAATTGAGAATATCCCGTAAACGGTGAGTCGTAGCTAAAATCTAACAAAATTTTCAACCCCCCTACGGCATCCCCGGAGATACTTATAAGAAATCTGATGGACATATTTTTTTTTATTTAATTTTTTTTTATTTCAAAACTCAAATTTTTTTTCTTGCCCGACTAGCGCTATGATGTATCCGAACGACAAAGAAAGGTAGGTAGTTTGAGTTGTCTTTACTGCTTTTCTTATAGAGGGGGATGAAAAGCAGAGTGTATTACTCGGCCGCAAAATTATTTTCACCTCGGGTGGCGTATATTGAATCCCTCGCTGCGTTCAGGATTCTACTTTAGAATCCCTCGCTGCGCTCGAGATTCTACTCTAGAATCCTTCACTGCGCTCTGGATTCAAAATAGCGCCCTCGCGGTAAATATATTATTTTGCTCCCTTGTAATACAATCTACTATTTCATCCCATCGATTCGAAAAGCGATGATTGTTTATCTAATAACAGGGTCCAAAACGATTCATTTTTTACCTGTTATGACAAGAGGGAATAAATGAGATTTGAATTTTGAACAGCTTCATAACAGGGTCCAAAACGATGAGATTTGAATTTAGAACATAATTAAAGAAGCATTGGTTGGAGTGTAGCAAAGGGTGTGCAGTACTTAAAAAAAAATTCAACTGATTTTGTATGGGGCCGGGACTTTTTTCGGGACCGAGAAATTTTCAAAAACGGAATTTTATAAAATTGAGAATATCTCGTAAACGGTGAGTCGTAGCTAAAATCTAACAAAATTTTCAACCCCCCTACGGCATCCCCGGAGATACTTATAAGGAATCTGATGGACATATATTTTTTTTATTTCAAAACTCAATTTTTTTTTTCTTGCCCGACTAGCGCTATGATGTATCCGAACGACAAAGAAAGGTAGGTAGTTTGAGTTGTCTTTACTGCTTTTCTTATAGAGGGGGATGAAAAGCAGAGTGTATTACTCGGCCGCAAAATTATTTTCACCTCGGGCGGGGTATATTGAATCCCTCGCTGCGTTCAGGATTCTACTTTAGAATCCTTCACTGCGCTCTGGATTCAAAATAGCGCCCTCGCCGTAAATATGTTATTTTGCTCCCTTGTAATACAATCTACTATTAAATTCAAAGCCATTATAGGATGAAAATTTGTTATAGGTGATATTATTGTATTTATAACCTAAGGTATAATCCTACTAATATTATAAATGTGAAAGTTTAGATGTTTGGATGTTTAGATGTTTGGATGTTTGTTACACAATCACGCCAAAACGGCTGAACGGATTTGGCTGAAATTTGAGACATAGATACTTTGTAGCCTGGAGAGGAACATAGGCTACTTTTTATCCCGGAAAAGTATCAAATTCCGGCGAGATAACGTCGTGTAGTCCACGCGGGCGAAGCCGCGGGCGGAAAGCTAGTAGTTTTAATATAATATCCTACAATCCAATATACTTTTGATACCATGATCTATTCCCATACATTTCATACACGAATCTGTGGTAGGCGTTGGAATGTGTTATTTTTCGCGAGTCACGTCTACGGCTTATCTGGCGTTAGGTTTGATGATAATAAGTGATACGACGAGATATCTGAGGGGCGGGTGTAGAATTACTAGAAGGGACATGGCAAATTATTACTTACTGTAATAACGTACAAATGTAAAAAAAAACGCTTTCCTACGCTTACGAGCAACTTTTTAACTGCTGAAAGACGCTATTGATATTTAAGTAAAACTAAGTTATTAAATTGTTGAAGTTTAAAATACATGAAAAAAAAGACACAACCATAGATTGAATAACATTTAAGTTTATTTCTTGTATATTGTTATGTCGATAGCTCTCATAAATTAACGGTTATTATAGATTGGTAGTAGGCACTTAAATCGAGCAAAATTCTGTCAACTTTATCAACATTTGGAATAATTAGTGAGTATAATAATATATAATAATAATATTTTTTATTGTCCAAAAACAGCACAAAAATAACAGATTCACAATATAATATTACAAATACATGCTAACCAAACAGTTTTACTCTGCCTCCTACTTTAGGTTAGCCTGTATTCTAGGAGACAGATCCTTCCTTTTAAATAGTTCTTTAGCACAAAAATTATAAACAAATTCTTGTTACTTAAACAACAATAGTGATTGGACTAATTAAAATTTAAAAATCAACTAATAAATTACAACAAACAAAAATTATAAATTTGTGAATGTGCGTATGTGTGTATGGGCTTGCGTGTGTGTGTGAGTGTGTATATTTATGGTATATTTGTTAGTGCATATATGTGTGCGCGCGTGTGGCTGCTTGAAATAGGTAAGTAAGTACTAAGTTTAATTAATTAGGTACGTTAAAAATTTAAGAGTAACACCGTAGTAGCCGTAGTAGGTACCTAATACTTAATCAATTTAAAATATTAGAGCGTTTTATACCGTGACCAAAACCCGTTTACGTTTTTGCAGGCAATATTTGCTATTATTACGAATTTACATGCCTCGACCCAAATATACAACCTGCATACGAAACATAACTTACCTAAAAACCTAAATTATGATTTCGATAATATTTGATTGTACGGTACATTACAGCTGATACCTATAGTGAATATTATATACCAAAGTAGGTAATAGAATATTGTAGTTAGGTAGTTACATTTAACTTTTTAAATATTTGATTTGTCAATTTATATAAAAAAAAAAGAAAACACAATTATAAAGTGGCAACTGTCGAATTTCTTAATTGACCGATAGGCCTCCTAAAAATTTGAATTTAAATAAAATTAGGCTTTGTGGACCATTGGTCCCGGTCCCCATAGCCTCCCGACCCTTTCTATTGCAGTTTTCTTTGGCGTTATTGTATTGGTACAGCGTAAAATATGAATGTTAGCTGTTAATGTTCATTAAAATAACACAGCTGACATTTTGTGAACACAAACATAATTTTCAACTCTAGGTAAGTATATAAAAATATGTTTTCTTACACAGTGAGGCATTTATAAAATCAATATCTATTTCATTTGCCTATAATCCAAAAATAGATAAGGCGCTTCTATATTCTCTACATCTGTCGCTCTCGTCGTCCTCTCAGAGTCAATATCAATAAATGGCAAGTTGGGAAATTGGATGTGTTGCGGCCCCCGTGGCCGGGCCACTCGCCGTAATAACATAGTAATGAAGTAATAAAAATATGCCCGGCTCCCGGTCTATCACTCAATATTTAACTAACTCGAAGGTGGGCCAGGATTATGCTTCATTAGCGCTTTTGCAATATTTATGACTATTAATTTTGGAAACGAGGAATTTGCTGCTTCCTTTTTAATCTTCTGTGCAATCATACTTATTGTATATTGCTTCCAATTTTGTGACAGATGTAAACTCTAATGCTTTTTAAAAAAATGCTCAACTTTAGCGTCCATACCACTATTATCAGCCTCATTCCGTCAACCTGTAACAAACAAATGACAATAGTTAAATTCCGGAAAAAGGTTTCAAACAAAAATTAAAATCATTGTTATCCAGTAAAATTTTATTGATTATCCTTATTCTCAAACAAATGAATCGTTATTATCCAGTAACACTTCTTTGCAAACAAATTAAAATCGTTGCTAAGTTTTTCTAATATAGGCTTAGTATATTTCCCGATGCATCAGCCTACGAAGATTGATTTGACATTGATAACGCGCGCATGCGTACTGGCCTAATTCGGTTCAAGGGGTTTGGGGGACGGAGATATACAGATGCAAATTGGAATGTGTTTGAGTGAGATGCATGTATTGTCGATGTGTGCGTTGCAGACGGGTCGACAACATGGCGGGTTGCAACTGCAGCTTAGAGGTCGGTCGGATGCAAGGGTCGTTTGCAGATTGGTTATGGGTTTTTGCGAATACTGTATAATAATAAGGTGATGATAATGTACTGCTTTGGCTGTTGGTAAGTAATCGGTATCTTACGATGTAAAATGCTTTTTCAAAATTAAAAGTAGGTAGGTATCTGATTAATATTCGCATGATCCAAATGTTAACTTTTAACTGTTTTGTTGAATTCGAATTTATTGTTGTTTCAAAGAATTTTAATATGTTTTTAAATCAATCTAGAAATTAGAAGGCTTATATCGTGTGACATGAAAAAAACCTGACTAAGTATTGAAATGTAATTTTTAATACAGTTGCTCAAAAAGTGGCGTATTGCAGGGACGTATAGCGTTCGGGATGTGGGCTATTACACACTCGAACTTTTTCTTTACCTTTCCCGAACTCGTGCGTTTTCTTTCCCAACTGTCAAAATATTGTCTATTAAAAAGAAAAAACCAGCCACGAAGATTTTACAAAAAAAAAATCATAGAAGTTTTTTATGATTCATGCAAATATTTCTATAAAGAAGCTACTAATTTGTTTCAATATCAGATTTAAAAGTAATTTTAATTATACATTAAATTAATATTAGTATCGGCCAAATTAAATTTATGAATATAAAAAATACATAAAATTGGCTGTATGACCACAGATTACTAAATATGGTATGACGTGCACTATTTACCATAGTGTCTGCTTAATAGGAGTTTGCGCAAGTAAGAAAATGAGGGACCTTATTTCTTAATTTTCTAAATTAGTTTTTTCTGGTTTTTATTGTGGTAGGTACTTAGTATGGTGGAATTAGTGCAATAATGTGGCTTTAATGGAAAACGATGTGGTAAAAGAGAGAAATAAGGAAAGGCGCTCCTGTAGGATTCGGATTGCTTTTGTTAGGTTTCATTTCATTTCATCTTATTTAATTTAATTTTCATTTCATATCAATAAAAAAATTCTACTGAAGCCTTGGCTGTATGATCATAGTTTCCTTTGCCAACCCAGAATGGGTGAAGAAAACAAAAAAAAAGTCTGCTTTTTCTAAAGTTTCTTTTACGATTAGTTAGTTGAGTTTATTGTGTTTTATTATTTTATTAAATTGCTTAATTTTTTCGCAACTGTATTAAAAATAGTTGTTCAGTACACGTGCGGAACCGTCATTGCAACTTGTTCCGACTGTCAACCCTCACCTTCGGCTGCGCCTCGGCTCGGGTAGACATTTGTCGGAACTCTTTGCAATGACAGGCTTTCCGCACTTGTAATGAAATATACTATTTGCTATCAACCAATCACAATGCAAACGATAAAAACCTAGGTAACCGAAACGTTATCAAACAAGTGACAACCTATATTATTGAAAAACAAAATGTTAATAAATCTCTGGAACCATTCACCAAATACCGACGATAATTACTCATCTTCCACGCAAAGGATTCTGCCAAACGCCAATAACCTTTAATTTGAAACTTTGCAAGCTCCGTGAAACAGAGGCAACAGGGGCTAATCGCGTCAATTCCGCGCAAGTAAAGTAAATAAAAGTTTAAACAGATTAAAGTAAAGGGGCGAAGCGCGGGGCGCGGGGGATGCAATTATCTCGTCCTATTTTCCCTTCTAATTTCACGTTAGGTCCGCCTGGAGTAGGTAGACTAGCGGGTTTTTGAGGATTTTCAATATTTTAATTATATGTTTTAGTGGGCAAATACTTTAATAAAAACAGATTATAAATTATTTTACTTATCAAATATGGAATATGTTTTCTTATATTTCATTATTAAAAAAGTTTTTTTAGTAAATAACGATCTAACCGTTGTAATATCAATAATAATTGTAGGGAATTGAAAAAATTAACAAATACTTACTTAGTTTCACAAGTAGTTTCTTCTTTGCTATTTATATATTTTTCAAGTAATCATTATTTTATTACACAACAATGGACTGTAGGTACGAGAAATGGCCAAACACTTTGCTTAATGGGTATACCGGAAATCATTGAAATAGTTCCATAAATTAAAATGATGTAAAGATCGCGTCATAACTTTAATGTAACTCAAGCAGATGTTTTTTGTCATTAGTCTACCTTGGTAACCCTATTTATATAAAAGTGCTAAGCTTATATGATTATTTTAATATTCATTGTATACTTACTTGTCTTATATTAACGCTATCTAGACCTATCTATCTTCTTATAACGTTTATTATTATTATTATGTTGTCAAAGTTTTTGTCCCTCTTAATACCTACTTCTGTTGTTTGAGTTTGGATATTAGTGCAACACATTATACCTATTTAAGCGTAGATACACTTCAGGAATATAAAATGTTATGTTATTTGAATAATTATTTGCTATTTTCATATCGTCACCGGAAATTTATATCAATTGCTGTAAAGGACAAATGAATCAAAATGAGCTGTATTAAATATAGTTCGACTGCAAATTTTCCGTTCTATTCAATGGTATATTTAGAATTTTGATATCTTTAAAAATGATGACGTGACTACGGTAGGGAATTCATGATTAATTTGATGAAGTTTACATTTTGAATACAATATACGTAATGATACTGCAGTTACTTACTAGGTGTCTCTGACATTTAAAACGTTTGCTTAATTCTAAGCAACGTGGCCCTTCCATTAACCTCTTCAAAAACTAAAATTACTAGGTGTCTTTAACATAAACATAGTTTTTTACCTAGAATTAAGAAGTATTTTTAACACCATAATCTCATAAACTGAGTTATTCGATTCACCAACGTGACAATACCTACGACATAATCTACTCAATATTATTATTACCAAAAGTTAGCGGCTACTTCTTAAACGCTTCGAACGCTCGTCTGCAACTGTCTGCCTATTGTCCGCGTTTGCCCAAATGAGTGCACCGAAGAATTCCCTTGACGAAAATTAGGCCGGCGCGCGGATATTCCTATTTGACTGCGGGACTCTAAAATGACGGTGACAATTCAAACATTCAAGGTGTCTTGTTGTATTGATCTTAGTACCTAATGCTGAAATAGATTTTGTGTTAGCCATGCCAATTAGGTAAAGCTTGAAAATTTTTCCGTGCCTAAGTATATGGAAAAATCTAGGAAAGCTAAAAATAAAAAAATACCTATGTATTGGTAGGTATATATCTTTCGATTGATTTTCTAAAACTATTACACAAAGATGACACCTAACTATATCTTCTACATATAATTTGTAACATATCAAAAATGATTTCTATGAAAATTTAATAAGTAACTGCTGTCAGTAGTATGTAGGTAAAGAGTACCTACGTACTAATTAGTTGTAAAGAAGTCTCAAGTACCTACAAATAATCATAGTAATGATCTATTTAGTTTTTTTTTTTTTTTTTTTTTTATGTATAATGGGCTTGCTCTTGGCCTCACACTGAACCTTAGGGTTGAGAAGAAGCCTAAGATGGAGCGAGCTTACCCAGAAGCAGCCTATTCACTCTAGCTTAAAAAATTTTAGGGTTGTAGTCATTCGGGAATATAGACGCAGGCAGGGTATTCCATTCCTTGGCGGTGCGCATCACAAAGGATGAAGAAAAGCGCTTGGTACGCATTCGCGGGATGTTGACCAAGTAAGGATGATAGCCCGCTGTGCGTCTAGATTCTCGGTGGTAGAACGGGGATGGTGGAATGAGCTCATGCAGCTCAGAAGCACACTCACCGAAATACAGCCTGTAAAATACCGACAAGCAAGCCACTTTACGTCGATGGGTTAGACTATGGAGCTTGGCTTGAACCAGCTTATCGTCTCCGATTAGTTTCCTCGCTCTGCGTTCCACTGAGTCAAGTGCTGCTAACTGGTATTTCGCTGAACCATCCCAGAGGTGAGAGCAATACTCCATGCATGACCGGACTTGCGCTTTGTAAAGAGTTAAAAGCTGTCCCGGCGTGAAGTATCGCTTAACCTTATTCAGGATTCCCAGCTTTTTGGCAGCAGTTTGAGCTTTACACTCAATGTTGTCGCCGAAGTTAAGGTCCGATGTTAACTTCATGCTAAGAAGATCTAGGTTGTCGGTAACTGATACAGCTGTACCACGGAAAGAAGGAGTTAAGGTAAAAGGACTCCTTTTTGCGGTAAAAAGACACGCCTGTGTTTTGGTGGCATTAAAATTGACCATATTATCGTCACCCCATTGAGCAACATGGCTTAAAGTCAAGTTTGTTTGCTCTACCATGGCCTCTCTCAAAGAACGGACTTCCTCACTGCTGGCTTTTGCGCTTGAATGATAGCTCTCTGTGACGGTGCTGTCGTCAGCATACCCAACGATTCCGGGCAGAAGCAGATCGTTGATGTGCAGCAAAAAGAGGGTCGCAGAGAGAACGGATCCCTGAGGAACTCCGGCATCGATAGCCATCAAGTCAGAACAACAGCCGTCGATGACGACTCTGATCGACCGCTCACTCAGGAAATCTGAAATCCAGCCACAAAAGTCAGCAGAAATACCGTACGCTGGAAGTTTGCTGAGCAAACCAGCGTGCCAGACCTGGTCGAAGGCTTTCGAAATGTCAAGCGAAACAGCAAGTGCCTCACCATGTTTTTCAATTGCCTCGCCCCAGCAATGCGTAACGTACACCAGAAGATCCCCAGTTGACCGACCACGGCGAAAACCATATTGGTGGTCACTGAGTAGGTCGTTGGTTTCAAGGTACGATAGCAGCTTATTATTAAGAACCCTTTCCATTACCTTACAGAGTATGGAGGTGATAGCTATCGGTCTGTAGTTGGAGGGGTCGGCACGGTCACCCTTCTTGGGCACAGGTTGGACATTCGCAACTTTCCATGACTTGGGAACCGATTTTTTATGCAGGGAAAGGCGGTACAGGCGTGTCAAAACCGGAGACAACTCAGGCGCACAGAGTTTCAGCACTCTAGCTGGAATTCCATCAGGGCCGCTGGCCTTATTCACGTCCAAGTTCAGCATGGCTCTTCTGACCTCTTTCGTGTGAATGGTGATCCTCGGCATGGAGGCGTCACAGTGAGGGATATTAGGTGGGTTTTTAGAGCCAGCATCAAGGCGTGAGTTGCTCGCGAAATGAGAGGCAAATAAATTTGCCTTTTCTGCCGCGGTATGGGCCAGCGAGTCGTCAGGTCGCAGCATGGGAGGCAAAGAGGAGCGGCAGAAATTTGATTCGACCGATTTAGACAGGGACCAGAACTGCTTACTACCAGCTGGATACGATGCTAGTTTGGTTCCTATGCGGCTTACGTGGTCGAATCGAGCCTTACGAATCACTCGTTTGCATAACTTGGCTGCGGAATTGAAAGCTTTCTTCTTCGCACGAACCCTCTGTGCACGTGCTTTTTGGTCGCGAACTTGTACCCATGCTTGATATGCGGACTCTTTACGCGCTTCTGCGCGAGCACAGTCCGCATTAAACCAAGGTCGGGCATTGTGTCCGAGCGGGATGTCGGAAAAAGGAATAAAGTATTCCATTCCCTGCCGTATCACATCCACGACCGCATCAGCACAGACAGAGGGGTCACACGAGGAGAAGCATACTCGCTGCCAAGGATACGATGCAAAGAAGTGTCGCATTTCGTCCCAATCCGCTGACTTGTATCGCCAAACTCGCCGCATGCCCCTAGGGCTAACATCGAGAGGCGGGGTGACCGACACAGATTTTACCACACAGTGATCTGATGATCCCAGCGGTGCTGAGACCGAAACAGAGTACATGTTAGGGTTTGTAGTCAGCAGGAGGTCTAGGCAGTTAGGCGTATGGTCTGCAATATCTGGTACGCGTGTTGCTTCGTTGACCAGCTGCGTGAGATCTAAAGATAAGGCAAACTTGCGCATCTCACGACCAGCGTGGTCAGTTTTCTCGAACGGGAATAACCATTCTCGATGGTGAGCATTGAAATCCCCAAGAAAGTTAAGTTCCGCCGTGGGGTACCTTTGCATAGCCAGATCTGCCGTCTCAGTTAAATACTCTATAAGCCTGGTCGTCTCTTGATCACCGCTGTGCGGTCGATACACACCGACGTAAAGATGTTTCTCTACTCCGGTGTCGACCATAAGCCAGACGGTGGAGAACCCTGGTTTTTCAAAGCCACGGAGACGCATACAGCAGATGTCATCGCGTACATACACACAGACCCCAGCCCACCTTCTGAACTTATGTTCAAGAGTGTAGCCCGGGTAGTTGAGGTATGACACGTCCGACGGAGTTGCTATCTGCGTCTCCGTTAGAAAAAATAGGTGCGGCTTTTCGGTCTCAAGGAAGTGGTGGACCGATTCGAGGTTGGAGTGCAATCCTCGGATGTTTGCGAGGTGCACTTTAATTGGGAGGAAGTGCAGCCGTTGTTTAAACCTTTTCTTTCTTGTTTTGCTTTTTTTCATTTAAGTTGAGTGATGTAGGGGAAATAAGCGACAGTCGAGGCACTGTTTGGTAGAAACAACCGGTGCACTTCAGTTAAACCGAAACGTTTAGAAAACTCAATTTGGAGACCGCGGGGACGCCCGAACCCCCCCGTGATTGTGGTTCCATGAACTTTTATGGATATTGTTCTTGCAAATTAACTGTTTCAAGAAGGTTCTTTGGAATAGGTTACAAAAGAATAATTAATTAATAAATGTTTGTTATTCAACGTAGGTAATAATGCGATCTTCATAATGTCTACATTGGCGACTGCCTGGTGCGAAGTTTAATTTGAATACTTATACACTTTTTGTATATGAATTAAATATTGCTTTACTCAATAACTGTTTTTTTTTGTAAGAATATTACACCTTCTCACAAAACAACTAAGGCTGCACTTGACCAAACTTTTATTCTGAGAATATCGCTTACTGTCGGATACTAATGTCAATCTTGTATGGGTTTTTGACTTTACTATCCGAAAATAAGCGTTATTCTTGGAATAAAAGTTTGGTCGAATGCAGCCTAAGTGCCTTATACAGTAGGTACTTAGACATAAAAATACTTTAATGTATTTTATCTCTTACGAACATACTTTCAACTTATATTTGTGGCCTTAAAAGCTTAGCTAACCTTAATAGAACAGAAGTAATTACCTAATTTTTACATAAGAAAAATACGACACGCAATATTTTGATGTGCCTATTAATTTTTACTAATTCAAAGGTCTTGAACAGCTGTTGTAGATCAAGACTACATTTTTAACAAGTAAGTAACTGAATCTAAAAAAAACAAAATATTAACTACAAAAAATACTTAGGTTTTCAAAATATTTTCCCCAACACGGTTACTAACAAGTTTCGTATAGTAATTTCGTAGACATACAGTTATGAATTACTTTACTAGGTCAAGGCCTGAATATACGTTACCTTGGAGAGTTATATAAGAAGTCGGCTTATAAGAGCATGCTTCGAATACTATGCTAATTTCGCCTTTGTTGCTTAAAGCCAGAACGATGGAATTTGTTCCAAATATATTTTTGTATGAGGTTATGAGTTGGGCTAAATACTAATATTGACTACTCTCTTTTGACACAAATAATGTTAATGATGGATTTAAGTAACGCTTTACTTTATTGATAAATGCAATTAAAATTTTAGCAAGCACAGAAATCTCTCTTCACACCTAGGATGTAAAAGAATACGCTTAAGGTATATTACAATCACAATTTTACTAAAACATTACAAATTATTTACAACATTAGTTAACAAGTGGTCGATGGTATGAGTACTTACCTAGTTAAAAATTCAAATATTATAAAAAAGTTGAAATAACAGATTCTCAAACAAACCAAGTTAACAAAAACAATCCTTATGCTTATTTTCCCCGAATTTCACAACATGCTAATAACGATTTGCATATAAAAACAAACGGAAATAATGCAAATAGGGGTGAAAAATCTCGTGATAATTCTCTCAGCTTAGTCGGAGTCGAAAATATTGTAATTTACAAGAGCAAGAGTTGTGATATTTGCATAAGAATCGTCAACACTTGACATCTCTGTAGTTTATTAAGGAAAAGCCGCTATAAACACATCGCACTCTGCTTCTTAATCTACTGGCTTTTTCTTTTGGTTTCAAAAAATTCTACTGTGTGAAGCTTTTGAAAAATAGAGCGGGGCTTAATATTTTTTCGACGTTATTAATGACTGATTGATGAAAATCTTGTTGTGTGTTGCATTTAGATCAAACCTGAAGAGTTATTTTGTATTACTAATGTACGTACCGAATTAATAATGTACCCATTTTCAGTCGACAGGAAAATACATTATCGGTTTTGATAAAAATTCCCGTTAATTTAAAACTTTGCTAAAGCTCAGACCTGAATAACATTTCAATAACGTCATAATATACTATGTGACACAGACATTAATAGAAATTGTCACTTTGATCTTTCGAGAAAATCAGACCTTATCCATCTACAGCATACAAAGAATTTTAAAACTAAAGATGATGATTTCGTGGTTTTGTTTACATAAAATAACCAAAACTACGAGCACTACAAAATGATTTGAGGTATAAAACAGAAAAAGTAATGAAGAAAGAACAAGGCTCTACAAAAAAAATTGAATAGTTATGTTCATTTTTTTGCTCGCACAAAACAGTTTTTCTCTAAAATTTCAAGACTTATTTTCTTGTGAATTATTGAAAACATGTTGCACTTACACAATTCGGGACCAAGGAGTTTATCCTGAGAAAACTCACAGACGGTCGGTCGACGTCAGTAAAAGAGTGAACTAAAGAAACTCCGGGAATACAAATTGGAATATCAAATATGTTAATGAAATCAATCTCTTTGTTCCAGGGTCTGATGCGGAGCATACGAAAGTGGAGAAGATTCTAGAGTCGATACAATGTGTGGCTGAGTCGCGGTTATGTGGGGAACATAATATTTTGTTTTAAGAAAAACCCTGGAAACTTTACGAGATGTGTAAACTAGATGGTGTAAATAAAAATGTCTGCATTGTGTGTTTCTAAATGCAAATATTTAAACTATAAATAAATAAAGAATTGGATATGGCATTTTTATTTATTAATCATGAATCGATTTTTCAGCCATTTTCATTGTTGATTTTATATTATGGTGTTATTTTAATATCTTTGTTTTTGCGTAATGAGAATACAAACTTTTTTCGTTTACTTATTACCTAACATGTCAGTGTCAGATAAAACAGAATCTAATTTCTACAAATTACTGAAAACAGTATTAAATAACTGAGTACAGAAATAGTGCATTTTTTATTGTAAGTAAGTACAAATACTTTTTAGTTACAACATTAGTCAAGTTTTTCCTTACACCATCGTGGAATGTACTGCTACACGAAGGAACAAATATTGGGTTTGGTCGTGACTTGCATCGCATTCCGGGGCCTATTAGGATCGTCCCATTGTCTCTTAGATTAAAACATACATTTACATAATGGTACAGACAGACGGTCGCCTAGTTACACTATTTTCCGATGTATTGGGATTAGCTACTTAGACGATGTCCAGTGTGTATTCGTTTGTAAGAAAATTATGAGAATATCTTGTAGCTTTAGTATTAAGTAATATTATACAAGCAACAAACAGTTTTATACCTGAGTAGTAAAACTGTATGTTGCTTGTTTTTACTTTCACTATAGATATTATTTGAAAAGCTATGTTTTATTTCAACGATATTTAAAATTGAAGGAATAGGGAGAAATATATTGCAGTCGTTTTGAAATTACTTTTTTAAGGACGTCAAAGAACGAAACGTTAAACAAAATGTGACCTTACCACAATTTTGTAAAAGTGGTAAATCAATAATATTGTTAGATTACGGTATATCTATGCAGTATGCAACTCTATCTTTTAATTAAAATACATTAATCAAAAGTCGGAGTAGTGCCAACATTGCGATTACAACCTCGTCATACCTACATTGAATTTGAAAAGGCGTAGAAAAGTTAGGTAAAAGAATATACCGGAGAGACATACAAAACTGAACATTATGACATGAGTAAGTAGTTACTGTATAAGTGTGATATAACCCGCTACTACACCCTGCCGATGCAACATGTTACACCTACCTATACTCATTGATTTACTACTACCACAGAATACTAAATAGTTGTTACTACGTCTAAGTACTACATGTAGTTTCCGCATTGACGCTTGAAAAGTAGGCTGGCAAATCTTTTTCCGTAGCGCATGACAACGTACAAATTTAACGTGTATTCAAAATAAGTGACAATATTTTAGGGAGTGATTCTACCCATGCAACTGCAAAACTTTCCCGTAAAAACATAGGTCATAATATATTTTTTTTTGTCGTCCCATACTATACTGCCTATCAACCTGACCCCCCGTTATGCATGGGGCTAGCTTTTGCCCGCGACTTCGTTCGCGTGATTAAGATAGCTGTGTGTTTATTTTGAAAGTTACGGACGGATTACCAATATAAGTATCAAGAAAGCTATCTACTTACTCTCCACAAATGGTGTCTCTACCTTCAACCTAAATGGAAATTCCTTTACATAATGAAACACCTAATAGCACCCTGTATAACGGTAATTTTCCAAACGCTTTCTTAGTGCTCACCTACATCATGGAAGGAATCTACCCTCCAAAAATGGTGTCTCTACCTTCAGCCCTATACAAATCCCCATACAAAGTGGAACACACTGTAGCACCATGTATGACGGGAATTTTCCAAAATCCTTTTTTAGTACTCACCAACACCATGAAAGCTATCTACCCTCTAAAAATGGTGTCTCTACCTTCAGCCCTATTAAAATCCCCATACAAAATGGAACACACTGTAGCACCATGTATAACGGAAATTTTCCTAAACCCATTCTTAGTGCTCACATACATTATAAAAGAAATCTACCGTCCAAAAATGGTGTCTCTACCTTCAGCCCTATACAAATCCCCATACAAACTGGAACATCCTGTAACACCCTATATAACGGGAATTTTCCAAAACCCTTTCTTAGTGGTCATATACATTACTAGCGGCCGCCCGCGGTTTCACCAGCGTGGTTCTCGTTCCCGTGGGAATATCAGGATAAAAAGTAGCCTAAGTTATTCCTTATTACATCAGCTACCTGCCAGTGAAAGTTCCGTCAAAATTGGTCCAGCCGTTTCAGAGATTAGCCGGAGCAAACAGACAGACAGACAGACAGACAGACAGACAGACAAAAATTGTAAGAAATGTTATTTTGGTATATGTACCGTATATATAATCATATGCATGTAGTAAAAAGCGGTTATTTTAATATTACAAACAGACACTCCAATTTTATTTATTTGTATAGATAAAAGGAATCTACCCACCAAAAATGGTGTCTCTATCTTCAAATACAAATTCTCATACAAACTTGAACAACCTGTAGCACCCTGTATAACGGGAATTTTCTAAAATCTTTTCTTAGTGCTCATCTACATCATGAAAGGTATCTACCCTCTAAAAATGGTGTCTCTACCTTGAGCCGTTAGGGCTCTACGTCTATGCCAACAATGAATCAATCAATTTAGAGTTTTATATGTATGATTTTATTTTTAATATTTTGACCTATGTTTCTACGTGAAAGTAGAAAGTGAAAGTTTTACAGTTTCATGGCTAGAATCACTCCCTAAAATATTGTCGCTTATTTTGAATACACCTTAAATAATAAATAAACAATAAGGTGACAGTTTTAAAGCGCATTTTTTGTATGAAGTGCGTTATCTACGGGTGGTAGTAATTTAAGTTCAACAACAAACATTTTATTGTAAATTATTTGGCAAGTTTGGTATTTTTACACCTTTTAACAAGTGACTATGAAAATAGAATTGGTGTTTCAAACGGTCCAAGTCCGGAGCACCTGCATACAGCTGCTGGGGGTAATGAGGTCTTCACGCGGGTGGTTGTGCGGCCGAATGTACGCTGGTCTGCTAACAAGTTCGCTCGTATAGGAACGAGAAGTTTAAAGCTGATTCGTATGCATAAGCGATGGCGATTTTTCATTTGTTCACCTTTAGATTTCCTTTCAATTGTTTTGTTGATTAATGAAATCAATCGTTTTGACTTTAATCAAATCCTATGATATTTCGATCATTTAAAAAAACTTTTTCTTATTTCTATTTAGGATATAGTTACCGTGTCTTCTGTGATTTATAAATAACCTCAACATATCATTTAAGAAGAGCCCGAGGCGCAGTGGTTACCGCGCTCGGCCTTCGATCGTCAAGATTAAGCAACTTTCTCAATGGTCGGTCATAGGATGGGTGACCAATAAATTTTCATCTCGAGCTCCTCGGTGCTTCGGAAGGCACGTTAAGCCGTTGATCCTGTTTGCATTTGCAGTCGTTAATACCCACCAACCCGCATTGTGCCCGCGTGGTCGGTCAAGGCCCATTCTCTTTAGGGCCTTATCACACTAGCGAATTGCGAGCGAGTGGAAAGCGAAAAAATTTTTTGAGTATTATTTTTAATTCGTTGCAGAACAGCACATAGTAGTTAGGCACTCGCGGCGTGTTCGCCACGCACACGTTGCGAACTCGCGGCGAGCTCGCTGTGCACTCGCCCCGCTTTCCGCTCGCTCGCAACCCGCTAGATTGATAAGTCACTTGGCCATCTATAAGGACGCCCAGTGCCTCAGCAGTGGGGACATTAAATGGCCGATGACCACGATCTCAATATATTATTTAGGAACATTCTCTATTTCATTTTTATCAATACAAGACGTTGAACTCTTTTGAAAAAAATCCCAAGCAATTCGGTTTGTTTCATTAACTAATTTACCGTAAACAGATCGGGCTTCTTTTCAATCCAGACTTCCGAAAATATTTTGAATTGTATTGACTTTTAGTTTTACCAACAAACAAAAGAAGTGCTACCAAAACAAACTACAAATACAATAAAAAATTGTAAAAGTTAACTTTCGCTTTCAATAAAAAATGTTACACCTTTTTGCGATTTCACTTTCTGTATTGAAAACATAAAAAAAATACAATGCACAGGTAGCGTTTCATTTGCCTGTTTTATTGTTTGATTCTGTTGAAAGTATAAAGGACAAAAAAACAAGGTGACTGAGTACTTATTCCAAGTTTTTTCGTAGCTTTATAACATGAGGTAAGTTTTTAGCTTTTCCTATTGGTATAAGACCTTGGTATGTTAACATTTTGGTGTAAAAGTCTTAATACCAACGCTGATAATCCTATGAAGAGTATAAATTGATTGTTAATATAATTTTTTTTTCGCATTGTAAACATAATTATAATTCAAATCATTTCTTTTTAGACTTACTTATAGGTAATAGGTTAACATATAAAATTGCCGTTTTTTTCTTACGTGTTTATTGATCTCTAATTTTTTAATTATTATCAATATAATCAAGATAATTTCTAGTCAGTTTTGGAAATAGGTAGGTCGCAATGTTATTCCACCGTCATTCCTCATTCACTTCGCATTCCAACACGAATCTTTATGACAAACTAGCCTTCCACCCGCGTGTTCTAGACGGCGTTATCCCACGGGTATGTGATATTTTTCTGGGATAAAAAGTAGCCTATGTCACTTTTCAGCTCCCAAACTATCCCCATACCAAAAATCACGTTGATCTGGTGCTGGTGACAAACATACACACTTTTGGGTTCAAACACAGAACACAAAAAAGAGGTTGTGTTCTGTGGGTTCAAGTCATACAAGTGAAAGTAAACAGCGACATGATATGTGAAAATCGACCTGCTGTTCATCAAAAGGTTTATAAATAAGTAGTTGAGCGACTCATCATAATGTATTCTGTTATTTTTTCATCTCAAAAACGCTCATTCCTCCCACTTTGCCCTTTGCCTAAAGACCGCATTCCCTCTCCAGAGCGGAACAGTCTCGAGTTTTTAGTTACCGACCGGCGCAAAGTTATCCCGGGGGAATCGCCACACCGCACAACGGACCTTTGTTCAAATTCGTGGACCAAAACCATATGAACCAAGCTACCACCTGACTCAGTCTAGCATAAACAATAATTACCTAAACGTATCTTTAATCAAAGTTAGCAAAAAATTAAACACGCTGTAATATGTGAGAAGTAGCTCCTAATAATGTTATATTAAAACAAAAAATAGGCTTGTTGAACGTGTACAAAGATATCAAGCATTTAAGGCGATATTCGGAAAAAATATGCTGAAGCGAGGTAGCAATGAGTAAAAGACGCGCGCGGGAGTGAGACCGGTTTTGCAGATTAGGCAAAAAGAACACAAAATCACTTCGTATTAAAAAACTATAGCGATTTTAAAAAATGCTTCTATACGATCCTAAATATCCACATAAATCCAGTGTCCACTAATTAAACCAATTTCCAATAGTATACGTAACCCCATTGAAGAATAATCTTGAATTTTTATATTTTTTAGAGGTCTTTTCGAAAAGAAAAAGTGTCGAGGCAAAATCATAAAATCGTGAATCGTGAATCGTGAATCTTAACTATATGAATCTAGATAAAGGTATGAAGAAATATATATCTTATTACCAGATTTGTAACAACTGTAAACGTCCTATAGTTTTATATCAAAAAGTCCATACTTTTTCAGATTAGCGCCTTAACTTTTGCATCGCTAAAACCAGCCCCCCTAGACAAGTGGCCTTCTATTAGCGAATTCGCTAGTCGAATAGAAAGAAAATGTATGGGATTGACATTAGCAATCGAAATGTCACGTTACCGCTAATGTCAATCCCATACATTTTCTTTCTATTCGACTGGCGAATTCGCTAATAGAAAGCCACTTGTCTACAGGGGCAAGTAGTATGTAAGTTTTATTACTTACAGAATGAGTGTGCGTTTTAGGTATAGGTATGTAAAGAGAGATTGATATGCCATTAAAGTTTAATTATGTTTTCCATTTTTTTCGCCAGAACCGCTAATACCTACCTATTGCTTGTCTTCATATCTTCGCCTCACGAACTAAGGGTGCTTGTACACAGTGCAAGTAGCTGGAACTAGTAAAGAGGCGGGTTACACGTGTGAGTAATATGCACAAGCTTCTTGTTGAAGTTACTCGCTTGTACCTTCTTGTACACGGTGCAGATAACTGGAGCAAGCAGTACGAACAAGATATTTCCTTGTGGTAAAGAGCTAAATGTGTATGCACGTCTGAACATGCTCAAGTAATATGCGCGAGTGACCCACGCGAGTGACCCACGCGAGTGACCCGGGCGTGCCGCAGAGTACGTGGATTAATTACGCGGGTGGCTTGCTTTGATTAACATGCTAGAGTCGCTAGACCCGCACACGTTTTTGGACGGTAGTTTACGATGCATATGACCTGCGCAAGTGTCTCAACATGCGCAAGCTACTTGCACCGTGTACAAGCACACTAAAACACAAAGCAAATATGACACCGAATGACTTTTTTTAAACGAAGAAAAATGTTACGAATTTTACAATCATTCGTTAAAAATAACTGGAATTCACAGGTTACGATCATAAATCAAAAACGACAAGAATGGGCGAGTGAATAAGAGCGCACCTTTGTAGTGCGGCCTTAATCGCTCGGCCATTTTTGATACTGCACACGTTTATCTAGAGGAATTGATGATCGAAGATTCTTAAAAGTACACTCAGGGACAAATATGGTGAACCAGTTCTTACTTCTTTACGTGTGGCTGGTGCCTCGCGGCCATTCACGTGTAGACCCTTTTACCATTTTACTATTTGGTTTGGTATTAAACCAGAGTAGTATAGGTACTCTGGTATACAATGCTTCAGCAATTAGGGATAGGGACTGCAAGTAAACGGTGAGAAGCAAAGCCACACGAAAGGAAGCAAGACGTGGTCCGCCCTTTTTTATCCCTATATGCACATATAATACCTAAGCCAGATTGTTTCTATATTTTTTCTGTACGAACCCAAAGATAAAATTCCACCTTTTTTACCACACCGGAACGCAAACTGCTTCTCATTTCAAGTGCGAAACTTTTTCTCCCTAAGTATCGCATTTTTGAGAGTCAAACGTAGGTAGGTACGCGGTTAGTTAAATTATGTATGAACTGTGTTGAACTGGAGGGCAAGTTTGCCTAAAATAACCACAGGATCGTGTCTGAGACCCATGAGGTTGAGATAAAATATTGTTTTGGCAAAATACCGCGACACACGGGATCGCCGGTATTGAGGGACTGCACGCGAACCTCGGGATAAGTAAACAGTTTGTCGAATTAAGTAGTATTGTTGCATTCGATAATTTCAGTTTGTAAGTTCACGATACATTTTTCAATGATTAAAAGTAGTCTATGTCACTCTTCAGGTCCCAAACTATCCCCATACCCAAACGGGTTTTCGGTAACTATTTGTTTGATGGTTATATTTATTTGTACTGCCTTACTGTATCCCGAACAATATAGAAAAGTTTAAACCTACTACTTTGCGTCTGAACATCGAATCCAGGATCTCCAATGCTACCAATATGTAAGTATGAATAGTAAACAAAATGACAAGTTTGAAAGCAGAATATGTGTTTGATTTAACACATCAGCATCCTATATCTTCGCACTATCAGTACCTTCATATTTATTGACAGAATTTTCTAAGAAACTTATAAATCTCTTTGGACCGCTTCACGTTGAAAGTATAATTTTCCAGTAAAAATAACAAGCGGCCCCATCGCAGCTGACGAGGACACCATAATATCGGAGCTCCCGAGCAAGCCGCTAAACTGTAGCCGAACCTCCATTCTGATACAAATTTCACGAGGCTCTAGGGTTACCAATGCTACGATTTTATAAGATATCTTTTTATAAAAAAAAACTCAAAAATGTGCTGAATCTTCAGGAATCTTTAAGAAATACATAAGTAAGTTTAATGACCAGGACACCACAATATCGTAGTTCCGGAGCAAGCCGCTAGCTACACTGGTGGACAAACCCTCATTTTGATACCTACCTACATAATTCACAAAGCTATAGGCTTGCCACTACTACAGTTTTTAGTAATTTCATCCTATATTGTTTCAATAAAAAAAACAAATGGCTAATATAATAATATACATCATCTATGCCTATACAATATAATGATGAGTATCAACTCGTACATATAACAAAAATTGATCATTTGGTACAAACCTTCCATACAACCAATTAGTACAAACAAACTAAGTAGTAGGTAGGTAACTGTTCGAGTAATAGAGTGCACAGAAACACATTGAGTTTCCGATCAAACCGCGAAGAAACATTCCCGAAGGAACCGAAAACTAAAAGGTAGGTATGTATCATCAGAATACAAAAAAAAATATTATGGAAAAAAAAATCACATTAATTTTCTTAACTATGTATTACTTACATCGAAATATATTTTGTTGGGATATTTCTACCTAATGAACACTACATTATTGTAATAATTTTTACAAACGATAGAATTTATAGCTTTTATGTAGTACTCAAATTAAAACTGAAAGAAGTTACTTATTAATCGCCTTAAAAAGATCTACTAAAAAGTGCTTAAAGCGTTATTGTGTGTCTTTTTAAGCAAGTCTTGAAAGAAGATTTTTATTCTTTTTTAATATGCTTTATCTAATCACGATGCATCAACCCTATGAGCAGCAATACATTTTGCAAGACTGACGTCTGAAAACCGCGAGAGCGCGTCTTACGCGATACATATAAAGTTCTGTTTTATTCTGAAATGTACCCTACATAGATATATTATTTTAGGTACGTTATATTTTCTATCTAAATGGATCAGTTAACATAGAAAGGTAAACAGTAACCTATGTTTACTGATACTATGTTGTACGTTTAGTCTTAACATAACAACTTTATTCCGTAGAATATCTTTGTACCCATACGTAGATAAAGAAAAAAATGTTTGTCCGTCTTTCACGACAAAAATGGAGCCACTGATCAACGTGATTTTTTGTATGGAGATGGTAGTAATGGTAGATGGAGTTTCGTAGCTGAAAGTGGCATCTTATGCTACTTTTTATCCCGGAAATAAATACATTCCCGTACGATAGCGTCTTGTAGTCCACGCAGGCGAAGCCGCGAACGGAAGGCTAGTATTATATAAAAACGTAGATGTTACACCAGTAATTATTCTGTATCTTTAGGTAGTGCTTGTTATCAAACAATAACTAAAAACAACTTTTAAATGTTAGTATAAAAACTTAAACAAATATAACGCTAATAGTGCCAAATTAAGAACTATTACAATATCCGCAATTTGCAGTTTTTACTGTTTCCTAACGAGTATTATTAAGTAGTTTTAATTAATTAGAATACATCATAGAAACATCTGCTGTTTGTTTAAGTTACTTAATTGCTATTAGCTTAATTAGAATATTCTTTGATCGAAGGCTATATTTTCAAAGTTTATAAAATAGTCTTGTCTTGTTAATTTTCAAAGACTGGGAATTAATTAGACTTGTTATCTTACTATTATAGATGCCTTTATTTAAATTTATTGATATTTGAAGATGATTATTTTTAAGACATGTGTAAGTAAGAACCTATTTACCTATTTAGTTCAGAAATGAATTGGTTTAATTTATTAATTGTTGCTATTAGGTATAATTTACGAGGATACCACATTTTGCCGATATTTCCAGTTTTTAGTTTTTGACGAATAATTACACTCAATATCCGTCTAAAAACTTATTTTAAGTGCATGAGTTGGACTGTAACATAAACTATTAGTCCATATTCTGATCATGGACATAGTTGCAACGTGATGGCTCGAAGCTCATTCGTCGCCGGACATTTCATTCCATCACGAAAAGTGAATTGGCTCTATTTAATTAAGAACTTTATGAAATTTCTGACAATATTGCTGTAATACAGCTACTCGCTCATACTTAGGTACTTATGAAACTACGTATGCAGTTAAGCGATTCGGTTGGAAAAGTATGAACTTTGCTTGCTTATATTAATTTGAGAGAAATAGCGGTAGAAAGAGAGGTTTTTTGTTTATTGAATGTAATTAAGATATTTAAATTTTTATTTTTTTGCTTCCACAATGCAATTTTTATGGTTGAAAAATGGAAAATGAAGTATATAGAAAAATTCGATCCGTCCCATCGGAGATGGTTGTGAGACGGGTCGATTTTTTCTATATACTTACTTCATTTTCCATTTTTCAACTGTAATTAAGATTTTAAATTATTTGTTTGCATTAACAACGCAATTCTGTGAGTAAAGCAAAAATTGAGCTAGAACAATAGGTACCCTGAAAGCTACTTGCAGGGCTGGTGGTATTTTGTTTTTCTATCACAATCGCACTTTTTCAGTAACCGAGTGGTGAAAGTGAAATAAGTTGTCTGAAGCTGAAAACACAAACCAGTTTAAGAAAAGACTAGATACAGACTTTAAAAATACAAAATAAAAAGTTTCTACTGTAATGTAATTGATACAGGCATTCATCAGTTGTCTCAACTGCCTGCCATATTAATAATATTTTTTTCCATATTGAATCTAATAATTAACAGTTATGATAACAGATATGTATTAAGTATAAAAGATAACGGTAGGCGTCGAAGGAATTTTATATGTGTAAAAAAATATAAAAAGATACCTGCTGTTTATAAACTTTGGCTTGTGGTGAGAAATAAATCTTTTTTTTTTTTAATTATAAACTGGTAAGTTTGTATGAGGAAGTAATCTCAGAAACTACTGAACCAATTTGCTGAATTCTTTTACTACTGAAAGCTAAATTATTTCTGAGTAACATAAGGCTATATTTTATCTCGATATTACTATGGGAATGGGAACCACGCGAGTAGTATAAGTAACAGTTTTAAATTAGTATTGTGGTCGGTTGTAGTAGGTAAGTACTTGTTGTAAGTCCACCTGGATATCTACCACCATTTTATCTAAGTCTGACGCCATAACAACGAGTTTCCAGCATTGTTGTGTTCCGGCAGTTAGAGATAAGATAGCCAGTTCCTCAGTGATTGAGGACTCTGGGAGTAGTGCGCTGGGAGTTGTACCTTCAGTCTTATCTTTACTTAACATCAGGTGTGATGAGGCTAACTTTCTACCCCGTTGAGGATAAAAAAATGTACTTTTATACTAATACTAGTTTTCCGCCCGCGGCTTCGCCCGCGTGAACTACACGACGTTATCCCGCGGGAATGTGACATTTTCCCGGGATAAAAAGTAGCCTATATTCCTCTCCAAGCTACAAAGTATCTGTGTCCCAAATTTCAGCCAAATCCGTTCAGTCGTTTCGGCGTGATTGAGTAACAAACATCCAAACATCCAAACATCTAAACATTCACATTTCTAATATTAATAAAGTAGGATTATAAAGAGGAATGATTTGATTGTTTGTTTGTTTGCATTGAATAGGCTCCGAAACTACTGGACCGATTAAGAAAATTCTTTGAACATTAGAAAGCTACATTCTTCCCGAGTGACATAGGCTATATTTTATCCCGATATTCCCACGGGAACCGATAATACGCGGGTAAAACCGCGAGGATCCGCTAGTATGTAATAAGTAAGTTGGGCAGAGCGTACCGTTTGTGGCCACGTTAAGGATTTTTTGACTTTTAAGCACTAAGCACTTAAGTACTAAATGGTCTTAGATATTTAAGACACAAATTATATTATAAATTATAGATAATTTACCTACCTAGGAACATTTTTCAAAATTAAAAAAGTAAAATAGTTTTTTGTAAATAACACAAAATGTGTGAGAGGTGCCAAATGTACCGGTTTTGGCCACTTATTGATAGTTAAACTTTTGTAAGTATATCGAAAAATCGAAACCAAACCCAGGTTAAATCAATATATTCTAATGCGCTAGAAACCAATCAATTGCAAAACAACAATTTAATTGTAAAAAAACAAAGGTTTATAAAGTATTTCAACCAAAACAAATTTCTTAAAATTTTCATACAAAACATTTTTTAAAACAGAAAATGGAATTTATTGAAAAAAAATCGTATGACTTATGGAATTCTAACGGTTGTTATTATTATCTTAAAACACCTTATTTTAATTGCCTTTAGCAAAAATGGCGAACACTTGTTTAGAAAACTTTTAGAGCAAAAAGTGGCCAAAAACGGTACAGTGGCCAAAACCGGGGCTTCTGCCCTATAAGTTATTCAACTCATAGAATCAAATGATACATTAATAGTATTTCGATCTCTCCCATTACAAGAAACAAAGCCTCCTTAATAAATAAAAAACAATTCGTAGGCGTGACACTTCCATATCATAACCCAAGTCACGAAACAATAAGGCCCAACACACAACACATCAGTACCAAAAACAATACAAACAGTGACAAGTCATCTGTAGGACGGGGCGGTGTTTCCTCACAAATTGGACGACTCTATTCACATATTGCTTGATATTACATTTTCCATGTGTGCCTTATACAATTCGGGAGAGTCCCGGTCGATCAGTTAAAGTCTATGTTACCTTGCCTTCTAAACCGATGACACGCAAGAACAGTCGCAAGCGTTCGCGGAGATTTTGTGCAAGCGAAAATCGCCCAAACATTTATGAAGTTTCTCTCTCGTACGCACACAACCAGTCAATATTTGTGCCGGAACTTTGTCTTAGCAAAACACGTGTCGTGTCGAGAAAGTTTCATATTAAATGGAAGGATATTTCTGGGCAATATCAATCATGGTTGGTTGGCGAGCTATTGGAAATTAGACATGTTCGTCTGGAGCTACTCTGATAGAAAATTGTAATACAAAGATTGTTATAGCTCGACGAACAAAATTGATATTTAATGTTTAATTTTTCGCTGTGAGACGCCTTTTAATTAAGGCGATACTCGAAAAAATTATGCTGAAGCGAAATAGCAATGAGAAAACAACGCGCGCGGGAGCGAGACCGATTTTGCAGATTAGGCAAAAAGACAAAATCACTTCGTATTAAAAAACTATGGCGATTTTTTATAAATGCTTCTACACGATCCTAAATATTATTGATGTCCACAAATTGAACCAATTTTCAATAGTATATGTAACCCCATCACTACATAGTATAAAACAAAGTCGCTTTCTCTGTCCCTATGTCCCTTTGTATGCTTAAATCTTTGAAACTACGCAACGGATTTTGATGCGTTTTTTTTAATAGATAGAGTGATTCAAGAGGAAGGTTTATATGTACTTTTTATCCCGATATTCCCTCTGGAACGGGAACCACGCGGGTGAAACCGCGGGCGGCCGCTAGTTTAAGAATAATCTTGAAATTAGGTAGGTACTTATTTTTTAGAGGTCATTTCGAAAAGAAAAAGTGTTGAGGCAAAATCATAAAATCGTGTTTCTGAAACTATACAAACCTAGATAAAGGTATGAAGAAATATATATCTTATTACCAGATTTGTACCAACTCTAACCGTCCTTTAATTTTATATCAAAAAGTCCATACTTTTTCCGAGTAGCGCCTTAAGGGTTTTCTTTTGAGAGACGAGTGGGCAATTTAAAATTTAAAGAAGTCGTTACAGTAGGTACCTACGCTACAAGTACGAACTTCTATAAACTTAATCTCAATATGTCACATACCTACATGATTCTAAGTAAGTATGTCCCATCGGAGCTAGTTGTGAGACGGGTCGATTTTTTCTAAATACTTCATTTTCCATTTTTCTGTAATAAAAATTGCATTGTGAATGCAAAAAACTAAAAATTAAAATAAGTATGACTGCTAAATAAAAAAGCCGCCGGAAATACAAAAATCATTCCCACACTTTAAAACACAAGCAGGCAGAACCAATTTTCATACATTCTCGGTTAAATGAACAAACACGGCACATTTCCTCAGTTATCTCGAGGGCTCCGTATTAGGTTAATATTCACAGGGCGTAAGGCCGAGACTACACATTCTGATTATATGTTTTCTTCTGTTTACGAAGCGGAATTATATTCTAGCTGATTTCAGCGAATCGGGTGAATAACAAG
Source organism: Crambus lathoniellus (assembly GCA_949710035.1). Taxonomy (NCBI): domain Eukaryota; kingdom Metazoa; phylum Arthropoda; class Insecta; order Lepidoptera; family Crambidae; genus Crambus; species Crambus lathoniellus. The sequence goes on from OX453307.1 coordinate 13,417,443, forward strand.
AACACGTTTGCAAAATGGAAGGAATTATTTTGACATACCTACCTCTACGTCTGCAAATAGAGGTGGTTAAATGCATTTATTATGAATATCTACATAAAATGTATAAATAGGTTATTGTTAGTTTGTATTTGTATGTAGGAAGTATTTAATCCTAAATTCAAAGATATTAAAAAAATTACTTTCACTAGTAGACAGCTCTTTTTTCCGAGTGTCATAGGCAGTCATAGGTTATATTTTATTCCGATATTTTCATCCCATAGGAAACTACGTGAGTAAAACCGTACTCGCGGCTTTTATCTACCTACCTAGTGTTTTACATAGGCACTTATTGACGAGGAGCTCTATTATACAGCAAAATAAAAAGAAAAAAATAGCCACCTGGCAGCCTCTTTAACTGTTTCAATGTCAAAGGCGACTTTATTTCCAAAAAGACCAATAAAAGCTCGACTGATGATTTTATTGATACAGCATTATAATGAAGGCATAAAGACGGTAATAAATTTTATATAGGTACTCCAATTTCGACTTTATTGAGTTCTAATTGACTGAATGTTACTCGGTTATGTTTACGGTAGGATTTTTATTTTTTATCGTTTTATAGTTGTGAAGTGAATAAATTAAATTATTGTTATAAAATCACATAAAATCATTATCACACATTTTATATGTGCATTTAAAGTTTATTTTAATTTTATTATTAAGAGGCTGGATTAACCTTCAAAGTTGAGTTGAGTGAAAAAAAAGTTAGTAGGTTCAACCTTTTTGTACGAATTTACCGGCCCTCGCTTCTATTCAAGATTCAAGATTCAAATTTGTTTATTCAATTTAGATTGTTATTTACAATACTTGTGAACGTCATAGAAGCTATGCCATCAGTTCGCAAACCCTACAGCGGGAGGCCTTGGAGAAGAACCGGCAAGAAACTCCAAGGGTTGTTTTTTTCTCCCTGTTTTATTTCATACAGAGTCGTCAAATTGAAAAATGACCTTAACATGGTATGACTAAGGTCAGTTTCCATCACAATTACACAATGGGTTATGATAAATACAGTTAAGTATAGGCGAACTAATGATCATAGCGGTGAACAATTTTCAATTACTTAGGAACTCTACTTAAAGCTTTAATATTAGTTAAAAACAAAAGACAATTCTACTATATACTGCAAGTTGCGCCATACATGTTTCAAATGTAATTCTTAATAAAATGAATAAAAACAAAAGAAAACACATTTTAAGGCAAGCAGATAAGAGCAGACCCATTCCCACTGGCAGCACCCGTTCACGAGCATGACGCTTGAACCAGCCATCGCTTCGCTCAACCATATTTTAGGGAACGTAGCGATCCGCCTCACACGCCACCACCGTAGATCTATGGCCTTCTTGTGGCCTTCATTCAAATTTAGTCAACTTACAACGAGAGAGGAATAGAATAGTGAAACAAAAGCAAATTACGTTTCAAATAATCCTTGCAACAACCTCCTAAGACAATCACATCCTTACCCAGAATTTACACCTAAAGTATCGTTATATCGCTCAGTATTAATCGGCATTTTCGACGGAAGACGTTGGTTATTCATAGAAAGTTGCGACAAAAAAGGTTGGTATTTTACCCTGTACAGAGTCAAACATTCACGAGTTAGTGAATGGGTAGATAACCCAATTTAAATTTAATTTGCGAAACAAAAGCAAATTACGTGTCAAATAATCCATGCAATAACATCCCAAGGCAATCACATACGCAAAACGCACGGCGAACACACGCCTACAAGATCCGTTTTATCGTCTCAGACTCAATCCGCTGCGGTGCGGTTCGCTTCAAATTTGAAATTGGAACGAATAGTACCCCCCCTAATGGTACAAGTTAGATGAGAGGGGGGCGACTATCGGTGTGTTTCGCCCCCTACGACACGAAACTTCGAGAACTTTCTGCTAGAGTTACTTTAAAATAGGGATGTAAAAAAGATGAGTTGCGCTAATCTTGAGCAAAAATTGGGAGCTTTGATAGGACGTTTCGGTGGACGAAGTTTCTCATATGAAATCTCATTTTAAATCGTTATCCAACTTATGGAATATTTTTTTTTAATTATTAATGTTGTGTTTATTTATTGTTATTTATATATGTAGTATATAATATACCTACTATTGAAGTGTTTTCAGATCCAAACTTTTTACATAAGTACGTACATAAAATGAAAATGTTGCTTACTTTTTCATGGCTTAAAATTTTTTACTTGGTTCTTAGAATACTTATTTCGATTAAATATAAGTTTAATCTATTTTTTAACATATACCTACAATAGGTAAAAAATAAAGTACCTATTCCTATATAATTACTTCGTGTTCAATAAACATAGTGATGTAGCATTTTCTTTCAAATATTGGAAAAAAACAAATGCCTCAAAAACGAAACACGTGAAAATATTTTTGAAAAAATGAATACCTGCGATTTTAAAAAATCTCAAGTTTGTATCAAAATGTTGTAATCAATTGAAAATTGTTAACCTATTTAGAAGACATGAGTAGATGATTAAAAATTTAACTTAAAAAGTATTTGTTATCAGTCACCAAATAATTTATGTGTTCACTAATAGTTGTCACCCATAAATCCATAAAAATCATGGCGATGACAAATATTCCTACAAAGTGGATGGTAATTACTCCGATAAACTTATCCTGGTTATGATTTATTAGCTTTAGGATAAGGAAAAACCTTTAATAGGGTTCCGTAACCAAAGGGTAAAAACAAGACCCTATTACAAAGATTCCACGGTCCGTCTGTCTGTCTGTCTGTCTATCCGTCTGTCAGTCTGTCAATGTGTCAGTCTGTCAGTCTGTCAGTCTGTCAGACTGTCAGTCTGTCAGTCTTTCTGTTGCCGCTATAACAACAACCATACAATACCCATACAACAAACGTAATACTTTTTTGCCGTTTTGTTCCTTGATATTATTAAAGGTAACAGGTAGACGCTTGAAATATTCACAGAATATTAGTTGTATATTCACTTAAAATAAAATGAATACTTAAGGGGGCTTCCATACAGAAAAAGTGATTTTATTCTTGATTTTGAATAAAGTGTCTAATATTGTATATCGACGCTTATATGAACCAAGACCATGTATCTACAAAAAGTCGACTACACAGGAGACGAAAAAAAGTTTAAGTAATTGCTTTTTTTAATCAATTTCATAATTTGTATGTCTCAACTTAACTGGATTGGTATGGGAAATAAGATGTATTATGTATTTTAAGAAAGATTCATTAGTTTTAAAATTACTGTAGATAGATGGTATTAGTTAAAATATTATTTCAAGAAAGCTTTAATAGTTTAAAAATTACTGTAGATAGCTGGTATTATTATTGGTGAATACTAATAAAATAAAGATAAATAATGTTGTGACCTACTTTTCACGTCTATTTATCTTCGAATTTCACCTAACTAGCCACTAATTACGTGTAGATAGGTGGTATTTCCACAATTTTATTACGTCACGTAACTTAGGTGGTATTGTTATTTGCTCATAACTCCTTATTTAATGCGAATTTGAGGTAACGGATTAAAGGAAGCGATGTGTAAATTAACCATAAAAAGAACTGCATTAAAAAGTTAAAAAAATAGCCAAAAGTGTAGATAGATGGTCTTGGTTATTAAGCGTCGATATAATAGGGTATTTTACTGTTGTTGAAATGTAAATATTTAATGATGACGTTAAAAAATATTGCAATTAAGAATACCAAATGTGAAAAAATAATTTGAATCTGTTTTATAATAAAAGAATTATAGTCTGTTTGATTTTGACTATAGCTGTCTCTTTCTAAAACGAAATCTTCTATGGCGTGACTATGACGCTACTAACTCACTGACGTCACTAAGATAGAGGCCTGTCCTTGTCTAATTATAAAGTTTGAAGTCCTATATCTTTGAAAATATTCAAGATAATTCAAAATGAAAACTTGTTTTGTGTAGCTAATATTTCGAAAAACATTTAAAAAAAATAAAAAAAAATCAATAAAATACCGTATTATATTGTACGTTCTTATATAGGGTCTAATTTTGTAAAGATACACGGAACACTTCATGCGCGAGTCCGACTCGCACTTGACCGGTTTTTTTATTTAAACATCGTGAGTCAGAAACCGGTTTTATAGAAAGTCCACTTAAAGAAGAGTAGGACTTTTTACCAGGGTGGCTGTAAATAACTAAAATAATAATTAGGTAAGTACTAGAAGAAGTACCTACGTATAATACCAAAAAAGCTTAGTAGATTTAGTAAAGATAAAATCGAAACTTTCTTGGTTAGGTTGTGTTTAAAATAAGTTAATGTAGTGAGCGTTTTTTATTTAGAATAGGAACGTTAAAAAGAGAAGATTTAGGTTACTTAAAATATTTAAGATTGTTATTAATTGTTAAATTAAAAACATACTAATAATATATTAATGCACCCTTTTTTGTTTGTAAAGCAACTAAAATCTTATTGGAAATGATTTAGAAGAAGATTTAGAAGAAGAACACTTGGATGAATATAATTTATTAATTATTTTTTATTTGATTTATATGTATTACTGATTTAAATCCATCCCCAATAGGAAAAATATTCTGTCCAAGATGCTGTCCTTAATAAATATGTACCTAAGCAAAGAAATTGTTCTCAAGAATTCAGATATGTAAAATTTACTTAAAATTGTTTTACTAGATTCACGAACAAGCATGAAGGTAAATGAATTGAAGATTCCTATTGGAATATCCTACAGGACTCCAAAACCTCATAGCACAGTGGCGCCACGCGCATCTCTGACCAAAACTTAGATACGAACCATCGAAACAGCGCCACCGCGCGCCGAACGGCCGCACCATCCCAATTGCCGTTTTACGACCTATTGCAGGCTTTCGTGTGCGTAAGCTCGTCACGCACACTCCCAAAACTAAACTGTGCGTGTTGTACGATATTTGTGTGTTGTCACGTCCCATGTACAAAAAGGCCTACAGTTGTTATCTATTGGATAGACAGATGGCATTGGGTGTAACGAAAAAACCGGCTCCTCGTAAAGGCCGGTGCACAACTTACCGAGGCGCGTCGCGTACTTCGAAGGACATCTTCACGATTTTCGAGAACTGTACGCTTTGTTGAGTCACGTGCATGGGCAGTGTGAGAACAAAATTAGGCACTCGGGGCACAGTTTAATTAAAACAGTAAAGACGTGTTGGCTAGCGCGTGGTTTCTTCATAACTGTGATAAATAGCGTGAATTTTGTATTCGCCAAGAAAAAACTTTCCGCGTGCAAATGTGGAGCGAAACTGCATAGGCTATTGTTTAGTTTGCCAATTTATACGGGTCGGTTACACTTCTGCCTTTTATTGATGCATTATCGATAAAAGGAGTCATAATACGTTTTATAGGCAGATTTAATGGCGATACGTTAGCACAGATTTGCAGTTCGTTCAAAACGGTTAGAGAACGCTTACTAGAACAACACTCGTATGGCGGCAATCATAATTAAACTTGTTTTTTAAATTGGAAAAAAAACTCACAGCATACAAATTAAAACATCGTTTTTCTAGGATTACAAGAAGTGATTAGTTTCATTTTGAAATTGATAGTTTGTTATCTACCTATAACATAGTCATGAAAGACTCGCAATCATTTAGAATCTTTTCTAACAACAGATATGTACTCGTACCTACTTAGATATGTACAAGAGTTTTGGTATCATCAATTCATCAAATCGTGATATATATGGGTTTGAGGAAACGTTACAAAACTCAATATTTCTTACATCACAAACATTATAGGAAAACTTAAACAGTCCCCAAAATGTTAACATTCCTATTTATCATACCTAGATACATACCTATTCATCTGCACTGTATCACAAATCATCATCATCAGCCTATTCATGTCCCCACTGCTGGGGCACTGGCCTTCCTTACGAATAGATAAGGAGAATGGGCTATGACCCACCACGCGGTCCCAGTGCTGATTGGTGGGTGAGTGTATCACAAATCACAAGTCAAAAATGGTTCGTAAATATCAACCAAATTTTCCCATCAAAGCCTCAAAATAAATTTTTCCATCACCCTACAAGCTTTCCTTAATCAAAACATTAACAAATATCTCATCAACGTTATCCTTCGCAATCACGATAACTGAAAACGGTTTTCAATTGAGATCTTTTGATTAGCAATTTAAACAACAATGGCTCGACTTTATAGCAACGTTATCGCGTCTAATACGCGTGGCAAATCGCACCTGTTATCAGCGCAGAGGTGTTCCAATTCTTTATCGCAAGGTATTCGCTCGACGTATTGTGTGAACTATATGGTCTGTGGAGACGTTATTTGAAACCGGCTGAGAGTTCTGCAAAATAGATTTTGCTAAGCATTAGCACCGATTGCTGCTTGCTACAAATGTGAACGAAAGAACAACGATCTTTCCTGTCAAAGTCGGAGATTGTATCAATCAAAGTTGTAACAGGTACTTTCTAAGAACTGTCAAAATTTTGGACAAATGACAATCATCAATATGATTGTCAATTTTTTTCATTTCTTTTTCAGTTGTAACCAACCTAAACACTATTTTAGTAGTTGAAATAAGTTTCAGACTTGTTTGTAAAATGAGATATTATTATACCTTTTGTCATACTTTACTACTTATGTACTACCTACCTTTTGTCTTAATAAGCTAGTGGTTAAATATTGTTCGATATATAGTGGTCTCCGAAACTATTCACAGCTGCGTTGGAGGATATTTTCAAGCTACTGGACTGGAAAGGATTCGGCATTAACATCAATGGCGAGTACCTAACACACCTGCGGTTTGCCGATGATGTAGTTCTCATGCCTGAGACCTTGGAAGACCTGAACACAATGCTCGAAGATCTCAGCAATGCTTCCCAAAGAGTGGGTCTGAAGATGAACATGGATAAGACGAAAATCATGTCCAATGCCCATGTTGCATCCGCTCCAGTTAATGTTGGGAACATTACACTCGAAGTTGTTGACCACTATGTCTACCTAGGACAGGCAATCCAATTAGGTAAGTCCAACTTCGAGAAAGAGATCTCTCGTCGAATCCAGCTCGGATGGGCAGCGTTTGGAAAGCTCCGCCATATATTTGCGTCCAAAATTCCTCAATGTCTCAAGACTAAGGTCTTTGACCAGTGTGTGTTGCCAGTTATGACTTATGGAAGCGAGACGTGGTCTTTTACTATGGGTCTCATAAGAAGGCTCAAGGTTACCCAGCGAGCAATGGAGAGAACGATGCTTGGTATTTCCCTGCTCGATCGAATCAGAAATGATGAGATCCGCAGGAGAACTAAAACGACCGACATCGCTCGAAGGATTGCTCAGTTGAAGTGGCAGTGGGCGGGACACATAGCGCGGAGAACCGATGGCCGTTGGGGCGGAAAGGTTCTCGAATGGCGACCGCGAACCGGACGACGTTCCGTGGGCAGGCCCCCTACAAGGTGGACCGACGATCTGGTCAAGGTCGCGGGAAGCCGCTGGATGCGGGCAGCGCAGGACCGATCGTTGTGGAGATCCTTGGGGGAGGCCTATGCCCAGCAGTGGGCGTCTTAGGGTTGAAATGATGATATAGTGGTCAGTCATTTATCTTTAACTAGCGGATCCTCGCGGTTTTACCCACGTGGTACCCGTTCCCGTGGGAATATCGGGATAAAATATAGCCTATGTCACTCGGGAAGAATGTAGCTATCTAATGTTGAAAGAATTTTCAAAATCGGTCTAGTAGTTTCGGAGCCTATTCGATGCAAACAAACAAACAAACAGACAATCAAATCTTTCCTTTTTATAATATTAGTATAGATAACCGTTTTCTTCTCTAATGCATCAGCAAATCCTATCCTATGTTACTCAGAGGAAATGCTTAGGTGTAATTGAGCCTTTGATCGGTAGGTACAATAAAATTAAAGAAATATTTTGTTTTACATTCAGCGGGTTCGATTCCCAGTTCAAACAGGCGATTATTAAAAAAAAAAATGCAGTTTTCGTCGTTTTTTTTTTAAATAAAAATGAAGTCTCCTTTCAGTAAAATTGCACCTATGTCTTCAGTATTTAAGGTACTTTCCCTCCATGTGGCATAGTTTTGGGACGCCCTGTATATTTTTATGTAAGTATGTCTATGAATGTATGTAGGTATTATATTGCAAGTTTGCTTTGAAAAACTACTGAACGAATTTTCAGTCTGACTGACGGTCGTTGACTTGTGCCCACCCATACGTAAGAATGTTCTACGTCCAAGTCACTTAAAACCTAACTATATCAAAAAAGAAATCGCAGTAAGGAACATTTAGAGTTGGCTTGGCCTTACTGAAAATTTTTATCCCTTTTTATAAAGAAATAAGCAGTTCCAGCGAGAGTTGGCCAGTTTTTTACAGGATGTTTTTGGTGGGTTACAATATGAATTTGTGCTTTACTTATTACTGACCTGCAATCTGGTCAATGATTAAGAACGAAATCGCTTAGTATCTAGGTGAGTCTTAGATACTACCTATATTCAATGGCGAGGTAGAAATATGTATAGCGAAGGTGAGCCGAACCAAAAAAGAAACACTTAAGTACCACGTGATGCAAGTACAGCACTTCTTCAGGAGATAAGGTCCTAATAATTTTAAGGGAAGCCGTTGAGAATCGGCATATACCTACCTAATGGACCCTTAACCGCCTCTGTGGTCTAGTGGTTGGTAAACACCACCGGTATGAGACCCAAAGGTCCCGGGTTCGATTCCCAGTGGGGGTACGTATTGTATTCGGTTTGGATGGAGGTAGAGCTTGTTCAATGTCCGCCTGGCTAGCTACTACCATCTTATCTAAGTCTAACGCCATAACAACGATGTTTTCAGCGGTATTGTGTACCGGCAGTTAGCGATAAGATAGCCAGTTTCTCTGTAGGTAATTGAGGATTCCGGGAGTAGTGCACACCTGATGTTAGTGTGCGTTATCATCACTTAACATCAGGTGTGATGAAGGCTATGTGCTACCCCGTTGTGGATTAAAAAATAATTGCATTGTTTTCTATGAGAAAATGCAATGACTGATGGACCACTACGATCTTTATTCGAAGCAGGCAAAGTCGCGGGCGGTATTAATGTATTTATGTTTTTTTTATACAGAAAAAAACATTAAAAGAAAGGCAAATTATTATTATTATTATCACTGAAAATTTGCCTGGTGTAGGTAAAAAACTGAAACATCCCTTTTCCGCATATTCGCGGCAAAAAGCTGGCAATCCTAGATCATTAGAAAACAAGAACTAGGTAAGTAAGCAGTCTCATAAATTGCTCAAACGGAACAGGGCTCAGAGCCTCGTTTGAGCATTAGCCCAACAACTATCCGATATTTTTGTAAAAAATTCAATAACAGGCCAAATTTTTGTAAACGGCCTATAAATATAGTTTTAAGAGACTGTACTTATTTTGGAATCCAACATAATAGCGCATTGGAAGGTATTGAAAAAAAGTTATACCCCGAAAATGGTACAATTATTTCAGCAAATATGCTATCACCAATTTTATCGTGAACATGTGTTTATGTTCACCATATCTAAGCACCAAAGTCGAAATCTATAAAGATATAAAACGGGAAACTAATACTTTAGAAAGAAGTCGGTTGTTTCTGATAGCATTTTTAACATAGGTGTATTGCCAATTTGAGTTCACGTAGAGAGTTTTTTTGAAGTTTATTTTTTTTTCATTTACAAATATAGGGGGATTACCTATATACTTTTACGAAAGATAATTAATAAATGTGTTCAATAATACTTATACCATTTTTCCCATTTTTTATAGATTTTTTATAGCTTTGTATTTGTTTTTTTTTAATGTCGCTGTCATAAATATTGGTGGATTACTAATGAACTATTTATTAAAATAGATAATCTAATTTTCTATGTGGAGAAATTACTGATATAGAATTATTGTTGAGTCTCCATAGAGCGAATTAGTTTGGCTCTCGGGCTACATTTCGAATTCGAACATTAGTAGTTTTTATCTAATCTTTCTAATTAGCGCTCCGCTCGCGACTTCGTCTGCGTTGACCCCCTTTTTGCCCCCTTAGAGGGGGAATTTCCGAAAATACTCTCTTAGTGCTCCCCTACACTACACTACACTCCCCAAGGAATATACATGCCAAATTTCAGCTTCTTGCGCCCATTAGTTTCGGCTGTGCGTTGTCCGTCAGTCAGTCAGTAACGCAAAAGTATTTTTTTATATAAATAGATAGATAGATACCTATATAGATTGATACCTATAGATAGATGTTATAAATGCAAAAGTTTGGATATTTGTTAAGGCGCACTTAAACGGGCAACTAAATTTGCGCAATTCCTGACAAATACCGCCGAATATGATGGCACGACCACACCAAGGACGCATGGCAATTAAGGACGATGGCAAAATGTCAAAATGTAGCAACCTGTTGCTGAGATACGGCCGAACATTACCAATAATATGGAGCAGCATTGCTCCAGATTGATCCATTTACAGTTGCCAGGCTAATATTGAGAAACAAGTGTTCGTGTACGCGCGCCTTTAGTCAAACACGGCGATCTGGATTAAAAATTTAACGGAGATTGAACATAGTCTATAACTAGCATGTAGGTAATGCTACTTTTCATTCTAGAAAAATATCTCATTCCCACGATAAAACATCTTTTACGTGGACAAATTCTCGGGTGGGTGTTTTTTGATTAAAAAAACTCGATAGTTAAACTTCAAATGGTAATATTCTTTAAAACATCGTCACCACCAGATCGAGGGTCACCGTCGCCGACCTACACCTCAGCTGATCGCCCGTTAAGCCTTTACGACTTGTGACGTCACTTCTTTCCTTCCAAATGATTTACAGCACCATAAACCCTCCACAATAACTGTACCGATTGTTTAACAGTTAACCGCAATATTTAACCCTTCTAGGTAACGGCCTTTTTTGCTTCAGTTTCTCGTTTATTGTGATTTAAAATTTTTGAGACGAGGAAGTCGTAAAATTACGCAATATGCAAAAAAGGGTTGAGGTAATACAATGACTCTTTGTTGGAGACTGTTGCGTTTTTGCTGAAACTATTGTTAGTGTTAGGCTTTATGTGTGGATTTTAAAAATGGTTATTTTACATCTGTAACTGTCTGCACAAATGTCGGCATTATAGGTATATGCGTTATTTACTATAATACCATATCATATATTATCATAAAGATTTTCTAATGTTTTGAAAAAAAATACTTACTGCATTTAAGTAAGTATATGGTGGTAACTTGTCCTACTCCGACCATGGTTTGAGGTTCTAATAATAATATATTATGTACATGCACCTAACCTGCTTTTAAATGTATATAAAAGAAACTCTTATTCATATTGACCAGTCTTGCCAAACTTTCACCATGATTACCAAAGTTTTGGCCAACCCAAATATTGTTGTACAAACTGCAAATCAAATATTGATCTCTGTAGGTACACCGCCATAAATGTTGAGTGTAATCTTCAAAGGATAAGCCAGTACATATTTTTTCGATGTACCAAATATGTGTGCGCATAGCTTTGCGCATAAATCATGAACTCGTTACGATTTACGATCGCTCTCGGCTGTATGCGATCGGAGCTTAATTTTAAGATGGAACACTATAACGGGAGGAGCGGGATAGAATGCACTCGTAGATAAACATGAGCGGCCATCTTACTAAAACAAATGAACATGATTTAGCTTAGAGCTTCACAGTGGAAGCAAAAGGGATAAAAAACTCTTTCTTTTATTTAAAGAAGCTCGATTTTTGCTCGGCAGCCCGTGTCGACGTGGGTTGGAGTAGAAATGTGGTTTTGGTAGCATTTTGTGCCTATTAGGCTTCGCGGGAGGGGCTGGGCGTGGCGAGGGACAGGCCTTGTCTGACTGAGTCCAACATGCTGTTAGCGGTATACGAAAAGACTGTATTTGCACTTATTATAAACCAAAAAAAAGTCACATGACACAGCCAGGCTCGATAATTTAAAGCAGAAAAGGCTGAGTCATGCTTGGAGATCGTCTCCAGATCCACGCGGCTACGTTATAAGTTAGGTAAGTACTTTTGTCAGATAAGTCAGATGCGGATGTCGAGCTGCCATTGGACTACTGAGCCACCAAAGACAATGTCGTACCACACAGTTGATGACCCTTCAACAATCATTCAAGATGTCCTAGCCAAGAGGCCAATGATGGGCCAAAAAAATGCCGAAAATTTACAGTTTCTCATGTTAAGTCTAGCAGTTTACAAGCGAACGAAGACGCTGGTAGTATAATTCCAGTATGTAAGCATTGATTTGCAGTCGGAGAAGAAAATATCAACGGCTATTGAAAGAAATTCTCAATTTTACTTTGCGCTTAGAACAAAAGAATGTAATGAAACAAACATTCAGTGGCTAAGGCATGAAAACGTTATAAATTGAATGAGTTACGTTTGCAATTTCTAAAAACATTAGTTTTAGTTCCTTAACGAACTTTACACAGTCATACACCTAACGTTCAAAAAATTTTAATCATGTCTCATATTTCATTACTAATTTCAAAATAACGGCTCAACTGTTGGTGGTAATTGGCTCCCGCTATTCTTACGCAATGGAGCCGTGACCTAATCGCTTTCAAGGGCTTTAAGCGTCCATGACCCGTCGGCGGTCGGGGAACGTATGCATAACCATTTATATACAAAGATGGTTTCGAAGACCACAATACATTAGCTATAGGAGAATCTCTAGTTACCTATTCTCTTGTTGATAATCACCAGTATTGTCTTATTAGGGGGAAAAAATGGAGTTCATAAAGTTTTCAGTATGACACTCATGACCATTGGTTGGCAAGGGTAGGTATCAAGCACTGATAAGGTAAATAACTAAGCACTCAGGGCTTTGAACTACTCCGCGTATGACTTAATTTACAAACGGTACTGATTGTGATTATCCTGCTATGTATAAGTATAAAATAGTACCTAAGTAATAAATAAAATAAAAGTGTTTCTACGTGGTTGGTACTAGCACTGTGTACCTATCTCTCTCAAAGTAGCGTTACTGCTTTAACTTTTATCATGTACTGTGGTTCAACTTTCTTTATCACTTAAATAGGAACTTATTCTTGGGTCGATGACTCAATTGAGGATTGGTGACTGGCTAAGCAAAGATAATTCTGATTTGCTTTTTATAAACCTACCTAGTTTATTCCAATAGAGCGATTTTGCCTAATCATTTACTGTAAAGTGATTAGGTGCGCTCTTTTGGCTGGTGATGGTCATCATTTTTAATTTAAGAACAACAAAATCGAGTAGTATTTTACTCATGACTTAATGAATGAAAAAATAACGAAATAATAGTACCTACTTACTTACTCACAATGAACTACGTTTATGAACTAAACATATAAAGGGAATCTACGTGATGAGAATACCTACTTTAGATTGCAAAAAATATGTACTCTACCTACAATAAATGTTTAAGAGTCGGTCTCACACTCCAAGGTTAGGTACCACTTACTACCTACTTACTTATTTCTGGTTCATTTTAGTAATAAGTAGGTTTTGAGTTCCCTCGACAATATCTGTCAAGTAACTGATTCTTGCCACATATGGAATACTTATATAGGTAGGTATAACTAATTATAATACTGCTTAAAACAAAACACTACAAAAAAGGTAGAAAGGTAGCTCGTTTATTTGCTTAACATTACCCAGACTTATTACTGAGTAACTGATGTAGGATTCCGAAATCTCCTCGTACAGGAGAAATAAAAGATATTTGGTTGTAAGCGTAGTATTAAATCGTATCTCGGATTCACTTCACTTCACGAGAATCTATTTAATCTTGGTAATGCACCCCGAGCGAAGCTTTGTTATCTTTCGTACGAATGTCTGAAATATATTTAGTAAGTAAGCTTTTAGTAGTGGGATTTGGAAACGTTGCTAAAGTGAAGGTTTTACCAAGTTAGTAGGTATACATCTTTCAGAAAATTAAGTAGAGAGTAGGTATTATGGACTTTGCTATTAAAAATGATATGTAAAAGTAAAATATACACAAAGGCATATAGAACAATATATATTGTTATCAAAATGATTAAAATGCTATATCATTCCTCAATATCAATACAATTTTAATGCTATTAAGAAACGTAAACATCATGTTGAGTTCTAAATAACTAAGATACCTACTATAAAATTTTATCTCTGCCAATTGATCTTTTTCTAATTGAAAATATTATGTTAATACTAGTGGTTTCCTGCGGTCTATCCCGCGTGGGGCCTACCCGTCCCAGTGGGAATATTGGGATAACATATACCTACTAAGCATGTCACTTGGAAAGAAAGGATTTCTAATTGAGCTTTCTAATGGTGAAAGATTTTTTTAAAATCAGTCCAGTAGTTTCTGAGTTTATGCATTAAGTACCTACAAACATACAAACAAACGAAAAATCAAATCTTACCTCTTTATAGAAGAAGACCTCCTTATAATACTAGTACATATAGATTGAATTATGCAAAGATTTTTTATGAACAATTTACTAGATATAAAGACATTTCATTCAGAAACCAGAGTACAAATCTCTCTTTAAACTTCGATAATCTCGAATGATTTTAAGGAAACCTTCTCAATATGGTTGACAACACATACCTATTATCTGATTTGCGATCTACATTGGTCATATGGCAACCCAAATTTAGCCTTATCTTTGAGCTTTTAAGGCGGATATTCAAACGAAGAGGACTTAAGGGAGGCTTAATAGCATCATTCTGGTCGGGCGAGGTGTAAGGACAGATTCACGCGGAGGCGTGTAGCAAGAATGACATCATGTTAAGGCGCCCATTCCCCAAAATAGGGTATTTTAAATTATGAATTACTCGCAAATCACAAGTACTTAAAATTTGGAAAAAATATATGTTATTTTACAGTTATTTATCTAGTGCTTCCGGCCGTTTTTTTTCGATTGGTGATATTTTACTGTGTCAAATAAAATCCCAAACATCCGTCTAATAATAATGCAAATATCATATTACTTGCAGTATAATTGGTTTTAGTTAATGAAAAACATATGAAAATAATTGTCTTTGAATAGCCGAGGGATTCCGGCCGTCATAAATTAAATTTTCTAATTATTTAATTTTTAATTGAATTTTAAGTGATTTTCGATTCGCGGGGCGCTCGCTAGTTCACAGTTCACTGCCGGCTGCCGCTGGGCCGCGCAAAGTGTATAGAGCGCGGCCGAGCAAGCGTTAGCGTGCCTATTTCGGTCGTGATCCCTCGCCTTAAGAACTCTTATTTAACGATTACAGAGTTGTACCATTCATAATTTTATGCGAACAAATAGTTACAAATAAAAAGCTGCTACATAGGAACACAAAGAGTAGAGTCATCGATTTAATATCTAATAAGTACTACAGTAGTAGACCTTATTATTAATTTCATGACTTCTGCTCTTAAACTTAATTCAGAAAACGCGCAATAGCCGTACTATCAACCATTTTTATAAATGCCTAAGGTTTACCAAAAGTCTTAGCTTTTAAAATATATACCTAAGTTAGGTAGACAAGGCACTTGTTCTTTTATACATACCATACTATAATCATGTCTACGAAAAATGCAAACTATATACACCTATATAATAGGTACTAATAATAATATGTACAAGTTTTTATGTATTTATCAAAATACATAGCTTTATTTATAGTTAATCAACCAAAATTAAACAACGAAATACTACAACGAACAAAACTTTCTTGAATCGTTACGAAAATATAAAGTATCGAAAAAAGTCCGAGAGAGGCGAAACATTTTCCATTTTCCCCCTGATCGGTATCTAAGTACAATTATTAGTCGCACTTTCGTCCTTATCGAGAGAGTTGCGTGCGTCAACCAGGCATTTTCCCATATTGACCGGAACGACCGGCCTATTTCGCCGGTCCGGCCGTTCGTCGCCGTCCGGTCGTAACCCTCCGGCCCACTAATGACAGCCTAGGAATTTAGCAAGGCAAGGCCTCATTATGGCATCTCGTTCACCAAACTTCATCTAGATACGATCGCTTGATTTCGATTCGTTTCGGCATTCATTTGCCGCATCTGTTTATTTTGGTGCGCTTTTCTTAATGTTCAAGAGACAAAGTTGTTGTTTTAAAACGGAAAGTGATTTTCAGTTGCGTTTAAACTTTCGTGTTTGGTGTTAAATTTATGCTGTAATTTAACAACAAATCGTTATTGTGAAATTATGTTATTTTGGATCAGTTTTTTTCTGATCCGTTGTGTTTTAGTTTTTATTTTGTCAGTGTAAATGAATATTGGTATTAAAACGGCATTTTTAAGGGAAGCTTTTAAAAATATTTTTTTTTTTATCTTATTGACTTTGAAGATGAATTAAATCCACTTAGATTAGGATGTAAGTGGCTACGGTATACAGCTCCCCTTAAAGTAACTCTTTTAGCCTTTAGCCTGAAGGCTTCCGCGAAGTCTAGAATACTCCTAGCTCTAAGAGTTTTTATCACCTTCGGGCACATTTAATGCGTCGTCTCATATGGATAAGAACTGCTTTGGGGAACCCCTGGACTAGGGGCTCACAGTCATACAGAAAATATCTGGGCGTATCCTCTCCTCTCCTCTTTTCAGTAACGCCAAACATCAGTGTCTCTTAATTTCATATGAATTTGTTGATATCCATGCATCACGATACAGATTAACTAACAAACACCATCATTTATCCAAATTTTAATAAGATCAATGAGTTTACCATGAAGTTCTTAGTCGTAATTACGTTGCGTAGTGGACAAAATCAAGTGTCATATTAATCTCATCATAATAATGAAATTTTTCAATAAAAAAAATCGCGTTAAAGAGCCAAAAATGTTTTTGAAAAATTTAAAATGAAGTAGGTACCTATTTTAGAAAAAATCGACGCGTAAAAATACTTCATTTTCAATTTTTCAATAATAATAATTGCATTGTGAATGCAAAAAAGTAAAAATTTAAATAACAATAATATTTTTTTCTAAAGCGTATCCTATATTTATGAAAAATTACATTACGTTTCCCAAACTTTTGACTCCCAAAATGACTACGTCTCGGTATAACTCGTTCGACCGCTGGAACTTCGTGGATGGAATGTGATTGTCGGAATCACTGCCAACTCCATTACGGGTCGAACAACTCGAATAAACGGAGTTACTTCGAAAATACGTCGCTTTCGACTTCGTAATTACGTAACTTGACAGCAAATTGCAGTCGCTTTTGGTACCTACAATCTACTTACATTCACAAAACATCGTGATAAATGTTTCAATGACTATTATTTCATAAGGTAAAGATTTTTTTTCTTACAGGTAGAGTAGAGTAGGTAACATTCTAGGTACTTACCTACTTCAAATTTTTACTACATGTTCGTTAAAAACTATGAACGACGTTTTTCGATAATCGTTATACCTACCAATACTATTAATAAATTGGTCAGACAAAATGTATCTGAATCATTGAGATACAAAGAAGTATAAGATTATTTTGCGATATATTGCTGCAAGACCAAATATACAATAAATGATATCAAATCCAACATATTTCTTGTCCAAAATACGTAACGTTGTTGCGTGGTCGGGTAAGACCGATCGGACATTGGACTGAATGGACAATAAATATGAAACGCAATGGACTTGGACAAATGAGGATGCCTAAAATCGGATAAGAGAAACATTTCTGGTATCGAGGTCAGCATGAAGGTTTGGTAACAATAAGCTATGTATCGTGTTTATAATAAAATTGGAAAGATCGACGAAGTTTTCTAAAGTATGAATACTTTTTGGTTGTGAAGTTATTTTATTTTTGTTACATCAGCTCCACAAAATATACCTACATATTCTGCTATGCGTTTATGAATACAGAAAAAAACCCAGTCCGTATTATTTAGACATAAAGATTGCCACTGCATCAAATATCAATTTTAATTTTCTAAATTAAATTATAAATCCAATTAATAACATTGAGAAATATTAAGAAAGTGTCCAATTTGGTTTTTTCGTTAAAAAAAAGAGTGCTTAACCCCGCCTACGTAATTGCTTGTGAAACCTTATTTCGACAGAGTTTCATATAATTGCGTCCCAGAATATCACTACAACTCCTGTCTACTTTAGGAAACCTACCCAGATCAGTCATCGATTTAAGGGTCGTGCAAACTAAACAGATCGTAAATTACACTCACAAACAGAGTTAATGAGTGCCAGCAAACAGTGTTGAAGTGACGAACCCTTGTAGCCAATAAGCTAGCTTGTACTGATTGTTTGAGCAAGCCGCGAAAGTATTTATTTTGGTATTGTACCTACGAATAACCTGAGAACACCATAATCAACCTTATTCACAAGACTATAGGGGCTAAGACAAAAACTATTCTTTATAGGATCCTGCCTAATCTAACCCGGAGTTATTGAGTGTCGAAGTTGTTGAGATTGAGATGTTAAGGAATTCCTCTTTTGTTGAAATGTTTACTTCAATTTACGATGTATAGATGCTAAAAATATTTTAAACGTGATTTAGCTATTCGATTATAAAAACTAGCGGCTGCCCGCGGTTTTACCCGCGTGGTACCTGTTCCCGTGGGAATTTCAGGATAAAAAGTATCCTACCTTTTATCTGTGTGCTAAATTTCAACCAAATCCGTTTAGTAGTTTTTGCGACAAAGAGTAACAAACATCCATTCAAACTTTCGCGTTTATAAAATAAGTAAGAATTAAGTACCTATTTAGTTACACCTAAAATTAAATTAAATACTTTCAAATCAGTAGGTAACACCAAAAGCAGATCACTTGCAATCAGTTCGATACTATAGAATGTTAGATTTTTACGACATATAAATTAAGAACTTGCTTTAATATTAGTTAGTAAAGTAACTAAAATAACAATTCCAGCGTTATCAATACATTAAGCTTCTAACTTTCTAGACGTAACATAATGCTTCTTGAAAAGTGCATTCGTAGGTATCTACTATAATCTTTTGACTATTTAACTGAGACCTCTGCAGGTGTATGGAGCGTAATATATTTCATTTTGTCAGGCATACGTAGAGGTAAGGGGGGAGGCCAATACGGCCTGGCTGTGCATCTTCAACAATTTCAGTTGAACAAACATGGTGGGTGGGGAGGTGGGGTGTTTACTACGCTCCGGGGAGACGAGGAGAAATGAAATTGGCAGATATTTCGGTGATGTGACACACGTGTAGGTAAGCAGTAAGCCCGGCGTGCAATGAAAGTTTTGCGAGGTTTTTTCCTACTTTCTTCACGGGCGAAATAAAGTAAAAGAAGCCGAATTGGTAGCCACATACATATATGCAGTTGAATAACACCTAAAAGGTTGTGTTTGTCGTATGACCCACCGTAAAACTGTTTAGGTTTTCATTTTATGCAAGAAGGAAAACAAAACGCGCTATATTAGGTAACTTGTCAATTTTATATAAGATTTTTCTATGACTTTTGCCAGGGTAGCTCTCTAAAAAGCTTAAAAGTTTGTGAATAAAATACGTTTAGTTTGCACAACGTAAAATAAGTAATACGATGAACCTAGTTTTATTTTGTACTTCTTCTTTAATATTTTTCTAAGATAAAAGTATAGAACAAAAAGTTAAGATGGTTTTCAATATGACTAAAATATTGTTTATACTTAATCTTGATAGCTCATTGTAATATTAATCTGTCACTGAACTTTAAATCTATTCCACCGCAAAGTCATAGTCAGATAAATTTGAACGATCTCAAATTATTTTGTCTGAAGAAATAAAATGGAGAGTGCATGAGATATTTTTGTTAGAAGTTCGTGCGACAATGTCTGTGTTTTCCATTTGTAAGAATACCAGGGGAACTCAGCGAAGCGTTATTGACGTGTTTGTCTCGGAGAAATATTTGTTAGGAAACTTGACGAATTTCGACGGAGATTAGATTGATCCTCGCATAGCTGGAAATTTTATTATTGAAACCTACAAACATAAAACACGGGATAAAACTAAAGAAAACGCAAAATACTGGAAAATTTCAGTTGCCTAAAGAAATTCTGTACTGTTCATTTAAATTTATAACACAAATGCTGTCTCAGAACCTTTGAATTTCCACTTCAATTCCAGCTCCGCCAATGCAATACGTCTTAGAACATAAACTGTAGCTTGCACTGAAATTAATTTCCGTCTTGATTGTCGACTTTGAATACATTGTCGGCAGCATCCGTCGCCATCTTGGCCGACATTTCGTGCACAGCAATTGACTACAAAATGGCGGGTCTCACGGCTTAATATTCCCGTAGCGTAAATGGGACCCTTCGCTTGGGTGGTTGGGAAAGCACCCTTTGCACCGACGGGTGTATAGATTCAAGGTTAGATGCTTAAAGAGGAAAACGTGTGACAGCCAGTTTGATATTTTTGGATTTGATTACGAATTATTTTTTGTCAGTTCAGTCCATATTAAAAAGGAACGGTTTTTAATAAATATTTAATGAGTTAAATAAAGATGTTCACTAAATTCACAATTACTTATTAGATTACTTTCGTTTGAGATTTCTCTGTTACAAAGCAATAAGAGCTTCAAAATATTCTGCTATTGATATGCTTGTCTATTTAGCTGGTGCTCTGAACAATTTCTTTTCACTTACTTAATTATAATTTACCTTAGTTAGCAAACACAATGCCGTTATTTTAGGTTTAAAAAGTCTCTTCCGAACTAATATAGGTACTCGAGGTAGGTACCTACATAACATTATTTTGTTTAGTAAGTATAAAATTTATCTTAAATAGTAATCTTCATCTCTGTACAAGCCAATGTATGTAAAGAATGTAACTTTATTGTGTACCCGTGCCTATCTTGGAGGCATATTTCAAAATGAGTCACAAAACGTAACGGCAATCAAATAGAACGATCCGTACCGGGTCCGCTTCCTTTTTGTTACGTTTTGTTACGTAGACAACGTTCATTTACATAAATTTACCTATTGTTATTCCTCAAGGCCCCCATCTTGGAGACAAATGAGATCTCAGAAACTGGTTCTATGGATACTAGTGATGGATGGAGTGTTATTAACAAAGCGTTATACCTAAGCTTAGAAACAAAAGTTTTGTAAAATTTTGTTACTCAGGATTTTAAAACTTTACAGTAAAATCCACAAGTATAAAAATTTATAAAGAGTCAAAATATTGTTGCTGCCAGAACTTATGAACATATCGATAGCTAATGATGATACTTAAGCACGATACTGTACCTACACAGTCATACAGATTTATGATAAGTAGGTGAAGGTGAAAATTTGATTTTTATTATATCACTTAGCTGTCTTTGGCTGCCTTTCTATATTTATTATTTTTCACAGAAACGCGAATTTAAAGATTAATTTAATAAATGGTTCTTTTGATTTTAAAAAGTCTATAAGTACCTAGATATTAAACACAAGGACGTTTTAGTCGTACCTAAATTTTTGATTGAAAATGAGTGTCATTCTATTGGCAAACGAAATTGTTTTTGGTCACTCTATGACACAGTCACAATACAAAATCAAAACAAAGCCCAAAATCGCTTACTCTTTTTCGCTCAAACATCGAGTGAGTATTTCCCCCATCCTTACTCAGCGGAAATTTGTTTCTCGATACGAGAAGAGGCCGTATCGGAAACGAGTTAAATAACAAACCTCTTTTGTTTTGTCGAGAGCCCCGGGCAAAATGATGGAGTAAAGACGGTAACAGGCTACCGGAATACTGATGAGAAGGTGAATTTTCTTCTTATAAAACTTTAGCACTTTCTTGAGCTAAAGTTTTCCGCAAGGGTGTGGCGGGAGCTTCTAAATGAATGTGTTCGCTTCTAAAAGTTTCGGTGAGTAATTATTCAGTATAGCCAGGATACACTCAAGACTAGGAATATATGATGACTAGAAAATATTATGATGCCTATTCATGAGACTCACAAAAACCAGAAAACTTCAAAAATCAATAGTAAGCATACGATATTCGTTCTGTGGTTAGATCAAAAACAAGATTCAAAATCGATTGTATGATCCATAAAGTTTTCGAAAACCATTTAACAAAAAGGGAATCTTAATGTTTGAACAACATAAAATACACTATAGATACCTAATAATATTGTCTCCTCTAATTTATAAAAAAAGTTTACCTCGCATTACGATTTTTCATCGCAATTTTAGAAATAAAATATAGCTGTGCGCAAGGCTTAGCAATATTATCAAAATTTCAAATAAATGATTTAGCTATGAGACGGCTATCTTCCCCCAATTTACCAACATTCAGTATTCACCTCACCTATTCTTAACAAAGCTAAAATATATATTTGCGTTGTAAAGACGTCACATTTCCATATGAAAAGACCCGATAGACGGTTTTACCATGTTGGAATGTTAAATGTTCATTAGAAAAACCTTATGTGCCTATGTTGACAATGTAACTTAATAAATTTTAGCCAAAAGCAGACACCGAAATGCATCTTCGTCAACCGTAAGTTACCAAATATGTCTGAAGGCAGGATACTCATGTCCATTGTATATTCTTTCTTTATAAGTACTTGTGTTAATCGGTTCAGCGCCAACACCGGAATGAGTTAAACACAACGCCATGTATTTCGTACGAAATGCCGAGAAGTTAATGAAAGACATTTGTATGTAACGGACTTGAGCAAGCTTCCTCCGGGGTCCGATAATGGGACGTATTACGTGTACTGATGGCAAGTACTTGCTATGAATTGATGTTATTTTTTAAAGTATTAAAATAGATTCTTTTAAACCCCAGTTGATACAATTTTGACAAAGTCATAAGATGCAAAAGACTATATAGACATTAAGATCAAATTCTCAGATCGGTGAGAATTTATCGTTAAAAATACGTCATGAACATTAAATTTGAGATGAGGCTATTTAAAGAACAGTATCCCTAGCACAAAATATAACTATTGGTATGGTAATTAGCTTGACAACCTCTGTGGCCGAGAGGTGTACGCACCAGTTTTCTAGGTACAGCTATCTCTGGAGGTCCCGGGTTCGATTCCCGGTCGGGTAAATATTGAAAACGAACTTCTCGATATTTCTTTGGGTCTGGGTGTATGTGGTATAATACCCGTCGTTATTTCCGATTTCCATAACACTAGTGCTCAAGCTATTAAATTTTGGTATTGGAATAATGTATGTGATGGTGTTCAATATATAATTTAATTTAAGTTAATGATAAAATAAATTTGATCCGAAGACGAAGAAAAATTATCCGTCAAAAGCTGTCAATGTGCTGCTGTTAAATATGTAGGATTATTGAGTTTTAGCACAGCGGTGGCACCTGCGTATACATAAGGATCCAATTTTTGTTTGTGTAATTATAACGAAATAAAGGTCCTATGCAACAAAGAAAACTTTTCTTTTTAACACCTAATACCAGTTCCTTTCACCAGAGAACAGCAAGCTATGACGACACGTAATTTTCTCGTTGTACTCCAGCGAACGGTCCGCAGCGCTAAGAGGTGGCCATTTGCCCCGCGCCCGATACTTCCCGCCTCCGTTTCGTATAAAGCAGCTCAGTTTTCAGCCAGAAAGGAACAGCATTTCAGCCAACGTCGTAAAGTGAAAGATCTCGAAACCCGTTGCCACGAGACCGTGCTACATCTAAATTCAAATTTTTCGCTCAGACCTTACGACCCCCTATCTGCATAAAACGAGATGAATTTTATTTTATAACATATAGGTATGTACAGTTAGTCCCCACTATTTTTATGCGGCGAAACATCGATTCGATTTGACAGGTGTTTTTGAGTATTCGTCATTTTCGAGAATCGAGTTCTGCTGACGCAATACTTTTCTCGCAGCTTCGATGAATTTTATATTACTCTCAGTTTTGCGTATCGAAGATATTTCCTTCGCGTCGTGTTTTTATGAATTTTCAATTGGAAAAGGATGCCTATTCGCTTCTTAGTACATAAACCTATTTCTCTCCATAAGGACTCCGTAGCTCAGTGGTTAGAGCAGTCGCCCGGATAGCGAAAGGTCGTGAGTTCGAGTCCCATCGGAGCTGGTTGTGAGACGGGTCGATTTTTTCGAAATACTTCATTTTCAATTTTTCTATTTCTCTCTGTTAAATATTTCAACACTTCAGATATAAATAATGTAAGTACCTACAATAAATCGTAAAAAATATGTTTTTCAACTTTACGTTTTTATTCAGAATTAAAACGAATATTGATTACTTATAATACTTACTGTAAATTTTTTGTCTCAATTAGGTAATTAATAAAAAACAGCATCGTGGTATTTGAAATGCTCTTTAATTTGCCGATGATTAACATACAACATTGTATTGATTTCAATGTCTTTTTTCTGAATTCTTTTTGGCAAGTAGTTCAAGTTTTTGCATTACATTGCAATATTAAACACGAAAAATGTAAGGACTGTTCGAACTAAAATAGGCTTAATGAGAATAAAATATGAGATTGTCTTATGCTTGTCTATACAAAATAAAACATTAATATCTTTTTAATGCGTGGTTCCACTTACTTTTATGCAATGTTGCAGTTCTGAATGGGCAATTTAAACCAATCTTTTTTTAATAAATATTCATTTCATTCACACTTAAAACTACTTGGAAGTGTATGTTGATAATGAAATATTACAAAAAATCAACCCGGTGGGAGTGTTGTACCTATTTAATTTTCAATAATTAAAGTTACTTGTAGGACTGGTGGTTTTTTACTAAGTATCTATGGTTATTAAATTTTGGCCATAGCTAGAATAGCTAGGATTTTGTGAGGATCGAAATGAGAATAGTACCAAGAGTTGAGGAATTTATCGAGACACGTGTGAGCGTTGAAATTTTGAAAATCAGCTGGTAACTTTTTTGGAATTCCGAAAAGTTTTAAATAGTCAGGTGTTTTGGGGGAGTGTTTGTTTACTAAATTGTAATTATTTATTAAGAGAAAATAAAGAAGAAACGTCCTAGTCTAGCTACAAATGACGAAAATTTTAAGTACTTATATAAAAAGTATATAAAAAGACGATTGGCTAATAATCATAGAAGCTACATCATCATGATGTAGCTTCTATGATTATTAGCCGATCGTCATAGAAATAGTGTTAGAAGATGCGGATGCAGGTGAGAAGTGCATTCGTGTTGGAAGTGTTGGAATTTTGAAAATCAGTTAGTAAATTTTTGAAAATGTTTGAAGAAGAGATTTGTTTTTTTTTTAAGAATTAATTAAAGCTGGAGTAAATTATTGACCGATCTTAAAAGTAATGGTGTTAAAAGATACGGAAGATTTTTTATTTTTTACTTACAGAATAGCATTATAAACGCATAAAAATAATTCAAAATCTTGAAAATTTAATTGTAAAATGATTGCAGAAAAGTAAAATAAAAAAGGATACTTATTAGGTATTCACTTTTCAAGTAACTAACATTGAACAGAATTTCGAAGTATTTTGTTGTTCTATTTGTCTGTAATGATTTCTTGTCAAGGCTGTTAAAATAAATATGTAATGGAAACTAGGCAAACTTACCTACATATTTTAATATTTTTGTTAGTCTTACACTAAAATGGTTTAATATGTAGTACATAATTTTAGGTTAAGACTATGTAGGTAATAATAAAAATATTAAAAATTTTCCATAAATTCTTCTTTAGCTGACCGCCATGTGAAAATAGTAAAAACATGGACGAACTCTACCAAAAACTGTTCCCGCAAGTAAATCTCTGAAGTTACCAACCAAAGCATCGTGAATAGGCGCGTAAAACAACGAACAACCATTCATTTAGGGTTCTTCAAGTTACGTCAGCGGCTTATGAATAAAGAGGGAACGCTGCAAGAAAAATAAGGGGGTTATTCAAAAGGAAAAGTTTTTACGCAAAAGGAAAATGACTAAGAAGTGGATTATCGTCCGTCGCCGACACGAGTTTTGTAGGTTTCGTGGCCGAATCCGAGAACAAGTGTTTTTTTATCGCCCTTTAGGAATGTAAGGGTATGTATTTTGGAAGAAAAGATTTTCCATTCTCAGCTCATCTTGGTGCAATCTGTCTTTTGAGCATCAACAATTATTTCGGACTGTCATTATTTGTAACTTTTTAACTTTAACAGAAATTGATCATTGTTTTCAGTATGCAAGTGTAGTCAACAAGACATCATGAGGTTCAAAATAACCTCACATTAAGAGCAGTGCATTCCCAAAATTGAGGTTAACAAAGAAAACCATAATTTGTCAAGACTTATCGCTCCGCTTCGCAAACAACACATAAAGGTGACGAAAATAAGAACCTATTTTCGTTAAAAGCGCCTCCCACGAACGCGACTTCGGATGTGGCCGTGATAATTGTCGTTCCGCGATAAATGAACAATTTCCGTCACCGTGATTGGTACACAAGGAGACCTACATCGTCTTATTACCTCTACCTTTTTACGAATACGTAGTGAAGTCCGAAGTGACACTTTTTTATCGATGTTTTATGTTGCCCAACAATGGAATAACACCACGCGTTCTGTTAAACATCAACAATTCTGAAAGAATCCGTGAGTTGAATTGAATTGAATACTGCAATTAGCTCGAGGTATGAAACTAGTTTTTTTTTATATTGTCTACAATTTACGAAATAAATCAGTCTGTAATTTAGAAAATTACACCTACAAGTCAAGTTATGTTTAATATTGTAATGTAATCATGACATCACTCCCACTACAATCAAGTCAATTTATCGCTTTGCTAGCCGCATTTCTCTTGTTTATTGTGATACTATACTAATTGAATGACTAAGCTTTGATAGGATTCTTATATCTCATTTATTATAAATAACACAATTAAGTTATAATTTATGTTTTGTTTGTGGAAAGATATTTCTTGTAACAAGAATGTTGATAACCGAACTACGTATATTGAAATAAGAGCAACCATAAGGTTTATCGTAGTTTTAAATAATAATTTAATAGAAAACTATCAATTTATTATTTAAGTAAGTAAGTACAGTCACAGTATAGTTTAATCTTGATATGTATTATTGATAATACTAGTTATTTTTTTAAATGAGCCTAGGCAAAAAAAAATATCGATAGCCATATCGATATCGGTTGTGTCCAACCCTATCTTGTCCTCCATATGGAGTCGGATTCGTTACAGGACATTAGCGCCGGCAGGGCATCGATTCCCAGTGATGGGATCGCCGGTACTCTGTGAAATTGTGGGATTTGGGTAACGGATTAACTCTACCTTCTAACTCAATTAAACAGGTGCCACATTTGCTGTATTGAAATCTTTTGGAGACCTTATTACGTAAGAGCAAGGCAACTGTAATTTAATTTAATAAATTGCATTTTTTTTAAATTTGATTTTCCTGTTATCATTTAGTCTGCTTAAAATAAAAGTTTAATGATAGTCCGGTCAAAATAGACATTCACCCTTGCATAAATTCCAAAGAAGCTAAAATTTTGCATGAACGTTAGGGATATCATTATTATGAAATTGTTTATATGCAGCCCCTTCCATCTCATGTGTGAAAAAAAAACGCATGAGCAAAGTTCAGAAAAAAGGGTTTCTTGGATTTTTGAACAAACGGTTAATTATATAACAAAAATAACCTCAACAAAATTGAAGATCATGCAATTATCAATAGGTAGGTATAATTATAACCGAAAATTAGTGGTACCCTCTACTATGTCCACAACAGTCGGGACATTAAAAAGACGATGATGGACGATGACTACAGTATTTAAATTGTTTCAGTTCAACAATGATTTTAATTTTGTCAGTTAGACTTTACTTACGTAGGTAGTTTTTTGCATTGAAACG
Source organism: Crambus lathoniellus (assembly GCA_949710035.1). Taxonomy (NCBI): domain Eukaryota; kingdom Metazoa; phylum Arthropoda; class Insecta; order Lepidoptera; family Crambidae; genus Crambus; species Crambus lathoniellus. The sequence goes on from OX453307.1 coordinate 13,445,216, forward strand.
AAGGTTTTTTATCTTAGCTTCAAACTAATCTACACTTTTAAATTAACGAAAAATTTTCAAAGTCGTCGAGAAATGTTCGCTACATCGGTGAGGGACCTCTTAATTTTCCTTGACTAATTTTCAGAGATAAAGGGAACTGCCTCCGCAGCGAAATACCCTGAACCTTTGACATTTGGACGACTTAAACAATTCTCTCAAAATTCAAGGGAACGCAGTAAAATATTTCAAAGATTCAATGTCTCACTTCGTCTCATTTTAATTAAATTTAAAATTTGTGATTTAAATTCATGAGATTACAAATTGAAATTAAACTTGAAAATCTATCAAAATCATTAAGATCAAACAATGCAACATTGATAAATTTATATTTTAGAAATCCTGTTTCATTTTCTTGACAATAAACCATAAAGTTTAAATTTAGTTCTAAGTTTCTTAGCAATATCTAACTATACATTAATTTCATGTTTAATCTTGGATGCTCACTGAAGTAAGGCATAGGTATCAAAGGCAGACAGAGATGGCCTTATCAAAATTCAATATCTTAATATGTGTTGGAAAAGGACGGTGAGTACTTACGGCCAGACTAATCTAGATGAAACAATGTTGCGACTCAATCCAGTCTTCATTGGGGGACAGAAAGTTTAGTATCAAGAATTCTCTACGTCGCCGTCGAGGTATTTTCAACTGTTTTGCTTTCGGCATAGGATTTCAATTTGAATAAGGAAATTCTTGTAGCTTTGTAAATTAAGGAGGTTAGTTATTTGTTACATTGTAACAATCTGCGTGGATCTAAATGTCATTAGGCAGCAATTCCACGTACTTAGGTGTACGATCATTATATCCATTATATTATTTATTCAAATTGCTCTATTCGTGTTTTAATTAAGTAGGTATTACTTTGCCTACCTACCGCAACGGTATTCATTAAAGATATTCAATGCTTCGACATGCACTTTAAGTCTTATCTGCATATAGGTAGGTAGGTAGTTAGTACTATTTAATTTATTAACGTATTTATTCCTAAACCTACGTGTACCTAACTGAAGCACATCAAATACACTGTGTGCCTAAATTAATACCTACTTACTTTGCTATCTATTTTAAGAAAAAACATTTGATGTTTTATTACATATATTTTAAGTAGGTATAGATAATTATTTAGATTTGAGTAATAAAACTGACTAAAAACCTGATAAACTAATTTAATGTACAAATAGGTATTATGTCGTCCGTCACCCAACAAAACTCTCTTAGATTTTTCTCAATTAAAACCAAATTTTGGTTTCGTTTTAAAAGAGGCTCCTTTTCATGCTTTACAACAAATAATGAGCAAAAAATATTCAATTTGAAAGCAACAATGAGCGGATAATTGCTCTAAGCGAGCGAAGGAACAATCAGCTAGAAAAACTATTTGCCGTGCACCCCGCCTCAGAGAGCCGAGTGCCCGTCGTCGCCGCCCCTCGGCACGAATCAAAATGGCTGCCAACGCACAGCTGACTCTGCGCTGGATTCTACAGACAGATTTTGGCGCTTCCATCTTGTCAATGTTTTTTTTGATAGAATTAATATTGGATTGACAGTTTTGGGTGGTTACATTTTGGCAAGATTTTTTTGTTAACTAAGTTTAGGTCTGTGTATGGTTTTGAGCTACTCTATTGTGCTTTTGTATTAGTAGGTTGACTACAGAGTCGGCTGTGTGCTTATTATGCTTCCATCTTTTCCAGGGTTTTTTTAGAAGTGAACGATACAATATTTTGCGTGGTGACATTTTGTCCGCGATGTTTTTTTGTGTTATCAAAGTGTGAGATCAGTTGTTGGCTTTGCGTTAAGGCGCTACTCGGAAAAATATGGACTTTTTGATTTAAAAGTATAGGACGGTTACAGTTGTTAAAAATCTGGTTATAAGATATATATTTCTTCATACCTTTATCTAGAATCGTATAGTTTCAAAAACACGATTTTATGATTTTGCCTCGACACTTTTTATTTTCGAAAAGACCTCTAAAAAATACGAAAAGTGAAGATTATTCTTAAATGGGGTTACTTACACTATTGGAAATTGGTTTAATTAGTGGACACCAATAATATTGAGGATCGTATAGAAGCATTTTTTTTAAATCGCTGTAGTTTTTTAATACGAAGTGATTTTGTGTTTTTTGCCTAATCTGCAAAATCGGTCTCGCTCCCGCGCGCGTCGTTTTCTCATTGCTATCTCGCTTCAGCACATTTTTTCCGAGTATCGCCTTAATTTGTAGTAAAGAAAGACGTCTTCATACATGGACTTGAGTAATACGATTGCCTGTTTTTAAAGCAAAATAAACTGTCATTATTAAAGTTTATTGTATTTCAAATTTTAGGTTCCTTCTAGTTTTCTATTAAGTAAGTAGTTCAATATTAAAATCGGGTTCATTTCTTAATTTATTTTATTAAATTAGATTTTAACAATGGGTCAATACTGTATTTTTTTCCTAGATTGTTTATTTTTAATTAACTTTAGCTAGGCTTTTAACCGTATAATTAGGAAAAAAAAAAATCTGTGCAATTTTAAAATACTTACCTAAATTATTAAAATAAAAAAACTTACTTACTTATACAAAACCATTTCTCATTTCAAAAGGTATCCGTTGGTTAAAATATACCTACCAACACACCTACCTACCTACTTATACGCGCTTACTTGCCTTTAATAACTCTTTAATCTTCCCAAAAGATAATATTTGACTTTACTCTGTACAAGTTGCCTTGTGCCGACTTTATGATATTAGGTTAAGTTCGCTCCGAAAGGATTAAGAAGGCTCTTAATTCAACGCTCCGGGCCGAAATAAATTTAACGTTTCTGGAGCTTATGAAGAAAAACTCGTGATGTAGAATCGTAAGCTCTCTCGAAATATCTCGAGATATACTCTCCGTTTTTAATACGGGAGAAAAGTTTTATACTTTGCTCGGAATAGATTTTAGAAGACTTGAGCTAAAAATATTATGTGGATTTGAACGACAATTTTATTTAGAATTTAGTTTTAGCGTAGATACCTATTTATAATTCATAATTGTAAGTAATATGTATTGTTTTCTGAACGTTCCTTTATATTTATTTTACCTATTTTTATTAGAGGTTATTTATTTGAATAAGTATGTAGAACGGAATACTGGATCAGACGTTACGAAATTGACACCCTGATTTTTCTTTTACCTACATACGTATTTTTTTACTAATACACGTTTTTAAATCTAAACTAATAAGTAAGTATGTATAAAAATTATTTAAATTTTTACTTTTTTTGCATTTACAATGCAATTTTTATAATAGAAAAATGGAAAATTAAGTATTTTAGAAAAAACCGACCTGTCTCACAACTAGCTCCGATCCCGAACCCACGACCTTTCGCTTTCCGGGCGACTGTTCTAACCACTGAGCTACGGAGATGAAATTACGTTGAAATTAAGTTGTTAACTTGCAATAGTAATTTCATCTTTAGCGATTGTAAAATACCTGGAAAGGCATTTCTTTCGTGTGTAAGGGTAGTAATACCTTCACATTGATGAAATTAGCGCTTGCTATATAGCGCGTAAGAAATATTGGATAAATTCGACGCTTCTCGTAACGACTCCGTAACTCAGTGGTTAGAGCAGTCGCCCGGAAAGCGAAAGGTCGTGGGTTCGAGTCCCATCGGAGCTAGTTGTGAGACAAGTCGATTTTTTCTAAAATACTTCATTTTCCATTTTTCTACGTATATAAATTTGTACTCGCATGTACACACTGCTTTAACAATGCAGATACGTGCGGTAATTGGAACGATTCGCCTCCAATTTTATTTTCCGGCTCAATTTTATTTTATTTTCGGAGCTCCTGGAATGGAAGGTAATTGTAGGCCACGAAGGGTTCCCTCCGGGGAATAATCGTGCGAATATAGCAAGGCCTCCGGGAGAGTTTAATGCAAGGCAATGGCGGCCCGGTCGGGCTCCGCTGGACGAAGGACCGGCATTATCGAGATAACGAGTTTCGTAAAAGCGGCTACGCGAACTAATGAGTCTACTGGGCGACCCGACTTTGGGAACATTTTCATACAACGAAACATAAAATTAAGTGAGGATGATTAATTTTCATCACAATGTTTTAACACAAAAAAATATTATGGTATGTAATTTAAATTTAAAATGTCATCGGTTAGACATAATGCATTATTATATAAAACGACAGTTTTGAGCTAACAAGAAAAGACGAATTTGTCGTATATTTTTTATGAAGCGGCCATAAAAAATGGAGCCGTCGTTTAGTCAAACTTTCGGCGAAAGAGACGTAGAGCGGTTCAACTAATGCGTGGATTAAACGGAGTATGAAATGGCTGGCCTACCTTTACGGGAGGCTTTCGGTGCGCAATTTACCGTAGTAGATCCTATAGAGGTTGTGAGATAAACTAGCGTAAGAGTAATGAGGGAGTGATAAAGCGAATATGATGAGAGGATACTCTAAGGATACTCACAGGTGCGTCTGGGCTCTGGCCGGCGGGCGAATAGCCGAGCGCAAAGCTCTGAATATTTAAGAGAATGAAAAGCGGACACCGGCTGGGCGGACCCCTTTTAAAAATGCACTGCACTTAGGTTTTACTGCAGACTTCCAGGTTGGTTGGGCAGATATTCTGCAGACCAGACAAGAGTGCATCGTATAAAGAAGGTGGGTTCCTTAGAACGCCTCTAAGATATAAACGATACTCAGTCTAAACGTGTCGGCGAGTGACATTAAACTAAAGCTAAGAATAGTTATTTTCACTTTTTTGCATTCACAATTCAACTTTGATAAATTGAAAATTAAGTAGGTACTTATTAGAAATCGATTTTTCTGATACAATTTTTTTACTAAGAATAGTTTCAAGATGAACCAGAATTTTTATAACGCTAAATAAAATTATAACACAGCACAGTGGTACACATTTTATATTTTTCACATAGAAGTTTACACATGACTACTAAATAATTAATACTTTTTTCAATACCTAAGTAAAAAGTAGGTATATAATAAAGTTCTTTCCAATTATTTCTAATTAGAAAGAAGCGAGCTACGATGTTAATAAGGGCGAATTCGGAAACCTAAATGTACCGTAACCTTATTTAATATTAAGGTTCTCCCGCTCCGGGGATTAGAAGCATGCTCCATTTGAATAATTTCCTCGTTGATTTGAGCTAAAAAAAACCCCATGTATTATTCAAATGTATTTAAATAGAGTATATTAGAGTGTAGGTGTACTTACGCAAGAAAAAATCATTTCATAAAGTTTTGAGTCAAGTAAACTAAGTTAGAAGCAGAGTTTCATGCTAAAGTTATAAGTGTTTGTTATGAATAGTTTGCCAATGTCAATGTAATGTATAAAAATGAGTAATATCTTTTTATATATACAATTTTTTTTTACTCGACTGCCCTATAAAAGTAGTTTATTTAACATATAAGTACAACAATTACTTATCTAAAATAATAAACTAATTAAAAACAATTTGAAACAATGCCATCGTCAACAAAGAAGGTAACGAAAAGAAAATGGGAAGCTTTTATTTAGATTTTCAATTATTTTTATAAATTTTTGTTTGAAAAAGTTTATATAAAAGGTTATTAATTTATGTACCAAAACAATGTTTGCTTAATTTCCTCCTCAAAATTCCCTTCAAAATATAATTTCACTTCAAAATTATTTACGGCTCATTAAAGGAGCATAATGCGGTCCCGCGAATTGGGAGCGATCATTTGCAACTGCGTTATTTCTGCATAATCGAGTTTGAGCTCAGTTTACATGCAAATGCGGCTACAATGAAACAAATGAAATTGCTTGGGGTAATTTTGGAGTGTTCATCTAAATATATAATCATAAATAAATGTTTAAAGTAGATTTCAACTTAATATTTTTTCAACAAGATTATCCTAAGAAATATTTAGGTAGGTAGGTGTCACAATATAACAATATAAAGCTTTTTATTAGAAGTGCCTATTTGTGTTTCGAATTGATTAATGATAACATCTTTAACTAAATCAATTTTTTGGAATAATTATTCTGATTATTATTATGCGCGAAACAGCATTACTATGAATATGAAAACAAAATACAAAGGCATACCTACATAATATTATATGTGGGTCTCCTGTTTTTATAAAGATGTTTAGGTAAAGATATATTTAAAATATAGTTATTCTAAAACCAATTTATTCAATACTCTTAACATTACATAAGTTTTCTCCTGTATGTATACATACATACACAATATGAATAAGGCAGCGAGGCGTACAGGCGTCGACAGCGATTGATATACGGAGAGCGCACGCTTGCTGACTCACAACTATCGGATTTGACGGCGGCGTGTGGTACAAGTTAAGAGATGACAACGAGGAGAATAAGCTACAATTCTGCTATAAATTTATCCAGATGGGGTTGTGGGTGGCAATTATAACAAATTAATAAAATTGTACACATAGGAATGTAAAAAATATAAAGGTAATATGAATAAAGCAGCAAGGCGTATGGCGTATGGGCGTCGACAGCGATTGATACTTATACGGAGAGCGCACGCCTGCTGACTCACAACTATCGGATTTGACGGCGGTGTGTGGTCCAAGTAACGAGGTTGGAGCAAAGCCGAGGGGTTAATGTTACTTTTTAGTAACATTTGTTACCTTTTGGTAACAAATAATTTCCATAGATGGCGTTGTTGCTGGTTATTAATACAATATAAGTTTCTGTTATATATCTATAGATATGTTTAAATATATACAATATGAATAATGCAGCGAGGCGTACATGGGTACGCCTCGCTGCATTATTCATATTGTATATATTTAAACATATCTATAGATATATAACAGAAACTTATATTGTATTAATAACCAGCAACAACGGGTCAACTGCTATTGATATTATATATTAAATTATCGTTAGACATATTTAATTCACACACGATGGTAGTTCAGCGCATTTTCGGCGTACAGTGCGAAATTATTTTTATAAATATTTTCAAAATCGATTAGCTGTCTATAGCTTGGCCAGCAAAATGCCCAGATGAAACAATTAGGTATGCATTTGTATTATTGCGACCTCATTTAAAAGCTAAATAAATGAGGATACCTATTTAAAGATTATTTTGCATACTTCTTAAATGTCTTAGGACGTTTATAAGAAGATTTAAGTATACTTTCTATAATTGTAGAAAATAATTAAAAAAAACATGCATTTTATTTATTATATTATTTATTTTAATTAAAAAATTGTTTTCTCTTAGACAGTATTAAAAACAGCTGAAAAATAACGGTAGATTAGTTTTATTTTTTCTTTTCAAAAAGTTAAAACTGGAGTAAGTAATAACGTAATTAATTCAATCATTTGGGCTTATTATTTGCAAGTGAACAAGTGTTATGAATAATTTATAAAACATGTACTCTAGAAGTTATGTAATTTATATCACATTATAATATTTATCATTAATCTGTTATTTAATAAGTACTTTGAAGTCGGGCGTGAAACATGTACATTTTTTTGTTGTTTTTGTTAAAACGCGTCCGACTTCAAAGTACTTACGTTATTTGGTGTGAATACAGTATTAGAGGGATTCTTTCTTACTTTTGTGATGTCATTTTTTTGAAGGCGGTTTTACTTTTTTATAAAAATAATTTTTATTTCACTCTTTTTAGTGTGTCATGCAGGTAATTTACGTGTATTCTGGTAATATGTTATCAAACTGAGAACCTCCTTTTTTGAAGTCGGTTAAAATACCTTAAGGTATACCCCTTTCCAGAAAAACAAGAATCATCTGAATCGCTTTAGCAAAGGAGTTATGCCTAATGTAATGATACGTAATAAATTCACATTAAGTGGTAACGAAAACGACAGTATTTTCAAGATTTCCTGAAAACTACTGAACCGATTTCAAAATTTCAAAAAGTGGGAGCAACTTGGGAAAATACCTGATGTTAAAACGTTTGAATCATTTCATTGGTTTAGCCGTTTTTGAGTAATCGGTGTACATCACTACATAGTATAAAACAAAGTCGCTTTCTCTGTCCCTATGTCCCTTTGTATGCTTAAATCTTTGAAACTACGCAACGGATTTTGATGCGTTTTTTTTTTAATAGATAGAGTGATTCAAGAGCAAGGTTTATATGTACTTTTTATCCCGATATTCCCACGGGAACGGGAACCACGCGGGTGAAACCGCGGGCGGCCGCTAGTACATATATAAAAAAAAACGCGACGAATAGATAACCTCCTCCTTTTCAATTTTTGAAGTCGGTTAAAAATATGAAACACTAGCGGATCCTCGCGGTTTTACCCGCGTGGTACCCGTTCCCGTTGGAATGTCGGGATAAAATATATCCTATGGCACTCGGAAAGAATGTAGCTTTCCAATGGTCAAAAAATTTACGAAATCGGACCAATAGTTTTTTTTTATCCCCGACGGGGTAGCACTTAGCCTTCATCACACCTGATGTAAAGTGGTGATAAGGCTGAAGGTTGAAGCGCACTACTCCCAGAATCCTCAATCAATCACTGAGGAACTGGCTATCTTATCTCTAACTGCCGGAACACAGTTATACACAATAGTTTCGGAGCCTATTTGATGCAAACAAACAAACAAACAATCAAATTTTTCCTCGTTATAATATTAGTATTTAAAGTGCAAAGAAAAATTAAATTATATGCGTATTTTTCGTATAATTTAGACGTGTATATTCATCGAACCCATACATGGGTCCGTCGGCACAAGCACTATAGGTACCTACATTTGATTTTTGAATAAACAAATTATCTTTTATATTTCATAGTAAGACCTTAGCCAATTGCGACACTTTTGAAGAATTGGACAACAGAGAAGTTTCATGTCCAGACTTCATCACATTTGAATCACCAAATAACGTAAACGCTGATGTTACTGATGAACATTCTGAAGATAAGGATGCCAAATGCCAAAATTTTTTTGGCATGATTGGATTGATTACGGCTACTTTTCTTGCTTTCCTGGTCAGGGAGACAAGGAAGCACGGAGTTGCTCGAGATGAAATGTTTTTGGTCACCCATCCTGGGACCGACCATTGCGAAAGTTGCTTAACCTCAACGATCGTAGACCGAGTGCAGTAACCACTACGCTACTGGCTAGTAACCACTGCTCCACGGGCTAGTAACCACTGCGCCACGGGCTAGTAGCCACTGCTCCACGGGCTACTAACCTCTGCTCCACAGGCTAGTAACCACTGCGCCACCTATTTATAATATATAGGTATAAAAATACCTATATATTTCCATTAATATTGTATAATGCGAGTTTTAATCCGTTAAAAAGTTGTTTTACAATATAACAATCATTCAATAAAACAAACTTCTTCTATAGCTAATTAAAATGCAGTTTTAAGAATACCTATTAAACGATAAGGTGACCACTAATAAAACCTCATTGACTTTTTAAAAATAAGAATCAAATCGCTTCTCTCTCTTCTCTTGCGCCAACAAGCTATACTTTTCATACGTGGAATTTTTACGTAAACTCAGTGAGTTAGCTACCTACGCTAGGGAATTTATTTCGTAACCTTTCCAATAGTTTGATGCGTCCCATAGCACAGTATAGAGATAAAATAATAAAGAGATTAGGTTCTCTATACGGAGCCTTAAAGATTTGATTGTAAGCTATAAAATTAAGTAGATAAAAAGTTCGCTGCGGCTTAAACAAGATTTTTGATAACAACGTTACTCGATGAATGAAGGTCTATAACGGTTTGGAAGTATTTTAGAGGATTATCTCTGATATAACCTTGATATTCTTGTATTGAGAATATAGTATACCTACTTTAGCACCTACGCCTTCTTCGATTTTGTTTCAATTTGAAAGAAAAGCTGATTCCATCTTCAGTCAGGGGCCTTACTGTGAACCGCCAAAAAGTGTTATAGTAATATGGTAAGAGAAATAGCGCTATACGCAGTGTACAGTCACGAGCAGTAAACAAAACTACTTATTCTGTGCCACAAAAGTCATTCAATATTGTTATACGACATAGTCCTGTTGTTTAAGATATTATTACTCGGACTGTACTGCTCCGTCCTCCAATCAACATTTATATGACTATATTTGACAGCTCGCAGCAAGCATTTATTTGTAGTTTTACATCCGTTAGTTAAATTATTAATAATATAATAAGTAGTAATGTAAATATTTAAATTTTTAGTTCTTTGCATTCACGATGCAATTTTTATTACTGAAAAATGGAAAATGAAGTTTATAATAACGCTGACTATACAGCGAGTAAGAAGTATTGGATAAATTCGACGCTTCTCGTAACGACTCCGTAGCTCAGTGGTTAGAGCAGTCGCCCGGAAAGCGAAAGGTCGTGGGTTCGAGTCCCATCGAAGCTGATTGTGAGACGGGTCGATTTTTTTAAATACTTCATTTTCCATTTTTCTGTAATGTAAATAGTTATTAATAAGATTATATCGCAGGACCGATCGTTGTGGAGATCCTTGGGGGAGGCCTTTGCCCAGCAGTGGGCGTCGTTCGGCTGGCTACGTATGGCTTGTGGTATTTTACTATGACATTTTTCATAAACTTACAGAATCGCATTGTAGGTATAATGCATAAAAATAATTTAAAATCTCAAGATTACATAAGTAACTGTATTCAAAATTTCTGCAACCCAATGTACTCGTAATATAGATTCAATTTATTTCCAGTGAAAATTTTACGTGCGTCTTCAACATAAACTAATCAATTTACTTATTTCATATACCTACCTAGGTAGATAGAGAGTGTAACAAAGTTTCACTTTAAACACAAACTTCACTTGTAATTAGAAAGGCACTAGAAAACCGAGTTAATTTGTACTTCCACTACAATTTAATCGGCGACTAGTCATAGAGCTAAAAGCTACAATTTGTAGAGCTGCGTGCTAGTGCGTCACGTAGAGTGGGTTGCGCGTATAGAGTAGGTAGAGCTATATAGAGTAGCTACTTGTAGTTGTAGAGTAGGTACCGACCGTCGCCGCCGCCAATCTAAATAATTGACCCGGCGCTGTCCGCTTGCAACTCTCGTTTTAAACAGAGGAGCTATGGAGTCGTTTCTATTTTTATCAAAATATTTTTGTCACTGGATGAGATGATAAACCATAATACAAAGTTGAATACAAAATTAGATTATGACGGTGAATTATTGATTATTTCGTTATCGTGCTGACTTTTTTCTACTGCCTTAGGAATATATTATGGAATAATTTATAAGCTGATGCTTTAACTCTATTTCCATTTGAGTACAAGAGCCACTTCTACGTATTATATGTTAGGTCCGTTACATGCTATAAACATTTGTTGTCTAAAAACATAAAGTTATTGCTGATTATTATCAAAAGAAGGATATCCGCAGCTTTTCAATAGGTAAGCCTATAAACTGAAACGTTTCCGCATCTATTTTAGGGCAAAGCACATTGTTTTGATTTTATTGGCATCATTTGAATGGATTTCGTTTTGAAATTTAACGCTGAAAGTTGTAGGTGCGTTCACCACACGCTTTTTGACAGTTTGCTTGGCTAATTAAATATGGTGGACAGTTACATACATGATAAGAGGGATACGTACATACATATATGTACTGACAAAGTCCCATATGAATAGTTAATGTTTTTATACAAAAATAGTATAATTTACAGTAAAAACCTATTCAATGGAGCTTAATTTCAAAACGTAGTTCTAGATTTATTACTTAAATGTATGTGTTAAAATCTAAATAATCTTCAATAATGTTCTTTCACTTAAGACTTGCTATTGTTTTCTTGCATTTATTAATCAGGTAGCTACAACTTCTAATATTCAAAAATTCAGTGTAGGTAAGTACTTCTACCATTGTCAAGAAAAATAAGAGAGGCGTATCTCAGTACATATATGGCGTCGGCCATTTTCGACTATTGAATAATGAATAATAAATAGATCCCAGTCGTGACAAGACTATAATGACCGCCAGTGGTTAGACGGGATACAGCAAAATATTTCTTACGATAGAATTTCAAATTAGCTTATACTGGTCAGTTTGAACTTTATAAATGGGGTCTAAAAATAGCAAACATTTATACAATGGAATTTTAATCAGTTCATACTGGCCAGTATTAAGTTTAGAACCTATTTTAGGAAAACGTATTATATATTACCACACATTACTCTGTTACCTGCCAATTTGGACAGACAGACATCTACAGACAGACAATGATGGATAGAGAAGAAAAGATGGAATAGACTGAGAATGATGTAGGTAGGTAATGATATAGAGACTAAAGTAAAAAAAACCGGAGAAAGAAAAATCAAATAGATTGAATCTACGAGATGATATAATATAGACTCTGTCTTAAATTAAAACATTATAGAAACCGTACAATAAATAACTTAACACTAATAACATATTTTTGAACGTCATAATCTAATATTTTTTCTCGTCAACTCTACGCCCTCCAGTTTCCGAATATAACAGTAAAGGGTGGAAGTAAGAAGTAAAAAGAGGAAAAAAGTGTATTATTAGTCTCTTACCGAAATGGAATTGGAACATTTCGTAGAAAATTCCAGAAAATATTCGCTTCGCTTTACTTAGCTACGGGTAGCCATCATACTTTCGCCGCGCGCCTACCTACCGAGCATAATGTTATTTCAAGTTTGTAACTTTATACTTTTTTTTTCATCCCGTTCCGTTTCTTTGAAAAGCTCAATATAGAGCTGCGTGAAACGTTATATAGACTTAAGACTAATAAATATACTAGTCATAAAGATATAGATTGTGTTCTTTCTTATGTATTTTTATTAAAAGATAATGAACAGCAAAACCCTCGTACGTAAATAGTCTATATATTTATAGATTTTACGCCTAGACAAAACGCTATTTAAATGTTGAGTTCTAGGCTATATTTTTTTATTCCCTGACAAAATCTGTTGCAATTAAAAAGGTTAAATAACCCTTTAGTTAACCAAAAAAATGTTGACCACAAAATCTGTTTCGTAACTGATTTGTTTCCAATCCTATTCAAAGTTTGTATCTCAAAGATTGTTACAGTATAATTAAGCGATCCCCATATTTCCATGCAACATTATCACATTCCGAATCGTTATATTCTAATAGCACGATAATTTTCGAAAATGAACCTGTCAAACGTCGATATTATGAAGATTTTATGTATTTTATTCCTTTGACGGTACCGCCAAGACGGAAAGAATAATGATCTCCGGCCAGTCTTTATTGTAAAGTCATACTAGGGGTGAAATTACGACCCTGACAGGTGTGAAACTGAAATTAACTTCTTATACTATATTATATACCGTTTTTGTAACGCCGACTTCTTATTAAACGAGGGAAGGTAATGAAATAGTCCCCGGATTTTTCTTAACAGCGACTTTCCCAGCTTAATTAACACCCTGATTACTCAATTCGGGCGCAGGGTTTTATGAAGTTATTTGTGTAGGAATTGTGTGTAATGCGATCGACAAACCTGCGTCGGAGTTTCGTCATGCCCCGCCTTCACTACCTGGAATATAAAGTGCGTGATTAGAATACTTTCATACGTCTAGCGAGGCGTTGTAAACAAAATTACTGTCAGAGTAAAGGTCATAGCACACGTCAACTTGGCAAGGGATTGTCACCGTATCGCCTTTCGTATCGTAAGCAAACGTAACCAAGGCGTAGTACCAGCAGCCTCCTATACGGCAACTCGGCTACAGCTAGGCGAAGCTCTGCGCTTACGGCTTGCCGACCGCTGGTTCAGGCGATTACTTTACACATCTCGCCGTAACTTACGATACAATAGCGAGACGCCGCATTTACGGCTCGCCGACCACTGGTTGAGGAGTTATCTTGAACATTTTCAAAGTTTTGGGGCATCGAATTTTTTATTTTAATTAGACAAAGAGGGAACGACTGTTTTTGTGACGTCACCAAGTCAGTAGCATCATAGTCTCGCCACAGAAGATTTTGTTTTAAAAAGAAATAGCAACACTCAAAATTAAACAGCTCATAATTCGCTTGTTATAAAACAGATTCAAATTAGTTTCCACATTTGGTATTCTTAAATGTAATATTTTTTAACTTCACCATTGAGTATATGACCATGGTATAGTCAAAGAATACTATAATATTTCTAACGTAGTATTAGTCACCGGAAAATAAAAAAAAACGGAAAATTTATAAATTTCCTAAAAAAAAACCACGAAATTTAAGGCAATAGCTTCGCTGCGCTTCGCGATCGCCTTAAATTTATAACCTATCACGTGTGCTACAAGACTTCCGTAAATTTATAATTTTGATAGGAAATTTATAAATTTGCGGTTCTTGTTATTTTCCGATGACATATTATACATTTCAAAAAGAGTGAAATACCCTATTCCGGTAAGGGCGCGATTAGTGGGGAATTTCATAAAAAAAATTTGGAACGGCACGAGTTGATACGGTGACGATCCCTTTCTAAATTGATATGATTGTGTGCTATGACCTTAAATGCACAAGTGAAAATCCAGCGGGGACATACTGGTTCCGTTCTGTATTGGTTGAGTCGTGACGTCAGTTATCGGTTAATCTGGTCAACGACCCCGCTTTAGATTACCTCTGAGGTCAACTTTATGCAGATACTAATGCAACATGATACGATTTGGTAATTGTGTACCTGCATTTACATGGGAAACACGCGTATAGTGATAAACTTTTTAATGCACGCAATGTTTATCTGGTTAATGTTTATGAATTAATTATTTCGTTAGTCTTGGCAGACTAGCCAGCTGTGACTTCGTCTTCGTAGATATAAAGGGGGTAGCGTGATAAACCTCCGACGCATACGAGCCACAAACGGCGCCACTTGAAGCTAGAAAAAGAAACAAGTGACGTGACGTCTGACGACTACCGCGACGGCGTTCATATAATACCTATGTAAAGCTGGGCTTAGACCAAACGAACATAGAGCTAGATGATGGGCCATCGTGTACAGGGGCAGTTTGCGTTGGTCGCAGACGGCAATCACACGCAAACCGGCCCTGTACACGATGGCAACATGATCGGCCATCCTATACTGGGGGCTTTAGAACGCTTTAAGCTCCTGTTCGCGCGCTCTTTAGTGCCGCTTACATCAAGCGAGCGAGCAGTCTTAGAATGCTACATAGAATCTATGCAAGCATCTATAGAACAATGAAGGAATGTTCTATCCTAAGGGCCTAGACAAGTAGCTTTCTATTATCAATATCGCCAGTAGAATATAAATAAAATGTATGGGATTGACATTAGCGGTCACGTGGCATTTCAATCGCTAATGTCAATCCTTCAATGACATGAAGTAGGTACTTTATGTCATTGAAGCAGTATTGATTAGCCGCTTAACGTGTTACTGTAATTTTTGCTTAGTATTGTCACAGAATAATATGTGTATATATGTTTAATAATATGGGTGAATTGTAACTTTGTTTATGAAAATAAATTCTTTAATTCTTAATTCTTAATCCCATACATTTGTCTTTCTTTTCTACTGGCGATATTGATAATAGAAATCCACTTGTCTAGGCCCTCAGGAGAGAACATTCATTGTCTACAGGGTCTGCTTACTAACAGAATTTGACGGAGAGGGTATAGAATGAGCATTCGCTCGTTTGATGTAAATCCGGCTAATGAAAACTACAGGAAAGTGGTCGATGGCAGCATTTTGTGGTTGTAGTCGGTTGCCCGTGTGCGGCCAGGCTTAGATTTTGTGCGTCAGCTTTGCTTTTGCATTCTTCCACATTTTTCTATGAATGCATGTAAATAAGAAGGAAGGATCTAAACTTCTCACCCTTCTAATAAATTATGTGTCCACAATATCCATACTAATATTTATAAAAGTGAAAGTGTGTTTGTTTGTTAGTCAGTTATATTTGGTATGGGGATAGTTTGGGGGCTATGGATAAGACAAAGGCTTCTTTTTATCCCAAAAAAAAGCACTTTCCCGTGGGATAACGTGTCGTGTAAGTACTCCTTGCGGGCAAATCTGCGGGCGGAAGGCTAGTTTCAATAAAATTGTATCATACATAAGTTCTTTCATGAAAAACAACAGTAAATGGGCATAATACTTACAAGATTTTGTTGGTAGGTATATTTAAAAAAAACTTATTGATAAATGAAGTAGGTATAAGAAAAAATTCGACCCATCTTACAATTAGCTCCGATGGGAGTCGAACCCACGACCTTTCACTGTCCGGGCGATTGCTCTAACCACTTAGCTACCTACAAAAATAGTCCTTAGAGCATTAGCCCGGACATTCGGAAAAAAACTTCTTCTTCATAATACCTATTATCAAATCATCTTCATCATTTCATAATAAATAATCACTGATATTTAACTGATGTTAACCATATTTTTTCATTAAACAATATAGGTCACACAAGCCAAGCCCTCCAAATGCAGGCACATACATTTTTCATTCAATCAAGAAGCTGATGGAGTCGATAAACTTGAGAACAGATGTTATTGGACCCAGACGGACACTTATGACACTTATGGCGGAACCAACACACTTGTCTCGCGATTTTCTTTAAGTGAATAATTTCTTGTTTTGCTCACTACATGTGCAGAGATCCGGCTTATCTCTCGGCCTTAGTAGGTATATGTAATAGGTATATAAATGTAAACTTAAAAATAAACAGGTTCTTAGATCCTGGATCCACTACTGTGGGGAAATAATACTGATTCATAGTTATATCCTGACAAAAATTACTGTGAACTTAATTAATGTTCCTTACATTAATTGTATGTTGAAAATGCATAGACACATACTGATGAAAAATGTATCCAAGGTCAAAAATACATCCATGAACTTTATGACAAACTTATTGATTTAAAACATAAATTTCAAATGTTCTGGAGTTAAATGTTTTTTGTAATCAAATTTCATCAAAATGTTACAGCCTCTAGAGTGTAGTTGTAGTTATGTGTTCATATACCTACTCATTGGAAGTCACCCTCCCTCTAATTTACTAAAGAAATTAGGTCAACACATTACCATAATATAGTGGGAATAGATTCGTTTACACTAATTAACTAGGTATATATTCACCGCGTTCTCCCCACTTCCCACCTCCCAGAACATGTTGCATGTTTGACTAAAATCAAGCTGATAATTGGGTAACATATGTTTAAATTCAATCTACTTATCAGAAAATACTTGACTGCCGACAATAATTAAATCCGATAAATAGCGTTGACGATTTGTTGTTGACAAAACTATAAAATATTTTTTTTAATACAGTTGCTCAAAAAGTGGCGTATTGCAGGGACGTATAGCGTTCGGGATGTGGGCTATTACACACTCGAACTTTTTCTTTACCTTTCCCGAACTCGTGCGTTTTCTTTCCCAACTGTCAAAATATTGTCTATTAAAAAGAAAAAACCAACCACGAAGTTTTTACTAAAAAAAATCATAGAAGTTTTTATGATTCATGCAAATATTTCTAAAAAGAAGCTACTAATTTGTTTCAATATCAGATTTAAAAGTAATTTTAATTATACATTAAATTAATATTAGTATCGGCCAAATTAAATTTATGAATATAAAAAATACATAAAATAGGCTGTATGACCACAGATTACTAAATATGGTATGACGTGCACTATTTACCAAAGGAGTTTGCGCAAGTAAGTGAAAAGAAAATGAGGGACCTTATTTCTTAATTTTCTAAATTAGTTTTTTCTGGTTTTTATTGTGGTAGGTACTAAGTATGGTGGAATTAGTGCAATAATGTGGCTTTAATGGAAAACGATGTGGTATAAGAGAGAAATAAGGAAAGGCGCTCCTGTAGGATTCGGATTGCTTTTGTTAGGTTTCATTTCATTTCATCTCATTTAATTTAATTTTCATTTCATATCAATAAAAAAATTCTACTGAAGCCTTGGCTGTATGATCATAGTTTCCTTTGCCAACCCAGAATGGGTGAAGAACACAAAAAAAAGTCTCTGCTTATATTCTTTTACGATTAGTTAGTTGAGTTTATTGTGTTTTATTATTTTATTAAATTGCTTAATTTTTTCGCAACTGTATTAAAAATAGTTGTTCAGTACACGTGCGGAACCGTCATTGCAACTTGTTCCGACTGTCAACCCTCACCTTCGGCTGCGCCTCGGCTCGGGTAGACATTTGTCGGAACTCTTTGCAATGACAGGCTTTCCGCACTTGTAATGAAATCTACTATTTTAATACAGTTGCTCAAAAAGTGGCGTATTGCAGGGACGTATAGCGTTCGGGATGTGGGCTATTACACACTCGAGCTTTTTCTTTACCTTTCCCGAACTCGTGCTTTTTCTTTCCCAACTGTCAAAATAATGTCTATTAAAAAGAAAAAACCAACCACGAAGTTTTTACTAAAAAATATTCATAGAAGTTTTTATGATTCATGCAAATTTTTTTAAAAAGAAGCTACTAATTTGTTTCAATATCAGATTTAAAAGTAATTTTAATTAAAATTAAAACTTTAAATTAATATCGGCCAAATTAAATTTATAAATATAAATAAGTTGGCTGTATGACGTGCACTGCCATAGGGCGTTTGTGCACTACACTAAATTTTACCGATCCGGAAAAAACGGATGCTTGTATTTTAATAATTAATCATTTATAATAGTAAGAATATATTTATTTCGTGTAGTTTAGGGTTTTAAACATTGAAACAACACGAAATAAATAAATTCTTACAATTATAAATGATTAATTTTTTAAATACAAACATCCGTTTTTTTCCGGATCGGTAAAATTCAGTGAAGTGCACAAACGCCCATAGTCTCTGCTTATAGGAGTTTGCGCGAGTAAGTGAAAAGAAAATGACGGACCTATTTCTTAATTTTCTAAATTGGTTTTTCCAGGTTTTTATTGTGGTACTGTATGGTGGAATTAGTGCAATAATGTGCCTTTAAAGGAAAACGATGTAGAAAAAGTGAGAATTATGGAAAGGCGCTCCTGTAGGATTCGTATTGCTTTTGTTAGGTTAGGTTTCACTTCATTTCATCTCATTTAATTTCATTTTCATTTCATATCCATAAAAAAATTCTACTGAAGACTTGGCTGTTTAGGCATAGTTCTTTGCCTACCCAGAATGGGCGAAGAAAACAAAAAAAATCTCTGCTTATATTATTTTACGATTAGTTAGTTGAGTTTATTGTGTCTTTATTATTTTATTAAATTGCTTCATTTTTTCGCAACTGTATTAAAAATAGTTGTTCAGTACACGTGCGGAACCGTCATTGCAACTTGTTCCGACTGTCAACCCTCACCTTCGGCTGCGCCTCGGCTCGGGTAGACATTTGTCGGAACTCTTTGCAATGACAGGCTTTCCGCACTCGTAATGAAATATACTATTTTTTAATTCTGATTAGGTTGTTACGCCATATCGGTTCGCAAATCCTACGGGCGGCGGCGGGAGACCTTGCGAGAAGAACTGGCAAAAAACTCGTCAAGGGCAATCCTTTTCTCCCTGACATAATATCATACTGAGTCGTCAAATTTAAAAATGAATTTGCACACATAAGTAAGGTCACTTTAACATAGGAAGAATTTAAGAATAATTTATGACTTTGGCATAGAAAACAAATTGGTAGAGTTATAAGCCTGCAACGAATATTTGTTACACCTACCCGCTCTTTAAAATTAATAATGTTTTATTTAATTAGTTGCTCTTTTTTATTTATTTTTGAGTAGTATCTAGATAAGCTTAATTTAGTTTTTAAGAGACTACTAACCATTATTGTAACATGATTATTGACAAATGAATAAATGAAAAATAAATAAAAAAAATGAAATGAAAATATAAATACCTACCTACGCAGAGTAAGGAGTTTCTTATTCCAATTTAAAATGAACTTTTTCAAAGTTTTACATTTTAATATCTGAGGCATAGTCGAGAAAGGGTTTAATTCAGTAATTAGCTTTTGTATCAAATATTGATGCATTTTCCCGTCAACTAAAGTCTATAAAAATGGCACTTACAATATGCTACCATATAGCATAAAACTGTTGTATATTGTTAGTTAATATTTTTTATGATTGTGCAATAAATAATATGAATTAGGTAAAGTGCATAGAATGCGGTCTCGACCAAACGAGAGTTTTTATGTATACAAATTAATATTTTTTATGATTGTGCAATAAATAATATGAATTAGGTAAAGTGCATAGAAAGCGGTCTCGACCAAACGAGAGTTTTTATGTATCGAAATAAGTACTAAATGCATGCCGTACCATGGAACTCTCTCATCAATAAATGTTTGATTCATTTATTGATGAGAGAGTTCCATGCTACTGTTACTTTTGTATATTGCTAAATGTTTGTGTTTACTTTCAATAAATTAAGTAAGAAAATTTTAATTGAAATGCGCGAAAAGCTTTACCAGATGCTACAGAAGTTGTTTTGTTCAAATAATGTTTTGCATTTTTTGTCTCTTAGTTAAGTACATATTTTTGTAGACTCCTCCATAAATAAATGAAACACTAATTCAAATGTATGAAAATTAATGTTATGGAACCTTAGGTGTTCAGTTATTGTTGATCGAAGTATGGAATATAGCACGAGTTAGACTTTATCTTGTTCAAATGTATTTAGCATACTGAGGCTCTCTCTATTACCTGCATTATCTGTCTCTGCCTTTGTTTAAACATGGTTTTGTAGCCTACCCAATAAATAAATAAATAAGATATTAATTGAAATGCATGAACGGTGTCATTAGATATACCTAACACGAGTTAAATGTTTCTGGCTCTTGTTTTCTAGGTTGTTCAAATGTGTTTTGCACACTGTGGCTTTTGTTTTTAGGTAGGTACTTACATGTTTGTACCTATGTAAATAAATAAAGAAATAAAATATTAATTGAAATGCATGAAAAGCATCATCAGAGGAATGAGTATCCTACGGCGCCAGCTGCTGAACAATTTATGGCCGCGCGCAAATTGAAACCGCTCCTGGGAGACAATTGGCGCACGTTATTGTTTTCCTATTGAATTGAAATTTTATGATGACATTTTCAGTTTCGCGATACACGCTGGGAGCCTAATGAAATTGTGCTTGTTGGTAGAGTTAGAGCTACGTAAATACCTAGATGGTTATCATTCGTGATGGGAAACAACATGTGAATATTACTTTGATATCCTACTATATCCTATCCTACTAATATTATAAATGCGAAAGTTTAGATGTTTGGATGTTTGGATGTTTGGATGTTTGTTACTCAATCACGCCATAACGGCTGAACGGATTTGGCTGAAATTTGGAACACATATACTTAGTAACCTGGAGAGGAACATAGGCTACTTTTTATCCCGGAAAAATATGACATTCCCGCGGGATACCGTCATGTAGTCCACGCGGGCGAAGCCGCGGGCGGAAAGCTAGTAATATTATAAATGTGAAAGTTTAGATGTTTGGATGTTTGGATGTTTGTTACTCAATCACGCCAAAACGGCCGAACGGATTTGGCTGAAATTTGGCACGAGGATACTTTGTAGCCTGGAGAGGAACATAGGCTACTTTTTATCCCGGAAAAGTATCGCATTCCCGCGGGATAACGTCGTGTAGTCCATGCGGGCGTAGCCGCGGGCGGAAAGCTAGTTTTTAATAAATTTAATTTTGATGATAATATACTTAAAAAGGCTAAATTTGTCAATTTCGAAATAAAAATATGTCATTTTATTTTATTGTTTAACACTGCTAGATCTCTAATAGTACGTACAAAATACGGTCGGTCGTCTGTACCACTTACGCAACGGATTTTCGCTATTTTCATTAATAGACAGAGGAATTCTAGAGGAATGCATGTATCTCTGAACTGAATTGAATTGAATTCGATTGATATTAGCTATCTTTTTAATCTAAAAAACAGTTAGGCACCAATACCTTAAAGATCAACCACTCTATCCATCATACAATTTGTATGTTCTTTTTCCACGAATAGAAATGATAATTAAATTAATAAATAAATATTTTCTTTCAATCACACCAATTATCTAAGCCCATAGTAAATTTCTTAAGAAACTGTGTCTACGTGAACTTAATAACGGATAAATATATACTTACTTAAATACTTTTTGTTTGTAAATACATAAAACACCCAGACCAAGACAAATAGACATGTTCATGCACACAAATATTTGTCTTGTTCGGGAATCAAACCCGAGACCTCTGGCACAGAAGGCAGGTAGTTTACCCATGCGCCAAATCGGTCGTCACATATTAAAAGTAAAACGTTTGGCCTTTATTTTGATCGTCTAAATTACAATATTAATTACATTAAGTTTAATGCTTATCGGGTTATTGAAAATACAATCTTCGCCGAACATGTTTTTATCTGCACCCGTTCGTTGCAACAATGTAACTATATCATTGGGTTGAGGGAGGAGTGACTTTGCGCGGCGGTCAGCTATTTCTGAACCTCCAATCCTGAATTCCCTCACGATTACGGGACCGGTTTGCAGACATATTTTGTCTGTCGTTATTACTGTGTTATTATGCTGCTTAGGTGTACTATTATAGGTACATTATGTATCTTGCTATAATGACGAAATTCGAAGCGGCATTGAAGTCAATCAGTGGCATTGAAAATACATTGTAAGGCGTATCTTTCTCTTGTTAGCGGAGTGAGTTAAACTTAAATGAAAATACTTTGAATATTATACGTACCTACCGACAAAGTAGAGTCAATTCAGAATTGCAAAGTATAAAACTATTTACAGAATTGACGGCCGAAAGCAGGCATAAATACCTACTCAAAAAATTGTTGTTGGTAAGAGATAAAGATTACTTATAGAGAGAGATGGAGAGAATATTTATAAAGAACTACTTACAGAAAATTGAAAAACACGATTTTTTTACGTTCTGGCTTAATTTATATTTATGGTAGCAGTTTGGCATGTCATGGGCAAACTCGTATTATTAGACAATTCTATATGACTTCTAATAAAACAACAGATAAAAAATTCAATATAAACAATAACAATTCCGATCCACTACTTTCTTATTATGATAAATATCTTCGAACTCATCACATAAAGTAAGGCCAACTAATAATCCAAGTCCAATAAGCATAACCCAATCGTATATCTCTGGATGCTCCTATTTCGTATCTCGGATTACAAGGCCTGAACCGAAGTCGGAAGCACATAGACACTGACGTCTTGCAATAACAATAATGTGGGAACTGGGCGACCTGCCAGGCTCTTATCGATCCGTGGATCGTCCCACCTAACCGAAATATCTAGATCTCCGAATAGTCCCCTTCCAACACCCAAATTCACCCAATTTTAGCACAACCGAGACGGACGCGGGAGACCAACGCGTTCTGGCCCTGCAGATATTCAAGTAGGTCAAAGGGAAAATTTACAAATACTAGCAGAGGGACTTTTTTTTTGGAAAAATAAAGCCAGCGATTTTTTCCGGGTCACAGCAGATAAATGTTTATCCGATAGGAAAATACTCTTCGTAAATAAACTCGAATATTTTCGTAGCGAAACATGTTGGAAATGTTATCCAATACGCAGAAAACAGTTTGTATACTGAGCAACATGAAAAACAATGTTCTGTTTTAACTATTCTACGCAAAATATGTATATTAACAAACATGATTTATCAACATTTTTATAGTAAAAAAAATACTTGACGTTAAACGTAAAAAGACGGTAAGTTCATTCTACAAAATTAACGCTATTGTATTTTTGAAACTAAGCAGCTTAAAATAGTCTACAATACATATTATTTCGTTAATTAGATAAAACCACCCAGTAAGTTTACAAGAAGCTTGTAACAATCGTAGTTAATTGAGGCCGTTAATCTTAAAACACATAAAATGTTTATTCTCATTTGGACTCATTAAAATAACACCATAAGAAAATTTACGTAATTTTTTCACGCTGATGGCATCTGCGTTAAAAGTGACGGAATGTAAAACAAGTAAGTTTTATTAGGAAAACAGTGTAAAAAATGTGTTTTGATAGAATTATTTCACATTTATCAGTAGTAACGGTAACTAAACTCTAGGTAAAAATAAAATAGCATCATTATAAATATTTTAAGATATCGAATTACATCAAATATTCTGGTTTTCCTTAAAATTATTTATTATGCTGGAGAAGATAATTAGCGAGATCCATTTTCTCGAAATTCTTAGTACTTACTTAGTTATAAATTATACTTTTTATTTATTATAAAGTTAAGATAAAAAGAGAGCGGTAAACAAGATTAGCATAGTAATTACATTTAATTTGATATTAACCGCAAGTTATGTTTAATTTAATTTTCGTAAATCATTTAAAACGAAGCAATTAACACCTACCTAATTAATTATCTAATTAATGCCTTTTTTTCTCTAGAGTATTTTTAAGTCGTGTTTATTTTAATAAACATTTCTACACTATCTACGCCATATGGTGTTGCCCGCGTAGTTTCAGTTCCTGCGGAAATATTGGAATAAAATATACCTAGCCTTGTGGCGGGACGTCCTCGTCGGCCAGCGGTATACTAGCCGGAACGTCGGAAGTCGCCGCCCAGTATTTAGTTAGATAGATATTATAAATAAAAAGATGTTTATAGGGACTTGACTTTTTATTGTAAAGGTAGTAATAAGAACCCTTTCCAAGGGTCAAGGGTTCCACTTAATTATTATTATAATCAACCAATTTAAATTGATATAAAAAACTGGTAATGCTCCGCGAGCTCTGTACGGCTTGGTGGATTTGGTTTAACTGAATCAAAAATGCTGAACAGGGCACGTGAAACGAAGATTTTGAATTGGAATTGAAAGAACAGGATAGGATTCGATAAAAAATTGGCCAGTATGTAGAACTTGATGGAGTTTCCAGCCATCATGGAGTTTTTAACCATCCATAATGACTGGTACGAATCGAAATCGTTACCTACAGCCTATTGCAGTAAGGAATAATGGGGCTGCCTACGGGTGAAGGTGAAAGAATTTTTCAAATTCGGTTCAGTAATTCCAGAGATTTTTTATTCCCTTACATACATAAAAACTTTGCCTCTTTATAGTATGAGTACAGATTTGTTTGAACATTTGTAAGTAAAATAACACTCACACAAAAAATAAAAATTTGGGAGTCCAATAATCGTAAGATTTATACACTAAAATAATAGAGTAAATTAACATAATATGTACTCATAACAAGTTCAGAACAAACATAATAATTAGCCATTCTTAAAAGTTATTTTGCCCAAAATCACTTAAAATCTTTTCTCACAACGCTTCTCGCAAAAAAAGTAAATACTTATGAATAAAAGGCCACAAATTAAATCCAACCTACTTTACAACGTTTCCAAAACCGAAATAAATCAACAAGCTCAAGTGGCTACCTCATACTTTTGACTTGGATTTCTCGAGATAAGTCTTACCTACAAATCGTGTACTTAACCAAACGTCTGAATATTTTAGAACCGTTATATAAAAGTGGTGTAAGAGTTTTTGTGTGTATTTACGATGTTTTAAGAGGGGTTTGGGGATCAAGTTAGGTTGGTAGGAAGGTACGAGGGACGCGGGTCGACAATCAAGAGGGCTCGAGATAAAATATGTAAAGGTCACCTTAATGTCGCTGCCTCTCTGTGTGAGTGGGCCCCGGGCGATTTAAATTCTTGGCTTAAGTATACCTTTGTCTAAACTGCTTCTTATAACTTTGGCCTCGGGAAAAATGAGCGATGGACGTCGTTCTTATAAATGTACATACTTTTTGCTATTTCATGAAATTGTAATTTCATAACGTTGAAGAGCCCGTGGCGCAGTGGTTTGTACGCTCGGACAGCGATCGTTAAAGTTACGCAACTTTTGCAATAGTCTGTCACGGGATGGGTGAACAACAATTTATGATCTAGAGCTCATCCGTGCTTCGGAAGGCATGTTAGGCCGTTGGTTCCGGCTGCATTTGCAGTCGTTAATAACCACCAATCCGAATTGGGACCGCGTGATGGGTCATGGCCTTTTTCTTAAATTAATAATCAAGGAAGTCGTATTATGGCTGATGATGATGATGATGATGATGATTTCATGAAATGTGTTAGGGTGAATAAAGTACTGAGATAACATCGCCGATAGTTAAAATTAAAAACGACACAAGTACATAATTTACACTCGATTTTTGGTGTGTTATGCAAGTTAGTTATAGTCTACATATCAAAATGTGACACATATTACCTAGGTATATAACTTTTATGAACATTGATTCGTAATCAATGTTACTTTTTTTTTTAAATACCTAAGATAAACCTAAAGTAAAATACGATTTCCAACTACTAACGAATATAACGAAATAGAAGATTTTCGTTGTTTTATATGTAAATACATAAACCCAAAAATGTTTTCAGTGCTATTAGATTTCTTTGCTAATGTTTAAAAAACTGTAAAACCAACTTTTAAAATCTTTAATATATACCTACGGAAGTGAAAAGAAAAAGTGCCATAATTCTATTATTCATTGGCCCTTTTAGCCCGAACTTTAGCCATGATGCCTCGAACATGACTCCCTCACGCAAAGGTCATTGTTTTCATAATGTAACCTGTTTTTTTTTTGTTGTTCCTCAACTTAAACGTGTCAGTTTGTGTTTATGTCATTTTGTATCATTCCAGTCATGTCAAATTGTGCTATTCAACAAAATTATACGAACACGAACAATTTTAACGAACCCACTATTTCTTTGAATTGAAGAAAATGGAATGAAAGAGCTTTTGATCTGAAGCTTTCGACGACTATTTGTGAAGATTTATGAAATCTGTGCTCTGTAAATAGATCGAGAAAAGGTGTGTCTGAAAATTCTCTACAGAACATTGTCATCTTTTCTATTTAAAATAGTAAAAGAGTAGCTGTAAAATTTTGAAAATTTTAGCATTTCTTCTCATATCTGTACAAAGTTAATCTGTAAACACTTCTAATTACAACGATCATAATTGCAATACGCCATGCGGGTAACGTAACATCTGTATATAAATATAAATCAAAAACAATAAACAAGTGAAACAACCAATTGCAAAGTTCATTACGATTTTCATTTGAGTTTTCCCTTCATTTGTAGACCTAAAGGAAATGAGTTCGCCAGTTTGCCGTCGTGGAAATGCGATGCTATTGGATAATGTTCATTAAGGGTTGGTGATAAGGCTTTATTAGGTGTAATTAGGATTTTTCCGATGTAAGGTTTCCGTAGTGGAGGCCAGTTTGCTGAACGTTGTACCGCACGCTAGGTCGCGTGAGCCCGCCCCTCGGCTCTGTCCTATACAAGCTTACAATGTATGTAATTGATGTCTGTTGCAATAATTGTTCAGATGACGTAGCGTTTTAATTACTAGAACGTTTCAGACGCGGGTGATTGTTTATTCATGAACTTTTCATTTTCCTAAAAACCTATATACCTACCTATAGGTATTATTGTAATTGAAATACCTAGTTGATTCCAGCTCTTTAGCATTTTAGTTCTTAATGATGATGAAGCAGTTTGACATGCCAGAACATTTTAGCGCAGAAGTAGGTGCGCAACCGCAGATATCCTCTTCATATTGATTACCTACTTAGATATAAATTAAGCCTTTCATTTTAAAAGCAATTGTAATGGAATCGTTAAAAATATAAAACATGTCTACGGACTGTATACAAGAGGCAGTCTTACATAACTTCCGTAGACAAAGGTTTCTAATTTTCTTTCGACAAAAGAATTTCATTTTTTTTAGGTATCGAATTTCATTATTTTTTAGGAGGTTAAATAAAGCTACAAGATGACAGTGCACTTGTAATCATAATATACCTACATACGTGTCTTTTTAAATAAAACTTGGTACACTGGTTTATTGAAATTCTTCTTTCTTATGTAATATGTCTTACGTAATGAAATCCCATGCATTTTACCTGTCCCTTCACAGATAAAGATATTACAACGCACTGGTGTCAATAAACGTAAGCCAATGCCCATTGAATAAATGCATTTTAATTCGATTACATGAGACAGACGTGACATTATCACTCAAATCATCTGATTTGAATTCATTGCTTCAATCACGCTGTGGTGTACACTTTAAACATGTTTTGTAACATAAGTACTATAAAAATGCTGCTGGGATATCATTTAGGTACAACATTCATTCATTTAGAACTTGAATCCCATAAGGTACTTACGTTGTAAAGGAGTGTACAAAAAGATGTACCTATATGACTGCTTGTTAAACATTTAGTTACCATGTTCTTGATCAAAAAGGTTAGGTTATAAATTCAATAATATAAAGAACTGATTCTAACAGAAAGTTAGGCTTATTAATCAAAGTATTTTGAACGTCTTTCAGTTGTATAATAATTGGTGGAAGTAAACTTTAATTAATAAACCCTTGACTAGAGTCAAGTTTGAGGAAATACATAAGGGTTAATAATTTCAAAGACAGATTGGAATTGTTAAATCTCTGTTTGAAGTAGGTATGATATATTAATTTTATTTATCAAGTTACTGATAAATTTGATAGGTAAGATGTACGGAAAAGAGTAAAGACATTTACTATTTTAAAAGCTGAAACGCTCATTGTAGTTTTTCTGTAAAGTTACTAATAATATTTAACTTACCGATGGTTTTTATGATGAGAAAATCTTAATAATATTGATTTAAAATTTAATTTAAATTTGTAATGTTTTTAAGTACACTACCTACTAATGCACACTGTAAAATACAACTACAACCAAACAATGCGGACAAATTCGTTTGAATTTTTTATAATTATAATACAAATAGTCTTATAAACGTGCACAGAATAGAAGTTTCTATGTAATCTTGATGTAAGAACATGGCTCACAAGGAAGTCATTATATGCTATTGTTTTATGTATAATTGTCTTATTGTTTCATAGAATTAGGTATGTACTAATGAAAATTGTCACTCAATACATAATTACTTAACTATGTAATGATTTCGTGGTATACCTATGCTTGTAGTGTAACTTATCTATATCTATTACTAGCGGCCGCCCGCGGTTTCACCCGCGTGGTTCCCGTTCCCGTGGGAATATCGGGATAAAAGTACATATAAACCCTTCTCTTGAATCACTCTATCTATTAAAAAAACCGCATCAAAATCCGTTGCGTAGTTTCAAAGATTTAAGCATACAAAGGGACATAGGGACAGAGAAAGCGACTTTGTTTTATACTATGTAGTGATAAGTTTAGTAATAGGGAAATAAGTTTATTTAGATTTCAGCGTGTAAAAATTTCACTTTTTTTCATTATTGCCCTAACTGAACATTATTGTGCTATTTTTAAAACCGTACCAATAAGTTGGATGTGATTTTTTATTGCAGTGTTTATTGAAATTTTGTTTCAGGATCCATGGTCACGGGACTACCTTAGATTCAGAGAATTAATAATAAACTTCATTGTTTCATTACAGCAGTCCTATCGTCCACATTCCTACATACCTCACTTAATATACATAAACCTACCTAACCTAAGTTAAAAGCTATGTTTATTAAAAATTCATAACATTTACAAAAGATATCTAAGTAACTAATATCATGTTTTTTCGAAAGATTAATAATGGTTATTTTTATCGAAACGAATCACAATTAATTTGCCCAACAGCATTAATCGACTTAATTAAAAGTTAACACAGTTACCATTTCCATCGACGTCAAAAAACCCAATCACATAACCACATTAGCACAACACATATCAATCACAACACTATCACACTAATTAACCACATTAATCTTATCTAAAACACAATTATTAGTTTAACCCGCGAGTGACTTGCCTCTTTAAGCTAAACGTTTAAACTGAAAATATTTTCTGTTCGAACTATGTGTATTTTTATTAGAGCATTAGTCGTCAAAGTCGCCTCGCTATTGTGTGTTTAATGTCCCCTATAAAGTATCCTTATGGGTCTGTAATCCTTTTAAAAGTAGTTTTTACTTTACCCCTTTTTGCTCCAGTTTTTAGTAAACCACAGTTACTAAACAATACTGCTATGATTATTACCGCATTGCAAAACACAAAAATCTTTGCGATAAAAAATTGTAATGTGTATTGGTAATGGGAATAAGCAAAAAGTTTTCAGCAAAAAATGAGAGCGGGTTGTTTCTTTGTTGTGAGCGCAAATGGTCAAGCGAAAAATTGTCGGTTGGAGCTTTTTGGAATGTTAGGGTTAAAAAGTATAAAAAAGAAGAATAATTATTTTGATGATAAAATTGTGGCTTGTATAATTTGGTGGTTGGTATCAATCTGTTAAATCAATGCAGTCATAAGCATGTACCTGTGAGTGTGTAGGCCTGTTTATTTAAAATTTAAAATTTATTTATTCACATTATGTATACGTTTTGGTTTTTGACATTTTTTGACCTATAAAAGTTGTTTTGAATATAATATGTAGCAGTAGCTAAATAATAATAGCAACCTATGCTCTATGTAGAGTCAATTTTACTTGATGACTAAAGGATATTTAAATCAGATAAACATACTAACGAATATAATGCAATATGTCACAAGATCATTAAATCATAATTAAAGTGTATTAATTTTCCAATCGACAAATAAAATTCGCAAGCCGCAAAAGAATCAGGGAAAATTAAAATTATCAGACTCTCATCTTGATGATTTTGTTAAAATAAATCAGCGTATTCTCATTAGTCCCTCCCCCCACCTCAGGCCGAGAGGGATCTGTGCAGCTGTGCATGTGTGCGTGCTTATTAGCTCTGTCAACTTGGGGCGAGAGGGGGGTGCTACGAGAGTGACTCTACGTTGAAGTTCCGCTATCCGATACTAGATGGCGCTGTACGTCATTAAAGCTACGAGGGTTTCAAACATTTTGATTTGTTTTCAATTTACAAATTATTTATTTTCTCAGTCATTAATTGTCATTTGTGTGTGAACGGAGAGCCCACATATATTTTCGTGGTTTTAGTGGCTGAAACGCTTAGTAAAAGCTGTTAAACAGTTTGTAAAACAAATCCTGGAGTTTGTAAAGAATATGGATATATCCATAAGTCTGTCAAGTAGCTTATTATTTTGCACTCCCAAATTGCTAAAAATGTTTTGTAAACAAGTATATTGAATTAGTTGAGAATCTTTTATGGTTGAAAAATAAAAAGTAAAGTACTTATTTAGAAAAAATCGACCACTTATATATAGAGCAGTCGCCCGGATAGCGAAAGGTCGTGGGTTCGAGTCCCATCGGAGCTGGTTGTGAGACGGTATGTGGAATAGAAAAAATCGCTAAATACTTCATTTCCCATTTTTTCAATAATAAAAATTGCATTGTTTTTTTTTTCTTTTAATGGGTTTGCTCTTGATCCCAATCAAGCCCATGTATTGTGAATGCAAAAAAGTAAAAATTTAAATAAATCTTTTATGGTTTTTGCATATCTATTGAATTATTAATGCTAGTGTCAAAAATAAATTGGAAAACCACTTGAAAAGTTTTTATGCGATAGTTTTTGAACAAGCCAGCAGTGCAGTGCTGCCATATTCCATGCGGAAAACATGAGAACTAAAAGCAATCATGCTTCCCTTTATAGAGTAAACGACTTCGCGTTTCACGTGGCTATAAAACGTAACGAAACATGTTAAAGACCATTTTGGCTTGGACGTGCAATCACTCACGTCTGTTTGAATCCGAGGCCAATTTAATGTGTTTAGGGTCTTTTCGCACTTTTAATGTGAACATTAATCTTAGTTTAACATCTAATAGATAGAGAAATTAGGTTAAACGCGTGAATATTTACTACGACATGTGACTTTTAACATAAATTTCGTGGTATATTTTTTTTTAAGAAATTTATAAATCGTACTTACCAGAAAAGGGGTTGGAAAGTAAGTAGGTAAGTATGGGTACGTTTCAATCTCTCATCGAGCAATTTTGTTTATCTAGTTAGACAACCATCACCCTAAATGAGCCTAGTTAACGTAGGTTACTTATTTAATCATAGAGTTTTTCTTTCTAACAAAATCATTAGCTTGGTTTAAGTATTTTACTACGATACAGTCAGCGTCTTAAACATCCCAGCATTCAGTATTATGCAAGATGACGAGTTAAAGTAAGGGACAGTAAACATGAACAAACCTGTTATAATATTTATTGGGTTTTATCACAAAATATTAGCAAGACTGAACCACTAAACAACTTTTTAGTAATACCTACAAATTACGAAAGAAAAATTAAATATTATCATGTCATATCAATGGTATGGTAAACTGACGTTTTAGATAGTTTGTAAATTAATCTTTTTATTTACATTTTTTTTTTCCCTTAACCACTGTTTCTCAAAACCATGGCTATTTTATAAAAAATCTTAAGTCGCTATGGTACCGATAGCAGTGTAGATGTTGTTTGAGGTTTTTATATTAAAACCTTGTGAAATATACCTAAGAACATATATATTTTTTTTAAATAATAGATGAAAACTCAATTTGTGTGAACATATCTAGGTACACTTACCTAGGTAAAGAGGGTGAGTAAAAATACCAGCAAGTTTCACCTGAAACAAAGAATCCAAAATTAAATTAATCCTAAAAACTCTAGGTAATCTCTCTAAATACCTACTACTTACATAGAAAAAAAGCTTTTTTGGAGCTTTTGGTGCACAATACTCAGTCACATACATCATCATCAGCTTTTTTGATTTCCCAACTACTGGGGTACAGAAATTCCTTGTGGGTGGATGAGGAGAATGAGCCATGTTCCACTACGCGGGCCAAATGCGGATTGGTGGGTATTAACGACTACAAATGCAATGCAGGCGAGATGCATGCACGGAGGAGCTCAAGAATACTCAGTCATATCTATCAGTCAAATAATACTTAGATATTCATCACGTTAACATAGATAGGTAATAGGTAAGTATTAGGTACCTAGGTAATAATAAGAAAATGAATAAAATCGACCCGTCTCTCAAACAGCTCCGATGAGACACGAACCCACGACCTATTCGGGTGACTGCTCTAACGTCTGAGCTACGGAGTCGTTACGAGAAGAATTACTTCTCACGCGCTGTACCTAAAGCCCGTTTTGGGTCGGGGTCGATTTTTGCTAAATATCTACTTCATTTTCACTTTACAATAATAAAAATTTCATAGGGAATGCAAAAAAGTAAAAATTTAAATAACTAGGTAACAATAAGTTTATCGACCAAATCGAATCCACGACCTCTTGTGCCTGGGCAAGCTTGGCCTCTGGTTTATCCATTCGGGGTTTCCCTTATTGCTCTTAGATTTCCAAGCTTGATAACTGGCTTTCTACAAGGAAAAATAATTCTTCTTAGCTCACCCGGTTTTGAAGTCAATCCCTGGAATTTTAGTAGAATAAATTTTATCCTTCTTGTCCTCTTAATCTTTTGCTACCACCGTAACCGAGTGTTGTTGTACAGGTTTTCAAGGTCCCGGCCGCTATCTCTCGAGGTCCCTGATTCAGATCCTGGGTGCCTACCATGAACTCTTATTGCGGTTTTGTTTAGGAACCTAAACTGATCTGCTTCGCTTATTCGTACCACGACAGCTTAATATCAATGACAGCGATTCAGTGATCATTCAATGACATTTCACAGCCGCTGAGCTGTCATCAACTCTTATTTGACGTATAACTTGGCCAAGCTAACATGTCACCTGCAGGTTATACCCGTCCCTTTCACTCTCCTGGCATGACAGAATCGAGTGAAAGAGACGGGTAGAAGAAATTAGGACACAAATCGTTCGGTCATTCACATTTAGCAATTCATTTGCGATCCAGTTTTTAGAAGGTCATCAAAATCAAAATCAAAATCAAAAATCATTTAATCATTTTAGGCTGATACAGCACTTGTGAACGTCAATGAATCTACGCTATCGGTTCGCAAAACCTACGGCGGGAGGCCTTGTAACGAGAAGAACCGGCAAGAAACTCGCCAAGGGCTATTTTTTTCTCCCTGTCATATTTCATACAGAGTCGTCAAATTGAAAAGTGACTTTGACATAATATAATATGTAAAGTCACTTTCCATCACAAATTAATCTTAAGTTTAAAAACAAAATAAAAAACCCGGTAATCATAGCAGTAAATAATTTTCAATAACTAAGAAATAGACATACAAAAGGTAGTTTCTTTAAAATACACACCAACCAAAAACGTAGCAAATAAAATAATAAATATAAATGCCGAACAAGGGTGATAAAACTTTGAATAGTTTAAGAACATAAGAGTCAATAATAAACAGTGCCATACAAGCCACGGTAAAATAAAACTAATAACAATAAAACATTAAAAATCTGCATATTTTGAGACAAGAAGCCAGGAGCAGACCCATCCCACTGGTGGCACCCGTTCACGAGCATGACGCATGAACCAGCCATCGCTTCGCTCAACCATATTTTAGGGAACGTAACGACCCGCCTCACACGACACCACCGCAGAAATGTTTACAGAGAGCATGACATACTCAAACTTCTCATCTCAAATTCTCATGGTACGAAAGAAAGCAATTCATTTTAGGAACCTATTCTGCATCGCGCTATTTTTGAATCGCTGTCTTAAAGTTGATGGTATGCACCCTGGTAGGGCATCTTAGGTTAGTAATACCCGTCGTTGTTTCCAATAGCCATAAACACAAGAGGGGCATACCTAAGCTACTTAGCTTGGTATTGAAGCAATGTAGTACTTAGCTTTTTTGAAAAGTACGGTAACTATCCGGCTTTCATCTTATATGAAAAAGGACTGAGGTAATCACTGTTTCATATTAGTATGGTTATAAGATAAATTTTAATATCCCATACATGATCATGATCCAGTTTATCATCATCATAGGTAATATCCTTCTTATCTATACCCACTATATACAAGTACCTAAGTACATAGGTATATTCAGATAAGGTACCAGGGTGCCTACCATCAACTCTTATTGCGGTTTTGTTTAGGACCTAAACTGATCTGCTTCGCTTATTCGTACCTGGGTGCCTACCATCAACTTTAAGACAGCGATTCAAAAATAGCGCGATGCAGAATAGGTTCCTAAAATGAATTGCTTTCTTTCGTACCATGACCTTCTAAAAACTGGATCGCAAATGAATTACTAAATGTGAAAGACCGAACGATTTGTGTCCTTATTTCTTCTACCTGTCTTTTTCACTCGACTTTGTCATGCTCGGAGAGTGAAAGGGACGGGTATAACCTGCAGGCGACATGTTAGCTTGGCCGAGTTATAAGTCAAATAAGAGTTGATGACAGCTTGTGTAATGTCATTGAGTGATCACTTCTTGTTCAATAATATCTGTGCACTTTTGAACTTTGTCGTAGGAATTATTGACAATTTGTACAGAAAGTCAAAGACGATGTCAAAAAACTTAATGCGACAAAGTCCAAAAATGCACAGGTATTATCTATACCTACTTTGTTCCGAATGAAGCTGGTCGGAATTTGTTGGCGATCTTCGGCGCTTATTGGTGCTGCACAGTGGTACCGCCATAGGCCATAACCCTCTAAAACTCACTGTCGAATTTTGCCAATACAGGTAGCCCTATGTCATGTCAAGGGTCCTACCTACCCAGGGGTATAAATATCAGGGCTATTTACCCCAGTTATCACTTATTAATTGACCTCTGAAGTAAACGAATCGAAAGTTTTACGCATCTAGATATTATACTTTTTATTTTCTGTGGGTGCTACGACAACCCTTTTTTGAAGTTTATTTTTCCGTTTTTGCGACTTTATCGAGACCTTCAAAATTTTACATTCACTTGCAACGCATCTGACTTAGTATAAAGTGTAGGTACATATGTGTATTTTATGAGCAACATAATTTTTTTTGCCCCGATTTGCCCGCGCGCTCGTAAATTGCCTGCTACGATGTCGTAGACGCTTCGTAGCATTTGCTACGAAATCGATATTTATTTTATATTTTTCATGTTGTTGTGTTTATATGTATATTTTTCAAATGTTCAATTCGAGGAGGCATTTTCTTGAGCTGTGGTGTTCGCTAAAACTATTAATAAGTTTATTCATCTCTTATATTAGGATTAATATTAAGAAAAGGCAGGTCAGGTCAGAAGAGGAGAAAAAATGTTAGCAGATAGGAAACTACATGTTCAAACTGAATTTAGGAGAAAGTTAGGCTTAGTTGTAGATAAACCACATAGTGGCGGAAGCGAGAAATCGAACGACGGTAATACGGCACGAAAATTTTTTTCTTGCTCTGTCGCCTCGGCTGAAATTACAGGTATACGTAAAGATTTACTTGATAGATGTAGAATAGTTTTACAAGCTTCGTCATCGGGATTTAATATTGATTGCGATAAGTTTTTTAAGTAAAAATAATCTTTGGTAACCGCGCGTCAATTAAGTAGTTGAAGAATATCCTTGGTACAATCTCCCTGCTTCTATCCACAAAGCTCTCATAGATAGTGCTGATGTATCAGAATATGCTTTTTTATCTATCGAGGAACTTTCGGAAGAAACTGCTGAATCTAATAACAAACATTTAAAACTGTATAGATGAAATTTTACTCGAAAAAATGTCAGGCGAAATTAAAAATACAGACTTGATAATCCGACTTTTACTGAGTTTCGACTTCTTTATAACTGGTCTTCGGAAACTTCCTCGAAAGAAAAAGAGCCTTCTGTTTAAGGAAGTAACCTATATTGAAATTTAAAGCTGCGCATGTTCATGGTAAGCCCTTAATATTGTTTACTTTGTTTAGTATTGTCAAGTTATCACACAATTTTCTGATTAATTATAAGTTAAGTATAATCGTATTTGTATGTACTAGGATTATACATTTAGCTATAATTATTAATAATTTCGTAGTAGTTTAAGTTTACAACAGGTAATTGTATTTAAGTACGAAATTGGCTGAGAAAAATTCCATACAATTTACACATTTTTTTTAAAGTTTTCTGATGCTTGTATAATATGTTTAATTATAATTTTATTTCAATAAATTTGTTTGTATTTAATCAAAAACGTCTATTTTTATTATTCTACTTCATTCCCAATGAGAAATAATGGTAAAAATAATTTTAGGAGGTTTTGACCGCTCTCCCTTGGACGCGGGACCACCGTGCGCTGGTTCGGCACAATGTATACAGACAGCCTGCACGGACCGGTTCCGATAAGCGCTCGCAGATTGGATACGGATACTTGGTGCATATCATGACATTCCTCTCGTATCTCTTAATCGTACACAAACAATGCTAATGAATGTGAATGTCAATCTCGAATGACGTCAAAAAAATAAAAAATAAACCGGACAAGTGCGAGTCGGGCTCGCCCACCGAGGGTTCCGTACTTACATCTTTACATATAATAAAGCTACAGAAAAGTTGTCTGTAGTAAGTTGTTAAAAAATTATTAAAAAAAAACCGCCTTCTAAAAAACCACATCAAAAAAGTAAGAAATAATTCCTCACCAAATAAATAAAGTAAGTACTTTGAAGTCGGGCGTGAAACATGTACAATTTTTTGTTGTTTTTGTTAAAACCCGCCCGACTTCAAAGTACTTAAGTTATTTATTTGGTGAGGAATTATTTCTTACTTTTTTGATGTGGTTTTTTAGAAGGCGGTTTTATTTTTTTATAAAAATAATTTTTATTTCACTCTTTTTAGTGCATCGTGCAGGCAATTTACGTGTTTTCTGGTAAATAGGTATGTGATTAAACTCAAAACCTCCTTTTTCAAAGTCGGTTAAAATACCTTGAGGTATCCCCTTTTTAACAAAACAAGAATCATCTAAATCAGTTTATAAACAAAGGAGTTATGCCTAAAGATACGTATTAAATTCACATAAAGTCGTAACGAAAACGACAGTATTTTCAAGATTTCCTGAAAACTACTGAACCGATTTCAAAATTTCAAAAAATGGGACCAACTTGGAAACCAACCTGATGTAATAACGTTTGAACCATTTCAATCGGTTCAGCCGTCTTCGAGTAATCGGTGGACATACACAAAAAAAAAAAAACATACATACAGACTAATAGAGAACCTCCTCCTTTTTGATTTAGAAGTCGGTTAAAAATGTTTTGTAATAGGAAAATAAGGGAATTAAGAAGAAAAAAACAGAATTATCAATATATTTGTATTTGTTGGAAAAATATACGTAATAATAAACATTATCACCAAATTTCAAATTTATAGGTTAATTATAAGTTAAATTATGACCGCGCAAATTGATTTTTTGATTACGTAAGTACTTTAATGACAATATTTTTTTATGATTTAATTATAAATGTATAGTTTACAGATTTTTCCCTATACTTGTGTAGTATAAGACGACATTACTTGTCAAATTTCATAGTCCCAGATCAACGGGAAGTACCCCTATGAATTTTGATTCCCTTGAGAGTGTCGAAATATGCATTTTTTGCGGCCATATCTTTTTTACGTTAACTTAGAAGTTTGATTTTTTCACAGTTTTAAGGGACCGTAGACCTTAGTACTTATATGGTTTTAATTTCAACTACCTTTAAGAGTTACCTTTAAGCATTCCAGAGATAAAGGGGCTTGACAGACGGACGGACAGACAGACAGACAACAAAGAGATCCTATAAGGGTTCCGTTTTTTCCTTTTGAGGTACGGAACCCTAAAAACACAATTAGTTACGATATTTTGAGGAACGTTTTGTTATAATTTCTTGTGTACCTAAATGTGATGTTACTCTTTTTGATTCACTATACCTTTCATCATCATCATCATCATGTCAGCCGAACGACGCCCACTGCTGGGCATAGGCCTCCCCCAAGGATCTCCACAACGATCGGTCCTGCGCTGCCCGCATCCAGCGGCTTCCCGCGACCTTGACCAGATCGTCGGTCCACCTTGTAGGGGGCCTGCCCACGGAACGTCGTCCGGTACGCGGTCGCCATTCGAGAACCTTTCCGCCCCAACGGCCATCGGTTCTCCGCGCTATGTGTCCCGCCCACTGCCACTTCAATGATGCAATCCTTCGAGCTATGTCGGTTGTTTTAGTTCTCCTGCGGATCTCATCATTTCTGATTCGATCGAGCAGGGAAATACCAAGCATCGCTCTCTCCATTGCTCGCTGGGTGACTTTGAGCCTTCTTATGAGACCCATAGTAAAAGACCACGTCTCACTTCCATAGGTCATTACTGGCAACACACACTGGTCAAAGACTTTCGTCTTGAGACATTGAGGTATTTCGGACGCGAATATATGCCGGAGCTTCCCAAACGCTGCCCATCCGAGCTGGATTCGACGAGAGATCTCTTTCTCAAAGTTGGACTTACCTAACTGGACCGTCTGTCCTAGGTAAACATAGTGGTCAACAACTTCGAGTGTAATGTTCCCAACATTAACTGGAGCGGGTGCAACATGGGCATTGAACATGATTTTCGTCTTGTCCATGTTCATCTTAAGACCCACTCTTTGCGAAGCATTACCGAGATCTTCGAGCATTGTGTTCAGGTCTTCCAAGGTCTCAGCCATAAGAACTACATCATCAGCAAACCGTAGGTGCGTTAGGTACTCGCCATTAATGTTGATGCCGCATCCTTTCCAATCCAGCAGCTTAAAAATATCCTCCAACGCAGCTGTGAACAGTTTGGGAGAGATGACATCTCCCTGTCTCACACCTCGCTGTAGTTGGATAGGATTAGAGCTCTGGTTCTGTAATCGGACCGACATGGTGGCGTTTTGGTATAAGTACCTCAGCATCTCGATGTACCTGTAGTCTATTTGGCACCTCTGGAGAGACTGCAGCACCGCCCAAGTCTCAATCGAATCAAAGGCTTTCTCATAGTCCACGAACGCCAAGCAAAGTGGCAAATTATACTCTTCGGTCTTCTGTATAACTTGCCGCAGCGTATGAATGTGGTCTATGGTACTGTAGCCTTTCCGGAACCCGGCTTGTTCGGGAGGTTGGAAGTCGTCGAACCTGCGAGCGAGACGATTCGTAATGACTCTCGAAAACAACTTATAGATATGGCTCAGAAGCGAGATGGGTCTATAGTTCTTCAAGAGAGTTTTATCACCCTTCTTGAAAAACAGCATCACATCGCTTCTGCCCCATGCCTTTGGCGTTTTGCCCTCAAGGATGACTGAGTTGAAAAGCTTCTGGAGGACCTTAAGTATCGGCTTACCGCCCGCTCTCAGAAGCTCTGTTGTGATTCCGTCATCGCCCGCCGCCTTGTTGTTTTTAAGCTGCTTGAGAGCCATTCTAATCTCGTACAGGCTGACGTCCGGGATATCTTCGGTATGGTGTCGGGTAAGCTTGGCTCTAGGGTCTGTAGCCTTGCTTTCAACAGGTGTTTGTGTGGAATATAGCTGTTCATAGAAACTCTCAATCTCCCTCAGGATTTCAGGTGTTGACGAAACGATGCTACCTTCCTCAGTTTTCAGCCTCGTCAATTGACTTTGCCCGATAGACAGATCTCTCGCGAACACTTTGGAGCCTTTGTTCCGCTCAATGGCTTCTTTAATACGGTCGGTATTAAATTGGCGAAGGTCGCGTGTCAAAGACTTAGATATCTGTCTATTGAGCTGTCGATAACGATGGGCATCCGCTGAGTTCTGCAGCTTCATTTCGTGTCTCTGATCCATGAGTAGGAGAGTCTGACTGGAGAGTTTCTTCAATTTGGGACGGCGGGTTTTATAGTACTTAGACCCTACCGTGCGGACAGTATCCACCACCATGTTGTATAGATCGTCCACGTCTATGCTGTTCTCAAGGGCTTCGAAGCGGTTTTGAAGCTCGAGCTGAAAGCACTCGGGGTTTTGAATTTGAGCTGGTATTGGTCGG
The DNA here is from genome assembly GCA_949710035.1 of Crambus lathoniellus. Classification (NCBI taxonomy): domain Eukaryota; kingdom Metazoa; phylum Arthropoda; class Insecta; order Lepidoptera; family Crambidae; genus Crambus; species Crambus lathoniellus. Next base: position 13,485,926 of record OX453307.1, read on the forward strand.
AGCGTGGATTTTATCAGTCGCGATCTTTCGAGCTTGACATCGATATTCAATGTGCCTCTCACCATACGGTGATCGCTTCCTGTCTTAACAGCGTTGATCACACTGACATCATTGAATATGTGCTTCTTCGTCGACATGATAAAATCGATCTCGTTTTTGACTTTACCGTCCGGACTGATCCAGGTCCATTTGCGGCTTACGGGCTTCCTAAAGAAGGAGTTCATCATATAGAGGCTCTCCCTCTCCATGAAGTCTGCCAGCATCTGGCCTCTATCGTTCCGTTGCCCAAATCCAAATTGCCCCACTCTCAGCTCATCACCGCAACGTTGCCCCAACTTTGCATTGAAATCCCCCATCACAACCGTGTAGTGGGTTTTATAGCTATGCATGGCTTTAGCGATCTCCTCATACATAGCCTCCACTTCGACATCGTCGTGTTTCGAGGTCGGAGCGTAGACCTGGATAACATTCAGCGAATATCGTTTCGATAATCTGAGTATCAGGTACGCTACCCTGCTCGAGACACTTCCGATGGTGATCACGTTGTTGACAAGGGATTTATGGACGATGAACCCGACACCACCAAGGGACTGTTGGTCGCCCTCCCGGTGGTAAAGTAAGTTACCGGATTGCAGGGTTATCGAGTCCTCCCCCTCTGTGTGCCGTGTAGTGCCGGCACGTAAATAGAATAGCACTACCCCCTCTCTTCCCGTGGGTGTCGTAAGAGGCGACAAAGGGAAAACTGCCATCAGAAGATGGGCAGCAGCGTCTCCAGGCTTCAACAGGCTATACTGCGATCGCCAACCCGCCTGCCAAGCGTGGCGATTATGGCAAACCCCCCCCTGAATGCTTACACAAGAAATACATCGGCCCCCAGTCCCCGGCGGCCCCGCTATTCCTAGCTACGGTAGCGGCTATGGTAACGGCGGGGCAGGGGGTGCTAAGAATCCCCGGGTAGGCTCCTATACCTTTACCCCCTTTTATTTATTGTTTTTTTTTGTTAAACCTAGAGGTGTAAACTTACTCTTTGTTTATTAATAAGGCTGTTAAAGTACCTGTTTCTGTGTTAAAATACTGTAAGTTTTATTGGGATATTGATTGAGATCTAAATTTTAATTCGATCTGGATTTGATTTGGTTCAATGACACCTATATAGGTACCGGGCAAAGTGGATATGAGCAGAGTGGATACGGCATTTTAGTCTTGATATTCAAAAACCATCCGATTAAAAGAAAGTACTTAACTACTAAGTATGTAAATTCAAGACGCTACAGTTGATAAACGTAATGTTAAGTTTATGGAAATTATCTCTGTACCTGAAATTACGCATTCGACACTCATTTCAAGCAAAAAAGCATTCAGACGAGAAAAACTTGATTACATACCATGCCACTGGATAAAACTTTATCAAATCTGACCTAAAAAGACCAAAATCATGTATTCCTGTTACTTATTCTAAAAAAAAATACGGGGCAAGTTGGATAGCGGTACCACCTGCAAATTGTTTATTATTATTTTGAGTACAAAAGTTTCGAAGTCATATAATTTTTGTCGGTTATGTTCAAAGTACTAATTCGTACTGAGTAGTTTTTTCTCTATGTCTGTAGCACAGAACGCGGAAACACTGTAGGTCTTCTTTCCAGCTGTCAAAGCTTAAGGTATCCACTTTGCTAGAACTTCCCCTACCTATTAAAACGCAAGCTGGTTTATTCACAGCAAAACGGAGTCCCTAAACTGACTCCGACTTGCCATAGTGTATCCTTGACTATAACTGATATCCGAACATCTGCAACTTCTTAGCTTGAATCTACCATCCAATCTGAACATTGGCGAGGAAATAGACTCCATTGCAAAGTGCACTGCTAAGAAACATAAATTCGTTACGTTCCCTAAAATATGGTTGAGCGAAGCGATGGCTGGTTCATGCGTCATGCTCGTGAACGGGTGCCACCAATAGTTAAATGATTTTGAATTTTGAAATACACGTAGAAAGCTGGCTTCCAGCGCCGATCTGCTAGCGACCACCATCTTATCTAAGCGTTATATATCTGGCGTTATACAACGATGTTTTCAGCGTTGTTGTGTTCCGGCAGTTAGAGATAAGATATCCAGTTCCTCAGTATTTGAGGATACTGGGAGTAGTGGGCTTCCACCTTAAGGCGCTACTCGGAAAAAGTATGGACTTTTTGATATAAAACTATAGGACGGTTAGAGTTGTTACAAATCTGGTAAAAAGATATACCTATATTTTTTCATACCTTTATCTAGAATCGTATAGTTTCAGAAACACGATTTTATGATTTTGGCTCGACACTTTTTATTTTCGAAAAGACCTCTAATGCAGTTATTTTTTTCTGTTGTTACTGGCTTAAGAGTACCTAGAGCTTTGTTAAAACCTCAAAACTACGCACCTAGCATTTGCAATTTTTTTTTTGGATTCGGTGTAAGATCTGTAAGCCTTATCAGAAAATGCAATAAGTATCAGGGTTTATAGCTACGAAGGTATAGCCCTTATCCCTTTAATCCAGCAGAAATACCAGACTATGTTTTTAGTCAAGAATCCGCAGAAATAACCAACAGAAAATAATAAAAAACTTAATATAATAAAAAAGCGGATTACAGGCTGGAGACGAAAAATAAGCAAAAAAGATCAATAATTAAAACATAAAACAAAAAAATAACGTACCAATAAAATAATCAAGTAGGCAGGGTAGACTGGGGTACGATTGAAACAACTCTAATTTCTCGTAATCTATCATACCTACAAGCGCGAAGCGAGACGTCCATTACTGCGTCGGCTACGTTCGAATATTTGGTAACTAGCGCAGCGAGCTAACGCAGTCGTGAACAAGACGAGTTGAAAAATGTTGTCTCCCTAAAGTGCAATTTTACGATATTTTTTTTCTGGTTTATAGTAACTTTATCTTGATTTCTATTATTGTTTTTTTGTTTTAATGTATTGTGTATTATTGATAGAAGTAAACTCTAAAGTAGAACTTTAGGCCAAAAATTGACAATGAAATGTAAAACAGGAGATGGTACTGTTGCAAGGAGATGGGTACTGTTGCAACGATTTGTCTGTGGACGTTTGAAACGTTTCAATTGTTCTGGTGTGTCAACTGTCACCATTTTGGTTTAGGTAAGTACCTTGCAGTAAAAAATAATTATTTTAAATAAAAATAACGGTAAGAATGTAGCTTTCTAATGGTTAGAGAAAGAACGTACTTTTTGGTGGCATATTTATAAGGCGGTTTTATTTTTTTATACCTATCACTCTTTTGAGTGCATCATGCAAGCAATTTTCGTACAAAACAGATCACTACCAAACCAAGTAGTTTCGGTAGACAAGTTGCTCTTATATTTATTAACTCCTAACCATTAAGGGGACCTATGGGCTTTTTCATCAATTCAGCAGTAAGAGTTGGTGACTTTCAAATGCAAACACATACAAACATATAAGTCAAACTGAGAACTCCCCCTTTTCTTTGAAGTCGGTTAAATACAGGTTTTCAGTGAGAAATATCCAGTGAATATCATTGTTTTCTTTATATTGCTGTTAACTTTTTTACTTCACTGTAAGAATTTATAGTAAGTATTCTAATTTCACGTGTAGCGCTTTGTGGGTAAAGCAGAATTACTCAAAATAAGTGTAGGTATGTATTGATAAATAAATGATTGATCTACATTTGTAAATCTTAGTCACGATTGAAACATGAGTATAGTTGAAACATATCTGATTGTATGGGACATGATCATCTCTTTTTATGCTGTATGCCATTATTTTTTATGAATACATACATTAAAACATTGTTGATTATGTGAAATGATAATTCTTAGTTTAATTTGTATCTGTTATCGAGACATAGAACAAAAAATAAGATAACCCATAATATTAAGACTTTGTTTGAGCAATAATTTAAGAAATATACATGATCTCATTGAATACTTGTTTAGTTATAGAAAACGGTTTAAACTTATTAAAAAGTTTAATAATTCGAAAGATATCAGAAGTGTTTCAATCAATACTACATACTGTTTAAACTAACCTTACCATAGGGTTAATTGAACTACTTTTTTTCTGATCATCCTAGTAAGGTAATAACATCGTAGTTTATTGATTTAAAGCTATGGAATATATTTTGTTCATAAGACAGATAACAGTAGGTACTTATGTTCAAAATATTTAATCTGTAAGTATAATAGATACCTACTTTATAATGCACCTTCAAAGTGAAATTGGTTCAATTGTACCCAGTCTACCCTACCTACTGGATGCTACTGGCTCCCTCTTCTTTATCCCTATGGCCGTCTCACCTGGCACTAGGTGAGAGATGGCCAATTGTGATTTTAAAAAGAAACTGAGTTTAAGGTTGATCCAATTGAAAATTGTTCAAATTTTATTGATTATGCTAAAGTTTAATGATAAAATAAAGATTATATTATAAACGTTTATATTTTATATGTGGCAGAACCTAGAAATAACTATGCCTAACTATCCTGGACTTACCCTATATAGCTAACCTACTTATGGTGGTTTTAACCGCCTCTGTGGTCTAGTGGTTCATACCACGGATTTCAGACCCAGAGGTCCCGGGTTCTATTCCCAGTGGGGGTACATATTGTATTCGGTTTGGTTGGTGGTAGGACTTGTTCTTAGTCCGCCTGGCTAGCTACCACCATCTTATCTAAGTCTGACGCCATAACAATGATGTTTTCAGCATTATTGTGTTCCGGCAGTTAAAGATAAGATAGCCAGTTCCTCAGTGATTGAGGATTCCGGGAGTAGTGCGCTTCCACCTTCAGCCTTATCACCACTTATCATCAGGTGTGATGAAGGCTAAGTGCTACCCCGTTGTGGATAAAAAAAAAACCCGAAAGAGGGTGAAATCAGAAACTGTGACTTAGGTCAAAACCGATTTATTGGTTTATCTACACAATGTAGGTAACCTACTTTTTACCCAAATATCTCAATGAAACAAGATTTGCTTTTCCAAAAAATAGCTCAGTTACTTACAAAACTTTTAACTAACAAATTATATCTCCCTATCCACGAACACAAAATAGCCGTCCAGCGACTGGGCACACTTTGTACTGGGCCCATGGGCCCAGACGCCAGATTGTATTTTTTTTATTTTTTTTCCGCCAACTGGGCCCTCTTTTGATATGCACAAAAGGTCTATTGTTTAAATCGAATTCTAGTAGGCAGTTAGAAGAAAAAACATTTAATGAGTATTTTACATGGCGATGAAGAAACATAGATTCTTTCTACATAAAATAGATAAGTACATTTTTAAAGTACCTACCTTTAAAATTAACTTAAAAAAACACAGTCTTTAAATAGTGTGCATAAGCAAATCTTTATATAGTGAAATTAATAAATAGCAAAAATGTGTTCGCAATTTCTCTATACAAATATTAAACAGTAAAAGCTGATCTATGTCAATATAAATATCATAAATTAGTATCTTAAAACTCTTTTATTTCAAATGCTTTTTCTTCTTTAACTGTACTAGAATTCGATTTAAACAACAGATCTTTTGTGCATACCGAAAGTGGGCCCAGTTGACAAAAAAATGTATTAAAAATACAATAAGGCGTTTGGGCCCATGGGCCCAGTAGAAAGTGGGTCCAGTCGCCGGACGGCTCAAAGCATAAAATTATGTTTAGGAACCATAAATTAGGTAGTAGGCACTTAAATAAGTAGGTAAGTAGGTACTTGTATATTTTTTTTATAATTACGGTTCAACATAAAATACAATAAATTAAAACAAATACCTACTTAGTTTTTTTTTAATTCTGTTACTTCAAGTAAAACTTATATTTAGCAAAAATATCTTTTATCCCGCCATAATCTTACACTATACTAAGCGTAACAATTGCTCCGCCTATTTCATAATGGTGGTACTTCCAACTTTGGGTCCTCTCAAATAACATGTCACTACTAACAAACATCTGTTTATCTCCCGCCGAAGGAGATATCTACATATAACGCAACATGCACGGAACAAAGATAACGACAGTTGAGCGAGAGAGACAACTATATTTCAAGGTGCACTCCGCAGCGACAAGGTAACATCTTTAATAGGAACTAAATAGAATTCATTTGCATTGCAGTTGCAGCCTTATCTCGTGGACGGGAGAGTTCTATTTTAGATTGCGCCGGTGCATTAAGCTGCCATTCACTTGCTGGTCAGTGGGAAAGGGTGAGGACTATATTTCAAACGTGCATTTGAGAGGGAGGGAAGATGTACGGAATCGAATGGTTGCTGCATGTAAAGTTTTACTTCAATTCTTGAAGTATTGTGTTGAAAATTTTGGGAAAACTAATTCATGTAAGACAATAATTAAGTACCTATACATAAAAACACACTTTATTTACACGGTAAGAAAAAAAAATTCTTCTTCCTTTCCTATATAACTCACAGGAAAATTAATTTTCAAATAATAAAAGTAAAAAACAAAATAGAACTCACCACACAGAATATAAAGTGCTTGGTATTTAATTGATTTGTAAAAATATAATCCTAATTATTAGATAACAATACATAAGAAAACCGCTCCCGTGAATGAATTTGTGAACAACTCGGTAACCAACTCGAAGACTGGTTTTATCTCATTAACTTCACGATAATTACCTATGTTATTAACAAGATAGTTATACAAAGAACCCGTTTTATCAATTCATATTTCGGGTTCATTTAAAATAAAATAGCTACTTACGAAGTAAGAAGAATGATTGATATTTTTTATCTCAAGACTTTCACGTGAAAAATAAGAAAATCGGTCAGAATACGTTACAATATGAGGGAAAAGATGAAAAAAGCACTAATTTTCAATCTTATAAGCAAGTTTTCTGTAACGAAACTACAAATCGTTCGAGTTTTCTCTCATTTGGCGCACAAAAAAATGCTTTTCATCGCCCGAAATCAACCAAAATACGCTTTAAAAAATCTACAATTGACAGATTTGCAACTGATAAATTTTCTACACGTGCTTAGAGCACGTTTCGACCGCGTTTCGATAGTCACGTGAAGTTTAAATTCAAATATAATAGGTACGTACCAGCTGTATGCCGCGTGTCCTCGCGAGCGACGGCCGGCCGACGCGTGCTGTCCGTCGCAGCGAAACCACGCGAAAACCCACGGAAAAACCACAAAAAACCACTGAAAACCACCTCGAATATTTCGGTAAAAGTACGGAGCGAACCGAGATGTGTCGCCCGTGGCCGCGTTCGCATCTAAACGGCCCGAGTTTTATGTTAGATTACAGACGTAACTTTTATAGATCCTCGGTGCTATATAACGCGGTGGTGTGTTTTGAGGGAGTTTCGACCTTGTGCGGTGGTTGGAGGGCGGAGAATGGCGTGCGGGGAGCGTTGCACGGGTGTCATTAAATGTCGCGCGACGCGGGGGGCGCGGGGAGGTGTGTGGGTAAAGTTTTGGGTATTGATTGAATATGAGCGGGATTAGCGACTAATGATCAACAATTGGGTGTCGGACCTTAATTGGTTAACAGTTCCCCCAAGTGTTATGACATTTTTTTTAATAAGGCTTTATTGGTGGGTATACAAACTCATTGTTTTGTTGAGAAAGTTTTGGTAGTTAGTTGCGTGTCTTGAAGTTAAAAGTTCTCGAGTAAATAAGTAAATTGTTACACCTTTTCAGGAATTTGCCTAGTACCTACATACCAGAAAAGAGCTTTCTGTCAATAGTAAAGTAAAAACACTTATATACAGATTAAATAAAACAAATATTATTAATGATACAGACACAAAAGATGAAATAAAACACTGCAAACGTAAGAAAATAAAAGAAAAACACATAATAAAGATTTTCTTTTGCCAAAACGTAACAAAGGTGCTTTTCCATTTTCTTCCGTGAATTAAAGAGCAAAAGGAAAATAAAATGATGTTATATATAAACAAATTTGGCCAAATGTAGAGTCAATGTAGACATTGCGGGAATGCGAGCCGCTCTATCGCCCAATAACCGTCAACAAGCTCTTGATAGAGCCGACTCACGTCACTCCGATATCCTGAAACGTTACCTTAGCACATAATTCTTATTGAAACGAACAAAAATTATGGTTAAGTAAGATTTTGTTTTCAGCATGAGTTGGATTTATTTGAAAGAGTAAATAAAACAAAGTAAGTACCTAAGTAAATGATTTTAATTCTTCAGTTCACTAAGTGTACTTACCTACCTAGGTACTTTCTTAAGTTTCGTAGAATCCTGTTCAATAACGATTAACTGAAAATAGTAATACTTATACCAGGCTTTCGTAATTAAAATCGCAAATAAATACCTACCTATATCTACAGCATTTTCTTTTTGATTGTTTTATCTTTAATACCTACACCTCCCTACTTATTTTTCCCTAACCCAAAAATAATAAGGTCACATAGCTTGTCCGGGAATACAATATAAAAAGGTGTAAAGTAGGTATGTATATAAATGTCGTTAGTTAGTTAAATATATCTGTAGGTATATAAAAAACCACACAAAATTTACGGCGGTATTCAAAGCAATTGTTTAAAGATAAAGACATTCTGTAAACAGGCGACTTTACAATGAGCGCTGATAGAGTCCGCTCACGAACAGAGCATTCGGCTCAGATTACAGATTAGACAAAACAAATTGTTACAGGTTTCTTGTATTGACTTTCGTTTTTATTTTGTTAAAAACTTAGAAGTTAATGTGTAAGGTAAGTTTAAAAAAAGACGATGAATAGTTTGTAATTTTATTTTTCAGAAAATTTCCTTACTTTTTCTTGTCAACGAGCGATTTTTTTTATAATAATTGAATACTTACAAGTATTTTAGTTTACGATGTTTAAGTCCGGTTAGTTATTTATCAATATAAGTTTGGCTGAAAATATAACCTAGCTTTTATTATTGTTTTCCAGTACTTTAATAAGGGCTTTCACAAAAAAAATTGAGAGAAAAAAAAATGGTTCACAAGAAATACTAAGTTAGCACCTAAAATACTGAAATGCATACAAAGTGTAGTTAAGTGTCGAATAATAACATCTCAGTATTTTAGTGGGTTAGGTTAGTTTGATGATCAATTAAATACCACACAAATTTTAAAAGTTAAATAACTATGTTTGTTCCATATAAATCAATAAAATTTTATAATTTTTTCGTATAAAAATTACTTTGTTTATCGATCATCGTCAGTAACTTTTATTAACCCTAAACTGTCTTCCGTTTCAGATATTTCATCGAAGAACAAAAACAACGTATCTCTGCCACAGTAACCGATCGATCAAGCTGCCTGATTTATATTCACATCACAATTCGCGGCTCTATATAATTCAGAGAGGACGGGAAAATACGAAAAAAATGAGCTACTTGTTATTTTTCTTGAATTCTCACGGTTATAAATTGCATACCTACCTACGTAGGTAAATAAAACTAAATAAAAATTTATTTACTTATTGTTTTTTTCTATTTTATAATCAAATTTAAAATAAAATTAATAGAAATTATAGATAAGTCCAATGTCACGACATTGGACTTATCTATAATTTTGTTTGCCATAATATTTCTAATATTAAAGGAATAAGAAAAGAATTTTATTATTTCTCCACAGTACCTATGACTTAAGTCAAATATCATAATTTTACGTGAAAACTACACAAAAAAATCAACAAAATATGTGCCAATTTTCTATTTCTCACCTCTGCCCAAATTATGAGCGGCCAAATCCGCCATTCCACATGTCTCTACATAGAGCTGCCATAGCCGTGGGTCTCTACCTGCATTACGAGCGACGCATAACAATCAGCTTAGAGGGGAACGTCCTACGATGATCTCTACCTGCTGGAGGTGTGATACGACTCTACATACTCTACATGTACACACGTAACGATTATTTACGCTATAAGATTTGCATTTTGATACCCTTTGGGCCAGCGTGTCCATTTTATTATTTTGATAAAATTGATCGCTTAAATTTACTTCACAATCCTCACATAAACCCTTTTAGTAAAAATATTTTCGTCAATTTTGACTAAGTATAATTAATTTAATTAAAACCATTTTCCTTAAAAAAGAAAACCCTCTTCCTTATAAAAAGGGTATTTCTTCCTAAAGCTCCATCCTTAAATTATCAGGCCATCTAGAAAAAGCCAATTTCCCTGAAAAAGCGAGTCAGGGCTTATTCAACCCCCTCATTATTCAATTACTTCGCCGCTCGACCGACGGCGAAGGGTTAAAGACAAAACAGCGGCGCATCGCTAGATTAAAATCCAGCCCTTTGAGGAAATTCTCTGGCAAAAGGCAAACGTTAAATGCTCTTAAGTCGAGGAAAATTTAAATGTAGCGAATAAAGTTGAGAGTTGCTGGAAAGGATTGGGTTTTTTTTATTTTGTTAGAATAATACATAAAAACCAGGCGGTTCGAGTCTGAAGGATTTTTTGTTTCTAGAGTACCTACCTAGAAAAAAAAATCCTTCAGACTCGTAAGTACCTACTTACCTACTTAAGGTATTTCATGGCACAAAAAACTAACTTAGGTATGTCATTGAAATTTTATAAAGGTACAACAACCAATACAATGTAGAGAGATACCTACCTACATAATATTATAGTGTTGAATTATTTCTGATTTGGAAAATCAATCTATGTAACAATTTTCTTTGTTGAAAATAGTTGATTGATACGTTTTTTATTTAGTTTGGGGCTTTTATCCACATGGATATGCCAGCCCCATTATATCTTTACAGTTACAAAATATATAAATTACGTAATCTAAAATAAATTTTAAATTAACTTAAGTGGGCTAGGTTATTACAATCTTATTGGTTGATACTTTTTCAATTCGCTTAATTCACTTATTTTGACATTTATGTAGGTACCCTTGTCTGCCATATTTTCCAGTCTTATAGGTATGTAAAGTACATAATCAGAGAAGTAGCCGGAAAGTGGACGTGGGGGGTATGCATGTTGGATTTCCTTTGCTTAAAATAGCAAATTCTCCATTAATTTTACCTAACTTTGTACTTACTTCATATTTTTAATTTCTCTAAGTTGTCTTGTAATTGTTTTCGATTCCACGTAATACGTAACATGCTCCTTCTAACCTCTCTGTAGTATTCTGTGGTCCAACTTGTCAGTATCTCGAGTAAGTGTAGTCCAATTCCAAGATGGCCGCATCGTGTCAGATGTTTTATGAAAGCCATGCAACAGACTAGACCAAAGCGAAAGAATCAATAGTTTCGTAGTATGTTTGTTTTTCTCTTCGTTTTGTTTTCCGTGTAAAACACCTATTCCGTGTTTACCTATATAATGTAAATGCATAAAAGGGAGTTATTTATTATTACCCATATTTGCATTATTGTGCAATACCTACTTAAAAAACCGCCTTCTAAAAAACCACATCAAAAAAGTAAGAAATAATTCCTCACCAAATAAATAACATAAGTACTTTGAAGTCGGGCGTGAAACATGTAATTTTTTTTTGTTGTTTTTGTTAAAACCCGCCCGACTTCAAAGTACTTATGTTATTTATTTGGTGAGGAATTATTTCTTACTTTTTTGATGTGGTTTTTTAGAAGGCGGTTTTATTTTTTTATAAAAATAATTTTTATTTCACTCTTTTTAGTGCATCTTGCAGGCAATTTGCGTGTTTTCTGGTAAATAGGTATGTGATCAAACTCAAAACCTCCTTTTTCGAAGTCGGTTAAAATACCTTGAGGTATCCCCATTTTAACAAAACAAGAATCATCTAAATCGGTTTATAAACAAAGGAGTTATGCCTAAAGATACGTATTAAATTCACATAAAGTGGTAACGAAAACGACAGTATTTTCAAGATTTCCTGAAAACTACTGAACCGATTTCAAAATTTCAAAAAATGGGACCAACTTGGAAACCAACCTGATGTAATAACGTTTGAACCATTTCAATCGGTTCAGCCGTCTTCGAGTAATCGGTGGACATACATAAAAAAAAAAAAAAAAAAAAAACATACATACAGACGAATAGAGAACCTCCTCCTTTTTGATTTAGAAGTCGGTTAAAAAAGGACGCGACACAATAATTGTGACATAGGTATATTTTGGAGCTGGACTATAAATCATTTATTTTTAATAGAGTTCCACGTTATTTAATAATAAAAAACTAAATCGCTTAGATCTAATAAAATGGCTATTTTGTTTAGCTGAAAAACGTTGATCCAAGTTTTGTTTTGCTTATGAGTGATATCGGTTAGACTTAAAGATCGTCATACAGACGTTCTATGAAACATACTTATTTATCAATAGTTTCCCAGTTATTCTGGGTAACAAACAAAGCTAGTGCAGGCTCATTAAAATTAATCTAAACCAGCAAGCCTGAATTAGATCAATATAGTTTCCCACTAATTCTTAGACACAACTAGTGATCTAACGCCCGAATTCTCAAACGCAAATCATCTTTGGGAGCCTCTCAAACATCATGGCATCTCTTTCATACGTTTGACATTTAAAGTGACAGGGCGATGTTTGAGACGCTCCCAAAGATAAGTAGCGTACGAGTATTTGGGCATTAGACTGGAAGTGCGCGTCCCTTAGTCTAAGGAACAAAGAGAAAGGGGCGGGGTGTTTTACGATCGGATATGAACGCTCATGCGCGTTGCAGTTAGCCCACGTCGGAATTTGCATCGGTTATCGACTGGTCTGCTCCCGAACCTGTCCGATGAGCTTTTAGCGTAATGAAAGTTTTTGCTGAGCACGAAAGTTTCCGCAGGCGGTTTAGGGTTAAGATGGGTTTTGTTTATCAAATGCAGTAAGTAGTTTCAGGGTGTAGGTTTTTTGTGGAATAGATAGGTACTACTTCGTAATAAAACTTTAATGTAAGTAATGCAAAAGTAACTCTATCTGCCTGATGTTTTGACCGTTTTCTTGAAAGTTAACATCTACTTACAAATTAAGCAAATTTTCATCGAGTTACCACTATAAGTGCGTTTCATATATTTTATGCGAACCTTCCTAGTGACCTTTATAACAAATCATTCATCAATAAATAATGAAACGAGTATCACGTCACGACGTTCTTAGTAGGTATGGGTCAATGGAAGCCAATTAAAATCAAGCAACGTTAAATAAAATAAATTAATTAAATGCACCATATGTCATACTTATATCAATTGATGCGACAGCCAGCGCGCTATTCAATTGTATGATATAAGTGTACTCAATTACATTTAATGAAACAAAGGCTAAAATAAAATTAAATATAAGAACAAAGTTCAAGAGTCAATAACAATAAAACATAATAACTTCACAAAATTATAAGTAATAATGATAAGTATGTAAAATATCTTTTACATAACATTAATATCAACGCTCATAAACATAATGTAGCTAAAATAGTAACAATTTTATCTTGTAGTCAAATTTGAATGCATATATAAATTTAACTTGCATTCTTATTGAACCAACTAAGTAAGATTGTGATAAGTGAAATACTATAAAGATAATAAAACGCCTCACACGCAACTTGGTCTTGCTGGTTAATGTGGGTACAGTCAATGGCAGAAACTATCTAAGTAGTTGCCGCATATGATTTTGTCCGCGTCGGCTTACTTAAGTATAAAATTTGGTAAGAAATTAAAATGACTTTCATACTATACTAAATGATCCCTTTCTTCGTTTTTTAAGTGAATTGAATTGAACTTGTGCTATGACGCGACTATTTATTTCCGCAGTACAGTTGACTATACCTTCTTATATTATATTTTATCGATAAGTTTAATTACACGGATCACTGATTAGTGAAAAGACTAAAAAGCCGTGAGAATAAGTATTTTTGAGAATTATATTATAATTGCTTTCCATCCGCGGCTTCGCCCGCGCGCACTACCCGACGTTATCCCGCGGGAATGTGATATTGTTCATAGATAAAATGTAGCCTATGTCCTCCTTCCTCCTTCCTCTCCAGGCTACAAAGTATCTGTGTCCCAATTTTTAACCAAATCCGTTCAGCCGTTTTGGCGTGATTGTGTAGCAACCATCCAAACATCTAAACTTTCACATTTATAACATTATCAGTAGAATAGTAGTATTAAAATCAATATTTTAAAAAGTTATCGATTATAAAGTGAATAATTTCTCAGACCAATTCTTGTTATTTTCTCTACAAGTATACCTTAAGCCCGAATGTGATTCTATTAACCAGGAGATATGTTGAGTATTGCAATCCGGTTTATCAGATTGTATATGAGACAGCTATTTTAACACTTAACATGCAACCTTGTTGCTAAAGGACAGATATAGAATATTACCTACTCGTACATACGTACAACCGAGACTTACTTACGTGGGAGAAACCCTCTTTATTTACATAGGCACCAAATACACTTGTTTGCAGAAAAAACGGGCACTGCTTTATTCATAAGTACTTACAAACAGGCTCACTGTACATTCCCTTTCTATCTATTCACCTTTTCTCTACGCTATCACTTTAATCAAAATTCAAAACGACTCATCTTTCAAATACAAGCCTCAGATAAGAACAAACACTTCCCCATTTCCCTACAGCCGAAAGCATTGAACGTTTTGTTCACGTTCCATAAATTGTTCAATTAAATTCAACTAATGCTCTACAATACATAATTGAAAATGAATGAGTCCCATCGGAGCCAGAGGGCCTACTCTGAAACGCAAAACCCGAAACTTCGTTATACCCGTCCCTCTCACTCCCCAGTTGTGACAGAATCGGTGAAAGGGGCGGAGCTAACCGAAGTTTCGAATTAGCGTTTCAGAGTACGGTCCCAGTTGCGTGTGAGGTGGGTCAATTTTTTCTAATACTTCATTTTTAATAAGTAATAAAATTGGCATTGTGAATGCAAAACAGTAAAAATATTTTTTATTAACCTACATTTTTGGAAATTTAGGTAAGTACTTGGCTATATGAAGAGATTTTCAAAGATGTTGTTAAAAGCTGAATAGGAAAATATAAACATTTATACAAAATATTTGACAAAGAAATAATTGAAAATATTTGAAAATTAAATGAAAATGAAATATTAGAAAATGTCGACCCGTATCACAACAGCTACGATGGGACTCGAACCCACGACCTTTCAGTGTCCGGGTGAATGCTTCATTTTCTATATTTTCACTAATAAAAATTGTAGTGTAAATGCAAAAAAGTAAAAATAAAAATAATAAAGCTAAATCATTGTATGTACTTACAAGAGTACTGACAGCAAGTCCCTGATTTTTCTGCGAACAAGTGTATTATTAGGAAAACTCGGAAAATGTTAAAAAGTTTTTTATATTATTTTGATTTATTCTTTTACTTAGGTACTACTATATTCCCTTCATCCTTACTTATATTATAAATGCGTCTCTGTCTGTCTGTGTGTTACACAATCACACCTAAACTACTGAACCGATTTGAATGAATTTTGGTACAGAGATAGTCTAGAGCCTGAGAAAGGACATAGGCTACATTTTATTCCTGAAAAATGTCACCTTCCCGCGGGATAACGTCGTGTAGTACACGCGGGCGAAGCCGCGGGCGGAAGGCTAGTTTATAATAAAATGATGTGAGAATCACTGTGAATCTCAAAACTCCATGATGATTAAGAAACAATTGTTTTGTAGACATTAGGTAAAACACAACTTAAACTGTATGGCGAACTATATAATATGTATCATCATCATCAGCCATCTAATGACCACATTGCTAGGGCACTGGCCTTCCTTGACCCACCACGCGGGCCCAATGCGGATTGATGGGTATTAACGACTGGAACTGAGTCGAGACCAACGGCTTAACGTGCCTTCCGAAGCACGGAGGAGCTCGAGATGAAAAGTTTTTGATCACCCATCCCGTGACCGACCATTGCGTAAGTTGCTTAACTTCAACGATCGCAGGCCAACCGCCAACCACTGCGCCGCGGGCTCTTCTTAGTTAGAACTATATATGTTCCTAAATATTGCAGGTGCCTATTTATTTTGCAATTGCATAAAATTTATTCAATTTCCTTTTTTGTCTTAATGTTATAAACGTGAGCTCAGCCACATCTAAAATTATCCTCTGTCTCATACATTATAGTAATTGTTGAAGCCATCATATGTGTGCCTTTACTTGGATATTATAGTGATGTATGAAGGAGAATAATAATACGTATAAATATGTTTTATTTGTACTTGTACATATCTAAAGATGGTAGTTTGTGTTGTAATGTGCCTCGAGCTTTGTATAAATGTACATACGTAATATTACCTACATACCTACCTCTACTACGAAGTAATTGATTTTATAATTTTATGTTATCACTAGCCTTCCGCCCGCGGCTTCGCCCGCGTGGAATGCACGACGTTATCCCGAAGGAATTTGATATTTTCTGATATAAAAAGTAGCCTATGTGAGCTCACTCTCTAGCTCCTCAAACTATGCCTAGGTATACCAAACACGTGATGTTTCCTATCCGTTGCTCCGTTTTGACGTAAAAGATGATTTAACAAACACACAAACCCAAAAACACACACATTTATATATAGTTCTATTCAATGCTTATAAATCATGAAACATATTATTTATAAGTTGTTTTACCTTATACACTTGTGCATTTAAACAAACATAATCAGAAAGGTAATTGTTAAAAAAAAATTGAGTAGACAATTAAAATATTGTTTACCTTTACAAAAATAAAGTAACTTTAGTAAGTGAAATTCTGCTATATTTGCATACTAAGGTGCCCAACGCAAACAAAGTTTATTGAAAAATTATTACGCTTCACTGTTCGTTACGAAGCGTCGTTAAACCGCAAATTTTAATACGTCCCAATAGGCCTTCTAATCCCCATGTATTTAAGGTCCATTTTCGCCCGATCTCCCACAAAATATATTAATTAACAAACAGGGTCTGTAAAAGTCAAAGATACCTAATATACCTGAATAATCGCTTATTAAACGTCCCCTAATTGACCGATTAAATTAATGAAACATGTTAAAAGTCTATGTTTATTTTATTATGTATCTTGAAAACCCTTAACTTTACTATGTTGCATGGAAATTTTCCGGAGGTTTAATAATAAATGTTTTTAAAGAGGTACCTATTTATTAAATGGTAGATATTACTTTGTCATGAAGTTACAAGCAAGGGAAACTAAAAAGACTACTAAGAATTTGTTGGCTTTAATTCTTGTTTACTATGATATAATGCGTAGGTAAGTATTAGGTAGGTAGGTACACTATATATAGAAAATTAAATAAGTACTTACTAAGTTTTTATAAAGCTTTTTTAAGGTTTTAGGTTTCGTTTACCTTTAAAGGAAAATGTAAACATACCAACATTCATATTTATTAGGAAAAATGTAAAAACTGAGAAAAAAGTTTGGATAATTCGAAAGAATTAACCTAGTGTAAGTATGTAAATACCTACTTACTATTTAAATAAAACCTTTAACTTTACTTTGAAACAATAAATCGTTTTTCACTTTTCTTAGGCCACTTTCTTTAATGGGTACAGCCTAGGTTGAATGAGGTACTTACACCTATCAAGTTTACCAAATTCTAGTACGTACAGGTTTTCCGTAGCCGAATGGCAAAAAACGGAACAATTATAGATTCATGATGTCTGTCTGTCTGTTTGTTTGTCCGTCCGTCGGTCCGTGTGTCTGTATGTCACAGCCACTTTATTCCAAAACTATAAAAACGATACGGTTGAAACTTGGCATGTAGATGTATTCTGTGAAACGGTTTACTATTTTAAAGCAAAAAAAAATTGAGGCGGGCTCCCCATACCTCTACATGGAACTTAAACTTAAAAATAGTTTTCTTAACAAATATATTCGTGCAGGGTGTCTATGGATAGGTAGGTCTTTAAAAATGACATAAAGGTTTATCAAACCATTTTTCCTCGAAGTCAATCTTTTGAAAGATAGAATCTTCCAAGTGGTAAAATGTGTGCCCCCCACCCCCGTCAACTAAAGAAGGATGTAGCTTTCCAATGGTGAAAGAATTTTTAAAATCGGTCCACTAATTTTTTACTTTATACATTACAAACAAACACACAAGAAATCAAATCTTTCCTCTTTATTATATTAGTATAGATAAGATAGTATAAATTTACATACGTTGTTTCATCGAGAATGTTGTTATAAATCTATTCAAATCACTTCTTTTACCAAAACAAAAATTTTCATTCAAAATTTAAACAACACAACACTAACCACACTTTTTTTTACTTTCAACCATTAACTAGAATCACAGCTTGACGTTAATTTGAACTTCACCATGTTTTTTTATATTCTAATTGATTAAATTGTCACTACACTATTACGCACTACTATACGTTTATACGTTTCACGATTGGTAGTCAACTGTTCTTATGACTAGTACGAAGGCCAGACTTACTTCACCCAAAGTTATTTGCATGACAAAGACTTGAACAAAACTAGCGTGGGTGACCCGCTTTCTCGATTTTTTTCGGAACTTTGAATGTAATTTATTCAGGGTGGAGTATGACAACAGAAAATCACTGGGACGGAAATAAGTAATCTAATTTATTATTAGGTACTTACTAGTTCTAGTTTAGTATGTGGATTAATAAAGTATCTATATAGTTATTTATTTAATTCAAAGTTTAGTACCTATGTGAAATATATATGTTATGAAGTATACATAAGTTAGTAGGTATTTTATTCTGAGAAAAAGTATTCTGCCTTCGTCAGCAGAAACATCCAAGGTCTGCAGGATTAGGAGCTTTTATAATATATAAAAAAATGCTTATACTTTAACTCGAAGTTATTGGTATTTACAATCTCTCAACCAACAGAACCAAGCAAGCAAAAAAGGTAGTGAAAAAGGTCCATTGGTGGGTGACCTATGTAGGTATATCTTACCTAAAACTATTTGCATCATAAAACAAGTACTTAATACAGGCTATGTTGGTATTTTCACGCTTTAAAAGATAACGTTGCATCGTTGAAGTAGCAGTGGGCGGGATACATAGCGCGGAGAACCGATGGCCGTTGGGGCGGAAAGGTTCTCGAATGGCGACCACGTACCGGACGACGTTTTCGTGGGCAGGCCCCCTACAAGGTGGACCGACAATCTAGTCAAGGTCGTGGTGGAGATCCTTGAGCCTATGCCCAGCAGTGTGGGCGTCGTTCGGCTAACATGATGATGATGATGAAAAGTCAACATTTACAGTTACATTGTAAAGGCCATCGTTATCTTATATAGTAATGTGAAGAAGCTTTTACAAAATGTACAAACTTAAATTGACAGGCTGGAGATAATGTTTTGAGATAGTGGAGATATAAACGCCTACTCAACACATTTTGTAAGGTTTACATTACCAACTTACGTAGATCTTTATTTTAAAGTATGATTGTTGGAAGGAAAAAACATCGTAATTTATGAAAAACCATATAGGCGTGGCAATCAATGTTTTGTCTTTTGCAAAGTTAAGATATCTTACAAGTCGTAGTAGATATAAGGTGCTATAAGTATGCAAGATTGGAAATCGATGGAATAACCGGGAGTTGGATATATAAACATTATGTTTATATATTTAGGCACTCATTAAATAACGAAATACTTTTTTACCAAGTTTGGGATTAAATAAATAGAATAAAATTGTATTGATTAAATAAGTGTATTGTCATTTTCTAATATATTTTATAGGTAAGTACCTATATATTTCCTATGAAGTAGGTATATTATAAGGAATTAAGATATTTATTTTCGTTTTTACCAAGACTTTTCCATTGGATTCATCTATAAAATAAAAAAAGAAGTGCCTGACAAAAGTTTATTTAATTTAATGAAGAACTTAGTAAACAACTCTACCTTAACATGGATGGTAAGAACACACATTAAATACTAAGTACGTAAACACCTGCATAGGGTTTATAAACATAATTAACAAACATTCCATAAACCCGAACTCTATCGTAAAAGGGCAAGCATTGAAAAGATTAACTAAAACCTTTTTTAATATTCGTTCCAGTAGTAACAACTTTCAACCCATCACACATTTTATCTTTTGATAACACCGCCTCAACTCATTAAGCACATACTTTATATGTTACCCAACGCCCTTTCCCAACTCTGAGTATAACTATCGAGTATCGATCGACTCGACTATCGACAGCTAAGAATCCGTCGCTCAGTTTCTTAGTAAACGAGCGTAATATTACATTTTTATGCAAATAAGGCAATACACGGAAGGGACAATGAGCATTTCGAATTCTTGAAAGAGATTGTTACCCAACTACAGCTTGCTCGTTGTTATGTTAATTTGTGAAAGTTCTGAGACGTCTCTAAAAACGCTGAAAGGGTAGAATGGAGGACGGTGTCTTTTATGATGTGTCAGTGAATAGTGTTTTCATAATATAGCAACTTGTCAGTAACTAATAAGAAATTGTGGAGGTAAACACCCTTTACGTCACACATATGCATTTCTTGGACTTTCAAAGGAAGAAAAGAAAACACTGGTGTAAGTTATATTAATTGTTAAAAACCAATATCTGTAGCAATTGAGAACTATTTTTAGATCACGTGCCCATATACACTTTAAACGCAAAGGTCAACAAACTTTGTAGCACTTAAAATACCTGATTTCCGTGAAAGAAAAACTCTGTGGTAGGTCCGTTTTAAAATTATTACACTTCAGCTAAATTATGTGAGAAAATGCAAGATAAGGTAAACAATAGAAGCTTGAACACAATTTGCATATAAGGCACATAAATATTAATAAAAAACATTAAGCGCATCCACGTGTGACCAAAATAGGTTCTCATTTTTCCACCAAATTATAATTGAATAATTTGATTAAAATTAGTTATTAAACAGACTTCGCCAACACAGGAACCTATTGAATTATCAACTCATGACTGTTAACGGTAACAACTTTCAATCTTATTCACATTTTGCTATCAATCACCTCGCCATTCAGCGAAATGTTCATAAAACTTGGCCTTAGTGAGTTGAACGAACCACGATATAAACATAGCCATTACTCATTACTATCAGCGAGTGACATAATCTGACTCAATGACACACTACGAGAAAGCGAGAGATGGGTAGTTCGTGTCTGGTACCGGTTCTGAGCCGGTCTGGCAGTGTAGGATGGCCGTGGCTGGCGTAACGACGCCCCGCGGGTATGCAAATGTGTATGTACTTACTTGGCCCAAGCAACAAGTCACGACACTGCACCGTGCACCAACTTGCCTGCCGATTTGACACTATCACTTGGTATCTACGCTCGCGAATGCGGACTGATTTTTTTCACGCGTAACGGCCCATTAAACTTGTAGATTTCTATCTCACTCGCCGCCACGATAGTATTAAGAAGCGAGACAAAGAAAGGTTGCGGTTTATGGGTTGTTGATAGAATTGGTATCCGCTCCGTAACGTACCGCCGCCGTGTTGCATATTTTTCAAGGATGTGGCCTTGTAGCGGCGTGTACGTTGATAAAAAATGACAAATTAAATTTTTTGAGAAAATGCTCTTAATAAGTGAGGGAAAAATATATGAAGCATTGCCTACAATTTTAAGTAACTCTACAACTATAAGTTAAAAAAATTATGAATAGTAAAAAAAACTTTAAGGCATATCCTGAAACCGTACCTACGATTTCAATTGATTTATATTTTTAATTGATTGCTTACCAGATTGCCTATACTTTAATATCTAAACACATATTATTATTAACGGTTTAAAATGTGATGTGAGCCAAACAAAATAGTCTTGAAAGACAAATGACTGAAATACTAGTGTAACTTTCATAGTGCACATTTTTTTCAGTTGCATTTCCATGCTAATTTTACGAATTATCATTGTAATGCAACTGAAAAATAACAAGAGCGATGAGTAAAGTACCAACGTTTTTCAGTCAATCTTCTTAAGTTTTCCTTTAAAAAACGTGTGTGAAGTACAAGTAATTTAAGCTAGGAAATTACATTAATATTTCTAAACAGCATTTTTTCTTAGTTAAAAGAATTTTTATAATTTACTTATAGTAACACTGAAACAAACCGTATTTAATAAATTAATTATTACATAATTATGATTAAGACGCATACTAATTTATGATTCAGCCAGGGAAGTAGTGTTTGATAAAAAAGAAAATTGCATGTGTCACCCATGGGTTTTCAGACAAACGTTAGTTCTAAAAAATTCACTTTGCAAAAAATCCTGGGTCAAGAATTAAAGTGGACATAATAGTGCAAAAAGATCAATGATCTTTGCAATGAATTCAAGTACATCGAGGGGAACGTCTATCTAGCTAGCGTTATTATTTCTATTTCTGATAATAAAACATTGTAAAGCTTTCTCTGAATATGCCTAATACCTACAATTAAAATTTGACCAAAATGAACACATACTGCAAGTTAAATAAAAGCTTATAAAACATTTTTATTACAAAAGTAAATACATACCATATTTATTATATTTATCTGTGAAAACCTGTAAATGTTTTTATGTTTATATTTAAGCGTTATCTACCTATACTAAAAATATAAAGAGGAAAGATTTGATTGTTTGTTTGTTTGTTTGCATCGAATAGGCTTCGAAACTACTGGACCGATTTTGAAAATTCTTTGACTATTAGAAAGCGATATTGTTCCCGAGTGACATAGGCTATATTTTATACCGATATTCCCACGGGGACGGGTACCACGCGGGTAAAACCGCGAGGATACGCTAGTAATGTATAAGGTTAAGCAGTTAATTATTATTTGAATATAAGGGGTTATGCATCTCTCGTAGGAGATGTAGTCACTGCGACCTAAAGATCTTTTGTGACTTGCCATCTGGTTAAAGTACCTCTTTTAGCCTGGAGGCTTCCAAGCAGCTTCCAGCTAAGTCTAGAATACTCCTAGCTTTAAGAGTTTTAATCTTCTCCGGGCGCATAATGCGTCGACCCAGATAGATACTGAGTTTGTGGATAAGGGGCGCAATCCACACAGAAGGTGCCTGGGCGTTTCCCTCTCCTGTTTATAGTTACGGCAAACATCAGTGTCACTCAATTTCATGTGAAATTGATGCCTGTGAAGTTTGCAGTGGCCAGTTAAGGCGCGGACTATCGCACCGATGTTCATCCTGCTAAGCTCCAGGACTTCGGCAGTTCGGCTTTGCGAGTAGCCTTCTATAAGGGATTTGGCGTGAAGCAGTCCTGGTTGTATCAGCCAGTGCTTTTTTGATTCGCCAAATAGTTTGCCCTTGAGAAGTTGCAAGGCCTGATTTTTGAGATACCACAAAAATGTTCTGGTCCTATCTGATGGCTTTTAGCTCCAGTACTTGCAAGTTCATCGGCTTTTACGTTGCCAATGTTATCCGAATGACCTGGTGCTTATTAAGTATAACTTTATTCCTTTGGCCCAGATCATTTACTTTATTTACGCAGTCTTTTACCAATTTCGAATTTCGATATTTGAGTTTAAGGCGTTAAGAGCTGCCAGGCTATTTGCAAAAATCAGAATTGATTGATTTATGTAGTATCGTTGACGGTTTGCTTCCGCGCATTCTATGATGGCGTATACCTATGCTTGGAATATAATGGCGTATTTTCCTAGATTCATGCTCTTGCTGAATTTCGGACAGAGACGCCAAATATTAAGCATCCTACATTGTCACCCATTTTGGAGCAAGCCAGATCAGGCTTTCAGCCTTGCAGGTAATGAGGTTGTATGACCAATCCTCTCTGCTCGGCAGTTCCACTGAGTAATTCATTGTGAAATTACATTGTGGAAGCATGACATCTGTAGTCATTGCAAGTGTTCAAGCACTGATTCGTGTAGATATCTCAGTGCTTGAGAGTTCCAATTTACTTTGCCAGTGCTGTTAGTTCTATACATGCCTGCTTTCGCGTCCTTCACAATAAATAAGTGAAGTGGCGGTAAGTAAAGGCAGCAGGGCATTTAGAGCAGCTTCTGGGGTTGTAGACATGGACCCTGTTGCTATAAGGCATGTTAGTCTTTGCAAGCTATTAAGTTTGTTAATGATTGTCACTTGGGTTGTTTTCCTCCACCATACTACGCAGGCATACGTTATTATCGACCTTAATATAGCGGTATACATCCACAGGGCTATTTTAGGGTTTTAGGCCAGACAGACAGCATGTTCCTAAAGCTATTTTAGGTTTTTGAATCACATTGTTAATGTGAGCATTCCAAGTTAGTTTCTGGTCGATAATTACGCCCAAGTATTTGACTTCATTGGAGAATGGTATGGGTTAAGCCGTTAGTCTTCCAGTAAATAACTAAATGAATACCTTGAGATTTTAAATGATTTTTATGCATTCACAATACAATTTTGTAAGAATAGGAAAAATGTGATAGTAAAAAACTCCCGAGCCCTATAAGTAGCTTACCCGCCTGAAATCTACTTATAGGGCTCGTGAGTTTTTTACTATAAATAAATCTGTTATTCTTACTCAGATATTCACCGTGCAATTTTTTTCTCATATCAACTCTCTAGCAGGGAAAACTTCAAAAGTAACATCTAAATGAGACTCATAACCAAAAGTCGGAATTGGTAGAGCTATTTTGTATACAAGTTTTTTGTTTGATCTTACACTTGAAAAGACCTAGTGAGGCTAAGACTTTAGAGCAAATTACATTCAAACATCATAGCTTAGAGTACATTGTTTACCAAATTAATATAAATTCAAATTCAAGTCTAAATAGATTATGCGCCCATGGGCCAAAGGATATGTCCCAGGCAGGCCCCATACATTATTATTTTTCCCCACAAAATAAGTCGTTGGGTAGGCTTTTCATTCTAGATTAATACTTAACAGTATTTTGGGCTCTAGAAAGCGGGGTTTTGTTTTATATATTTAAGTTAAACCAATTCTAGTATTAAAAATATAGTACTACTCTAAGAAAATTTAAACCTGCTGATTTTAGGTAGGTAGGTAGCTCATCAAGCAATTAATTATCAATATGAGGTAATCGAAACGGTAACAACAGTTATTCAACCGAGGTAGGCGTGAGCCGCAGTAGTACTTAAGCATAATTATTACCCACAGTAAGGTCAAAAACCTTGGAGTCCTTATCGACAGTACCTTGTCTTGGTGTCCACAAATAAATGAAGTTAGTAAACGGATGCATCTCACTCTCTTAAGCGACTTCAATACTTCCTTCCTATCAAAACAAATATTATGCTGGCGCAATCTCTTCTTCTTCCACTTCTCGACTACTCCGATGTTTGTTACTTGGACGTCACAGAGGATCAGTTGAACAAATTAGAACGACTGCAAAATCTGGCAATACGTTTTATTTTCGGATTACGCAAATATGACCATGTGTCGTCAATTCGTGATCAACTTGAATGGCTTCCCGTACGACTTCGCCGTGATATGCACATCCTTTCCACCTTATTCCGAATCCTTAACAACCGTAACTCACCCAAATACCTTGTCTCCCGCTTTCAGATGCTTCCTCCTCCCTCCCGCTCTAGGCGGCCTTGCATCACTAACATGCTGGAGCTACCTAGATGCAACACCAACTCACTCCTCAACTCCTTTTCCTTTAGAGCTGCTCAGCTCTGGAACAAACTCCCGTCAAGCATACAAGACAGTTCAAGTATTTACTCATCTTAAAAAGCACTTGCTCACTCAGTTGTCGCATACTTAATCATCATATACATTATATTTATGACATATTTTATATATTTAATTTGTATATGTTATATTCTATATATTTATATATTTATTGTATTAAGTATATATATATATATATTCATGTATTTATATGTACTTAAATATTTACCTATATACTTACACACAATATTTTTGTCGCACTTTGCAACTTCTTTAAATCAATCTCTCACATGACCTGGTTGGCTGGAAGAGATATCTTTAGAGATAAGTCCACCATTGCTCACATATTGTTTCTTTTTTTCTATGTTGTGTTGAAGTGCAATAAAGAGTATAATATAATAAATAAAACTAAGAGTAGGTATTGATTAAGAATTTTATTTAAATCAGCATAATTTAACAGTTCATCCAATAATGCAGCTGGCAGGTGCACACGCTGCAGGTGGACGTATGCTTTTATTAAGTCTTACACTATTTCAAATTCTCGTTTTACACACAAAATGTTTAGATGCAAGCTTAACAGTACTGCGAAGCATTTGCTCGTCTTGCCAAACCTAAAGAATAACAACAACAATTTACCGAAGATGAAAGTCAAAAGAAATTCAAATAAATTAATGTCATATGTGTCAATGACATTAACAATTATCGAGGTTTTATTGGAAAGCAAAAGGATTGCCGCTATTAGGCCTCTAATGCCCGAATACTCGTACGCTACTTATCTTTGAGAGCGTCTCAGTCTCACACATCGCCCTGTCACTTTTAATGTCAAACGTATGAAAGAGATGCCATGATGTTTGAGACGCTCCCAAGGATGATTAGCGTTCGAGAATTCGGGCGTTAGTTTTGGTTTAGGAGAGTAGTTTAAAAAGAGTGGCGCACGCTATTAATTATTTTCATTGAGGTACTTTAATTTTAATTATCTGAAGTCATTTTATAGTATTGCATAAAGCAAATATAATCACAATAATAACGTCAGGTCACTTGCTATTTTTCTGTATTCAATCTTGAAACTACTCTGGGGCAATTCTGGGACATCTCCTTTTAATATTATGCAGCCTAGAAACCTTTTACAGGTTACAATATAATCGCACTTCAGAGAAAGTCAACAATAAATTATTTAAAGAAAGTTTTCATTTCTTAATATTCTTTTTTATCAAAAAATAATAAAAAAATCCTATCGAAACGTGCCACATAACAAGCTCACTTCACATGGTACTATAAGACCGAAAGATGTTTAGGCAATATAGGCGTCGCCCGGAGCTGCGCCGCGCGTCTGGGTTTATATCGCCCACGCCAGCATTGGAGAGCAGAACATCAAACGGCGTTATGACCCCCGGACGTGCCGACCGCTCCGGCCAGACAGGGACACACCTATATGTTGGAACGAGACCCACTATGTTTTTGCACGTCGAATACTTTTATTATTCCGTACAACAAACACGATGAACAACGCTTATTGATGATAAGTTTGCGAAAAGTTTTGGGGGAACTTTTCCGATTCTGTACGATTGAGATCGATTTTACCTTTTTCCTTGATGATAGAAAAAGTAAATTGCTTTTTTGCGATTATTGCAATAACTTTTAATGAAAAAGTTATTTGTTTTGTTAGCTACATCATTGGCATCGGAAAATAAATCAATCAAAAAGCTCTACTTTCAATTGTTTTTCTCTTAGCACCGAATAAACACTAAAGACTTTATTTTAAAACGAAACTTAGTTCCTATATCGCCTGAAAATTTTTGAGTTTGGGTACCTACCAATTATACTAAATTATAATAATTTTGCGACTTACCTAGGTATTACCTTTAATATCTGGTTGCCTGAATTTGCCTTTTTGCCTGACTCAGTCAGTCAGATCAATTCAGGCAACCAGAACCTTGAAAGCTTGATATTTTGTAATATTGCATTACCTACAAATTAGCCGCGATTTCTTCATTGTGGACTCCTTTATGATGAATTTCTTTGTATGAAAAAAGATAAAGTTTTCTTTTCAACAAAACCTTTTTTTCTCTGTTCCAGGCCAGCTTTTTTAGAAATATCAATACTTGCTGTAAATAGGTAAATGGCGATCTGGTGGTTTTTATTTCTTACTTTTTAATGTTTTGTCCAGATCACTGCTAAACCTATAACATAGCTCAAACACCCAATAGATACTTTAGGAAAAATGTGACCTCCGGGGATCCGGCCCGGAGGCGAGTGTTCGAATAACGCCTGAAAGCTACATATTAGGGCTCGTAGTTTTTATTACTATCACATTTTCCGATACTTACAGAATTGCATTGTGAATGCATAAAAAAACCGCCTTCTAAAAAACCACATCAAAAAAGTAAGAAATAATTCCTCACCAAATAAATAACGTAAGTACTTTGAAGTCGGGCGTGAAACATGTACAATATTTTGTTGTTTTTGTTAAAACTCGCCCGACTTCAAAGTACTTACGTTATTTATTTGGTGAGGAATTATTTCTTACTTTTTTGATGTGGTTTTTTAGAAGGCGGTTTTATTTTTTTATAAAAATAATTTTTATTTCACTCTTTTTAGTGCATCGTGCAGGCAATTTACGTGTTTTCTGGTAAATAGGTATGTGATCAAACTCAAAACCTCCTTTTTCGAAGTCGGTTAAAATACCTTGAGGTATCCCCTTTCCAACTAAAAAAGAATCATCTAAATCGGTTTATAAACAAAGGAGTTATGCCTAAAGATACGTATTAAATTCACATAAAGTGGTAACGAAAACGACAGTATTTTCAAGATTTCCTGAAAACTACTGAACCGATTTCAAAATTTAAAAAAATGGGACCAACTTGGAAACCAACCTGATGTAATAACGTTTGAACCATTTCAATCGGTTCAGCCGTCTTCGAGTAATCGGTGGACATACACAAAAAAAAAAAAAAAAACATACATACAGACGAATAGATCCCACCTCCTCCTTTTTGATTTAGAAGTCGGTTAAAAAACTTAAATCTCTACCTAATACCTATACTATGACCCCCAAAACTGAGTAGCGTTCGAATTTTCAGAAGTAACAATCCCTCTTTTTCAAAGTCGGTGAAAAAAGTTCTGTATTTGTTTTCTGACATGCGTCAGTCTCCACCTTCCTATCCATTTTAAACGTCTCCCCTCACAGACTTGCGACGACTCTCATCCAAACGTTTTTATTTTAATCTCTTCATTTTCTTGTACTTGGGTGTAAAAAGCTTTTACCAGTGTTCTTTTTTGAGAGCTTAAAAGCTTCGGTTGTGGCGAACGAAGCTTTTTGCGTTTAAACTTTTATTAGAATTTATGTTGGAGTTGATGTTAGGCTAGTAATAGAGTAGCTATGTTTAAAATACTAAGTATATAATGTAATATCTTTTAATTATAGCGTTAAGAATTATTAAGAATCCCCCATCACAAAAAGTGCACTGAGTAAAAAGAATTAACGTGTTTTTAGTTTAATATACTTAAGTAAGTAGAAACATTTCGACTGAAGCATTGTACCTTGGGGGATGCTAATGAAACTGATATACTTAACCAAAGTAATTTAGTTTTATTACAACTAACTTGCCCTTTTGAATAAGAAAGTTTAAACTTCAAATAGTCTTTGCACGTCGTGAAAATTAATGAAATAAGTATTAATTTGTTATGTTCTTTAGTGAAAAAGAGTAAAAATAAATCAATTGCGGACAGAAATATATTTTCATCTTACTCAACAAAAAATATTTACCTACATAGGTACATAATTATACTCACGCCTGTTTCCCATGGGGGTAAGCAGAGACTATGGATCGCCACCTGCTACGATCCTTGCACACTTCTTTCGCTTCATTCACATCCATCAATCTTTTCATACATATCCGGCGATTTTTACCTACTTAATAAAAAAGAAACTAAAATGTGTACACAACCTTTTCCCCGGAAAATCCTTCATTTATAAAACGTATAAAATCCACACAAAGCATTAGGATACGCAGGTTAACTTTTCTCTTCATATACTTGCGTACTTATCGAAATTGAATCCGGTAGAGTTGATGCGTACGCTCTTGGCTTTTATTTACATCGTGCAAATTGAATCCTTGGTAAGACGCCAAGAAGGATTACCAACTGCTGCTACTCCCAAGAGCTTAAGATTATTTTAGAAACGTAAAATATATCACTCTGCCTGAACTTTTGGTGATATGATTTCGAAAATGACCATTGACGTTAAAAAGGTCCAAATGGTTAGTTACTTGGATTTATTACTTTTTGTTGTTGACCAAAAAGTCGCTATAGTTAGTTAGATCGACAAAACTAAGTAAGAAATATAATGTGATTGTATTGCTATGAGTATAAAAGTTTTATTGTACAATAATATTTAATCATCAATTACTAATAAGTAGTGAGATTAGGATTTTTTTCTAATAGGTTGCCAAGTACCTAGGTATAAGTACCTACAATCGGTTTTCCTAAAATAACTTCGAAAACGTTACTAAACCTATCTTAAACACGCACAACAAATATAACTTCACACAAAAAAAAACAAAAAGAAGGGAAACAATTTATTTTCCTTATTTCCCTTAGTTGACAGCCCTGTTCACATATTGGGGGGCGGAGGGCAGATTCGATTTGCCTAATAGCAGGGCTGGGGCGCACTCAATTACTCAGAGAGGTGTCTCGGTGTCTCAGCACTACATAATAACATTATCTGATACACACGGAATAAGCTGAAACTCCGTATTTTCAGCGTTGAAAACAAAGAGAAAATTACATAGGTATCCTAAGTTGGTTCTGCAAAAATTTTGTTCTTAATCTATTTGCCCAATATATCTGATGCTATTTTTCTAATGCAGCATTTACACGGAAGGTGCCAATACTAAGACAATCCACTAAGACAATAGATATTACTAATTGATCACTGGCTTGAGACCAACCCAATGTAGACGACTGTCTCAATTTACACGATGCCAATATTGGACTGGCAATGGATGGTGTAAATGCTACATTATGGCAAGGCTGGGGCACTCTCAATTAGATAAGAACATTGTCTGATAAACATGGATAAGCTAAAACACCGTATTCTTTGCGTTGAAAACAAAGGGTAAATTTTCACAGATAAATTACATAAGTTGGTTATGTCAAAACGCACACAGAAACTCGAATTTTTCAGCATTTTTAAACTTACAATACCTATATTAATGGAAAGATGTAAAGTTTGTTGTTTTGATGTTTGAGGGAGGTAATCTCTGACACATCTGAATGATTTCAAATATTTTTCACCAGCAGACAGCTACATTAATCTGGAGTGCTATCAGAATGTGAACGTTTTGAATTTTAGATGTTTGGATATTTGGATGTTTGTTACTCAATCACGCCAAAACAGCTGAACGGATTTGGTTGAAATTTGAGACAAAGATACTTTGTAGTCTGGAGAGGAAATAAACTTTTTTTCTCGGAAAAATATCACATTACCCGCGGGATATAGTGTACTAGTTTTCCGCCCGCGGCTTCGCCCGCGTGGACTACACGCGACGTTATCAATTATGTTATATGTTATGTGATATTTTTTCGGGATAATAAGTAGCCTATGTTCCTCTCCAGGCTACAAAGTATCTGTGTCCCAAATTTCAGCTAAATCCGTTTTGGCGTGATTGAGTAACAAACATACTAACATCCAAACATTTAAACTTTTACGTTTATAATATTAGTAGGATTCCACGTGGGCGAAGCCGCGGGCGGAAAGCTTATAATTTATTCTGATATCCCCACAGGAAGGGGAACTATGATGGTAAAACCGCACGCACCTGAGATGTCTGCAATCATCACTGCAATCCAACAATTCGCCCATTGTTCACTATCACTATCACTTCACTAGTTTTCGTATGATACTATAAGCATACCTACACGAAATTATTAGACACGTTCACTGCGGCACTGATTTAGCCATACTTTTCATTGGTGCGATACGCGGCATCATGGACCTCGTACTAAACCAGACTTTGTGGCGGTACGAGGCGTTTTCAACCCCACCGAATAAAAATATTTTTTAGCGTGAAGTCGAAAAAACATGAACTTTAGTCTTGATAAATAATAACAATGAATTGATTCACCTAAATCTGCTGTTGCCCGTGGTTAGTATAGTTACTTTAGAATTTGTGGTAAAAATAAAATGTGGGATCTTTTGCGTTGCGTACCGCACTGTAAAAGGGCAGTTTTTCTCACAGTTTAGTGGTGGGAAATAATATCGACAAGTGTTATTCTAATTGTACGTATATAAAAAAATTATACAGGACGGGCCAAGTTAGGGGTTAACTCCTAATAAGCATATACTAGTATTATAAAAAGGAAATATTTGATTGATTGTTTGTTAGTTTGTTTGTTTGTTTGCATCGAATAGGCTCCGAAACTACTGAACCGATTTAGAAAATTCTTTCACCATTAGAAAGCTACATTCTTCCCGAGTGACATAGGCTATATTTTATTCCGATATTCCCACGGGCACGGGTATCACGTGGGTGAAACCGCGAGGATCCGCTAGTAGTACAATAAAATTGGAAACAAACAAGCACTAGGAGTGTTTTTCATTAAAATCGACCAAACAATACAAATTCTGGCATTTAATACATTGTATCAGAGCTTTATTAACTTTTTGTGACAATACCATTTTGCGTAGTCTCGAATGCGATGCTTAACCACTGGCCACGTGAAGCTTACACAGGGTGCGGTATGAGGTCTGTCGGGGTACGTAGTCTTTTCAACCTTGTTCTTATTTTATTACTCCAGTGCGGCACGAGGTTGAAAAGACCCGGTATTATGGTAGGTATAGTATACTACGGATTTCAGGATCAATAACATAACTCATATAATATACAGTGGTGGTCACATAATTAATAAAAACACCCTTGATGTTAACCACATCATATACAACAAAATAAATGATATTTAGATACCCACGATAGGTATTGATTCCATTTATTTTAAATTGTTATTTTACTGACGTGGTATTTTTAGCAATAGTTAGATTGTAGCAATAGTTTAATCTTAATCCCTTTTTCAAATTTTTCGAAACACTTGCTGCTGGTCATCTAATTAAAAACAGTGCGTATTTCATGTCCTAAATTTTAAAATAAAAATTGAAGGAGCACTTTTATTTTTTCGATTACGCCGCAAATTTTTGTGCCACTCAAAAATTTGCTCAGTAAAAGTCAAAGTTTGATAGTGAAATTTAAATTGAATTAGTATGGGAAAAAGCAAAAGTTTCGATCTTTCTACAAGGAAGATAATTCTCAATTTTTATGACAAAGGTTTGTCTATCATGAAAATTGCAGATCACTAGCGATGCTCTAAAGACATGGTTATCAATGCTATCCGGCATACCTAGAAAACCTAGATCGTGAAAAATAACCCCGCGAGAATATTTAAAAAAGCATGGTTGTCATAAAAGTATCCTTTCAAAGTATCAGAAGTTATTCTCTTTGGAGTACTTGGTGCAGAGGGGTATATAGAATTATTTGCAAGAACGGTTAAAAGGCGATAATATGAGGCAGACTTGTTTGGAAGAATTTCTCGTAAGGTCCCACTTTTGAAGACAGAAAATTTCAGAGCGAGATTTTAATTTGCCAAAAAATATGCACACTAGACAGTACGACAGCGGAAAAATGTGCTTTTTTCACAACTAAACCAAAATAAGGTTAACTCTGATGAAAAAGTTTACATGGGGCATCCTCCAAA
The DNA here is from genome assembly GCA_949710035.1 of Crambus lathoniellus. Classification (NCBI taxonomy): domain Eukaryota; kingdom Metazoa; phylum Arthropoda; class Insecta; order Lepidoptera; family Crambidae; genus Crambus; species Crambus lathoniellus. The sequence continues at coordinate 13,519,167 of OX453307.1, forward strand.
AACAGAAATGGATCCAAAGTACACAAAGAAAACAGTCAAACATGGAGGAGGTGATATCAAAGTTTAGGAATGCTTTTTTGGTCATGGTGTGGAACCCATTAAAAAAATAGAAGGTAACACGGATAAATTTCAATATAAGAATAAGTACTTTAGAAGAACCCGACATTAACCCAATCGAAAACTTGTGGTTCCGTGTGAAGAAAATAGTGGCAAAAAACGAACAAGTAACGTGCATCAACTTTACACGGCATTTATTAAAGCATGGGAGCAGATTTCGATTAAAACCTCCAATAAATTGATCACTTTAATGCTTGCCTTGCGAAAAAATATTAATGACAAAAAGGGGCAAATGAGCAGACGAGTCACGTGATGTGAAAATGAAGATGGGAAAGTCATCGTCGCCTGAACACCTCTGGAGGAAGCTCATTCCACATCTTACAAGTTCGGGGTAGGAACGAAGGTTGTTGTTTTCCAGGCGTCAAGAATGTGGAGGTGTTTAAGATGAGTTCTACTCACTTGTCGTGCGGTGCAGTGGTGGAAATGTGACTAGTTTAAAAAGCTCCTCAGAACATTCCCCATTGTATAGACTATAGAACACACACAGAGAGCTTATATCTCTGCGGTGGCTAAGTGGAACTAAACTGTCCGTGAGTCTCGGATCGTCGACAATACGAATCTGAATGGAGTCAAGTGGAAGAAGCTGGTATTCAGGAGCTCCCACCCATAAGTGCGAGCAGTACTCCAGATGGGGTCGAACCTGAGCTTTATTTATTAAAAGCAATAAAAGCATTATCCATCTTAAACTAATTATAGTTAAGTTCGTTTCAATTTATTTATAGTAATTTAATTTTTGCGTTTCCATAATTAGTTAGTCAAGTCTTTGTATGTGTATACTGCTTGCAATAAAGTTAAACTTAATAAAAACTTAAAATACGACATGTTTTTTCTCTTTATTTTTAACCCCCGACGCAGCGCAAAGAGGGGTGTTATATACATTTTACAATAACCGTAAGAATAATTTAAATAATATTGCAAGCTCCTTGCTCCAATGCTCCAATATTGCAATATTTAAATAATTTAGGGTAGGTAAACTTTGAAAATTTTAATAATTTTAATTTTAATTACCAATATAACCAAATAGAAGTTACACCCTCCGCACGACAGAGCAGTTTAAGTTTTTCCTTGCTGCACCACAGGCGAGACACGAACGAGGCGTTTTAGGCCTCGTACCGCACTGAACGGGCTTAGTAGGATCCACTTAAGGCTAGGATTACCTAAGATTGGGTTTTTAAATTATGGATTACTCGCAAATCACAAGTAAGTCTTAAAATTTGGAAAAATACATGTTATTTTACAGCTATATTTATCTAGTGCTTCCGGCCGTTTTTTTTATTAATGATATTTTACTGTATCAAATAAAATTCTAAACATCCGTCTAATCGTAATCTAAATATCCTATAACTCGCAGTATACTTGGTTTTAGTTAATGAAAAATATACGAAAATAAATTGTCTTTGAAAAGCTGAGGGCTTCCGGCCGTCATAAGTCAAAATATTTTATTATTTCATTTTTAATTGAATTTTAATTGATTTTGATTCGCGGGGCGCTCGCGAGTTCACAGTTCACTGCCGGCTGCCGCTGCGTCCGCGCAAAGTGTATCGTGCCTTTTTCGCTCGGGAACCCTAGCCTTAAATATCTCCACATTAGCAATGAAATTAGTAGGCACAGTTCTAGTTCATATAAATACATTAACCCTCTCGGAAATTGTAAAAATATTAAATTTCTCGTTGTTTTTTTTCTGTAGAATTTTCATCGGCCCTGGCTTCTAAGGCCTTCAGCTGGATTTCTCATTGTGGATTCACAAAAGTATCAATAGCGCTATTCATAAAACCAAGTTCATAAAAAATAGTTATTAAGCAATAATACTAAAGCAACATACTGAAATATTCATCAAAAGCATATTATGCAAGAATAGATAAGTATACATCTAAGGAATTCTGTTAAAATATTCTAGTCTTAGGTATATTATTAAGTGACTTTAAGGTGTTATTTGTTGCAATTTAATTTTATCATGAAATATTTTACGGTGTTAAGTGCAAACCTGCATCTCCACAAGTTTGAAAATAAATTGTATTTACAGTTCTGTTCAAAAGCAGTAACGGACTTAGGTTGATAAATTAAAGAAATTGTGCCTTAATGTTATAACAGTAAAGCACGTTTTGGTAAAAAGGAATGTTTGGGGAAAAGCTTTGAAATTATTATTTTCAGAGTCTTAGAAATATGCATTTTGTTCTCACTTACCTACTTATTGTCTGCATGTTTATTACCTTCTTAGCGGTATAAAAAAAAACTCACTGTCAGTCTGTCAGTCCACCTGCAGGCAACGGTCTTTTAGTTAGTCGCAATAGGCCACACACTCACAGTTTTAAATTAAAAAAAACCTATTACCGAAAGAAGACCGAAAGGCTTAAGAAAAGTGCTTAGAGCATTGGACCGGATTTTCAAGGTTACGGGTACGAATTCCGTCCAAAAATAGGTATACTATGGGGCTGATGGTAGATACTTTTTTAAGACAATTAAATTTTGTGAAAGCATAAAATGTCCCCTTCCTAATTAACGTTAGAATGTCTCTTTAACCAAATTTTGTATAACATTAGCAGTACACATAAGTTCACGTACATACCTTGTACCTATTTCGCAAGAGTATGTATTATAATGATCTAAGTAAATATAGAAGGGACCACTCCAATGCATATAATATGCAAATTATTTCCATCCAACGGCTTTAGAATATTATCTTAAAGCCAAGAAAATGTCACACTAAAATAACACTGAATCCTCGATTTCATTGCCTTTACTTTCGGTCTTACATTGTTGCCTTAATGTCACAGCTTAATATAACAAATAAATAAAAACAACCTTATGTAGGAGTAAATATCTATGCTGTAAGCTGAATGTGGGAGCTGGTTCCATATTTATTTATACTACATCGGCCATTGGTGGCAGAGCCATGATATTTTAGTCTGTGGAAGGTTTAGGCGGGAACTGGGAATAAACATGGGTCTGTGTAGATTGGTTGTAAAATATGAAGTTGTCTCGGTTTGCTTCATTTATATGCTAATCGGCGAGGAGGTTGTCCGAACGTCCATTCGACGCATACCACATTGGTTACATTGTACGATAATCCTTAAAGGATCGACGTTTATAAGTTTTAATAAAATATAAGAATGTCATACCTACCTACCTACGTTGAGTTTGACCTCGTCGGTTTGTTTGTTTAAAATAAAAGCAGTGACAGCATAAAAACTTTTTGTTACAAATAAGTATGAAAATTTAAAAAGCTGCTTACAAAAGCTTTTTTAAAATTTGCGAAGGTCTATTTATATTCAAGTGAAGGGTTCAGGTTGCGTGAGTGGACATAGTCGTGCTGACCATTGTGACATACATAGTATGATTATGTAAACTCATGCTCGCCGACAAACAAAGTACCGTACACCTTATATGATCTGAATATTTATGCAACGTTGTGTAGCAAAAACATTGTTCCATTCTCTCAGAGACTCAACTGAGAAAATGTGTGCTTAATAATGTGTGTTAGGTAGGTAAGTATATCTTTTAGATTTTTAATTCCATTCCATGAATTGTGTACCTAGGTGCCAACCAATTCTCTAACTTTTATAATTTAAAAAGGATTGATTTGTTTTTTTGTTTTATTGTAAGTACCTACATATTTTTGTAATAGATAAAACCGCTTTTGAAAGCTACATTCTTCCTGAGTGGCAAAGGCTATATTTTATTACCACGCGGGTAAAACCGCGTGGAGCCCCTAGTAGCTATAGTATACTGAGACATGTTTCTTAATTTTCGTTCTTAATAGTTACCTACTCATTCCCCAGAATTTTCCGTAATACCCATGTGATGGTTTTCACCTAACGCACGTGTGACGGTTTTCACAAAGGCCAAGCCACATATTTTTATATTAAGGTGTAGAGTTGGTGAAATTATGGCTTTTAAAGTTAAGACATGTAGGTACATGTCCTAACTTTAAAAGCTACAGTTAGAAGCTTGGCTCTACATGAGATTTGATAAGTTTTAGGTGGTTCTTGGCAGTGCGATCTATATACCTAGTCTCGTCTTGGCAACATTTTACATGAAAATGTTTTAGGTAAGTTTCCTAAGGTACATTTATATTTTTTTATTAAATATGGATTTAAGTTTTTATGATTATTAATGATTTGATTTAAAAACAGATTCAATACTTGATGGTCATGAACTACTTAGTCAATATAGAAAAACAAATCACCTCTCTAGATAAGCATTCTCATAGATGTGAGTTTCATTAATTGTGTATAAAGAACGATTCTATAGAATTAGAATGCTAAAAATTTTTAAAATACTTAAAACTTTGACACCTAACCAAACTTTTACATTTTTGTATGAATTTAATTTATTCACAGCTCCCTTTTGTATGCTCAAAGATTAAAGAAAGAATTAAAACCGTTTACTTTTTAGAAGAATCTTTCAATATTTTTTAAATTATTTTAGTACCTTCCTGTCAAATCTAATAAGACCTTACTCACCTGACAATAAAGATGCTCACAGCTCAAAATACATACCTATAAAATAATAACAAAATCTAGGCTAAAATACGATGCACTACTTAGATAGGTAAGGAGAGTTGGGTTTATCTATTGAACCGCAGGATAAATCGTACCACCTTCAGATTTACTACTAAATGATATTTTTTTTGCACTGGTAACATTGAAACATGCACCATTAACGCCACCAATTGCATGCCATTTGTTAAGGCTTGCGTCTATTATTTCTTGCTCCTGCGCAAATAAAAACAGTTTTGGTAGCGATTGATCGAAATTTTACACTGTTTATTTAACGGTTTGTTCTTCATCAATAGCGAGTGAAAATTATCAAATAATTTATACGTGCCCGCGTTTTAGTTTACTAAAAATGCCTGTCTTTTTACAGAGGCTAGCTTTTTAGGCTATTTTTCAAAAACAACATTGTTATGTGATGGTTTGGTTCGTTGAATCGTACCACTAAAAGTTTTCTGTTTCGTGCCGGTACAATATAAGCAACTAAATAATACAATTTATACTTTTAATGTGCTTGCTAAAATATGACTGTCTTAAAATGGCTTATAAAAGAGAATAAGAAACGGACAACAGAGGACCTAGAAAGAGCATTATTGTTATTATTAATCTTAGAACGAAAGATTCAGTCTCAATAAAAAAATTCAAACGTATAATATAATATATCGGAATATGCTGTTATTCGGCACCCTGAGAAAACTCAAAAAAATGGGGGACCTTAAAAAATTTTACTGAAAATTTGAACGAATGTTACTTATTAGAACATAATTTTACAGTTTGAAAATCACGTATTTGGTCTCATGATATTATAATTATAGAGCTTGAAGCTTTTGATATTGCTGAAAATCATTTACTTTCTCATAGATTTAATGAATTATAAAAGTGCTGTTATTTAATTAAAATATTATTTGCCAAGACTAAAAATAAAATAAAGTGATATTAAGTTCTAACGATTACTTTTGTTGCATAACGAGTAGGTACTTAATCGTATTTCATCATTTCATAATAAACAATGGTAATTACCGCGTTTTTATTTCATAAAGAAAGTCGTGAGGCAGCGGCTCATTAAAAGAATACTACCAACCCATCTCTTCCTTTGGGTGTTGTAAAAGACGACTTATGGAGTTAGAACTCCACATACATCCAACAGCTAATAGCGGCGACGAGCTCACCACCTGTCACGCTGACGCTGACGCTGATGCTGATGCTCAATACATGTACAGTTACTGCTTGGTGAAACACGGACTATGGCAGTGGACTGCTTTTGCGGTGCTTAATGCCTAGTCTCTGACTAACCCTATAACTAGGAATAATATTCATGATTGTATGTATGTATGTAAATAAAAAACTGTGGTGAATACATAAAATAATTGTTGCAAACGCATGATTTTAGAATAATTTCGTTAGATCCACTTATTTAAGATTAAACATACTTTATCTACTAATGGTCCAATTCATCATACCTATCGTACAATATATCCAACTAGTTCTCAAAATCGTACCATTTGAATTCTTGTAGAAACTCGCATACTTATTTTGGGCGGATATATTGTTACAGAAAAATAAATTCCAATGAAAATACCAACTTACCTAGCATATAAACCTGTACTTTTGTAAGAATATTTAGAACAGAGATAATTCATAAGATCTTAAAACTGGTACGATACCACAGACGATACTCCGACTCCCCCCTATATTAAATTAGGTAGGGCAGAGGTACCCTTTGTAGCCACTTTAAGGATTTTTTGACTTTTAAGCACTAAGTACTAAATAGTCTTAGGTATTTAAGACACAAATTATATCTTAAATTATAGATAATTTATCTACCGTTAAAGGTACATTTTTCAAATTTATAAAAGTAAAATAGTTTTTTTTTATTACACACAATGTGTGAGAGGTGCCAAATGTACAGGTTTTGGCCACTTACTGATAGTTAAACTTTTGTAAGTTTAGCGAAAAATCAAAACCAAACCCAGGTAAAATCAATATATTCTAATACGCTAGAAACCAGTCAATTGCAAAACAACAATTTAATTGTAAAAAACAAAGTTTATAAAGTATTTCACCAAAAACAAATTTCTTAAAATTTTCATACAAAACTTTTTTTTAAACAGAAAATGGAATTTATTGAAAAAAAATCCTATGACATAAGGAATTCTAACGGTTGTTATTATTACCTAAAAATACTTTATTTTAATTGCCTTTATCAAAAATGGCTAAAACTGGTTTAGAAAACTTTTATAGCAAAAAGTGGCCAAAACCGGTACAGTTGCCAAAACCGGTACCCTACCTAACAAAAACTGAAAAATAATTACAAATAGTTTCCAAACATGCTAATATAAATAAATCGTTAAATAAATCTAATTGAATGACATCGAAGAATAATAAGCTTTGGGAACAAAAAGGGAAATAGTAACTTTATCCGTCAACGCCATCTACTGGCGAGTAACTCACTTGACGAATGCTGTATCGTAGTAATTAGGTCTAATTCTTTTTCTGTATTGTAGGTATTTTTTATAGCCAAATTCAAATTTACTTTAAAAGTTTAATCCTATACACTAGTTAAAACGTCTTCAAACGGTTCAGACTAGACTTTTGAAACGAAAATCTGGAGATTAAGAAAACCTTTTTTAAATATTATTTCCAGTTTTCTAATAAGATAGAATTTTGAATGCAAAATTCAGTTTCTTATTTCGTTTTTTTTTTGTAATTTGATAAGGAACAAAGATTTATTTATAAGTATTTCAATAAAGGAATTCCGAAATATTGAATGCTTCGTGTGACTTTCAGAGTGCGCTGGTTGGCACTATCATTTAAACAAGAAAATAATCAAAATTTGGTCAATTTTGCAAAATGGCAACTGACTTTTTGTAATACTTTTTTTTCTATCAATTTCATGATTCGGTAGCATAAATGTACCTACCTATTTAATTCTATCTAAATGAAGAGAAACATTTTTCTTATTAAAAAAATAAAGTTTTAGAACTAAAATATTACAGTTAATTAAAATTTTACGAGACAACTGTAGGTACTATTATTTTGTTTAACATTAGCTCACCGAGATCTTTTTTCCAGCATTTGAAACGTTTTTGTAAATAAACTAGTCAGAAACTTTTCTGTTTTTTTCAAAACGAAATACTTACATATTATCCAACATTTAATAAATAGGTAGGTAAGGACTGTTTGAATCAATACACGTATACATCCTGCGTACATCTAACAATTATTAAGGGGTTGTAATTAACTGATCACCAAAATAACCTAACCTAAACCACAAAAATACTAACTTAGCATCTAAAATACTGAAATGGACGCAAAGTGGTGGACTTTGCGTCCATTTCAGTATTTTAGATGCTGACTTATTATTTTTTTGTGGCTCAATTAATTATTTTTCAATACTAAGTAGTCGTACGGATTTTGGTGTTGGTTTTCGCACGAACTATCTCCTGAGGATGCCCCGGGTTGGGGCGAAATACGTGAAGAGTAGTCTAATCGGTGAAGGTGCAAGGTGTATTGCTGTCTTGCTAAATGCAGGTATTGTGCACTGGTATTTTCGTGGTGTGCATGTTCAATTTTTTGCGGGCGGGCGGGCGGTGCATCTTGCATATTGTGTTTTTTGCGGAAGTAGGCTACATATATTTCGTTTTTCACAATGGTTAGGGACTTCCTAAATAAGTAGTAGGTTATTGAGTAAAATTAACAGAAAGTTGATAAATTATCTGATTCAAAAGAAAGATTTCATCGATGAATATCGAAATCGTTATGATATAAAGTAGGGTTAGAAAAAAAAGGAGCCCAGACACGACGAAGTATTTAATTTTTTCCCCTTTCATACATTCTTTTCTAAATTCGTCATAACTGTCGAGAGCACATTCATTTTAATTTTACATTATACTTAACAAAACCTCACATTTTCTGGCGTGATTAACTACATTAATTTAACTGTACAATAATAATTACGAGACCTTTAATTATTACATTAATATATTTAGGTAAGTAGGTATGGTTCTAGAATAATCTACTGAAATACAGTCTGAATTGAAAAGCTGTTTACTTGTGACCATAATCTGAAAACGGCTTTTGGATATTGGTTTAAGTTTAATTATTGTTAATGAAGATAGACTACTAAGTACTTAGCCAATACGTTCTATTTATTTTGAAACAGTAAAATGCTTTTCTCATCCGATAGTATTAGAAATGCATTAATCTTTTTCTTTTTAGAAGCCAATGTTTATGGGACCAGTATAGTAATACAATATTTGTCTAAATGTTACTCCGACCATCTAAGTTGCCACTGTTTATTTAGATGTTTTGCAACAATCGCAATTGTAAGAAATTCGGTCACCTAGAAGAGGTCGCCATTTGTACAAAAACATCTAACTATTAACTATAAAATTACGGGACAATACAGATTTAATGAATTAGATCCGATTGAACTACTAAGTTTACAATAAAACATTTATTACATAGATATAATAATATGATAAAATAGGGAAGATGAAGGTAGCTAAATAGTATAAAAATGTATCCTAAATCTGGGATGATCCTTACAAAATTAAATGTAGTTTATTAAATTTTACACGTGCCTACTGAAATTAATTCGTTCGATGTAGATCATGATACAACTACTTTATACATTACAGTTACATTTTGTGTAAAAATAAATAATAAAATATTTAACTAAAACAAAATAAAAGTAATAGGAGAGGCTAAAGCGAACAGTACAATGAACCAATAGAGGACAATATTAATGCACTTGCCCATAATACCTAATTAATTGATTATAACATCAACTTCAATATTTAAAAAAAAATGTCATAACAGTAACTTATTGAATAATTCTACTGGAACCGAGTTAAAGCTTTGTCAGAAATCCATAATTTAAATAACAAAATTTATGAATTATGAAATAAGAAATTAAACAGTAATAAATATTTGATCATATTGTGGATATTCTGCTTATTACTGTAACATTATATAGGGAAATATTATGATGCATCAATGGTAGTGATAGGTACAAACTAGCTACAATGGCTGCCGTTATCTATAATTAAGGGCTAAATATAGTACAAGTTGACAATGGATATCTATAACTGCCACCAAAGCAACCCGAGTAATTCAACAATTTGGTAACGAAAATAAAAATAACTGATTAAATACTAATTCACCCTCTGAACAGCGATACGAATACAACAATAAGCAGTCTCACAAAAATATTTTACAAAATTTATTTTCAATAAACTATCTAGAAACTATAATTCATCGGTGACGTCTTTAATAATCGTAATTCGTACTTAAATAAATTTCAAAATACATAATCAGCGCTATACTAGACATTATTAATATCAGGAATCGTTATCTACTCATGTACTTAGTCTCGTTAAAATTACAGAACATAATTTCGTAATTAATACTATACACAAATCGACAACACAATTTTATCTTACTATGAGATTCTCTGGGACTCGAGGCGCAAAGCGTCCAGTTTACGTACGAGACGGTATAGCGACTTGTAGCAAGAACTCGGATTTCGAAGTTTGGGACCTTCGGATATCCTCAAACCTTATACGACTGCACCACAATTGTCCTTTGGAACTTTCCTTCGATTTAGCTGGCTATACCGTGGTGAAGAGGGTAAGTCCCAGAGAAGGGCGCGGGTCACTGATGGTGCTTGGCGGGCGCGGCGTGGTGCAGCGCCACGTGGTGCGGCGCATGATGGTGCCCCCCGTGGTGGTTATGGTTGTTGGCGTTTGAGTTGTTGTTGTTGTTCTGCGCCGCCTGCGCCGCTTGCCGCTGCGAGTTCTTCTTGTTCTTCATCCGCCTATTCTGGAACCATATCTTCACCTGCCTCTCTGTCAGGTTCAAATTCCGCGCGAGCTCCCACCTCTTTTGCTTCGATACGTAAGCGTTGAAGAGGAACTCTTTTTCTAGTTCCAGGGTTTGGAACTTTGAGTAGGGCTTGCGTTTCTTACGGACCGTTACTTGGCCAGTCCAGTCCAAGGGATTTGATGAGCCACAACCGACTCCGACGCCAACTGCTGACATCGATAATGAACCTGTGTAGACAAAATAATGAGTTGAATTAGTGTGTCTTTGATGTTTTCGAAACTCAATTTTATGATCTGGCAGATGGTATTGTGATCTACACGAATGGACATGGGAATTGTAATTTGTCAGTTTTGGGAGGTCATTCTGGTCTAATAACGCCACTACCAAACTTATCACTCATGACAAAGTATAATCCTAAAATATTATCAAGTGAAATCTGTACGAATAACGATATTTATATGCTCGATTCAACACGTGCAAGTACCATTTGGCACGATATCTCAGTCGGGTTTGACCAATAATGTCATGTTTTATGATAATTTATCTCATACTTCGCATCGTGTCGCCGGATCAACCTAATTAGCGTCTGAATTCGTAATGATCTAGAACAAAATGGGAGCGAGTCGAGTTGCACTGTGGACTGCATAGTGCCGGAACGTTAGGCTCTAAATTAGCCATTTCCATGCGGCGTTCATAGAAACAATTGGAGGCGAGTACGGCGCGTTAGAAGTAACACGCTGGGGGTTTATGTGCGCGGTCCCTTTGATGATATCACCGACCATAAACTTTGTATGCTACGATGCGACCTTCTCGATATTCGATGCGTGCAACACACTGCATCATTTCCTATTATTTAAACCGGTACTCGCATGAACGTTGCGAAATAGATGCCTCATTGTCTAGATAAAATGTGTCGTAAGCATCTAGGCTGCAGAACGTTCATATTCATATCACTAGCTTTAAAAGCACCAAGTTTTACACAAACTTCATTATTCCAATATTTCTTGATATCTTAATTTGTTGTGGAAAACAAAAGAATTATTTCGCGATAAGGTTGTCATTGAATAACAATAAGTCGGAAGTAGGACGTTTTTTTTTTATTTTCTTTATATTTTGTTATTTTTTTATTGCATAAATATTTTTTATCTCTTTTATTTCTGTCGCGGTTTTTGTGTACCTATGCAGATTTGAATGGGATCTTAATTATTAATAATAGATTTCTGGATTTACTGGATATCATCATTAAACAGTAAGTTGACCTGTTAGTAGGTCCGATTACGTACACTTTCAAGCAAGTTTCCCTGTTGCAGCAGCTATAGTTTCTTATCAGTCCACATTTTACAATTTTGTATTGGCTGTTGCTAAAACTGCTAACATTGTTGGCTAGTACCAAGGTCTGCTAGCCAATACAGAGAACTAAAGGTTTCTAAGAATAGTTTATTTAGCGTGCCAACGTTGGTCCTCCAGTTACGATTTATACAAAGGTTTTCTTACCCAACAATTTTACTTCGCATTTCGCATCAAGTGATATTTTTAATACCGCTATGTTTGAAAAAACACGTATCTTTACGAAACCATCAAGATTACAAGAATATTTTAAAAGTAATAAAACATCGTCTAAGTAGACTACGTTTCCAACCATAAAAGGTATCGCCAATTGTTTAAAGAAAACATAATGACAAGTCGAGTTGTCAATTATGAGGGGATAGGTAGCGATCAGTGGCAATAAAAGTGCGGGTTCTCTTCGCCCATAAAACTTTACCTACCCGACCGCGAGCATTGTCTATCTGCTGGCAGGCTTCTTAGGGTGAAACGTGTAGTCAGCTTCGTTTTATTTCAATATAACTAAGGTTCAAATCTCTTCAACCTAACTCCAGTTGCCTTGTAAGTTACTCTTTGATTCGTATACTTTCAATAATGGGACCTGATTCCGAAACTACAAAAAAGTAACGAGTCTGTCTCTTTCTTTGAAATTTTACTCAAAAATTGCGGCTAGGAAAATGAAAAGTGAACTTTAAAGCCCCTAAGTGGCTAACTGTAATTGAAACGACGACATTTCCAAAGCTATTCACTAACCCGTAAATGCTCAAATCAAAGTCAATGTCAACCTCAGGTGGGTCATAAACACACAATCATAAAATGACGTGAACACTCGTATAACTTTTTCAACAATTGTTTCCTTTTAATGGGCCATTATATGCGCGTTTTACGCAAAATTATGTCAAGTTACACCTCCAGCGTCAGAGGTACGATAAACCCATCTTTATGGCTAACCGGCTATCGAAAGTGAACTAGCGTGAACAAGACTTTGTGAATGAAGTCTTTTATTGACATTGCGCTTGTAGTATAATTATACTACCACTACCGCGATTTAGGGAAGAAATCATTACTATTGCACGGCTGTGACGTCGACGCAGTTTTATGATTCATAAAAGTGATATGTATCTTACGGCAGTGTCAAATTGTAAGCACTGGCTACTTACAGACCAGTCTAGTTTTATGTGGTCTCATCAACCTTTTAATATATTTATTGTGGCAATATTTTGTTTATTGCTACTACTCAAACGTCAGTTTATTGTCTTAACGCTCAGGTATCGTGTTTATTTATTAGTTATACATTTTTATTGGCGCTTTATTTTACGTAAAGTTTAATTTATTACTGGTTGTATGGCGCCGTTTTACATTGCCTATAAAAAGGTGCTTACGGTACGTTTTTAAACATTTGTAGCACGTGTTTCGTTCATTCATCAAATTTATGGTGTTCTGTGGGAAAATGTTTTGATTTGGCCGTTTGTTCAGTAGTAGCCAGATTTTAGGGATTACGGACGTATTTGGTTGGGTTTTTTGGTGCCTTTTCTGGGTTTACGATGTAAGTATCAGGCTTTTGAACTATTTTTGTGCTGATCAACATTAGTGAGATTAGTATTTCCTAATGCAAAAATGCACATTTATGAACCCTACATTTTCATACTCGTATATTTTTCTCTATTTCAATTTTAAATCGAACATTCTTTGATTTATTTATGTTTACTATGTATCTTGCTTTCAATTTTTTTTACTGATACGATCTATATCGATATATTAATGAAAAATCAAAGAAAACTATAAAACATAAAAGTTTAAGATTTCGTCGCAATCAGCTATCGAACTCCATCGGCGGCAAATTCGATGTAGGTAGAGTCAGACAATGCAGGCGTGTGCATCAGCATCGCTGCGACACTCGCACAGCGATCCCGGGCACCGGTGTGTGGGTGCCCAGCACACAGCCGCGCGCGAGCCAGTGTGCACCGCACACCGCCATCTAGCGACGAGCAGCGTACGCTCGGTTAAGGCTGACAAACTCATCCAAAATTACCAACAAATCAACTTTATCAATCTAAACTCTGTGTCCATACCCTGAAAAATAAACACACACCACCAAAACACTCGAAACTGGTACTCACAAACTTTGTATACTTGTTTATAAATTCAGCAAAATGTTTTGTCCGACCGCGTTTGGCACACCGATAAGTTCGACTCAAAGATTACAAACAGAATCGCGACCGGACGTAAAAACGTGAGTGCGAGATTCGAGTATTGTTGTTAATATTTATGAATGTTACTGACCGGGTAGAGATCCTGGGGGCGGGTAGGGCCCCGTGGACACCGACTCAGGAGCGTAGTTCCGCAGCCCGTACGCGTCGTGGGAGAAGCTGGACGCCTCGGAGACGGCCGTCCGGCGGTCGTCGCCGCCGACGTAGGGCAGGGGCTGGTCACCTCGTGGCGCCCCATACGGATAGTTCCAGCAAGGTTGAGAAAATCCTTGATGGCAACCACCGTCTGCGTACGGCTTGTAATCTCCTCCACTCGTAGGCCAGAAAGGTAGCGCCGATTTACGCGGCTCCCTCTCGACTGGCAGGTTGTAGTAGGTGGGGCCGGTGGGGTACTGGTGCTCGAAGGAGGGCGGCGCGTCAGGCGGGTATCCCCAGGGCTGCTGCGCGTGCCGTATGACCCCGGGCTCGGGGTCGTATCGCTTGGCCGGGATGTGCAGCGGCGCCTGGGGCGGGTTGGAGCCCACGGAGGCCGGCGACGCGCTGGAGGCGGAGGGGGGGGCCGCGGCCGGGGCTGCCGGGGGCGAGCCACCGGGGGGCGACGCGTGCGCCTCGTCGTACAGCGCGCCGCCGACCCCGTTCATCATGGTCCACCAGGCCGGCCCGGAGTGGCCGGATGCGGGCGCTGGCGATGCGGCAGCCGCATCGCAGGGCGCGCCGAGGCCCCCGACATGGTTGTCAGGGTACAGGGTGGCGGCCGGGCAAGCCACGGGGGAGCGGGAACGTCACGGGCCGGTTCACGCGCGCCGCGGGCACATCGCACCGCGCACACACGCGTCCACACCGCAGCGGCACATGAAAATTAAACGCGAGCCCGATTTAGCTAGCCCAACCGGATGACGACCGCAGGTTACTGTCCAGAAAAACAGGCGGCCGACTTGTTTAGAAACGGTAGTGGAAGTCGAACAGTCACTGATATGATAAGCTCTTAACCTCGATTATTTTAAGTCCTTTTTTATTTTTTTGAAAATTTCGCGTTTAGTTTTATTGTTTATATTTGTAACTAGTCCACATTGAAACGAGAGAGTCTTATTTGTTGGAATTATTCGTTTGGATGACACAATAGTTTTCTTTTATTTTTGTTAGACGATTGTTAGGCGACGAGTTGTTGTCGCGAGCGTGTCGTGTTTATGCGCTGGGGAGCGAGGAGCGAGACGCGAGGCGCGCAGTCGGCGGCGCGGTCGAGCGCGGAGTGTCGGCGGCGTACGGCAGTGTGGCGGCGCACACACGCGCGCGCTTGGCCATCTAGCGGCGGGCGGCGGAACCAAAGCCCTTCCAGGACTGACTTGGCCGTAGGCGGGCGGGCCGCTACAAACGGGGCGCCCAGCGTATCTTTCACACTTCTTATGTTTTTGGGACTCTGTTGCGGTGCATGTTTTGTTTTAAATAGACTTTTTTCTGTTTTTGTATGTGATTTTGACGTCTATTTATTTTACTTTCGCTATTTCTGTAGTAAATGTTAATTCCTATTATTTTTGCAAATTGATATAAAATAAAAATTTACAGACTCAAAAGTATTTATAGAATTAATTAACTAAATAATGTGTCAGAGCACCGATTTCCATCACGAAACAACTTGTTAATAGGTATATCAATGTACCGGCGAAGGGTTGTCGAAAGCGGAGGCTCGGGTGCGTAGTAAAGCGATTAATGGAGGCAAAATAGCCATAAACTGCCGTTTAACCAAACTGCAAGCGTCACTCACCATCGCTGGCTTCAATAAAAAACGCGAGACTTTATGACGGCAACTCACTCACATTTTATTGTGAGTATAAACTTAATTTTATCGTCTGTTAATTTCACCACAAATAATACTAGGTACTAGATTAAATTATACAATTTCATTTTATGAGCACTGTCAATGGCAAGGCCGTGTTCGAATGGCGCACATTTTAGAGTTTAATGACTTATGTTACTACTTAGTGTTCTGTCTTAGATTTTTAGGTCATTATCTCTGTTTTTGTTTTCGGAAGTTTAGTAAACAAAATATTGCAAACTTTCTCGAATAGGGCGGACATTGCTATTCAACGAGACAGCCCCATGAGCCACCCTTTTCGTTTCACCGACTCGAAGCAAACAATACTCGTACGCAATAAATCTGCTTACAATATTTCACACCCATAGAAGTTGTGTTTACACAAGAAACGGTCATAAAATATATCAGGTGAACAAAGGCGAAAACATATATAACATGACAAATAACTCTTGCACTCTTG